>CAOKZL010000423.1:0-681562 GCA_948472985.1 Iguana delicatissima
TCTGGAGAGGGAGTTCCAAAGTTTTGGAGCAGCCATGGCGGAGAAAATAGAAGAGAGAGGGTGGGGTTGGAGGAAGAGTATGTCTGCACCTTCAGAAGGACACTGTCCTTGTGCGTTAGCTGCCAATCTCTGCATTGGCGGGGGCTTGGTTTAAAAGACCACTGGTGTACTTTTCCACTCTGTGGGTTTATGAGTTTGTTTCTTGTCTTGGCAGAATCACTTCTTTACTATGGAGTGACCTTGCTGGTGTGTTTGGAAGTCCAGACACTCATCTTGGCAGTCCCTATAGCCAAGCCTCCCACCACTGATGAGAGCCCGCCCCCAAAAGCAGCAGTTGGGCTAATCTTTATCACAGAATAGAACAGAATCAGAGAGAGACCCCCAAGGGTTGTCCAGTCCAGCCCCACCCAGCCCCACTCTGCCATGCAGGGAGACACAATCACAGCACTCCCAACAGATGGCCATCCAGCCTCTGTTTCAAAATCCCCAAAGAAGGAGACTCCGACACACTCTCAGGCAGCATATTTCATTGTCATACTGCTCTTACCATCAAGAAGTTCTTCCTAATGTTTTAGTGGAATCTCTTTTCCTGAAGTTTGAAGCCATTGCTCCATGTCCTAGTCTCTGGAGCAGCAAAAAACAGGATTGCGCCAACCTTCATATGACATCCTTTCAAATAATTAATCGTGGCTATCACGTCACCTGTTAACCTTCTTTTTTCTAAGCTAAACATACCCAGCTCCCTAAGCTACTCTTCATAGGGCCTTATGGGGTCCAGGCCTTTTACCATCTGGTCACCCTCCTTTGGACATATTCCAGTTTGTCAATATCCTTCTCGAATTGTGATGCCCAGAACTGGACGCAGGATTCCAGGTGGGGTTTGAGCAAAGCAGAATAGAGTGGCATTTTCAACTCTGGTTCTGTGGGTCTGATTCTTGTTTTGGGGGAACTACTCCTGTACTGTAGACCAATGGTTCTTAACGTTTTCTTTACTGAGGACACTCCGTAAATATAATTTGTTCCTGGGGACCCCCAAGACATAACTCAAGATTTAAATATTCAGATATTTATTTAAGTATTCAATTTTTAAATTTATTTAAATTTTAATTAATTAATTAATTACTTGTTTGTTTATTTTTATTAATTAATTTATTAACCGCTTCATGTCCCTCAGTGCCCACACCCCTTGTTACTGTGTCCCTGAAAACAGGGACATGGTGGCAGGCATATGCACATGCCTAAACTGCTCCCTCATTTCCAAATTTGCAAATTCCCTTGGCACTTGCACCTGAAAATCTGTAATAATAGAGAGTGAATGGGTTCAAATGTAAAAGCACACAATGAAGGCCGCGTTTTAGGTGATGCATGATCATTTATGTTGCCTCTGTACCTCCTGGTATGGAGAGGAAAGGGAACCTTTTCCTTGAGGAGAGACCATAGCTCAATTGGCAGGGATACACTTTACCTGACAAGAGTCCCAGGTACAGATGGGTAGAGTTTTAGGAAGCTTTAGACCAGTCAGACATCTTGAAAGATTCAGGCCATTTCTGCACTACACTGTAACCGTGCTATTATTCCACTTTCAACATCCTGTGAAATGCTGGGGCTTGTAGTTTCCTGAGGGCCAGGAGCTCTCTGGCTGAGAATTCCAAAGGTCCCTGCAAACCCCAGGATTCCATAGGATGATGAAAGTGGAATAACAGCACTATAACAGTGTAGTGTGAAAATATCCTCAGTCATTCCTTGTTTTAGTAGATTCACTTTTTTAAATAAAACAGTTAATTACTGACCTTTTGCTCATGGCATTACATTTTTAATGGCACCTGCAAGTTTTTCTCATAATTAGCAATAATTTGGAAGTTTACTGAGGAGGATATCGTATCCACCAACTATTGGATTTGGCAGGGATGCTTCTGATTAATCTTCTGTCATCTCACTTTTCCAGCTGTCATTGAAATGTCCGAGTTTTATTCTCTTCCTCCATTCCCCCCTCCGCCCCCATCCTCAGTTTACTTCCCGTCCTGGAGACGGAATTCAAAGTGCAAAAATTGGCATTCATTTACCGCAGCAGCGGAGAAAAGAGAAGGCAGAATCTTGCTGTTCCCTTTAGACTGCAGCCTCTCCTGGCTCTGTTGTTCTTCCTCAGTAATAACTTTTGCCACCTTGACCATATTCTGGCATTGCTTGGCCACACGTGGCTCAGTTTTCATCTGTGAAATGTTGGACAGTATGGGATTGTGACTCTGCTGGTTTCGGAAAAGAACTCACCAGTATTCTGTGGGTTTCTGGCTCCAGAGGAGCTGAACTTCACACGATTCACATCTTTTAAAAATGTATGTGTTTATTTAATTTGTATCTCACCTTTTTCCCAAAATGGGACCCCAAAGTGCCTTACCATGTAGGTTAAAAGAAAATGCAGCTATACAGAGGTTAAAAAAAGTTAAGCAGTCCAACTGAACCGTTAATTTAAAAACATATTTAACAATTTAGAAGTTTAAATTTAATTTTTAAATGTAAACATTTTAAATTTAACTTACAATACATTTAAAACATAATAAAAAACCAAAAATACTCCATACCACAGTGTACCCCATTAAAAGACTCTTCTGCCACAACAAAGTAAGAGCCAAAGGCCTGCCTATAGAAAAATGTGTTTGCCTGGCAGCAAAAGGAGCGCAAAGAAGGGGCCAGGTGAGCTGCCCGTGGGAGGGAGTTCCCCAGCTTGGGAACAGCCACTGAAAAGGCCCTCCACCATGTCATCACCAGAGGAGCCCGCGAGGATGACAGGGCAAACCCTACCTTGAAGATTATAAAACTTAGGCAGGCTCCCATGGGGAGAGACAGGCTTTCAGGCTAGACCTAAGCTGTATAGGGCTTTATAGGTCATAACCAGCACTTTGAATTGAACTGAATGTACGCAAAACTGCTGAATGGAGTCATCTGGAGTTTCAGGGTATCTCATCTCCAGTATGCCAATGTCACACAGTCCTACTTCTCATTTTTATCTTTGGCATCTGGATGTGCTGAGCTGGTGCTTGATGATGCCAGTGGGTTGGGTGAGGGCCAGTAAAGTGAGGTTTAATCGGGACAAGACTGAAATGCTGCTAGAGGGTCATTGATATGACCCAAAGGGTTGTGTTTTTTGGATGGATTTGCACACTGACCGAAGGAGTGGATGGATAGGTTAGTGAGGTCCTCCTGGATCTGTTGTTATTTTGTGAGGTACATGTGGTCTCAGTGATGAATGAGAGTTTTTCTAGCCACTTTGGCTGTTGGCATTGTTGTGTCCCTGTTTGGAGAGTGATAAACTGGGCTGCATCGATAGAAGTATAGTGTCTAGATCAAGGGAAGTGATGGTACCACTCTATTCTGCTTTGGTCAGACCCCATCTGGAGTACTGTGTCCAGTTCTGGGCACCATAGTTCAGGAAGGATATGGAGAGGCTGGAACCTGTCCAGATGAGGGTGACCAAAATGGAAAAAGGCCTGGAAACTGTGGAGCCCTTTGGGGAGTGACTTAGGGAGCTGGGTATGTTCAGCCTGTAGAAGACAAGGTTAAGAGGCAACATGATAGCTGTGTTTAAAATATTTGAAGGGATGACATATGGAGGATGGATCAAGCCTGTTTTCTGCTACTCTAGACTAGGACACAATGGAGCAATGGCTTCACATTACAGGAAAAAGAGATTCCATCTAAACATTAGGATGAACTTCCTGATGGTAAGAGCACTTTGACAGTGGAATATGCTGCTGCCTGGGAGTGTGGTGGAGTCTGCTTTGCGGGTTTTTAAACGGAGGCTGGATGGCCATCCTTTGGGAATGCTTTGATGGTGCATTCCTGCCTGGCAGAATGGGGTTGGACTTGATGGCCCTGGTGGCCTCTTCCAGCTCTACAAGTCTGCGACTCTATGATAACTTTGGCTTCTATGATCTGTGAGTTCTGGTAGCATCCAGGTTAGGTTGCTGCAATGCACTGTATGCGGGGCTGCTTTTGAAGACAGGTTAGGAAAAGCAGCCAGTGCAGAATGCAGCAGTGAGAATGAGGAAAGGGTCCAGAAGGTCTAAGGATACAGTGCTTTTCCTTGCCTGGCTAAATCTGGTCACCTTTTGGTCCACAATTCTAAAAGATGTTTTTAACCTACAAAGTGTTACAGGGCTCAGGGGACCCCTGGCCTTGATGAATCAACTGTCCTGTCCTGCCGATACCCTGAGATCATCATCAGAAGCCTTCCTCCAAACATTTGCTTCAAGAGAGGCTATAAGTGTGTTGATAAAGGGCAGGATCTTTTCAGTTGCAGCCCCACGGGGTGAACTTCTCTCTCCTAATGAGGTTTGTCTGACTCCAGCAAACACCCTTTTGGTGCCAGGTCAAGATGCCCTTCTGTTTCTGGGTATTTGAAGTGGAAGTTTTTTTCTTTCTAAGAAAAAGATAAGTATGAAGCCAACGGATTGTTATGATTTCTTGTTCTTGAAGGAGGAATGGAAATGGAGTTCTATGTTTTAAGAAGGATATAGGCAAGTTAGAATAGGTTCAGAGAAGTGCAGGCAGGATTATAAGAGGTATGGAAGACAGAACATGTGAAGAACAGTTGAGGGAGGTGGACATATTCAGCTTGGTGAAGAGAAGATTGAGGGAGGATGTGATTGCACTCTTTAAATACCTCAGGGTCTGTCACAGAGAGAAAGGGGCAGGCTTATTCTCTGCTGCCCCAGAGGACAGGACCAGGTAGGATGGTTTTAAGTTACAGGAGGGCAGATTTCAGTTGAATGTTAAAGGAATTTCATGACAAAGTGGTTTGCCAATGGAACAAGTTGCCTAGAGACGGTGAGGTTAGACATCGCTACGGGACAGCTACCTGCTAGCGATGCCCTAGCCCAGTGGTTCTCAACCTGTGAGTCCCCAGATGTTTTTGGACTTCAGCTCCCAGAAGCCCCAGCCACTATGGTCAATGCTCAGGGCTTCTGGGAGCTGAAGTCCAAAAACATCTGGGGACCCACAGGTTGAGAACCACTGCCCTAGCCGGAGTTCCTGCACTGAGCATTGGCTTGGACTCAGTGGCCTATGGGACCCTTTCCAATTCTATAATTCTGTAAGATGCTTTGAGTGTCATTCAGGAAAAGGCATCTGATACACTGGAGAAGAAGAAAGGGCAGGTTTATCTGGTAGGGTATCTCTCTAACATCACCCCAAACATAAGACTGCCTCTGGTTCATTTACAGTGGAGACAGGAATTGCCGTTGGACTGCAACTCCTATCATGCCCCCAGCTTTAGTTATGCTAGATCTTGCTGCTGTTGGCTGTAACCCAATAGCATCTGGGGGGGCCTTTGTTCCCTGCCCCTGAACCAGAGGCTGGGAGTAATGGTCACAGAGTTGAGCATGGTGTTTTCCCCAGCTTAAACATCTTGCGCACTGAGCATCATTTATTTGAGAGATTCTTCTTCAGCTTGGAATGTTGATATGGGACAATGTACTGTTTTTTCCCAATCCCCTTATCCAAGGACATTTGTAACTTGCAGCTAGCAAATACAGGCACCCTCTATGTTTTTTTAACTTGTTTTTTGTGGTTCTGCTGTTTCAACAGTTGTAAGTTATAGACACGTATGCTATTTCGATGTGGAGGTCCATTCTTTTGTTCCTTCTTCTTGCCTTCTTCTGGTAGGGAATTATGAAGACTCAGGGCTACGCACCCACAAACTGCTTGCAAAGCAAGTGAAAGGGAAAAAAAGGTGCCAAGCTGAGGGTGGAGGCTTGCTTGGGACCTACTTGCTGGGCTCTGCTTTTTAATTAATTCCACTTTCTGACAGTGCTCTGATCCTTAACCTTTCAGAGAAGGCAGGGATGACCGTATGCCAAAGGATGGCGCATTTTAGATTCTCAGCGATGAGGACGTATCACAAAGAACTCTGGAGCTAATGGGGACGTTTAAACACAGAGGAGGTTAAGAGAAAAGAATTCCAGAGAGGTAGCTTTGGGGAATATCTGGCAAAATTAGGACGTTCTCTACACCAATAAGAATTTTGCCTCCTAATGAAATATCCCCTTTTCTTCAAATTTTTAGCATTGCAAAGAATGAGACATTTAAAACTGTTCCCCCCTAGAACTCTAACCTCTGCTGTGTTCTCGTTCCCTTAGTAACTTTGCTTATCTCTTTTCTTTGAGTGCCTAAACTGCATTTTTAAAAGCTCACACAATGTTTTAAAGTCACTGCAGTGCTAGAAATTCGATAGAAAGGTAAGGACTGAAGGAAAATTTCATTGGAGGGGCAGAATTATTATTGTGGGGGATCAGTGGCCTCATTTTGCCCTCCCCATAACTACACCTCGGCTTTTTGGCCTCATCATGACTGTTTGGGATTGTTGAAACCTGGGCCTTAACTTGAGCGTGGAACTCCTTCCACTGGGGCTTTTTATATGCTGTGCTAAAGGCCCTTCCCTCTTGAGGGGTGGGAGAAAACAGGGGGTGGCTGGTGACTTCCATGTCAGTGGACAGGTAAATCCACTCCAGGTTTTAAATCTAGGTTTTGAAGAAGTTGTCCCAAGTGCTGAGCCCCTAGTACCCCTCTCCCTGGTTTCAGTACCTTGGAGAGCTTCAGGCTGGGATCAGGACCATTTCCACACCAGACTGTTATAGTGCTATTATTCCACTTTCAACATCCTGTGGAATCCTGGGGTTTGCAGTTTAGGGAGGGACCCTGCCCATTTCTTTGGAAGCCTCAACCGTATTTCTGAATATATCTTCAAGTCAAGTTTTAAGGTACTGCAATGCTAGATTTTTTGTTTGTTTGTTTAAATCTTTTTATTTCCAGAAGGGAAGCAAAATCCAGACACACACGCACATGCACCCACACACGCACATATATGTACACAGATCTGTTATACCAATACTATACATTTTACAATGCTAGATTTTTGGGCACCAAAAGAAAACCTCATGGAGGGAAGCAGAATTCTCATATTTTTGGGGGGAGGGAGGGCTGTGCTTTCATTTGCCCTCCTCCCTTAATAATTACATCCTCATCATTCCATAACCCCTCTGCCAATCCTGCTTAACTTTGCTTGTGATTGAAACAGTGCATAATTTATGACAATATCAAAGTGCGTGAAGGCAGCTCTGCCCCTTTTACGATGAATCATGCCTTCAGTTACATATTCACGCATTGTCCCCTTCAATCCTGCAGTGGTTATTGACTAGCTATCCAGTTAAATGGGTGGCGATGTTTCCCCCACCTCCCCTTTGTTCAGTCGTCTCAAAACCAAACCAAAAACCAAAGCCCCCAATCCTCTCTTTTGTGTTTGCATTTGACACGCTTTCAAAGTTCTGCAACCATGGCCATTTCTGCACTAGACTATTATAGTGCTATTATTCCACTTTCAACATCCTGTGGAATCCTAGGATTTGCAGTTTAAGGAGGGGCATTTAGAATTCTCAGCCAGAGAGCTCTTTGGCCCCAGGAAACTAAAAACCCCAGAATTCCACAGGATTGAAAGTGGAATAATAGCACTATAACAGTCTAGTGCGGAAATGGCCCATGTTTCAGTAGAATAATAATATGGGTTGAGTGTTCCTTATCCAAAATGCCAGATCAGCAGTCTTTCGGATTCTGGAATTTTTTTGCATTTTGGAATATTTACATAGAGAGATCTTGGAAACGAGGCCCAGGTCTGAATACAACATTATTTTATGTTTTGTACATGCCATATACATATAGCTTGAAGGTATTTATTTTTTTTATTTATTGTATTTATATGTCACCTTTTCTTCCAAAGTGAGAACCAAGGCAACTTCCAAAAAGTTAAAAAACATTTAAAATTTTTTAAAGCAATTAAAAATGTTAATATAACATATAAAATTATAAAAATGTACATCTAAAAAAACTGCGTAAGAAATAAGTAAAAGCTCCCCTGCTTGTTTTAATTTTATTCTAAATTTATTCAATATTTTAATAATATTTTATATTTAATAATATTTAATAATATTTTAACAATAGTTTGTGCTTGAAACAAAGTTTATGTACAGTGGGCCCTTGGTAACAGCTAAGGTTGGTTTCAAGACCCATGTGGATACAAAAATTTGTGGATGCTGAAGTCCCATTATGTACAATGGTGTAGTAAAATAGCATCCTTTATATAAAATGGCAAAATCAAAGTTTGCTTTCTGGATTTTTTTTATGGAGGGGTGTTCAAGCCATGGCTGGTTGAATCTGTGGCTATAGAATCTGCAGATATGGAGAGCTAACTATATACTATTCAGAGACAGGTTTTCCTAGTAGACTAGGAAGAACCACATACATTTGTGTGGGACTTACCACTCTTATTGCTGTTTACTGCACTGCCCATCAGCACTCTCTGCTGGGTCCCTGAGTCCTGTCCATTAGCCAAGAGCTAATGGGTCAAGGGTCTGGAAGCCACGCCCTATGAAGAACGGCTTAGGGAGCTGGGGATGTTTAGTTTGCAGAAGAGAAGATGAAGAGGGGCCATGATAGCCATGTTTAGATATTTGAAGGGATGTCATGTTGAGAAGAGAGTGGGCTTGTTCTCTGCCACCCCAGAGACTAGGACAAGGAGCAATGGATTCCAGCTGCAGGAAAGGAGATTCCACCTGAACCTCAGGAAGAACTTCCTGATGGTCAGGGCTGTCCGGCAGTGGAATAGGCTGCCTCAATGGAGTGTGGTGGAGTCTCTTTCTTTGGAGGTTTTAAAGCAGAGGCTGGATGGCCATCTGTTGGGAGTGCTTTGATGGGTGTTCCTACATGGCAGGGGGTTGGCATTGATGGCCCCTGGGGTCTCTTCCAACTCTATGATTCTGTGATTCTGTTACAGCTCAATTGAAGAGACCAGGGAGCTCCAACGTACAGAACTGAGCAACAGATTGTCTCCTGCCACTGCCAAGCCACTACAGAGCGAAAGCAGGATCCAAGGGGGTTGCAGCTGCTCCTGTTGGCATTGATGTATGGCACAGGTGTTCGCCATGCCATACATCATCTACAGCAGGGACATACAACCTTGCACTGAATGCCTCATTAGGCAGGTTCTGTTCCCACCTACCCAGCCTCCACTTCCCTTTCAGCCTCCAAAACTAGGATCACTGCCCAGTTTGGGGAACAAAACCAGTTTACATTCAATTCATTTCCTGTTTCTTCTGCATAGGTATAATGTTTTGTTGTCTAAACATAAGCACTGCCACCAGTGTTAGAGTTGACATCCTTTGCATGCCTGTGGTCAGTGCTTGCTAGGGTGCAGGTTTGTAGACTTCTTTTTTGCCTGCCACGTCCTCTGTGTTCCTGTTTCACTCTAAATACAGCCATTTGGCTTCTTTTCTCTGTCCCTCTGTAAGGCCCCGCTTTGGGGGTCCCCAATATCAGTATGGTTTGGCTGGGCACCATACCTAATTGGCATCATATGTAATTGGCAACATATCTTATTGGCTCTGATATCAAATTCAAGCCTGAGAGATGACAGAGAGGTCAAACCGAGCGAGGGAAAAAATTTGACTGTAAATGTGAGAAGGACAAGTCAACTCCAAAATTCCTCCAGGTACGACTGAGTCATTTGTCAGGCAAATGCACATCATTCCTGTGGATAATAGGCTTAAACAGGAGCTGGAATTTTCCAGGGAACCCAACTGTGAGGAGCCCGCCAGGACACTGATTGACAGATATCCCTCCCTTGTACACCTGGATTCCTTCCTCTTTCCTCACAGCACCCACAATAGACAGCTATTACAACACCCATCATGCCTTTGTCAGTCAAAGCACTAAGCCCATCAACAGGCAAAAGACCGATTGTCCACAGCAGGTTCCCGTTGTCTTGCAGCTGGAACCTTCACAGCCACGAGCCATTTTCAGGGTACAAATACCCCTGATTCCAGGATCCCCAGCGCAGTCTCTCGAAGGTCTACCCATCACTCTGTCCGTCTGGCTCCTGAATGAGAACTGCTCTTAGGTCCCAGCTAAGCCAAAATACATTTCTGCTCTTCACTACTCTTCTGGACGGGTAATTATAAATCCCCCAAACCCCTCAGCCTCTATGATTTTTCCTCTCTGTGTCTTTCAGTTAACTCTTGTGTGAATATGTGATTGTGTGTATCTTGTGTGCATGCATGAGTGAATTCCCCTCAATAAAACACATTTTTAGCTTACTTCTGGATCTCTGGCTGGTTCTTTTCCTGTGTGTGCCCGTAAATGCTGGTAGGAAAGATCTCGTGAAGTTGTCCCCCTCTCGCAAGCCTCCTCTCTGAGCTAATTAATTCTCCACTTTTTCAAGGAGGTATTTGGCATTGCAGGGTGGCCCTTGTGACACCTACGTTTTGGGGTAACACCTCTGTCATGTAAGACCCTATGTCTGGCTAGGCACAAGTGGAGCTACTTTTATGTTTTTCTACAGAAGACTGGGCTTATTTCTTTGCCTGCTTAAACACTGTGTGTGGGATGGCGGGTGGGTCTGGGTCTGGTTGTTGTTCCGCTTCTGCTTTGCCAATTTGATTACTCTGCTAGGGTGATCTCACACTTCCCAACAACCAGACAGATTAGAGAAGGAATGACAACTTTATTCTCTGTGTAGATTGCAGAACATGATACTGGCTACCTTTGGTCTTTTCACACTGTACCTTACTCCTTACTCCCACTTACACCTTACTCCCACTTTTACTGCCATGGCTTCATCCCATGGAATCCTGAGATTTGTAGTTTTTTGAGATATTTTCCATTCCCTACTGGAAAGCTCTAGCGCAGTTGTTCTTAAACTTCAGACCTCCACGTATTTTTAACTACCACTCCCCAAAGTCATAGCCAGTATGGCCAAAGGCAAGAAATTCTACAGACTGAAATCCAAAATATCTGGTGAACCAAAATTTAAGATCCATTGCTGTATTTATCTCTCCAAACTACCAGTCCCAAGATTCCACAGAATGAAGCCCAGGCCACTGAAGTGGTATAAAAGTGCTCCTAGTTTGGTTTGCAGATGACACTAAATTGTGGGTAGCTAGTATCCCAGAGGAGAGGATCAGAGAGCTGGGTCCAAACTAAACAAATGGATTTCAACAGGGAGAAATGTAAGGTGCTATACTTAGGTAGGAAAAATGAAATGTGCAGATATAGGATGGGTATCATCTGGCTTGACCACAGTACATGTGAAAGAGATCTTAGTGTCTTAGAAGACCACAAACTAAACATGATCCAACAATGTGATGAGGCAGCTGAAAAAGCCAATGCGATTCTAGGCTGCATCAATAGCAGTATAGTGTCTAGGTCAAGGGAAGTGATACTACCACTCTATTCTGCTTTGGACAGGCCTGTCTCACCTAAACAATGCTCTGTATCTTCCTAATTGTTAATCTGGTATGTGTGTCTTAAGCGCTTCATCTGGTTTTACCTTGTGTATCATGTGGCTTTTTAACAATTTTTTTTCATTTGTTGTAAGTTGCTTTGGGTCCCGAGCTGTGAAAAATATTGGGCAGAAATAAATAAAAGGAGGAAGAGGTAGTACATGTTGAGTATCCCTTAGCTGAAATGCTTGCGACCAAAAGTGTTCTGTATTTTGGAACACAGTAATGCATCTCGTTCATTTACTGCTTGGGCTCTATATGAGACACAAGGCTGGAGACCTGTGAAATGGCAGGAATCCACGCATAGCGCTTGGGGCAGATCCATGCCTCCTGCCGTTACATACTTCCTCAGTGTCTCTCTTGTTTGCTCCCAGGTGCCCACTTCTACTTTCAAGGCAAGGGCTGCAGCACTTCTCAGATCTGAGAGGGGAAATGAACAGGAGTGCTGCAGCCAGAAGGCAGAAGCGGACAGCTGGGAACGAAAAGAGAGAACCTGAGTCTTCCTTCTTTGGAGGTTTTGTAAAACAGAGGCTGGATGGCCATCTGTCCGAAATGCTTTGATGGTATATTCCTGCATGGCAGGAAGGGATTGGACTGGGTGGCCCCGGGGTCTCTTTTGTTTCTGTGATTTTATGATTCCATCTGAGAGATGAATGAGGAGGAGCACTGCAGCCACTGCCTTGAAGGCAGAAGGAGGCAGCTGGTGGCAAAAAGCTTTGGGTATTGAAGATTTTCAGATTGTGGGTTTCTGGATAAGGGAGGGTCAGGCGGTAGTATTTTGATTTTTTTCTTCTGTTTTATTTTTCTTAGAGAGCAGGTTGAGAAGGGAGTGGACTTATTTTCTGCTGCTCCAGGGACTAGAACAAGGAGCAATGGATTCAAACTACAGGAAAAGAGATTCCACCTAAACCTCAGGAAGAACTTCCCGATGGTCGGAGCTGTTTGGCAGTGGAATAGGCTGCCTGGGAGTGTGGTGGAGTCTCCTTCTTTGCAAGTTTCTAAGCAGAAGCTGAGTGGCCATCTGTTGAAAGAGCTTTGATGTGGGTTCCTGCAGGGCAGTGGGTTGGACTGATGGCCCCTGGGGTCTCTTCCATGATTTTATGACTAGATGAAGTGGGTGGTGTGGCCCTCTAAGGTCTCCTGGGAGGTGGGTTGTTCTGGCCCCCTTAGCCTTCCCCATTTGTATGCCCCTGCTCTAACCAGTTAGCCAGCTCCCGAAAGGCACTGGACCTCATCCCTCCCTGTCTGGATTCTCATTGTCATGTTCATTTTCAAGCGACTGCTAAGGTCAGCCTGGACAGCTCAAGATGGCCAAAAAATCCTTCTCTAAATAGCTTTGCTTGGAAGTATGGCACCAAATCCAGGCTGGCTTCTTAATAATCTTTTAATCTGCTGCTAAAATTCCACTCCGAAAGCTCTGCTAAGTCCTGCATATTTGCTGCCAACCAGCTAACTGCAATCAAGCAAGGCAAGAATTAAAAAGGCGGCTGGAGGAGGGAGGAACTTTCCTTTCTGGTTCCCGTCAGATTCCTTCTTCAATATCTCTAATTTAATTCAACAAACTACTGTACTCTGGAGCATAACTCCGTTGCATTATTTCCTCCTCCTCTCCAGCATACTCGAATTAAGCAGGTGACAACCCTGCCCCTCCAACACACATACCATCACTGCAAATATAATGGTGCTGTTTTCTGTTGAATTTCTGACAGTTGGGAGAAGCCTTCCAAAGCAACACTTGCCTTTCCAAGCAAAAAAGGAGGGGGTTTTCATCAGATAACATCCCCACCAGTGACTGGGGGTTGTGTCTGCACTAAGAAGTTACAGCACAGCAATAACCCTATGGAATCCTGGGGCGCATAGTTCTGTTACTTAGGAATCTCTTGCAGAGAGTTCTAGTGCTTTATTTCAGGGAAGAATACTAGAGAATTCCAAGCACATCTCAAAACTATGCATCCCAGGATGCCATAACATGGAACCATAGCAGTTAAAGTGGCATCAAAGTCCTACAGTTGGGCAGCGTGTCTAGCTGAAGATGAATAACCTACGTAAAGCAGAAAACTGAAATGAAACCAAAAACGAAGTCCTGGTGTAGACTGTCATCATTGCAGGTTGAGCCTCCCTAAGCAAAACATCCAAAAATCCAAAATGGTGGTTGAGAGAATGATGACTTTGCTATCTGATGGTTCAACGGTTGGCCCTCTGTATCCACAGATTCTGTATCTATGGATTCAACCGACCATGGTTTGAATCCCCCCCCCCAAAATCCAAAAATCAAACCTTGGTTTTGCCATTTTAAATAAGGGATGCCACAGTGTTACACCATTGTACGTAATGGAACTTGGGCATCAATGAATTTTGGTATCCACTGGGTATCCTGGAACCAAACTATAGTTGATATGGAAGGCCCACTATCTTCCACATTGACTGCCATGGCAACATCCTATGGAATGGTGGGGCTTATAATTTGGTGAGACGCTAAAATTCCCTGGCTGAGAATTAAAAATTCCTCTCCCTAAATTGTAAATCCCAGGATTCCATGGAACATTTTATTTATTTATTTATTTACTTATTTATTTAATATCCTGCTTTTCTCCAAGTACGGGATGTTGCTGTGGCATTTAAAGTGAAATACAGTGTAGGGTGAATAGGCCACTAGACTCTCTCCAGAATCCAAAATAACTTATATGACTTTTCCTCCTGTCCAGTTTCTTTAGTCTCCAGGTACCCATACACACTACACATTATACTGCTATTATTCCACTTTAACTGTCATGGTTACATCCCATGGAATCCTGGGATATGCAGTTTAAGGAGGGGTGTTTAGAATTCTCAGCCAGAGTGCTCCAGTGCCTCCCCAAACTGCAAATCCCGAGGATTCCTTCCCTCTTGTCTGGAGCTGAGTGCCACCCCAAAAACTGAACGATTCTGGGCCCTGAGACCTGGCACTCCTGAAAGAAGCCATTTCCAATTTTCCTTCTGGCTGCTCTATGCCGCTGCACTGTGGAAAGGCCTTCATGGATAGATTCAGTGGCCTTTTTCTCTCTCCTCCTTTCCCCATCTTCCTCTCCCTGCGCTTCTCATTTTCTCAGTCTCTGCCCACCAACCTTCTAAGCCGCCTGAGGACTGCCTTTGGCCGCCTGTGCTTGAGGAAGACCGGAGGAGAGGAGGAGAGATGAGGTTAAAAAGAGCTGACATCCTGGCAAGGGCGCCTCGGAAGCCTTGTCTTTGAAACAGCCGAGCTGAGGCTCTCGGGCAGCCTTTGCCTGGGAGAACACGCTGAGTGTGTGTGTGCGAGAGAGCATGCACGCGTGGAGGAAAAAAACCGTCCCTGAGACGGCGGCGGCGGCTCATTCAGTGCAAAAGAGAGCTTTTGTGAAGGAGAAAGGCGAGCAAGCAAAATAGAGACGTCGGGCAAGCTGCCAGGTCGGCTGCCGACAGGGCAGCAAAGAGAGTTTCGCTGTTTATGATTAGATTTCAATTACACTCCGCTTAGAATAGAGAGAAGGAGGCGAGAAGGGATTTTTGGTCTCTGCCGTGGCCTGTTGGCTTCCACGGAGACCCCCTGGCGTGGGGCTCTGAAAAGGCAGGTGGGAAGCAGTGCAGGATACGAGGTCATCTCTGGCTGTGAAGGAAGATATCCAATATTTATGAAGACACACACAGAGACACCCATATCTATCTGTCTGTCTGTCTGTCTATCTATCTATCTATCTATCTATCTATCTATCTATCTATCTATCTATCTATCTATCTATCTATCTATCACCCTTGCGGTTGCCGGTTCAGGGTCGTCCCCAGCTCTGAGGTTTCCAGGGGTTCCATCACACTACACTATTTTAGTGCTATTATTCCACTTTAACTACCATGGCAACCTAGTATGGAATCCTGGGATTAGCAGCTTAGGGAGGAACATTTAGGATTCTCAACCAGAGAGCTCTCTGACCCCCAGGAAACTACAAACCTCAGAATTCCACAGGATGTTGAAAATGGAATAATAATGCTATAACAATGTAGTGTGGAAAATGGCCTTAGTGTAGTCACCTTAGCTTCTGGTAAACAGTCAAAGCTGATTTGCTCTCAGACCCATTAATTTTGGCTTTTGAAGGGTGCTTGGTATCCGTAGAACTCTCCTCCAGCACCATGTTTGAAATGAGTCGATTCCCTTCCTGTCAGCTTTCTTCAACCGTCCAGCTTTCACGACTCCTCTCTCTCTAAATTGTAAACCAGTCTCTCATCACTGAGTTGATTTTTAGCTTCTGCAGGCGGGGAGTTGCATTTCTGGACTGTGTACAGGCCTTTGATGATTTCGTGTTGTCCAACATCGCCTTCTGTTCTCCTGGAGCAGAATTTGAAGGGGTGGCTGAGCTGCTCAGGCTTCCCGTCACTGCTCAAAACCTACCAAATTATTCCGCCACTTCCTTTTCTTTACAACATTGTTCCTTGAACCAAAGATCTGAATCCCCTTTTCTTTGGATCTCTCACCTGAGAACAAGACGCCACCAAAGTTTTGCCCCCTTCCTCGTCCATGAGATGGTAAGATATTTTCCTCTCAGCATCAAGAAGTGTTTTTCACAGCAGTGAGAATGAATTCTTGGCTCACGTGGAAAAATTGTGCCGTTGTGCTTGTTCCCTGGTGTGCAGGTTTTTAAAAATGAGAGGAGTTGTTTGCCTCTTTTGCATCAGTCTTGGGTTGATGCCTGTGCGTGCTTTTCCTCGTAGCAGGAAAAAGACAGTGGTTTTGCAGCTGTGCAACTGGTTGTGTCAGGATGTATAGTCCTTGTCATAGGTGGAACGACTGGATGTGTGTTGAAATAGTGTATGGTAGTCAGTGTAGGGGCAATGCTACAAAGTACTACAAAGTACTGAGTCCTTAATTGTAGATTGCAGCAGTGTATCTATTTGAAGTTTGCATGCATACTCCAGTGTCTCAAATGGTTAATTTCTTTATTGCTCGTTGCTACAACATATCTCCCGAGGGGAGAAGGTCAGAGCAGGCAAAAATGGAAGTACCAAGAAGTGTTTTTGGAAAGTTAAAGTTTCTAATGATAAGGGGCAGGAAACATGTTCCAGCCTCAAGGATGAAAGATGGGTAAACAACTGCGAGCCTGGGAAATGTCAAAAGATTTGGGGTGATGTTAAATTTGTGATCCTCTCCACTCACAGCTTTGCATGCCCAAAATTTGTATGTGTAAGTATAAAGCCTGTGAACTCCATGTATGCTTTAGTCTCAGCATTTTTGGAAGAAGTGTGCGGTGTTGCTTGCTTTGCTTCAAATGGACATTACTGTCTAGCTCAGAGCAGAGTTTGTGGATTGTGACTTATCCAGGGCATAACACTATGGTTGTGCCTCTGGTCCTGCATTCATTTTGAGGTTGTGGAAATGCAGTTAATTATTACTAGTGTATATACCCGGCATTGCCTAGATTTTATTTTCTCATAGGTAATAATTAGAAAGATTTGAGATCCTGTGTCTCTAATTCTCAGAACTGTCTTGTCCAGTACCTGTAACTTTTTCTCATATTCCACAATCCAATCTGTATTCAGAGTTATTAACATACAGAGGTTGGATTCCTGAGGGGAATACGCTGCTCTCCTCCTTGCTGCTAGGCCTCGTCTCCATAGCAACCGGCCTGAGCTCTCTGGCTGAGAATTCTAAAGGCCCCTCCCTAAATTGCAAACCCGAGGATTCCATAGAATCTTCTTAGGCAACCAATCATATGAGGTCTTCACCTTACACGGCCAATCATATGAAGTCTTCGGCTGACACAGACAAACAGACATACAAACTTTGACTTTTAGATTATATTTATTTATATCTCAACTCCCCTCCAAAACTGGGACTCAAAGCCACTCACAATTTAAAAGAACAATGCAATTAAAAACATACAAAAAGTGAGTATTAAAACAGATTCAAACTATTTGCAGTATTAAAGCAATTACATCTCAGTAAAAGAATAAAATGCAATTTTTAAAAACCACCTCTTGAAACAATAATTAATTCAATACAACACTCCCTAGCCCGTTCTTTGAAAACTTTCTGTTTTCAAAGCCTACTGAATAAAAGGGTTTTAGCCTGCCGCTGGAAGGAGAACCAGGAGAGGACCATTCTGGCTTCGCTGGAAAGGGAGTTCCAGGGTCTTGGAGCAAATACCGAGAAGGCCCTCTCTTGCGTCCCACCGACCATGTTTGTAGAGGTGGTGGGACTGAGAGAAGGACCCCTTCTGGTGATTCGCAGGGCCTGGGTTGGCTCATATGGGGAGAGACAGTCTGCCAGATAGCCTAGACTTGAGCCATCTAGGAGTTTATAGGTCATAACTGGCACTTTGGTTTGCACCCAGAAACAAGCCAGGGCAGTTGCTGTTGCACGTGTTTTTGTTATTATTTGCCCCAAGATTGATTTCAAGATATCTTATTACTCAGGTCCTGCCGGACTCAGAGCCGTGGCTTCCTTGGTCGAGTCTATCCATCTGTAATGTGGTCTTCCATTTCCCCTGCTCCCTTTCACTTCACCAAGCGTTACCGACTTTTCCACTCGGCCACGTTGTCCCGTGATACGTCCAAAGTATGACAGCCTCAGATCATTTCTGCACTGGATGGTGATAGCGCTATGATTCCACTTTCAACATCCTATGGAATCCTGGGGTTTGCCGGCCGGCCCCTCCCGAAACTGCAAACCTCAGGATTCCATAGGATGTTGAAAGTGGAATCATAGCGCTATCACCGTCTAGTGCGGAAATGGCTTCAGTTTAGTCATCTTGGCTTCTAGTGAGAGATTTGGTTTGATTTGCTGGAAGGCCCATTTGTTTATCTGTCTGGCAGCCTATGGCATCCGTAGAACACTCCTTCAGCACCGCATTTCAAATTCACAGCTTTAATTCCTGTTTTAATTCCTGTTAGTTTTCTTCACTGTCCAGTTTTCACACCCACATGTGGAAATCAGAAGTTGTATGTTGTCCATGCAGCTGTGAATTTGGTCTGCATTTGGTTGGACAGCACTGCTGTTCAACGCAAGAGTTGAGTAGCACAATTAGCACGTCACTCCGCGTGCGGAGACTCCAGCTGCACAACCCTAAGGGAGGATCTTGGTTCTTGGCCATTTCTACACTAGACTGTTATAGTGCTATCATTCCACTTTCAACATCTTGTGGAATTCTGGGCTTTGCAATTTACTGAGGTCAAAGAGTCTCTGGCTGAGAATTCTAAATGCCTCTCCCTAAGCTACAAACCCCAGGATTCCATAGGATGTCGAAAGTGGAGCAACAGCACTATAACAGTGTAGTGTGGAAATGTCCCTTGAGTGCACTGTGTGAAAGCCTACGTGGAAAGAAAGACCTCATGTTCTCATACAGCTGGTGACATATCTTGGATGGATTAACAAACTCTCAACAGCTTCTCTTGATGAGAATGAGTGATTTAGTAAGATTTCCTCACATTCCAGTCTTGAAACAATTAGATGTTTTCCAGGGCTTCTCCAGACTGGCCAAAAGCCTCAGGATTTGGTGGCAGTTGTACCTGGATTTGTTGTGTGATGCACCTCCTGTCCTGGTTCCTGCCACTCTTGCACTGGAGGGCAAAGGTGTTCCTTTAGAGAGCAGGAACGTACAGGCAGTTTTACAAAGAAAATCAAAGTGCACAGTTGGCGCTATTATCCCACTTTAGCTGCCGTAGTTCCCTCCTGTGAAATCCTGGAATTGGCAGTTTAGGAAGGGATGTTTGGAGTCCTCCGACAGAGTGTTCTGCTGCCTCACCAAACTGCAAACCCTAGGATTCTATAGGATGGAATCCTGGCAGTTAAAGTGGAATGATAATGCTATAATTCTGTAGTGTGAATGGGCCCTGGTCTAGCAATGGCTTCAGATTTCAGGAAAAGAAGTTCTACCTAAACATTAGAAGAACTTCCTGATGGTAAGAGAAGTTTGACGGTGGAATACGTTGCCTTGGTTTGTGGTGGAGTCTCCTTCTTTGGAGGTTTTTAAAGAGAGGCTGGATGGCGATCTGTTGGGAATGCTTTAAAAATTGTGTATTCCTGCCTGGCAGAATGTTTTTGGATTGGATGACTCCTGTGGTCTCCTCCAACTCTATGATTCTAGTCCTCATGAATTTTTAGGAATCACCATGACTTTCTCAACCCGGGTTAGGAGATGGTCTCCCCCTCCCCCTGCCACTTGGGAGTGTACAATACAGGCCAGGCTAAAATCCCATGTTTGTATTTACTATTGTGCTTCTGGACAGTCCCACCAATGTTGTGTTGAATGGAGTGTGAATTTTTCCAGGAAGTTTTCCTCTGATCTTCCGTCCCTCCGTTATGTCTCTGCTGGCCAGACCAAACAGGTCTTCTCCTTCCTGCTTTCTTTTACAGGTACAGCGCTAAAGGTGTGTACCCCTTCCGCACTAGGCAGGGGAACATGGATAGTGAGGGAGGAGGTGTTTTGTTCATGGCAGGAATAAAGAGGAAGTAAAAGAATGCTGTCCGCACCACAGTTAACCATGGCTCCAGCAGGTGAAAGAGAATAAATGAAATCCCGGTATGCAGATTTAGGTCATTTCCACTCTACACTGTTATAATGCTATTATTCCACTTTCAACCTGCTGTGGAATTCTGGGGTTTGTAGTTTACTAAGGCCAAAGAGCTCTCTGGCTGAGAATTCTCAACGCCCCTCCAGAAACTGCAAACCCCAGGATTCTATAGGAGATTGAAAGTAGGAATAATAGCACTATAACACTATAGTGTGGAAATGGCCATACTTTAGTTAACAAGGATGATGCATTCAGGGGCATCATTTCTTCAACAGAAAATGTAGTACCAGAGGCAGAAATAACATGGAAATAACGTGGAAAAGGAAGGGATAGATTCCTGCACGACAAAAAAGAAAAGCAGAAGAACTTCCTGACGGTCAGAGCTGTCCGGCAGTGGAATACGCTGCCTCGGAGTGTGATGGAGTCTCCTTCTTTGGAGGTTTTTAAGCAGAGGCTGGATGGCCATCTGTCGGGAGTGCTTTGATGGGTGTCTTGCAGGGCAGGGGGTTGGACTGGATGGCCCCTGGGGTCTCTTCCAACTCTATGATTCTATGATTCTGTGATTCTATGAAAATGTTTCAGCAAATGTTTTGTGAGACTACTTGTGAAAGCCTCTTCCAAAATGCTTCTGGGATGTCTTTCTATTTAACCAGCTTCTACTTATGATTTCCATTTTGGTGCTTAATTTATACACCTATACCATACTGGGAATAGCTTGTGAGACAGCCTTACCTTCTTTCTCCTTTCTTTTGTATTTTGCTGTTTATACCTGCGTGCTCAGTAAGAGATTCTGGAGGCAGCTGCTGTAGTGTTTACCTTGCCTGTTGTCGGTGGGCACACGCTGCTTCAGTAACATCAGCTGGAACAGAATCCCATTATTTTCCAGCTCAAGCTTTTATTATTCTTTACCGCAGACATGCTACGACAGCCTGACGCTGAACGTCTGTGTTTCTCCATCATTCCTTCACCCTCCTCCCAATGCTGATGTGGCTAGAAAAATAATTTCTACCTAACCTGGGAAAAATACCACCATCTCCACCACCAAATTAGGCAGAGCAAATATAGGACTACGATGTTTTCTTTTGGAATGGCATGTCAGGGGCTTGCGTTTAGGTTGTGATAACAGCTCAAGTTTGCTGGTGTTTCTCCTGCCTGAGTGTTCAGGGAATTTGGATCCTGTTTTTGCCACAGTTTGGCTGAGATGGGGGTTGTGTTGCATAAACCTCCCCATCTGGCATTATGCACTGACAGTGCTATGACAGCCTTCTTTTGAACGGCAACACTGCTCAAATGAATACGCTCCTGAATGTGCAGCTGAATGCACCATCAAATGTGCACACAATACATGCATCCACACCCACACGTGTGTCTGTATGCCTCACCACATCCGCCTTTGCATCTGGCTGCACCATGGCACCACAAGCCCAGCTCTGCTTCTGCAAACATGAACAGAATGCAGATGCTGAGCCTTGGACAAAAATGTCCAGCTGCTTCTAAAGTGGGATGGACACTTATGCAGGGCACCAGGAGGATTCCAGCTTTTGTGCAGTTCTCTAGTTTTCCCTCTGCATTTTCAACCGTAGGCCTAATGTTTCAGGTTCTTACTGAACAGCTATTGATGACTTATGTTTGTGAGGCCAGAAGTTATCTGAGTGTTAAGTTCTTTTCTGGAGGCTGTCCAAGGAGGTATTCAGTGCCTCCTTATGCATCGCTTTCTCACTGGCTGCACATTGGTGGCTCAGTGACCAAAGATGGGGCGAGCTGGTTTTTCTGATGCTCCAGAGACTGGGGCCATTTCTGCACTGGACTGTTATAGCGCTATTGTTCCACTTGCAACATCCTATGGAATCCTGGGGTTTGCAGTTTCGGGAGGGGCCGGCCAGGATTCCATAGGATGTTGCAAGTGGAACAATAGCGCTATAACAGGCTAGTGCGGAAACGGCTTAGGATACAAGCCAAGAGATTCAAATTACGAGAAAATAGATCCCTCCTAGACATTAGGAAGAACTTCCTGGCAGTAAGAGCTGTTCACAAGTGGAATTGACTGCTACACCACTGTTAGATATTACAAGGATTCTGGGCAGGATCTTCATGTCACTTGAAAAACACCATGTTTTATTTGGCATAGTTTTATAGCCTGTGCTGCTGCCAGCACCTGTGATGCCCAGGGGGGCTTAGAGGGCATTTCCACACATTTGGAACCCACTTGGGCTCCCCTCAAAGGTCACAGTGAAATTTTGCAAAATTTTTCAAGATGCAATTTGAGCTTCAAAATGTCCCAAAATGCCCTTAAAGGACCCCAAAGTGGTCCATAAAGTGTGCTGGGGGGGGGGTCCTTTTCCTTTTGCAGGAACAGGTGCAGACCTCCAAGCTCTCCTGGAGAGCTGTTTTGGCCCCATAGTCTTTTATAGTTGCCCTGCCCTAGATGTAACTTCACTGGCAAATGTTTGTGCTGGTAGGTCATAGAGCAGTGGTTCTCAACCTGTGGGTCCCCAGATGTTTTCGGACTTCAGCTCCCAGAAGCCCTGAGCATTGACCATAGTGGCTGGGGCTTCTGAGAGCTGAAGTCCAAAAACATCTGGGGACCCACAGGTTGAGAACCACTGCCATAGAGCATCTTCGTGGAGGTTTTGTGAAATTGATCCATGTCATGCTTTGTTTGATTTTGTAGTTGTCGTTGTTCTGTCCGCCTTAAAGACTGATAACGTGTCGAAATTGACCTAGTGAATTTGCGGAAGAGGCGAGAGTTGAACTCGGCTCTTCTCTGTCTGTTATCCACTCCGTTGCGCTCCCTCAAGATTCCGCTTGCTAGCTGGTGTTCTGAAACTGCTCTAACTGCCCTGTCTGTTGACAGAGTCACTTCATTTGAGTTGATCTTGTTTGCTCATTAGCTGATTGTAGCAATTTTGAATGAATTACCCTAGGATGACAGAAAGTTCAAGCAAATCTCTGGTGGCCGGTGACTCATGTGAATGAGTGCGCGAGGGGTGGTGGTGGTGGAAATCTAAGGCTGCCTTTGTTTCTAGCCTGGGAAACAACACAGAGAAACTAAGAGTGTTTGCTCACTACGCTGTTGTAGTGCTATTATTCCACTTTCAACATCCTGTGGAATGCTGGGATTTGCAGTTTAGGGAGCAGCGTTTTGAATTCTCAGCCAGAGAGCGCTTTGGCCTCGGTAAACTACAAACCCGAGAATTCTAAAAGATGTAGAAAGTGGAATAATAGCACTATTAACTGTGTAGTGCGGAAAGGCCCTAGAAAACATTCTACAGGTCATACTAATACCAGGCACTTGAGAGTGTAAAGGCATCAGCAGCACTCAGGATTGCCAAAAATGACTGAAAAAAGAAGTACCCTCTTTGTAGACTTTAGCACATCTTAAGTCCCCACGCTGGGCTCTGTCTCTTTCCTTGTGGTTTTTCTCTTCTCGTCCACCCTCTTTTTCTCTCTCTTCTTTTGTGCCCTCCATTGTGGTACTCACTTACCTTTCCCTTTGTCCACTTACCGAGAAGCAAGACTTTACCCTATCCCTTATTTTTTTGAAGAGTTCAGGGGGCCATGCAGAGAGGAGGACCACTTAAAACTGCCTACTGGCCCCTGAAAAGAAAGAAATATTCCAGGCTGGCCTGCTTTGGTTGGGGAAGGTTGTAGAAGAGCACCACTTAGTGTCTACAGGGGGTACTGCAGGCTGGAGTAGATTTTAATAAACTAAAATTAATCCATCCATTTCAGGGGTCAGATAACGATGAGATGCATATCCCTAGCATCTCTTTAGTTTTTGTGTCAAGTTTCAGGTCCTAGTTTTATTCTTTGAACTGTAGTACACACACACTTCTATTATTACAGGTTTGATGCAAAGAAAAGCCCAGTTGGAGTGAAGTCAATTGGTGAAGCACAGTTTTGCATATGTATTATTTATAGAATTTTATGAGTCATGTTTTCTGTTCCCTGGGTGTCTAGTGATTTGGCAGCATGAAACAACACATGCAGAGTTTCATAAAAACATTTTTTTTTAAAAAAAAAAAACATGATGGCAGCAAAAAAAATCTAGCAAAGTGTGGCAGAAACTGAGAAACATGATCCAAGCCATTGGGAACAGAATTAAGTGCAGATTGATTTCTTACCTATTCATCGCACTTGTAGGCAAAACAGCTATATGAAACAACAGCAAAGCGATTAAAACAGCGTATCAGGAAAACAGGGTAAGACCAAGGGAATACATCATTAAACCAAAGAAAAACTAGCAGGAAAGAAAAAGCAGTGCAATGATCTCAGACCGGTCAAACTGGCCTTAAAATATCTGGGAGAATGATAATAGATACTTCCAGATGGAACTTTTAATTAGGCAGTGAGCTTGCCACTATAAATTTTAGTGGGTATTGATCAGATCATCTTTTTACCTTTTCCTTGCATTTGAGAGGGACCATTCTGGCATGCCCAGAAAAAGGGCAAAAAAAGGCTTTAGGGGGATAAAAAGACAGAAAAAGTTTCTCTTCCCACCCATTTTTTCCAGGGCTTTACAGCTCTCCTTTGGACTTGATTTTGGAAAGGATTGTTCACATATTGTAGAATGTAGGATGTCTTTTTCCTGCTGTTTAGTCCAGGAATGCAGTCAGGGATTGTGCATATGTTTAAATATTTGAAGGTGTGTCGTAGGGAGGATGGAGCAAGCCTCTTTTCTGCTGCTCCAGAGATGAGGGCATGGAGCAATGGCTTCAAACTTCAGGAAAAGAGAGTCCATCTAAACATTAGGAAGAACTTCCTGACATTACAAGCAGTTTGGCAGTGGAATCTGCTGCTGCCTTGGAATGTGGTGGAGTCTCCTTTTTTTGAGGTTTGTAAACAAGCTGGACAGCCATCTGTGAGAAGGAGTGTTTCAACTGTGTCTCCCTGCCTGGCAGAGTGGGGTTGGACTGGATGACCCCTGGGGTCTCTTCCAACTGTATGAGTCTATGATTTTATAATAACCTTCCACTAACATGGTAGGAAGGCCTTTGCACGACACACCGTCTGATTCCTCTTCTCACCTCCTTCAGAGTCTTCAGTCTTCTGCTGAATGTGAAAGAAACTGGTCTATATTTGGAAACAGAGTGAAATAACGTGAACCATGAAAGAGCAGAAAACCTTTTCTCTATTCAGGCCAGTCTTCATTTTTTAGATGTTTTGGAAGACAATAATAATAATAAAAAAGGGTCAGAAGCAGAAGTTTGAAGAGGACTACATTTTGGGGGACTACATTTTTGAGACTCTCCCCCCTACTGGGCAGAATGGCCATTTGGGGAACAGTGGAAAATCAGAAGAAACAAAATGGTTATACTGGATGCTTAGAAAATAAGGCTAGATAAAGTTCTGTGAGACAAAGACCATTTCTGCACTAGACTGTTGTAGCGCTATTATTCCACTTGCAACATCCTATGGAATCCTGGGGTTTGCAGTTTCAGGAGGGGCCTTAGAATTCTCAACCAGAGAGCCCTTTGGCCTCAGTAAACTACAAACCCCAGAATTCCACAGGAGGTTGAAAGGGGAATCAGAGCACTAGTACAGGATAGTGCGGAAGGTCCTTAGTCTAGCCCAGATTAAGCGCAGCTTGATTTCATAACAAACACAGAAAGCATTTTAAAGTGCAACATCAGTAAATTTGTTGTCTGAATAAACTTGTACATTAGAATTTAATATACGAAAACCTTATTTTTGTGAGCAGACCCCAGCCACACATAATGCATTTTTTACCTAAAGTCACAAACTGACTTTAGACCTGGAAAAGATGCTAAAAAGAAGCATTGCTTGACATCGCTGGACCGTATCTCCAGAATTCCCCACCACTGGCTAGCCTGGCCAGGGACGATGGAAGCTGCAGTATAACAATATCTGGAAGCTAGAGGATTCCCACCCTAATACTGTTAAGTATTAGGGATACTTGGTCTTCCCCACAGAGCTGTAATTTCCTGTCAAAAAGGAATAATTGTCAATTCTAAGTGTTTTCCAGAGCTTGGAAAAGTTACTTTTTTGACTAGAATGTTCAGAATTCCCCAGCAGCCATGCAATCCAAAGAGTAACTTTTCAAACCTCTGTTGTTTTCATGCTCATTCCTCATAGGCTTTCATTCTTACTGGAGAAACCCAACACCCCAAGAGTCCTTTTAGATTAAAAAGTAAAGTGACTAATTCTCACTAATTTTTTGAATTGCTGAGGAAGAATGAGAGACAGATTGAGAGGGTTGTTCCTTGTGTGATAAGGTATCTCGTACGCCTCACCTGGGGCACAGGAATGGAAGGTATAGGAATATTTGCTATCTATATCAAGCAGAGTACAGCGTAGCCACTTTGATATGAGCTTGTGGTAGTAAACAGGAGAAAAATACTCAAGATTCTCTCCTAAGGGGGAAATAGAAAGGAAAAAACTTACATTTATTGTTTCAGGAAACCTATCTTGGAATAAGAAAGAAGATTGAAAAAGATTACCTAAATTTCAGTAGAAGAGCCCCTAAGAGCTGGCTCTCGGGTGCAAATATAAGCCATCTTGAGGCAGGAGCCTCATGGATGCTCGCTTTCTAGACAAAGGACTACCGTAACTAATTTTGGAAAGAAGAGGGAAGTGACCTCTGCAGGCAGAAAGGAAGCAAAAATCAAAGAAAGAAACAGAGAGATGAAGCAGAAGGGCAGGCACGCTCTCTAGAACAATAGAACTTGATGCCTCTTGGCTCCCAAGAAACGGATCCCTAAAATTGTTCATATGGCCGTCAAGGAAGACAGAACACTTGGGAAGACCGGCTTTGGGTTCACTTATTTTGCCCAGGAGACTGGTCCTCGTGAAAATCCATTGCCAATCGCGACGGATTCTGTTCCCCAAAAGCTGCCCCTTCGCGCCAGAAAGGGGTGCCATTTCTGCATCTTGGAAAGATGACTGTTTCAAATTGCAACTCTCAGAATCCGCCAGTCAGCATGGCCACAGGGCATGGATTGTGAGAGTTGTAATCCAAAACATAATTTTTTGAGCTGGGTCCATTTCTCAGTAAACTTGCAATGTGATAAAGAGACAGAATACTGGCAACGGGTTGCTGTTAATTGTGGTATTTCGATTTATTTTAACCTTTAAAAAATGCCTTGTAAATACAACCTACAGAAAGAAATAGGAATTTGAATCAAAATTGGGATTTTTCCCCAATTATAGATTTCACTAACCTAGATTTTAAACTCCCATACAGGCAGATCTTTGTAATTTTCATGTACATGGCTCCAAATGTAACAGGATGCAGAGGAATATTGTTAAGCAAGACCTGTGCCAGCCAGGGGTTTGGGGGGAGTGGGGAAGGATCCAGAGAGCAAATGCAAAAAGGGATTTTGGAAAGCATTAACAACTCATGTGTGCTGACAACAACGGTGACATGACCCCCACTGCACTTCCTGGCAGCTATTTTCAGCTTAAACCCAGCTTCAGTTCTCACATCTAAAGCTCTGCCGCTCAGCGCTTTCATCCCCCCAATAAATGCATGCTAAAAAGCCTGCCCTGAAACGCTCTCTGATGCATTCTCTTGAGCTTCCATTTTACTTCCAGAAGAGAAAAACAAAACAGTAACAACATCTGCAAGATTCCAGCTAGATGGCACAGACTGAACCTAGGAGAATGTCAGAACCAGTGGTGGTGGTGTGGCTTAGGAATAAGAATTCCAAGAGACTGAGATTCGAATCCCTGCTTAGTGGTGGAAATTGACTGGGTGACTTTGGGCAAATCACACTCTCTCAGCCTCGGAGGAAGGCGGCGGCAAAACTCATCTGGACAAATTTTGCCAAGGAAACTTGGGATAAGTTCACTGTAGGGCTGTCTTAAGTCAGAAAGGATTTGAAGAAATAACAGGCAAGACTAACATGGCTACTTCTCTGGAAAGCAACAGAATCTAGGTATCCCTAGATGAACTGGAGAACTGGAGAACTGCCATGCTATGTTTTTCCTCTTGTCACTGAAAATATGCGCTACCTGCCTCAACCCTTCCCACTATGGCAGAGGTTACTCCTGCACCATCCCATTTTCTCAGCTTCCTTTTAAATGTTCCGGATTATCATAGAATCATCGAGTTGGAAGAGAACACAAGGGCCACCCAGTCCAGCCCCATTCTACCATGCAGGAATACTCCATCAAAGCACTCCCAACAAATGGCCATCCAGCCTCTGTTTAAAAGGAAGAAGACTCCATCATGCACCAAGGCAGCGTATTCCACTGTCAAACTGCTCTTACTGTCAGGAAGTTCTTCCTAATGTTTAGGAGGAATCTCTTTTCCTAACATTTGAAGCCATAGCTCCGTGTCCTAGTCTTTGGAGCAGCAGAAAACAAGCTTGCTCCATTCTCAGTATGACATATCTTCAAATACTTAAACATGTCTATCGTGACCCCCTTAAGCTTCTCTTTTCCAGTCTAAACATACCCAGCTCCTAAACCACTTCTCGTAGGGCTTCGTGGTTTCTAGGCTTTATGCCATTTTGGTCATCCCCCTCTGGACATATTCCAGCTTGTCAATATCTCTCTTGAACTGGGGGGCCCAGAACTGGACACAGTATTCCAGGTGGGGACTGAACAGAGTGGTACCATTACTTCCCTTGACCTAGACACTATCCTATTGATGCAGCCTAGAATCGCAATGTCCTTTTCAGCTGCTGCATCACACTGCTGACTCAGCTTGTGATCTGTTAGACTCCCATATCCTTCCCATATGTACTATATCCAAGCAAGGTATCACCTCTCTCCTCCTCCCACCCAAGGTATTCTGTCTTTTGAGTTGTTTTCTCCCACCTCCCTTCTTTTTCCAAGCTTTCCTAAACTCTTTACCTAAATCCTGGGGTTTCTCTGTTCGAGACAGGAGTTCTGTATGTTCATCCTCACTGATAATTTTTGCCCTCTGGTTGTCTGTCCACACAGTTTTGACCATGCCCTGATGTGGCGCAGCCTCACACCTTTTGGTTTTTGTCTGCGAAATGTCGCAGGGTGCACATACATTGAAGAGGCCTTGTTTAATAGGAGCAAAAAAAATGGGAGGGCAGGCCTGTCATCACCATACGTTTTTGAACCTGCCTTCTCCAGCGAGTTCACCGCTTGAGGGAGGAGGCTGTCGGCATTTGAGAGAGTTCTGGCATCACCTCCTACACGCTTCTGAAATGGCACCTAGCTGAAGGTTAAAAGTGTCTCTTGCAAAGTGGTTGGGGAGCGCTGGGAATATGAGCTCTGTGTCTCCCAGACAGCTTCAGTTGAGGGGGAAAAAACATTATTTACAGAGCAGTTCAAAGAGGCAAGGGTTAGTGTCGCTTGTCATCTTTTCTTTTTTCTCTGCAAGGTTATGCTTTTTATGGAAAGGTCTCTTACAGAAGGAGAACCAGCATGGTCTAGTGGTTTGAGCGTCGGACTATGGCCATTTCCACACTAGACTGTTACAGTGCTATTATTCCACTTTCAACATCCTATGGAATCCTGGAGTTTGCAGTTTCGGGAGAGGCCAGCCTCTCTAGCCTGAAGAGGAAATGATTAAGGCCACCTTAGGTTTCCAGATGTTGTTGGCTACAGTTCCTATCATCTAGAGAGAGGACCAGCATTTCACAGATGAAAATTGAGACATATCTGGGCTAGCAATATCAGTGTGGTCAAAATGATAAAGTTATGAATAAAGAAAGAACTAAGAGAAGCCGTAGCAATTTGCTTTTGCCAGAGCCTCCTGGGAAGGGCAAGATTTCACCCCCTCTTCTCTTCTCTTCTCTTCTCTTCTCTCTCTCTCTTCTCTTCTCTCTCCCTCTCCTCTCCTCTCCTCTCCTCTCCTCTCCTCTCCTCTCCCCGCTGAGCCAACTACTTGCATTCTTCGAGCTTGGTTTGCTTTTGAAACTGAAGTAAACTGAAGTAATTGAAGTAAACTGAGGACAAAGGAGGGAGATGGTAGGAGGAGAAAGAAACTGGGACCTTGCAAAAGAGATGAAAGAGTAGGACAGCATAGGATTAATCAGGACTGTCCTTTCCAAATCAGGAATTGGAAGGTATACCATTGGCCCTGCTGTCTTAGGTTGATGGGAACCACTCGGTTTTAGGTTCACATTGGGAACCACTCGGTCTAAGTAAAAACATGATAGTGTTTAAATCCATGTCTCCTGCTGTTGATGCTATCCATTCATTTGAAAACCCACACAGGAGGTGCAAAGAAGCATTTAATAACCAGGCGCAAGGGTGGCTGGTGGCTTGCATGTCACTAGGACGAGAAATCTGTCCGCAGATTTTAGTACAGATTTTGAAGCAGCTGACCGAGGTGCTGAATGCTATTCCCTGAAATAGATTTAGCACCTTGTGTAGCTTCTTTAAAGTGCAGATCAACGTTTGGAATGGATTCATCATTCCACTGACATGGAAGCCACCAACGGTATACCACACGCCATATATAGTTTCCTTCTTGGCGTTGCTCTTTCTGAAACCTTTGCTCTGTATCCAAGAATGGGTCCGAGCTTTCCCTAGTCAGCAGTGATGCTTTGTGTCTTCCTTGCTGCTGGTCAGCTGTGGTGTGGTTTGCATTTGCATTACCAACTGTATCCAGAGCCTTTCTGGAGGGCAACCAGATGGGCATCGGTAGACAGAGCTCCTTCCCTTTCTAGCTGTGCATAGAAATGGCAATTTCAGCAGGAACAGTCCAGAAGGAGAAAGAAAAGTGGCTGCCCCCAGTTTGGGCACTCAGAGTGCATCATATTTTCTTGAGCTACAATATCTCCTGGGTTTCAGCAGCCCTTTGATTGCCACATTTGCCATCACCTCCTGGAAATGTCTTTGAGATGTTGGCAGTTGTGGGTGGGGGAAAGCACCCCAGTTCTCACGGTACAGACCACCTCTCAACTGGTTTTCTCTCTTCTCATCTAAGTCAAGAAAGATGAGGCAAGCCCTGCCTCTTGACTCTCTATCAGCTATGTCAGCAAACTTAGCGTGCAAAATTCATAAGTTCAGCATTAGTCAACAGGTGCTCTGTGTGTGTGTGTGTGTGTGTGTGTGTTGTGTGTGTCTTCCAGGCATGCTGTGCTAGAAATCATGTCCACTCGTCGGGGGTTCCTTGCTCTGTCATCAGCGCTTCAAGGAGGAAATGCTAATGGGATGAGGGTTTCATGTGCTCTTGCTCTGGTTTTGTGCTAGTTTGAGTGCAAGGCTTGTTGACAACTTGCTCAGCAATCAGGGTGGAAGATGGAGCAGCAAAATTCTTGCTGGCACTAAGAATGGAAGCCGCTTTCTGGGCAAACCTTCCTCAGACCAGTAGAAACCTGTGCCTGTCCTCGACATAGACCTGTTCCTCCACCAGTCTCTCTACTTATAGAACAGAATCATAGAATCATAGAGTTGGAAGAAACCCCAAGGACCATCCTATCCACCCCATTCTGCCATGCAGGAATACACAATCAAAGCACTCCGGACAGATGGCCATCCAGCCTCTGTTTAAAAACCTCCAAAGAAGGAGACTCCACCACATGCTGAAGCCGCAGCGTATTCCACTGTTGAACTGCTCTTGCTGTCAGGAAGTTCTTCCTAATGTTTAGATGGAATCTCTTGAAGTTGAAGCCATTGCTCCATGTCCTAGTCTCTGGAGCAGCAGAAAACAAGCTTGCTCCATCCTCCATATGACATCCCTTCAAATATTTAAACATGGCTGTCACGTCACCACTTGACCTTCTCTTCTCCAGGCTAAACATATCCAGCTGCGTAAGCCTCAGACCTGGAGTTTGCAGAGTTTAGGGAGGGGCATTTAGAATCCTCAGCCAGAGAGCTCTTTGGCCTCAGGAAACTGCAAACCCCAGAATTCCACAGGCTGTTGAAAGTGGAATAATAGCACTATATCAGTATAGTGTATAAATGGCCAGAGCAAGGCCTCCCCAAAAGATCTCCAAACACAGCGCAGGGGCCCCTGTGACCTATTTAAAAGAGAAATCTCCGTTCCTTTAAGGCTTCCAGGAAAGGCAATTCCCCTCGCCATTTTTTTTTTAAAAAAAATTACGAGAAAAAGGGAGATTTGGAAGAGACTGACGGTGGTTGTATTCTGCAAAAACAGCCTTGGGGACGGCAGGTTTGAGATTGGGGTGACAAGAAGCTTGCCACGTGCAAAGGAAGGGCAGGAAGATCTGTGTGTTGCAGGGAGGGAGGGTGATACGGGATGGACAGTTGATAACCTGGAATGAGTTGTCCAAATGGTAGAGTTCTGGAATTTATTTCTGAGGGAGAAAGAGAGAATGGGTTTATCGTTTGCAATTCGTCTAACAGATTTATTGCCAAAACAGTGGGGTGGATGGTACCAGCTGCTCTGCCACGTGTGTTTGGACCTTTCATGCTGGCAAGAATGGGGTGCTGATTGTGGAAGGCAAGAAAGCTGCGGATAGGAGACAATTTTCATACACTGTGCAACTGCAAAACCCGAGTTTTTCTTGAGCATCTTCTTGCCAAAGAGCTGAGACTAAAGCCAGTTCCCTGACCAGCATACGTCTAGAATACTCATGTTTACGCAGTGTTGCCTTCACACATCCTAATCCAGGGTCCTAGGACGAGAAGACACGACTCATTGGAAAAGATGATTATGCCCAGTAAAATTGGAGGAAGACTGCATTCTGGGTGGATTGATTCAATCAGGGGAGTCACAGTCTAGCATTTGCAAGACCTGAGCAGGACGGTTGATGACCAGGGAGGGCTGCTGTAAGTTTAAGCTGACTTGGTGGCAAATAACAAGAATTAGGGCTGCTTTAAATCAGCTGTTGTTGTTGCACCCGCAAGTCGAATCCAATGTACAATGACTCTGTAGGATTGCCAAGGGAAATAAAGGATAGGGCTCCTATCACTTTAATGGTTGGGCAGAAGAGAAAATTTTTGTTTCCTGTTTTTGTTGAGGAGGGAGCGGGCCCATTCTCTACCACTCCAGAGACTAGGACAAGGAGCAGTAGATTCAAGCTGCAGGAAAGGAGATTCCACATGAATCTCAGGAAGAACTTCCTGGGGGTCAGAGCTGTTTGGCAGTGGAATATGCTGAGTGTGATAGTCTCTCCTTCTTTGGAGGTTTTTAAGCAGAGGCTGGATAGCTGTCTGTTGGGAATGCTTTGATGGGTGTTCCTGCATAGCAGGGGGTTGGACTGGATGGCCCCTGGGGTCTCTTCCGACTCTGTGATTCTATGATTTGTAATGAGTAACACTTCTTCTATGCAACTGTTAAAGGAATAGAAGCTCTGTCCCTGGCAACTCCACGGCCCTATCCTTGGGCTTTCTTGCTAAGATTTATTATTCAGAGAAAGTTTGCTTTTCCCTTCCCCTGAAGCTGAGAGAGAGAGTGACATGCTCAACGCCACTCAGTAGAGGGGGATTCGAACCCTAACCTTCTGGATTTCTTGTCCAACAGTTAAGCCACTACTCCACTCTGGCTGCCATGTAATTAAGCTAGCCTTCCAGCATTCAGATTTGGACTCTAGGGCCAAAATCCGCTTGGCGTCTTGCACACGCGTACCTTCCCTGCGGAAGTGGCTGGATGTTTATGTCCACTGCAGAGTGGTCACATTCAGTTTAAGGTTGCAGAAGTGGCCTTGCGTGTGCATTGCCACTGTGGATGGATGCAGGTTGTGTACATATGTGTTCCTGCCCTCTGCGTGGGTGTGCGCTGTTGGATGCACGTGCACAGTTGCGTTATACATTCAGTTGCATGTGTGCTGTCTTGGCTCAGTGGCACAATATTACCATTCAAGATGAGGTTTGCATAATACAACTGATAGAATCATAGAATCATAGAAATGTAGAGTTGGAAGAGACCACAAGGGCCATCCAGTCCAACCCCCTGCCATGCAGGAAACCCTCAAAGCACTCCCGACAAGTGGCCATCCAGCCTCCGCTTAAAAACCTCCAAAGAAGGAGACTCCACCACACTCTGTGGCAGCACATTCCACTGCCGGACAGCCCTGACTGTCAGGAAATTCCTCCTGAGGTTCAAGCGAAATCTCCCCTCCTGCAGCTTGCATCCATTGCTCCTTGTCCTGGTCTCAAGAGCAGGAGAAAACAAGCCCACTCCCTCCTCGACATGACATCCCTTCAAATATTTAAACATGGCTATCATGTCCCCTCTCAACCTTCTCTTCTGCAGACTAAACATACCCAGCTCTCTAAGTCTGTCCTCATAGGGCATGGCTTCCAGGCCCCTCACCATTTTGGTTGCCCTCCTCTGGACCTGCTCCAGCTTATCCATATCCTTCTTGAATTGGGGTGCCCAGAATTGGACACAGTATTCAAGATGAGGTCTAACCAATGCAGAATAGAGTGGTACCAATACCTCCCTCGATCTAGACACCATACTCCTATTGATGCAACCAAGAATTGCGTTGGCCTTCTTGGCTGCCGCATCACACTGCTGACTCATGTTCAGCTTGTGGTCTATGAAGACTCCTAGATCCCTTTCACACGTACTGCTATCCAGCCACGTGTCCCCCATCCTATATTTCTGCATACCATTTTTTCTGCCTAAGTGTAGGACCTTACATTTCTCTCTGTTGAAATTCATTTTGTTAGCCTTGGCCCAGCTCTCCAACCTGTCCAGGTCCTTTTGAATTTTGATCCTGTCATCAGGCGTATTAGCAATCCCTCCCAATTTGGTGTCATCTGCAAATTTGATCAGCGTGCTCTCTATTCCTTCATCCAAGTCATTAATGAAGATATTGAACAGCGCCGGGCCCAGGACAGAACCCTGTGGCACCCCGCTAGTCACTTCTCTCCAGGATGAGAATCTGCCATTGGTGACCACCCTTTGGGTACGGTCAGTCAACCAGTTACAAATCCACCTGACAGTAGCCCTGTCCAGCCCACATCTTACTAGCTTCTTTGCAAGAATGTCATGGGGAACTTTGTCAAAGGCCTTACTGAAATCAAGATATACTATGTCCACAGCATTCCCTTCATCTATCAAGCAAGTAACTCTATCATAAAAAGAGATAAGATTAGTCTGGCATGACCTATTTTTGAGAAATCCATGTTGACTTTTCGTAATTACGGCATTGTTTTCTAAGTGATTAGAAACTGACTGTTTGATGATCCGCTCCAGGATCTTTCCAGGTACTGATGTCAGGCTGACTGGGCGATAATTATTTGGGTCCTCTTTTTTTCCCTTCTTGAAGATGGGGACAACATTTGCCCTCCTCCAGTCTGCCGGAACTTCTCCTGTCCGCCAAGAGTTTTCAAAGATTATAGCAAGAGGTTCTGCAATGACCTCTGCTAGTTCTTTTAAAATCCTAGGACGCAATTCATCTGGCCCTGGAGACTTGAATTCATCCAGTGTGGCCAGGTATTCCTGTACTACCTCTCTATCTATTCTGTGCTGCATTTCCCCCACTTCCTCACCTGCTCCCCAACCGCCAGGTTGCGTGTTTTTATCCCTTTGGGAAAAAACTGAGGCGAAGAAGGTGTTGAGGAGTTCTGCCTTTTTTCTTCCTCCTGTTATTAATTCACCATCTTCCTTGCGCAGTGACCCTATCGTCTCCTTCTTTTTCCTTTTGCTGCGGACGTATTTAAAAAAACCCTTTTTATTGTTTTTGATGTCTCTGGCCAGCCTAAGTTCGATCTGTGCTTTAGCCTTTCTGACCTTCTCCCTACATCTCCTGGCTACATGCTTATAATCTTCTTTGGTGATTTCCCCCTTCTTCCATTTCCTGTACATGTTTTTCTTAATACTTAGCTCAGCTGAGAGCTCTTTAGTCAACCATTCCGGTTTGTTCAGATGCCTTCCATTTTTCCTCCTTAATGGCACAGTTTTAGCCTGTGCCTTCAGTACCTCCCTTTTAAAGAACTCCCATGCATCCTGAACTCCTTTCTCATTGACTGTTCTTGACCACGGGATTTCAGCCAGCAGCTCCTTCAGTTTACAGAAGTCTGCTTTTTTAAAATCTAAGACGAATGCCTGGCTACACTTGCCTTCTCTTCCCCACTGAATGCCAAATTCTAGTAGGGCATGGTCACTCTCTCCTAAAGATCCAACCAACTGATATATGATGCCGCATGTGGAGATTTACGCTATGGGCCCCTCATGCAGGATTGTGGTCCAGGGGCATAGCTGCATTACCAGCCTGTTTCAGAGTCATACCACTATAATTTTGGTAGTTCTGTCATGTGGTATCCTGGAATCTACAGCTTAGTGAGGTCCTCGGAATCCTCTGTAGAGAATGATCTGTAGAGACCCTTCGCAGAGAATTCAAGGAGCCTCAGCAAATGTTTATTTTGTTTTATCCGATCCTGCCTTTTTCCTTACAAAGGACCCAACAAACTCCAGGATTCCGTAGGACATAATCATGACAGTTACAGTGGTATAAAACTGATGCAGCTGTGAAATTGAACGCTACCCCTGGCCACCATGCTTTTATTTTATTATCATGAAGAATGTTCTGAATCAAATGTATACAAACATACATTCTTATATACATTCTAACATCAAACTGTTCAGTCAACCGGATGACCAAAATTCCAAATTCCTAAATCTCAGCAATAATCTTATGTTTAAATGATGTGTTGTTTATGGGAGGCACAGGCCATTTCTGCACTACACTCTTATAGCGTGATTATTCCACTTTCAACATCCTATGGAATCCTGGGGTTTGCAGCCAGGTGGCCCCTCCCGAAACTGCAAACCCCAGGATTCCATAGGATGTTGGAAGTGGAATAATCATGCTATAAGAGTGTAGTGCAGAAATGGCCACCGAAACCTCTATACTGGTGCCTCTGTACTCATCCCAGCAAATTTTAGTTTTTCAGCACGATAACTGATGATGGTCCCCATCTACTTTCTAGATAGATGCTCACACACTCCCAATCTTTTCTGAACCTCTTCAAAGATTTATCCTTTAATAATATAGACAATTTCTCTATTTGCATTCAATCATAAATCTCCAATAGCCAATCCTCAGTTACTGGCACCCCCTCTTTTACCAGCCACCATGCTTTAAGGACTAATTCCTTAAAATGCCAGTTGGTTGACTCTTGTTATATTTTCTCATTTTTGTCGCTCATTTTGATATAGGTTAAGTAAACCAGATAAATGTCTTTCAAATAATTTCAATGAAAGGTAGCAGCTATCTGCTCTTTAATAAAATTGCAGGTGTCCCCCACTCACCCTGATTTTTCTTTGCCCCACTCCCATCTCCGCCACCCCCTTCGTGCTGCGTAGAGCAGAAGAGAGAAGCAGCCGGAGGACAGAAGCGGTGTTTGAAAACTGGCCATCCTGATGACTCATAAGTAGGTCACACCTTGCCCTTCAGGTGGGTTGTACCTGCGATGCAGCCGCCATTTTCTTTAACACAAATGAAAGACAAGGTTTGAAACTGGGTCCCTGTGTTTATGCTAAAAGGCAGGTCGAGCAGAAAGGTTGGGAACTACAAATCTGCATGCTTGCCATGGGTCGTATGAAACATTTACATACCTTTCAGCTCTTTGAATTTGTGATTCTGTTGTCTCTGTATGAGCGGGAGAGAGAAAGAAAGAGTGTGTTTTGAAAGCAGTTTATTTCTGTTCCCACCTGTCTCCCTCCACCAACATCTGCATTTTGACATGCAGTCTGCAAGCCTAAATTATTCACAACCTCGCCATCTATATTTTAAAAGCGCACATTCGTATTTGGGTGTTGCGCTCTATAGTAACGTCTGTGCTGAGTGTGCATGTGTTGCGTGAAAGGCCAGATTGAGTAGTCTGATGAGGAAAGAAAACAGATAAGGAAACTTTGGCCATTTCCACCCTAGACTGTTACAGTGCTGTTATTCCACTTTCAACATCCTATGGAATCCTGGGGTTTGCAGTTTAGGGAGAGGCATTCAGAATTATCAGCCAGGGAGCTCTTTGGCCTCAGTAAACTACAAAGCCCAGAATTCCACAGGATGTTGAAAGTGGAATCATAGCACTATAGCAGTGTAGTGCAGAAATGGTCTAAGACTGCATTAGAAGTGTGTTAACTGAATTAAGGAAAACATCGCCTGGAGTCTGCAAGACTTAAGCATTGCCCTTGATGACCTGGAGGTCTCTGAACGGAACCTGATTTGATGGCGCATATAAACAACAAGTATGTCACCAGAGGACTTTCACGCTGTGCAATTATTGTGCAATGATTCCACTTTAATTGCCATGGGCCATTTCCACACTACGCTGCTATAGTGCTATTATTCCACTTTCAACATCCTGTGGAATTCTGGGATTTGTAGTTTGTAGCTCTCTGGCTGAGAATCCTAAAGGCTCCTCCCTAAACTACAAACCCCAGGATTCCATACAATATTTAAAGTGGAATAATAGCACTATAACAGAGTAGTGCGGAAATAGTCATGGTTCCTGCCTATGGAATCCTGAGATTTGCAGTTCAGGGAGGAGCATTTAGATTTCTCAGGCAGAGAGCTCCAGTGCTTCAGCAAACTACAAACCCCAGGGTTCCATAGGGGGGAACCATGATAGTTAAAGTGGAACCATAGCTGTGTAGTGTGGAAGGACCCTAGCATCCTGGCCTGCAAGATTTGTGTGCAGAATGTCCAAGGTATAATATCCTTTGCATCTCCAGTTGGAAGGATCAGGTAATGAGAAAGGCCTGCCAACAGAGACCCCGGGGAGATGCTGCCGGACAGAATAGGCATTGCTGGATGAGACAGGCAAAACATCCAATCTAGTACAGTGTAGCTTCTGTTTGCTTCCGTCTGAAGTGTGTGGCGGGCGGAGCAGGGAGAGATGAGAAGGAATGAGTCTACTGCTCTCCGGTTATCCTACAGTGTCTGCAAAAGGAGCAGAAGAGAAAGCAGAGGGACTTGGAGAGTTCAAAAGGTTGGGACGTCAAGCTAGGAATGTCAAGTGAGGGAGAAAAGGGATTTTCCCAGCAAGGTTGCACTCTGCGAAGCAGATTCCGTGATAACTTATTCATGCGCAGAGGGTGCCAAGGCAGTTCAGCCAGCCAAGCGCCCGGCATTGAGAGAGCAGCCAGAAAGCAGGTCTGGTAAGTGGGAAACATTCACACACACACCTGCATGAGACATCTACTTCGAGATATTGCTTTATTTTTCTTCTTCCATTCCCCTGGCCCCACGCATGGCTGCAGGATGGCTTTTCATAGAATCCTAGACTGCTAAGAGTTGGAAGAGACTCCAAGGGCCATCCAGTCCAACCCCTTCTGCCATGCAGAAACGCACAACTAAAGCACTCCGGAAAGATACCCGTCCAGCCTCTGTTTAAAGACCTCCAGAATGGAGAGTCCAAGACAGTCCCTTTCACTGTTGAACAGTTCTCACAGTCAAGCGGTCCTTCCTAATGTTTAAGTGAAATGTCTTTTCTTGTAATTTGAATCCATTGCTTCTCATTCTAGTTTCTGGAGCAGCAGAAAAGTAGCTCACTCCATCATCTGCAGACAGCCCTTGAGATTAAAAAAAAAAATTACTGAATTATTTTAATTAAAAAATTTAAATCACACAACTACGTAACAACAGAACTGAACTAAACCTCAAATTACAACCTCTGCCAACTATCAAAGAAACACACACAGAACTGAAATCAAAAACCTACAAAACACTACATGATAAGAAAGCACAACTAACAAACCAATAAAAATGTTTTTAAAAATGGTTTCCAGCTTTCCCAACGTAAACTCTTAAGTAACCTATAAAATAAAAACTTCTCTAGTTATGCATAACATTCAGGTACTTCCAACTGATACTCTTCCAAATACTAACTATTGAGTCCTACGGTCAACATTATTATTTTCTCTTCTCTTCTCTTTTTATTTTTTATTTTCTAAGAAGTGATAAACAACTTGAGATAATTAATTATGGTTATCTTGTCATCTCTCACTCTTCTCCTCTGCAAGCTAAATGTATCCCACTTATCACAGAGTCATAGAATCATAGAGTTGGAAGAGACCCCAGGGGCCATCGAGTCCAACCCCTTGCTATGCAGGAACACCCATCAAAGCATTCCCAACAGATGGGAATCCAGCCTCTCCTTAAAAACCTCCAAAGAAGGAGACTCCACTACACTCCCAGGCAGCCTATTCCACTGCCGGACAGCTCTGACCGCCAGGAAGTTCTTCCTGAGGTTCAGGTGGAATCTCTTTTCCTGCAGTTTGAATCCATTGCTCCTTGTCCTAGTCTCTGGAGCGGTAGAGAACAAGCCTGCTCCCTCCTCAACATGACATCCCTTCAAATATTTAAAGTTTCCTTTAAATATTTAAAGTTATTCATTTCTCATAGGGCTTGGTTTCCAGACATTTGGTCATCTTGGTAGTGCTCCTCTTAACACATTCCCACTTGCCCAATCCTTCCTGTAGTGCCCAGAACTGGACACAGTATTCTGGCTGAGGTCTAACCAAAGCAAAATAGAATGGCACTATGCTATACTTCTGCTGGAATTGCATTGGCATTTTTAGCAACTATATCACACTTTTTATTCATGTTACCTAGTGGTCTAGCAAAACCCCTAGATCCTTTTCATAAGTACTGCTTTCAAGCCAGGCGTCTCCCATCCTGTATTTGTGCAAATATAAGAGGGGTGACATGCAGCATTTTAGTGGATCACATTTATTTATTCAGTTGCACAGTTAACCAATAGTTCTAATATACAAGTTTAATCAGAGCTGGGACTGGGGCAAAGCTATTTCTTCAGCTGCATGGTCTCTTCCCTCACTCTGGTGAGGAGGCTGCCATCAGCTCTATGGTTTTGGGGCAAGGAATCCCAACTGGATTTTATGGGAGCTACTCCTGGTTTTACTGGAGCTTTCCAAAGTGCTGAAGCCTATTCCCAAAATAGATCTAGCACTTTAGATAGCTCCTGTAAAACTTGGATCAGCTCTCATAAAAATCCAGCATGGATTCACTGCTCCAGAGCAATAGAGTCACCAGTCATACCTGTTTTGGTACATTACCAAAACCTGCCCTGGGGGTGAGGAACTTTAGGCTCCAGAGCCAAATCTGGTCCTCCTGAAGTCCCAGTCATGTCCTTCTGAAATCCCCATGCCCTCTTAGCCATGATTCCACCACCTAGTGGTTTCTGACTTGGTTTGCTATTCATTTGGAATCAATGGAGTGCCTCTGTTATTGGAACTAAACTAAAATATGCTGGTATTTTGGTCCCACTCTTTTGTATTTGCCTACACGCCTCTGGAATATGGCCTTTGGGTTTTCCTTCCCTTGCTTTACAATCAAGCACAGAGGCACCATTCTCTGTCTCATGCATCTGTGATGTCAGACAGCCACCAAAAAGGGATGGAATTTTTTTCAGTCATGGCACCACCTTTACAGATGTTTCCTGGTGAGGCTCATTTTCACTGTTCTTCCTTTTTTTAAAAACCAGAATGTAAGCAGTATTTGAGAGCCAGCAAGGTGTAGCGGTTTGAATGTTGGACATTGACTCTGGGGACCAGTGTTCAAATTCCTGCTCGGCCGTGGAAACCTTAGGCAAGTCACACTGTCTCAGCCTCAGAGGGAGGCAAAGGCAACTCCTCAACTCTGAACAATTCTTCTCAAGAAACCACCCTTGAAATGTTCACCTTAGGGTCACCATAAGTTGGAAATGACTTGAAAGACACACAAGAACAATAAAGCAATGTTTCTCTTGGGAGTTGATTTTTAAAACAGTAGTCTGTGCTTTTACTGAGATTCGCTTTCTATCTTGTTGCCACTCTAAAATGTTTTCAGGCTGCTGTATAATTTTATTGCATGCTTTTACTGTATTGCGTATCCTTTGCTAGGGGTGTAAATTCTGCATTGGCTAAACTAACGCCATAAATATATATGTGTGTCTACTCAGAAGTATTTCCCAGGAAGGTAGATAGAAGACAGAGAGAAGCTTTTTGCCTGGAATGAATGAGAAATGTAGATGGCTTTTCTGCTTATAGTCTAATGTCAATTATTCAGGATTTCATTCCTTTTTTCCAGCTACTTTTACAGGTGAACATTAAGAAAACAAAAAGAATGACAACATTTGATTTACATAAATTCTAAAGTAGACAATGAAGACATTGAGACAGTCAAAGATTTCCTGTACCTTGGCTGAGTCATTAACCAGAATGGAGACTGAAGTCAAGAAATCAGAAGAAGACTATGGCCATTTCTGCCCTACACTGTTATAGTGCTATCGTTCCACTTTCAACCTCTATGGAATCCTGGGGTTTGCAGTTTAGGGAGGGGCATTTAGAATTCTCAGCCAGAGAGCTCTTGGGCCTCAGGAAACTACAAAGCCCAGAATTGAAAGTGGAATAATAACACTATAACAGTGTGGTGCGGAAAGGCCCTAGGAATTGGAAGGCCAGCTGTGAAGGAACTAAACAAGATCCTGAAGTGCAAAGAAACATCATTTTATACCAAAGTTCAGATTGTCCGTGCCATTGTATTTCCAATTTCTATTTATGGTTGTGGAGGCTGGACAATGAAGAAAGCTGCTATGAAGAGGCATCGTTTGACATGTGATGCTGGAGGAGAGTTCCACAAGTACACTGGACTGCCAGAAACTGCCAAATAAATGGATATTAGAGCAAATGAAGCCTGGAATCTGCCTAGAAGTCAATATAACTGAACTAAGACTGTCATACTTTGGCCATATCATGAGAAGACACGTCTCCCTAGAAAAAGACAATAATGCCTGCCAAGGGAGAAGGCAGTAGGAAAAGGAGAGCACATCATAAATGGATAGACTCCATCAAGGAAGCGACAGCCCTGAGTCTGCAAGACTTGAGCAGTACTGTTGAGAACAGGGAGTTTCTAATTCCTAGGGTTGCCATAAGTTAATGTCAACTTGACAGCAATTAACAACAACAGATCTGTATTTTATTCCCATGACAACTCTGTGAGGTAGATCAGGCTAGGAAAGAGTAACTGGAACAAAGCCACCCCAGTGACTTTGCTAAGTAATGATTTGAATCTGGGTCTAGCCTTGCCCTGGAATCCAGCCCTGGGACCCAAAAGCGGCAGATGAGGGGCCTGCTTCTGTCCTTTTCTCAGGTGCCTGAACACAACAGGAAGGGAATTTGGGGGCAGCTGCTTTTCTTTTCCGTGGGGACAGTTCCTGCTGAAATTGCCATTTCTATGCACAGCCAGAGAGGGAAAGAGCTCTGTCTGCCACTGCCCATCTGGTTGCCCTCCAGAAAGACCCTGGGAACAATTGGTAATGGAAGAATAGACGTGTTAATGGAGAAGCTCAGAAGGACAAAGCACTGGTGGAAGGTGGTTTTAGTACAAAAGCCATCTCTCTCCTTAAAAGAAAAGAAATTAATTTGCAGGGGAGAGCAATTCCACAACAGCAACATTTGCAACTCCCGTTTAAGCCTTTAAACTTTAGTAATGCCATTTGTTGTTTTACTCCTTAAACTTTAGGAATGCCATTTGCTTTCTTTTTAAGGTGTCATGTGCCTTTGATAGGACCATCCCAGGCCAGAGATTTCTGAGTTAAAACCTCAGACCTAGAACAGCTCCTAACAGTGTCATTCAGCTTTATGCTTTTAAGTACAGTTGCTCACGGCTTGTTACTCAGTACACATACACAGAGAGAGAGAGTGAGAGAGAGTGTTTCTGTTTGGGAATTAAGAGAGAAGTCTTAACTAAAGGCTCGGCTGTTCCTGAAAGAACCTCCTGAGAGTAAGAGCAGTTCAACAGTGGTATATCTGCTGCCTCCATGGAGTGTGGTGGAGTCTCCTTCTTGGAGGTTTCTAAACAGAGGCTGGATGGCGATCTGTTGGGAATGCTTTGATGGTGTCTTCTTGGGGTGAGACTCAATGGCCCTTGTGGTCTCTTCCAACTCTATGTTTATATGAAGGTGAAATGAGTGGATTATTCCTCTCACCTACTTAGGAATGTAGAGCAGAGTGGAGGGGAAGCCCTGGCATTACAGCAACTGGGAAGGAAGGAAGGAGATATGTAAATACGTAGAACCTGCCTCTCTCCTCTGAAAGTCTCTAAAAGCTGCAGCAACTAATCAAGCCTTGAAAGTTATGGGAAGCTGCTGCTCTAATGGGTGAACCTGCGATCTGCTCACAGCCCTGTCTCCTTGCTTGGAGCCGAGCCTCACAAAACTGGAGGATTTTCTCCCTTTTCTCCCACCTGGAGATGACTCAAACCCAGGGCCAGGCGTGGAGATCTGGCAAGGCTTGTGTTTGAAGTTATGGTTTAAAATTGGTGAAGAGCTCGTAGTTTGGTGGTCGAGCTTAGGATCTGCACACAGGAGGTTGACAGGTTTTTAAACCTCTGGCATCTCTGGTCTAAAAAAGTTTTCTCTTTAGCTGTAGAGGAGAAAAGGTTGTTTTTTCTGTAATTTCCTGGAGACCTTCTGTGAGTCTGTGTTTGCCCAGAATCTAGTTGACTTGTGATTTACTTTTTGTTGAAAAAAGACCTCTCCCTGGAGTTAAAGCAGCCCAGGGAGACCTAAAAAAAGGGAGAAATCACCACCCATGGTCTCTAGGGGACATACAAGAGGACACAGGAGACAGCCTTCTCAGTTGCCGCCCCTCAGTGTGGAACTCCTTCCCACAGGATGTTTGGTTGGCTCCCTCTTGGCTGTCTTTCTGCCTGCGGGCCAAGACGTATTTATTTAGGTGGGACGTTGGCTCTTAACTCAAGTGGCAGAAAAGTCTTTTAATGAAGTGTGCTCTGCTTATATTTTTTTTCCTGTAATATGTTTTGAACTGTTCTAACTTTGCGCTTTTAATAGAACGGGATTTTAAAACTTGTGTGTAATAGGATTTTATCTGTATATTTTAATTTGTTGTAAGTTCCCTTGAGTTCTATGCTAGGAGAAAGATAGGATATAAAATAAACTTAAAAAGTAAATTTTTGGTGATTTCAGCCCCAGAAAAAAAAATATTAAAATTTGGGGTGCATGGCGGGAGGGGATGTCGCCCTCCAGGCCCCCTGAGAAACTCATGCAATCACTTCCCAACCCTTGGCAGTTGCCTATAACAGAGCCTAGATGCATGAAAGTCTCAACTGAGCGGATGATAACTGCCACCGGAGTGATGGCATGAGGGTGCATTGCCAGGACACCGCCTGCTAACCAGCAGTCTTCTGGGTTGGAGGGCAGAGCTGTGCCCAGTGTGGTCCAGCAGCCATGACACAACTGGAAAGAAAGCATTGCACAAGGAGGTGCTGGATTCCTCCTGTCCCAATGTCTGAAAAATACATTATGCTAGTGTAACCCCAGGAGAGCCAATGTGCTATAGTGGTTGGATTAGAATTAGATCAGGGTTCAACTCCCCACTTGGCCATGGAATCCCACTGGGTGAGCTTGGGTAAGTAAGACACTCTCAGCCTCAGGGGATAGCAATGACAAGACCTTCTCTGAAGAAATCCTGTCAAGAAAACCCAGGATAGGTTCGCTTTAGGGTTGCCGTAAGTCAGAAACAACTTTGAATGCTTTGATGGTGTCTTCTTGCATGGCAGAATGGGGTTGGACTCCACGGCCCTTGTGGTCTCTTCCAAATCTATGGTTCTGTGAAGGCACACAACAAGAACAAGCCCATTGTTGCTCTTGTTGTTATCGTTGTATGACTTCCAAGTCATTTTTGTGATTTGCTGTCAAGTTGGCTTCGATTTATAGCGACCCTGTGAATGAGAGACCCCCAAGATTTCTGCATCATTAACTGTGCAACTCAAGTCTTGCAAATTCAGGGCAGCCTTGGCTTCCTTGACTGAGTTAATATACCTGTAATGTGGGGTCTTCCTCCTTTCCCTAGTCAACCCCTGATTATGACATTATAACAAGATGCTTCAGAGTCCCAAAAGTAACCTTTTCCAAACTGTGCGTAAAATCTAATATAACACTTTGAGGGTGCTCCTAGATTAGCGTTTTGCAGAGCAAGCATCCTGCCTTGTTTCATGACATTTAGAGGATGCAATTCCAGAAGACGATTTTATTGTGCAGTTGCACCACATCATTCATGAAGGTTAATGGGAGGCTGTTATCCATTGACAGCCCTCTTGAATTCCCCCATTGTTTCCTGTGAAAAGAATAAAGACACAAAAGCTCCACAAATGCTTTTTATTTGTAGGTGGTCGGAGTCCTCTGCCTGGAAGCACGGAGAAAGTCCGGAGGACAATGATGCTGTCTTCCCTTTGTGACCCTCTCTTGAGTTTCCATCATATCCTCCATTTCTGTTTTGTGTCACAGAACATCTGTGAAAGGAGGGAAGATGGAAAAGCTATGCTATGACTTTTGATTGGTAGTGTTAGAAGCCGTCTGTCTTTTATCTGTTTGAATAAGAGTATGGAAGAAGGTGGGATCAGACCCAAAGCCTCTCCTGTCCAGCATTCAGCTGCCACAGTGGCCAACCAGTTGCCTCAGCTAGATCACAAGGAGAAAGCAAGAGCATAGGTTATCGTAGAATCATAAAATTGGAGAAGACCCCAAGAACCATCTAGTCCAACTCCCAAACAATACAGCATTCCACAGCTAAAGCATTCCTGAGAGGTTAACGCCTGTCCTCTACTGTGAAACCTCCAGAGAAGGAGAATATACCATCTTGCAGTGTAGTCTGTTCCATTATTGAACAGCTCCTGTTGTCAGGAATTTCCTCCAAATGTTTAATTGGAATCTCATTTGTTGTAATTTAAATTTATTTGTTTAGCTCATATCCTCTGGACCAACCTTCAGATAGTAAAAGATGGCTCTCGTATCACCTCTTGCTCGTCTTTTCTCCAGACTAAACATACCCAGCTCCCTCGTACACCATGATTTACAAACCCTGCACCAACTTGGTCATGCTCCTCTAGAAATGTTCCAGCTCAACAATATCCCTCTTCAATTGTGGTGCCCTGAACCAGACATGTTACAGCCCTCCCTCCACATTTATGGGTTTGACCTTTGTGAATCTGATTATTTGTGATGTGTGTGTGTATGCGCCTTCTCCCCGCCTTTTTCCTCCTTCCATTCCCTTGCATTTCGCTGGCACGGAGAATCACAGAATCATAGAGTTGGAAGAGACCCCAGGGGCCATCGAGCCCAACCCCCTGCTGTGCCGGAACACCCATCAAAGCATTCCCAACAGATGGCCATCCAGCCTCTGCTTAAAAACCTCCAAAGAAGGAAACTCCACCACACTCTGAGGCAGCCTATTCCACTACCGGACAGCTCTGACCGTCAGGAAGTTTTTCCTGAGGTTCAAGTGGAATCTCCTTTCCTGCAGCCTGAATCCATTGCTCCTTGTCCTAGTCTCTGGAGCGGCAGAGAACAAGCCTGCTCCCTCCTTGACATGACATCCCTTCAAATATTTAAGCATCGCTCTCATGTCCCCTCCTAACTTTCTCTTCTGCAGACTAAACATCCCCAGCTCCCTAAGCCACTCCTTGGAGGGCTTCACAGCTTCCAGACCCTTCACCTTTTAGATCGCCCTCCTCTGGACACACTCCAGCTTGTCGATATCCTTGTTGAATTGAGGTACCCAGAACTGGACACAGTTTTCCAAATGAGGCCTAACCAATGCAGAATAGAGTGGTACCATTACCTCCCTCGATCTAGACGCCATACTCCTATCGATGCAACCAAGAATCGCATTGGCTTTCTTGGCTGCCGCGTCACACTGCTGACTCATGTTCAGCTTGTGATCGACCAAGACTGCTAGATCCCTTTCACACGTATTGCTAGAAGGAAGGCAAGTGCCTAGACAAAGAGCAAGGAAATGGAGGGAGGGGGCTCATGTGAGCCTTCCTTCTCCCTTCCGGAACTCCCTCTCCCATTCCCTTGCCTCTGGCCCCAGCGCTGAGAACTTGCACCAAGGCAAAAGGTAAGGGAATGGGGAGGAAAGACTTGCACCCAGTTCTTCCTTCTCCTGCTCTGCTCTCCCATTCCCTTGCCTCTGGCCCTGTGTGTAAAAGGCAAGGTAATAGGAAGAGGGAGAGGGATCACAGGGGGGAGTTGTTTGTGGTTTTTCCACCTTCGTGAGGGTTCTGTACCCAAAACCCCCATGAAAGTGGAGAGGCCAGTGTTCATTTTCTGTTTTGCTACAGTTAGAAGTATGAGAACAGCCACATTGGATCAGTCTGAAGGTCGACTCTAAGGCCATATTTGCCCTGAATCACCCACTCTTCAGCTTTACTGGATGCCCTTTGGGGCTGTAACATTACGAGCGAGCGAGCGAGAGAAAGCTTATCCATGTCTACTTTCTCACACCCTAAATAAGCCTATGCACCTGTTTCTAGAGAATGTAATTATGGAGGGGGAGCAAAAAGAGGGAATTGCTGCTCCCAGATTAGGATCATTTCTGCACTACGCCGTTATAGCGCTATTATTCTACTTTCAGTATCCTATGGAATCCTGAGATATCTAGTTTAGGGAGGGGTATTTAGCATTCTCAGCCAGAGAGCTCTTTGGCCTCAGTAAACTACAAACCCCAGGATTCCACAGGATGCTGAAAGTGAAATAATAACACGATAACAGTGTAGTGAGGAAATGACCTAGGAATTCTGCTTCTCCAATGAAAGTTTCCTTCAGTCCTCAAATATATCACTTTGCAGAGACTGAGACATCAAAAAATCATCCCCTCCAAAAACAACCTCTCTTCTATCTGCTGTGTTTCCATTTCCTTGTTCCCTTTACTTGCCCCTTTTCTTCAAATGCCTGAACTCCTCCGCCTCTAAAATGTGGAAAATTTTACTTACTGCAAAACTAGAAATTTAGAAAGTGAAGGAAAATTTCATCTGGGGGCGGAATTCTTTCTTGGGAGGGTTGACCATACCTTCGTCTTAACCATCCCCTTGTTTCTAGTGTCTTCGTTTGCATTGTGTGTTATGCTTAAAAAAGTGTAACAGAAAACTTGGAAAAAGGGGAGGAAAAAAGTAAAGGCTTTGCCGCCTTCTCCACCAAGCCAAATCCAGAGATCATAATGAACAGCTCAGAAAAAACTTTGCTCTCTCTGGCTCTCTCTCCCCAGGGAAGAGTTAATAGCAGGCAGCTCCTTGGCAGCAAAAGCGCTTCCTGGTTTTGGCCAGTCAGGAGGGCACAAAGTCTCTGCGACAGGTGAGGCAAGTGTTTGCTCCAGGTAGCCCTTTCCTCATTTTGCAGGTGAGGAAGCAACCAACGCCCGCTTAGGAGGGGGGACAGCATGGGAGTGAGCGCTCCTCGAGAGGAGAGGTACTGGTGCTGTTTTCCTGTCTTTCCTCCCTTCCCGCAGCCCCTGCTCTGTCCAGTCTCTTTTTCCTGGGTAACATGAAACTCTCCTCCTCCGGAGAGAGGGGCTCTTTCCCAGGCTTGCGCGAAGCCAGCGGAATCGCTGAGAAACAGGCAAGCACCGCCTGCAGAGAGAGATGACTCCTGGTCCAGGTGAGAAAGAAGAGGTAGGCCAGGTGGGTTTCTGCAGGTAGAAGCAGGAAGAGATTACCTGTTGCCTCGTGGTTCTTTTCGAAGTTCCACTGGAAAGATTTTTCCACCGGTTCTCGCAGTTGTCAGTGTTTTCCCACTGGCGTTTCTGATGTGTTGCTGTATTTGGTGGCTTATTTTAACGAGATCATTCTTTTTTAAACAGCAAGTCCCAGTTTGGGGAGAAAGTTGTGATTTATTATTGTTATTGTTCTCGATGATGATAATTTTCAGGTCTTGCGTTTGTGAGTTCGGGACTATCCAGAAAGAGAATTGCCAGGTTTTTAAAATATAAGAGACAGTTGAAGCGCATTTCGTGCAGGGATGACAGTCAGAAATTAGCTATTAAATTTTTTGTTTTCTACTTGAAATACCAAATGGAAGTACTGATGTCAGTTAACTTAGTTTTTAATGTGTGGGCAGGAGAGCTTACTGAGATGTTTTGTCTTTTAAAACTTCTGTATGTTTTTAAAATGTTTTTCTGCTGTTTTACATGGTGATTTTAATTGTTTTTAAATTTTATTGTGAATGTTTTTTTAATTGACTGCCTGTCTCTGGGAGCCCCTTCGGGTTCCACTCCAGGACAAAGGCAGCCTACAAATGAAATAAATAAAAATGCATAATTAATTATCTGTAAAACTAACAGATGGTTCACATTCATAAATTAGATGACACATATTTTTCTGTGTGTAGGAAGGGTCCGTACCCCAGAATACAGAATTTCCTGGGATCTTGTTCAGTCTGTATAAAGGGAAAAGGATTTCAACCTTTAAATAGGTGACATCACTTCCAAAAAGAGACAATTGCCTTTCTAATGAGGAATGAGCTTGTTGGTCCTCAAATAAGGGACATCCCTTCTAATAAGGGACTCCTAGCAACCCTACCTGGAACCCACATTGTTGGGAAATATTTGGGTCACTCTTTAAAAGCACAGAATTTTAGACGGGGAAGCTAACTTGAAGGTCACCAACCCTGCTCAGCCTCTTGCAAAGTAGAACCACAGAATTTTGAATGTTGACTTGCAATTTAGAAGAATATGAAAGTGCATAGAACTAGCTGTGACCCTCTTATTTGACCAAAGTGGCCCCATTGTGTGTATGTGTGTGTGCTGGGGAGGGGGAGAACCAGCTCTGAATCAGAACTTTCCTTACCACGTGCTGTTTTAGTCTTAAAAATAATATTGCAAGCTGCTGGTTGCTTCCAGAGTTGCTATTTGAAGCAAATGTGTCTGAGGAGAATGCAGTTATTCGGAGATGGGTGGGTGGGTTGCACTTTGCATGCGCTCAGAGAACTCTCCCCGCCTTATTCCTTTGTTCCAGCATTCGTAACAGCGTTTCTAGGGTCATGTTTTTTGCCCTGATCGTAACTTCAGTCACGATCTGTGTTTTGGGCACGACATGATCAAACGGGTGATTGTGACGACCTTGTGAGAAGGTCCACCAGTTTTGTTTTCTGGTATTTTCCTGTGCATTTAAAAGTGCTACCACAGGTAGTAATTAAGTAGGCGAACGCTTTGCCATCACTTCGTTTCTTCTTTTTGCAGAGGTCTTAAAGGGGCTGGCAACCGTAGCTTTGTATACTGGAACTATTGAACCTGTATTTATTTTCTTTCATGCAGTAACTGTGTTAGCCTTTTATGATAATCTCTATTGCCACACTTGATCAATTATCATACACACGCTTGGATGAGTGGGTGGAAGGTTGTAATTAGTGAGCTGGGGGGCAATTGAGATGCAAAATGCACAAACTTGAATAGGGACAAAGGCTCTTTATTATGCAACCTGTCTTAATCAGCTCATCAATTCAAGAAATTTGGGTTACAACCAAAGACAACCAGTGGCTTCCATATTAGTGGTGTCGTAAATCTGCTTTTACCCAGGTTGTAAAACAGCTATCTCAGATGTTGAATACTATTCTCATAAGAGATTCAACACATTGAATAGCTCCTTTGAAATCTGGAATAAAACCTACAGCAGATTTCTTGCAGCACTCACAAGCCTCCAACCTTTCCTGGTTACCTTCCAACTACTGTTCGTTAATGACCGCTGTGGGGTTAATGACCACTCCGTTCTTTCTGGCAAAGCACATATACTATAATTTGCCAGTTGGGACAACATTGCATGCATCTGTTGAAGAGAGCTGTAGCCCATAAAAACCTTAAACTAAATATAACTGGTTAGTCTTCAGGGTGCAACAAAAGCTTTTGTTTACTTGCATAATAATGGTGTCTGCAGAGACTCAGTGTGGTGTGATGGTTGGATTGTTGGACCAGGACTTTGGGAAACCAGGGTTTCTGACTTTTGTAGAGAGGATGCCTTCCAAATAGAGGTCTGTCTTCCATTTTGTGGTGACTCAAGCCATTTCTACCCTGCACTGTTCTAGTGCTATTATCCCACTTTCAACCTCCTGTGGAATTCTGGGGTTTGTAGTTTACTGAGGCCAAAGAGCTCTCTGGCTGAGAAATCTATATGCCCCTCCCTAAACTGCAAAGCCCAGGATTCCGTTGGAGATTGAAAGTGGAATAACAGCACTGTAACAGTGCAGTGTGGAAATGGCATCAGTGGGTTAAGTGGTTAAAAGCCAGAATGCTCTTCAGGGCCTGTGAATTCAACTCCCCAGTGAGTACCTTAGAAAAAGGCAGTTTTTAAAAAGAGCTTCAATTTGAACCAGCGCAGAGTTGTGGTTTGAGTGTTGGTCTATGACTGTGGGAGACCAGAGTTCAGATTCTTGCTCAGCCATGGAGACCCACTGGTGAGACTGGGCAAGTCACACTCTCTCAGCATCAGAGGAAGGCAAAAGCAAACCCCCTCTAAACAAACTTTGCCAAGATCCAAACAGGCACGGGTTGGGCTCCAGGAAAGGGCTTTCCATGTTGTCTCCTAACTGGTCACCCTCCCAGACTCCATCTTCTTTCAGCCATCACGGTAGAACTTTATAAGTACACTGGGGGAATGTCAAATCAGACCTCAGATTATGTCATTTATTTTCCACTCTGTGTTGTTGTTTTTATGATGAAGAGTGTCGTGACACCTTCAAGACTAATGAGTTTTATTTGGCATGGGCTGTCCTGGACTTAAGCCCACTTTGTCAGATGCTGCCAATAAAGGCCACTTCACTGGGTGCTTCTGTTGGGCGTTGCAATGTTTTGAGCCATTCGGAGAGAATTACGACACTTGGACAGTTCTAGAACTAAACAACTACCATGGTGGAATAATTGGTTAGCTCTGCCTAGGTCCAAAACAACCTGTACAAGAGAGCAAGGAAGCTATTCCCAGGAGGAACGGTGAAACGAGACGGTAAACAGTTCCATCAGAGCAGCGGCAGTGTGCATATAGAACAGAAGGAAAAGTAATTTACCGCGGGAATGGACTGAGAAAGAAAAGAGCCACTGAGAAAGGTAGCAGAAGCATTTAGAAAGCCCAAGTTCCATTCCATCATTATCATCATCATCACTGTTACAAATAGCCCTCCACATTTGCTAGGGTTAAGGTGCAGGACCCTTGCAAAAGTGGAAAAATTGCAAATATCAAAATGTGCGTGCATGTCTGTGGAAAGGGGGATGAGGCAGGGTGGGGGGAATGGATACCCAGGGTCCAAACCAGGTCACGGAAAGGGGTGGGTCAACAGGGTGGACCTGTACTTCTTTTCTCTGGCCCATCTCCTTCCTTGGATGTGTGAGGGGCATCGGGAAAGAGTTTAAGGTGCTGAGAAATTGGGCTGTGAGCCATATTTAGTTGGCCAGGCAATGGCTGGTGGAGGAAGAAAAGGACCAGAGGCAGGTTTTTAAAAGGCTGCCCAGCCTGGTTGGAGCTGCTGAGAGGGACAAGAAGGACCTGAGGTGTTGGAGGAGGGCAGGAGTTGGAGAAACGTGCAAATAATCAAATCTGTGAACGTTAAACCTGTAAATGCGGAGAGCCCACTGTACGCGCATTAATGACAGATTTTGTGAGATAGAGTGCATGTGTTTTGTTTTTAAAACAATGTGTTATGTATTACACACTCTTTAGTATTACATCTTTGGATGACTGACTGACATCTTAAATGTTTAGATGTATGGAAATTAGATGCAGGGAAACAAAATTTACAGGGCAGCCCCTCATCCAGACAACAGGATCAGGATCCAAAATGACTTTTAACTGATGGGGGAACCAGGCCAAAAAAGCTAACAAAATAAATTTCAGCAGAGCTAAATGTAAGGTACTACATCTAGGCAAGAAAAATGAAACACGCAAATGTAGGCTGGGTGATACTTGGCTTGATAGGATCTGAGAAGGATCTAGGGATCTTAGATCAAGCACAAGTCGACAGTGTGACGCAGTGGCCAAAAAGGCCAATGAGATTCTATCATGCATCCACAGGAGTAAAGCGCCCAGATCAAAGGAAGTCATAGTACCACTGCATTCAGATTTGGTCAGACCTCCTGTGTCAGTTTGTGGTTCAGTTCAGGAAGACTGTTGAAAAGCTGGAACATATCCAGGCAAGGGTGGCCAATGTGGTCAAAGGTCTGAAAATCAAGCCCTGTGAGGTACAGCTTAAGGCTCTTGGTATGTTTAGCTTGGAGAAGGGAAGATTAAAAGGTGATGTGGCAGCCATATTTTAAATTCCTGAAAAGAAGTCATGTAGAAGATGGAGCAAACTTGTTTTCTGTTGCTCCAGAGGCTAGAATACAAACCGGTGGATTCATATTATAAGAAAAGAGATTCCACCTCAACGTTAGGAAGAACTTCTTACTATAAGAGCTGTCTGGCAGTGGAATCTGCTGCCTCAGAGTGTGGTGGAATCTCCTTCTTTGGAGGTTTTTATGGGCTGGATGGTGATCAGTCAGAAATGCTTGGATGGTGTCTTCCTGCAGGGCAGAAGGGGGTTGGATTGGGTGGCCCTTGTACTCCCTTCCAACTCTGTGATTCTATTATTTTTTGACTTGAGGTTGGGAAAGAGGGGTGATGGAAGGAATGTTGTAGGTGGATTTGCATGGCCATCACTATTTGAAGTAAAGGTACAAACAACTCTCTCTTATTAACTAATACAACCCTTCATTCATGGTTTCTGGCTGGTTTTGAAGCCTCATACTTCGGAATTTGGCTTAACTCCCACCAATGAATAACTAGTGTTCCCTCCCTGCACACACACATACACACACACACACACTTTTGTCACTGACCTTCTGGGAGACTAAATGAGAGCTATATCATTGTCCTTGAAATTCTTCATGCCAAGTTAATAGCAAATCTGTAAGGCATTTGCAGTGCAAGAAGGCTGCTGGAGTTGTTCTTCAGTTTCTGAAAGTGAGTATGATTTGTACATTAACTGTTTTCCATTGCAAAACATCTGAATCAGAGGTATGAACTTCTCTTTTTAATCAGCTGCCTGTGGGGCTGGTATAATCTACACTCGCTACCTTCCCCAGGTATCTACCACAAAAGATGCAACCCTCCATTGCAATGCAGGCCTTCCAGTCATGCTGATCTCTAGTTTGGTCTGAACTTGGAGAAGTTATACTTCCAACTATGGCTTCCGGGATCTCCCAGCTGGCATGGTCAGTGGCTGCATGGCTGGAGGATTGTGGGACTTGTAGTCCCCAAAGTAACCTTTTTAAATGTCCTGATGATAAAGCATGTGCTTTGCATGCAAATCGTTTCAGGTTTGATCCCAGGTACCTGCAGATAGGACTGGGAAGGACCCATGCCTGAAATGGTGTCAATCAAGGTTGGGAACATGCCCAGAGAAGGATGCCCATGGTGTTCAAAGCTCTGAAAAGCAAAACTTACAGGAGCTGTGTGTTCTTGGAGAAGTCTGAGAGATGACATGATAGCCATCATTAAATATCTGAAGGGCATCATGTAGAACATGGAGCCAGCATGTTTTCTGCAACTCCAGAGTTTAGAACACAAACAAATGGATTCAAATTACAAGGAGAGATTCCACCTAAACATTGGGAAGAACTTCTTGACAGTAAGAACTGTTCAACGGTGGAATTGACTGTTTTGGAGGGTGTTAGACGCTCTGTCTTTGGAGGCCTTTAAACAGAGGCTGGATGGGCATTTCTCAGCAGTGCTTTAGTAGTATATTCCTGCTTGGCAGGAGGTTGGAGTAGATAGCCCTTGCATCCCCTTCCAGCTCTAAGAGTATATGAATCATGCGGATCTCCAGCTGGTGTTGGACTGCAGGTTCCAGACACCTTAGCCAGAACAGTCAGTGGTGAGGAATATTAGGAGTTGTAGTTCAGCAGCATCTGAGGAATTGCATGGTTTCCCACCCTTGCTGTAGAGCCATTGCAGACAGACAGTTGTAGACTAAAGGTGGTGGAAGGCTGGGTAATTCATAACTTACTCTCCCTTATTTAAAAATAACAGCAAGTCAGTGATTCGTCACCATAGCCCAAATTTGCCACCAAATTATACAAAGGCTGTTGCTGTTGTTGTTTTTAATGTGGTAGGAACTGTGAGCTCCACTAGGTTCAGATCCTGAAAACCAGTGCCTGGGAAGAGACTTTTTGCTCCTTGAAGTGGAGCAACAAATGGCAAGTTTTCTGGGTCCACATCTAAGCCAGCATGGTGTAGTAGTTTGATTTTTGGACTATTACCCAGGAAATTGAGTTCAAATCCATGGAAACCTACTGAGTGACCTTGCACAAGCCACGCTCTCTCAGCCTCAGAGGAAGGCAAAGACAAAGCCCCCTCTGAACAAATTCTGCCAAGAAAACCTCATCATAGGTTTGCCTTAAGTTGGAAACAACTTGAAGGCAGGAAACAACAGTCTCTGACACAACCATGTAAGAGTGTCTAGTGCGCCACAGCAGCCAAAATATTTTGCTCCATGAGTCAGAAAATCCCACGCATGCCTCTTGCCATCCTTGGTCATAATAAAATGCAAAAACAACAAACTGAATACTTAACCATCTGCTTCTCTTTTCTTTTAGAGTTGCCAAGTGTCCCTTGTTATAGGGAACGACCCTTATTTGCGGCCAGAAAGCTTGTCCCTCAAAGGGCTGGCAGGTGTCCCTCATTATAAAGGATATCCTCTATTTTAGGGACTGAGAGAGAAGGACGAAGCTAGCTAAGTAAATAGACAAAACTCATGAGGAGTCTTTGCATGTTGCAGCAACAAATCAGTTAAGCCTTGCAAACTATAAAGAGCTGCTGCTCTGTGTGTGTGTGCGTGTGTGCATGTGTATATGTAGGTCAAAAAGGGAGATCCCATAAGACTTGGAGCATTTACCAGTAAATAGTAGAGATGCAGCAATAAGGCAATCAGCTGGAGGAAGCTGTCAGCCTATATAAACAGAGAAGGAGACGGGAAGAAGCTGTTGCAGACAACTGATCTTATCAGTGGAAGCAGCACACCTCAAGTTCGAATCCCTAGCTTGTGTTCCTGGAAGCCTTGAAACTTGCCTTGTGTACAGACTTTGCTACTGGACTGTTGCTTTGCATTTACTACAGACTCAAGACTGCAAAAACAACGACTGGTAACTTGGCTAACAAACTCTTACAAACTTTGCTCGTGGCTGCTGATAAAAGACTCTAATTGGAATGCTGTAAACCTTGGCTGGCTGCCGGCACAGTACAGTCTCCCTAAATAGGAGGGAAGGAATGATCCACTCATTTCACTCGGATCTGGGATCAGTCCCTGTAGCTAAGGCCATTTCCACCGTACACTGTTATAGTGCTGTTATTCCCCTTTCAGCATCCTATGGAATCCTGGGATTTGCAGTTTAGGGAGAGGCACTTAGAATTCTCAGCTAGAGAGGTTTTTGGCCTCAGGAAACTACAAACCCCAGAATTCCACAGGATGCTGAAAGGGGAATAATAGCACTGTAACAGTGTAGTGCAGAAATGGCCTAAGACTTTGATCTTAATTTCCAACAGGAAAATGTAATGTTTGAATGACACATTGTAAGCAACTGTGTTTGGTACTTAGTTGCTGGTGTTTTCACACTTTCAAGTCATTTCTGACTGACACGGGATTTTCTGGCAAAATTTGTTTGGAGCAGGTTTTGCCTTTGTCGTCCTCTGAGCCTGAGAGAGTGTGACTGGACCAAGGTCACCCAGTGAGTTGCCATAGCTGAGCAGGGATTCGAACCCCGGTCTCCTGACTAAATAGTCAAGACACTCAAACCACTACACCATACTGGCTAAGATGCGGAGGGGAAGAAGTTGCCAAGAAGCAAAATGTGTCTTTCCAGGTTCCTTCCACATTAAAAACAACAGCGATACACAATGTGCTTCAATGTACAATGCTTAATGAGGTCACCGAGGCCATCCTTAGGTCTCAAGTTTTGGCCTGTAAACCTCAGGATCTTGGATAATCCTGAACTGGCAAGCCCGTCCGGCACCGTAACAACTTACAGGAAAGGAGGACGCTAAGGAAATACATACACTCCTTGGAACGTCTTTGCAAGTTGCAGCAGCAAATCAGCGGAGCCCCGTGCAAATTGTACCAAATTGTTCTTTCCTGGAGCCATGAACCCCTCAAAACTAAAAAATTTATACCTTTGTCTTCTCTCTAGAAATGATCCACAAATACTGGAGACTCAGGGCCAGGCAATGTGAGATCTGCAAACTGTAGTTACAATTCTCTGACTCTATGTAGAGATGAACAACTTCAGCATAATATATCCCCACCTCACAGAGTGTGTACATTTTGGAATTGTTTACTCTTTTGAAAAATTGCACAGCTAAAAGTCATTCCCTTCAGTTATTCTGCTTCCTTCTTCCAGAATTAGTCACATGAGGACTAACGGGACTCCATCACAGTCTCATCCAGCTCAAGACCGTAAAGGTCACCAAGAGGATATTTTTGGATATGGTGGGTGGCTGTTGCTAGAAGAATAAAATTATTTGGGTTATAGACTCCAGATCTTGTCTGATCTTGGAAGGCGGGTGGAGAATGTGGATACTAGGGTCACTAAGTGTATATAAACTGAGAAGAAAGGACTGAATGAAGATAAAGAATTAGACTTCAAACGAAGCTGAGTAAAGATTTACCACTATCTCCCTGACTACTGGGAGACCTACCCTTAATGCCCAAGTATGTCCTTAAAGGCACCAGATCCTGTCTGATCTTGAAAGCTAAGCAGGGCCAGCCTTGGTGAATTCTTGGATAGGAGACCACCCATCAATACCATAAGCTGCAGGCTGTGTATCAGAGGGAGGAGCTGGCAAAACCACCTCTCAGTATTTCTTGCTTAAGAAAACCCTATGAAATTCATGAGGTCACCATAAGTCAGCAGGTGAACGCACATGCTATCCACATCATCAGATTGGACTTACCTGGTGAAATCATTGAGGGTGAGCAGGAGAGAGCGCAAGTGAAGGCAATACCAAGAAATTAGCAAGTTTGTGCAGGGAAAAAAATGGTTTCAGCTCATCCTTGTTTGAAATGGGCTCCGGCTTCAGTACCTGCAGCTGTGGACTGGTCATAATAGACAAAGTTAGCATTGTCAGAACTTAAGTAGATGCCAGAACTGTCTAAATGAGGGGAGGGCAATTGCATGGGATCCAGGGGCCAATTTCCCCAGGCTTTCTTGTGGGCTGTACCCCAACTCCCTCAGCAAACCCAATACGGGCCTTTTGATGGTCTGCTTTTTCGATGCTTTTAAATTATCCCCAGAACCCATGTATTTGATGTGTGGTCTGCTCTTTTGACCATGCCTCAAATATATCTGTTCTGGCTGAAACTGAAAAGAGTCTCTGTCCTCACAGGCAGGAGGATCAACTCTGCAAAAGCGTGAGGTGGGGCGAGTGGGAGCAAAGGGATTTCGAGCACCGGCGGGATCTGGAGGGGAGTTGTTGGACTGCATAGGCCGGCAGTTGTCAGGCCTCCATAGCAACAAGCTGAGTGCTGGATGCACATTTCCTCCCAAAGCGTCACCTGGGAAAGTCAATATCACAGGTGGGGGGGGGTGGAGTTACAATGAAAGTAGAACTCTTTCCCATTTTGATGCTATTCGTGGTGTTAATTACCACACTGTCATCAACCACTCAGCTCAAGTCTTGCAAATTCAGGGATATGTCTTCCTGGATTGAGTCTATCCATCTGTAATGCCATCTTCCTCTTTTCCTTCTGCCTCCTACCTTACCAAGCATTTATTGCCTTTTCTAGTGAATCACATCTTCTCATGATATGGCCAAAATACGACAGCCTCAATTTAGCCATCTTGGTTTCTAGGGAGAGTTCAGGCTTCATTTGCCTTTTTAGCAGTCCAGGGTACCCAGAGAACTCTTCTCAGCCCCTCATTTCAAAGGAGTTCATTTCCTTCCTGACAACTTTCTTCACTGTCTAGCTTTCACATGCTATTATATTGGCATAAAGAGAAATAACTCATCTCTGCTCATGTCACTCTTCTGTGTTGCTCTGCAGCAAGGTGATAGCAAGAAAAGTCTAGATCCATTATTTATAGCTGCCTCAACTCTTTTCTTTAATTTTGGACCCATCTGTCTCCTCCAAGAACTAATGATCGCAGGATGGGCGATGAAGCAGAACCGTGAGTCTGAGGCACCGTGTTTGAGCAGGCGGCGTTGGCACTTTTGAGCAGGCGGCCCTCGCTTTTTGACGATTTCCACTTTTGCACAGGGCTCGGGTCCCTCCCCTGTTGCAGGGGACACCTGTACCTCTATGTCCCTCTGCAGTACCTCTCAAAATGGAAACAGTTTGGAGCAGTATAGGGTTCTGGGGTACTTTGTGGGGTGGAGATTACTTTGTGTTTTCACCTGATTTACAGCTTTTCTGCCTCATTTGGGGGCAAATATTGCCTGAAAGTTGTGCTTAAATATTTTTAACGGGGTTGGAGAGACTGGTGGAGGGGTTAAGACCCACATACAAGCAGCCCACAGACTACACTGTGCTCAACCTGGTAGAGGTTGAGCATCACTTAACCGAAAATCCAAAGTGCTGCAAAATACAATCTTCTGAAAAGTGGAAGTCAGTCCTCTTCCTGTAAGTAACATGAGGGAATTAAAGAGGCTCGGTTGAGACAACACGCATGCTGCTTGCAAGGTTTATCAGTCAGCTTGGCATCTTTTTGCCTCTCAGTTTGCTTTGGATCCCACACATGCTGCTTGCAAATTTCCATGCACGTGATCCCAAGTGAACCTCCATAATTCCCTCATCTTCCCTACAGCAAGAAGAGTGGGATTTGCTTTTGTAATTAAAAAGAAATTAAAAATAATTGACAGAGCCAGCAATGGTGTAATGGATTGAGCATTGAACTATGACCCTGGAAACCAAGGTTCAGTTCCCCACTTGGCTTTGGAAACCCGTTGGGTGTGTCACACACTCTCAGCCCCAGAAAACCCCGTGATAGTCTTGCCTTAGGGTCACCATAAGTTGGCAGTGACTTGAAGGCACACAACAACAACGAGTTGTATAAAACTACCTCCAGGCTGTATGTGTAAGGTATATACGAAGCCTAAACAAATTTCGCATTTAGACTTGGATTCCATCTCCAAAGTATCTCATTCTGTATATACAAATACTGTATTACAAACTCCAAAACACGTCTGGTTCCAGGAATTTCAGATAAAGGATATTCAATAGACACTAAGCTGGGGGTAAGTCAATGGGACTTGCTTCTGGTAAGATACGCATTGCAGTGAATAAATAAAACAATTTCTCCTCTCCTGCAAACTCGCTCTTAGGTCGACAGGGTTTAGCGGTGCTGCAAACTCTGCATGGTTTTTGTACTCTGTGACACTGGTAGTTGACAGATGGATGGACTTTGGGACAACAGAAGCATGTCACTGTCCCTCTTGTGTGCACATTCTGTTTGTTCTCATCCACGTGCTTGAAGCAGTGCCGGCCTTTTCACCATCTTCTTTGTCTTTTCTCTGGTGATTATTTATGCAAATAGATGATGTGGGCCTCCATAATGGGGCTGTTGTTTTCCAAACCAGAAAAGCCTACAATTAGCTTATTACTGGGATGGGAGCGGGAGGGGAATGGGAATCTGTTTCTCATGCTTGGTTTTTGTTTCTGCCAGAATCAGAGGTGTTGATATGCTATTTATAGGCGAGTGTGTTTCAGAAACAGATTGATAGCATCATAGAGTTGGAAGAGACCCCCAGGGGCCATCCAGTCCAACCGCCTTCTGCCATGCAGGGGGACACTATCAAAGCATTCCAGACAGATGGCCATCCGGCCTCTGTTCATAAACCTTCAAAGAAGGAGACTCCATCACATTCCCAGGCAGCAGTGTATTTCCCTATCAAGCTGCTCTTACCATCAGGAAATTCTTCCTGTGGTTTGGGTGGAATCCCTTTTCCTGTCATTTGAATTCATCGCCCTGTGTCTTAGTTTCTGGAACAGCAGAAAACAAGCTTGCTCCATCCTTCGTATGGCATCCCTTCAGTTATTTAAACATGGCTGTAATGTCACCTCTTAACCTTCAGGCTAAACATACCCAGCTTCCTAAGCCTCTCCTAAAAGGACGTAGTTTTTAGGCCTTGTCCATTTTGGTCACCCTCCTCTGGATACGTTTCAGCTCGTCAATATCCTTCTTGAATTGTGGTGCCCAGAACTGGACACAGTATTCCAGGTGAGGTCTGACCAAAGAGTAGTACTATTATTTCTCTTGACATAGACACCACGCTTCTATTGATGCAGCTTAGAATCACATTGGCCTTTTTAGCTGCCGCATCACACTGTTGGCTCATGTTCACCTTGTTCCACATGTAGCTATATCTTATTAATTACTTGGGAGTAAGCACCATTTTATTGATGAAAATTATAATAGAGGAACCAAGAATGAACTGCCCCTAGAGGTCTTCTGCTAACCATCTTCTCATGTGGCTTACAAGGGCTTGTGAAGAAAACTCCGAACTTGCACATTCCTTCCACTCCCATGTTTCCATTTGTCACTATTGATGGGTGAATATGAACACACTGGTTGCTACAGCTGCGTAGTTAGAAGCAAGCCTGTTTGAGTCCTACTGTTCGGTATCAGTATTGGAACAATGCCCGGGGATTTCTCACAGTACCACTTCCTAACATAACATTAACGATTAACCCACCAGACCCAAAATGGTCTAATCAGAATGGAATGTTATTTTCAAATATTTAGCAGGTTGAGGTGACTGGGGGCTGGTTGTGGTGATCCCACTGAAGAAGAAAAAGAGTACAGACTTCCCAGCGACTATAGAGGGATATCAGCATTACTGTATAAGCTTGGTGTACGGATTGCAGCAAGTTTACACATGACGCATGCTTTGAGTACTTCGAGCACTCTCTATAAATAATGTCTTAATAATTTCCTTTGTGGGGGTGCCTACAAGCAAGCACATATTCTCCAGTTGTCCCTGTTCGGCAGGGACAGTCATGATTAATCTTCTGTCACCATGCTTTTCCAGCTGTCTTAAAATGTCCCAGTTTCTGTGTCCTCTTCCCACTTTCCCCCATTTGTCCTAGCTTTACTTCAGTTGCTGCAAATTGAGTTCAAAGAGCAAAAGTCCCTTGCAGTTAGTTAACTCAGAGGAGAGGAGAGGAGAGGAGAGGAGAGGACGGGGAGAACCTTGTCCTTCCCAGTAGGCGCAGGCAAAAGCAAACTTCTGCAGTGTTTCCTGGATTGTGTGTGTCCTTCTCTTTAATGACTTTTGCCATCTCGACCAGTTTTCATCTGTGAAATGGTGGGGAGTATGTTGGAGGGGTGAGAGGAATCTCCATTCTCAAGATGGTGACCGGAAGAAGCTGGAACAACAGAACTCAGCTCTCTTCTCTTCTCTGTCTTCCCCCACCCTGGGAGCACCCGGGCCAGAGATAAAGGAATGGGAGGGAGATCATGGGGTGGGGGATGTTATCCATGGTTCTTCCACTTTCATGAGGATTCTGTGCCCTGAACTCTCGCAAAAGTAGAAGGTCCACTGTGAATCAACCCAAAAAATACAGCACAATACTGGTTGCATATCCCTTATCCGAAATGCCTGGGACCAGAAGTGTTTCAGATTTTGGAATATTTGGATATACATAATGAGTTTATATACTGTTCTTTTGATGCAGAGTTTGCTGTTTGGTCAGTTCTCTTCCTCTTGCCTTCTTCATGTGGGAAACATGAAGGAATTACAGAGGCTTGCTTGGGACTGTGTACACACGTACTACTTACAGAGTCTTTCAGTTGGCTTGGCACCTTTTCTCCCCTCAGCTTGCTTGGGACTGAGAGACTTTGCAAGCATCACAGATGCGTGCGGTCCCAAGCAAGCTTCTGAAATTCCCTCATGTTCCCTACAGGACGGAATACTGGGTTCCACTTTTCAAAAGGTTCAGATTTTGGAGTGTTTGGGATTTTTGGATATGAGATACTCACTCTGCACGAATTATCTGTAAATTCTCGTATGTATATCTTTACACATGCACACATGTATGTATTATATACCTGTGCATGCTTATATTTCACTGTATTCAAAATTCAACAAGATCCTCAAATGTAAAGATATATCAGTATGTATGTAGTGTATGGAAACTGTAGCAAGATAAGATTCTCAAGTGTAAAGATATATAAAGACTCATCCATGGCATAGTTTTTCCGATTTCTACATATGGGTATGAAAGCTGGAAAAGCTAGAAATACAAATAAATGGGTCTCTGAGCAAAATCAAGCCTGAACTCTCACGAGAAGCCAAATTTGACTAAGCTGAGGCTGTTGTACTTTGCCTGTATCATGAGACAACATGACTCACTGGAAAAGACAATAATGCTGGAAAAAAGTGGAAGGCAAGTAAGAAAAGAGGAAGATTGCATTACGCACGGATTAATACAATCAAAGAAGCCACTGCCCCAAATTTGCAAGACCTTTGCAAATTTGTTCAAAACAACTTTCCTGAAAGTCTCTCATTCATAGGGTTGCCATAAGTCGAAGCCAACTTGACAGCACGTGAAAATGACAAGAGCAAGTTTTGGGCAAACCTGTTCCCACTTTTATCGTCTCTTTGAGCGATGCATCTCTCTTCAATGGCGAGTGGTCACCTTATTCCACCACCTGCTATCAAGAAGTTTGATTTCAGAACTTCTGGAGGTAGGAACGGCTCTTTAATCCAGCCGATTAACACCAGTTTGTAGAGTTCTTGGGGGGGGGGAAATTATTTGTAAAAGAGGTCTGCTTTTACTATAATCCTGCTGAAACGGGGATTCTTTTCAGTGTTGTTTGAATTGGGAGGGGGGAATTAGACAAACAAATAACTCCGACTCAGTTCCCTGGAAATAGAAAACCAGAGCAAGGTCAATGGTGGAAAAGTTCCTTTTGTTTTCTCTGTTGCAGTTGCATGAAATCTCTTAATACAAGTTTTCAGCTGAGGAAATCAAATACCTTTGGAGCAGCGAGGGAGGAGCTGGTTAAATATTGACTGTTGGCTTAGTTAAGTTTTGTAGACTAAATCCTTCCAATGTTCAGCCAAACATAACAAACGCATTCCAGATGGGAGTAGCAATAAAGATGGAAAACTTCTATCTCTTTTGCAGAAATGTCCTTACTAGAGCTGGCTGGAAATACCAGGTGGATTTGTTCGGCTCAAACTGTGATTGAAAAACAGTATTCAGGTTCAGAATTTGAGTGTGAAATGGAACCCAAATAATTTGACTGCCCCTTTTCAATTTTTTTTTTAAGAAAGCAAAACACAAGGCAAGAAACATAGATGGTTTTGCCGCTGCCTTCCTCTGAATGTAGCCTTTGTAGCACTTTGCATTCCTTGGCAGTCTCTCATCCAAGTATTAACCAAGGCTGATGTTGCTTAGCTTCCATGATAAGATGGGGTTCCAGTGCTTTGAAGGCATACTTGGGGATTAAGGGTAGGTTTTCCTCTGGTTAGGAGACAGTGCTAAATCTTTATTCAGCAAAGCTTGGAGTCAAATCCCTTATTTCTTTCAGTCGTTTTATCAGTTTATATACATTTACATGCATTTAATGACATTAATATGCACAGAGTTCTGCCATACCCAGTTTCTAATGAATTACTTTAACAGATGAGTTCACCATTAGTCAAAAGCAGGCCAATAACAGCAGCAATCACACTGCGTTTTCCCTGTTTTTCCTCATTGATTGAAGTATATACATGCACATTTTCAAACCGCTCATTTTTAGTTGACTCACTATTGAACAACTGAATTAAATGATGTGCTCTGATTGGGATTAACTGACAGACTTCTGACCAAAATATGCAACCCAAGCTCAAAACTAAATGCATGCACGCAGTGTGCATTTATGTGCAATTGCATTACAGACACAGTACCCACACCCCTGAACTAAGTGTCAGTATTTTGCATTGGGGAAAAGTGTCCAAACACTTCCCTAGGGGACCTTAAGTATGCATAAGACACCCACTGGTTTCCAGCCATTACCTTTTCTGCAAAAGTCTTTTGACCCTTTCTGTTGTTTGTCTAACAGACTGCAGTTTTCGACTTGCAAAATTTGAAATTATTTGTTGAGATTTAGACGATCACGTCCCCTCTGTCCCTGCCCTACATTTTGCACCGTCAGTAGATTCCCTCCTTCGGAGGTGCTTCCTTCACAAGGCTTGCCTGACCCTTTCTGAAAGCATGGCCTTATCGTGGCCATTTCTGCACTAGACTGTTATAGCGCTATTATTCCACTTGCAACATCCTGTGGAATCCTGGGGTTTGCAGTTTCAAGAGGGGCCGGTGGGCCCCTCCTGAAGCTGCGATTCCATAGGATGTTGCAAGTGGAATAATAGCGCTGTAACAGTCTAGTGCGGAAATGGCCCGTAGGTAACATTTGGCTGCCTGACTCCCTTAGTAGCACCTGGAGAAGATGCCCATTTATCGTTAGCTCATGGAACAGACTTTATTCCGTGACTGTCAGTTCTCTCAACAGTAGCTGGCAGGCTTCTTCTCTCCGCAGGAGTGAGAAACTGAGGAGAGACATTTTTCAGGCTAGCCAAATATCCAAGGGATGCTCTTTTCTTGGTTTTGGCTGGGTGAAGGTTTTTTTAAGTTGCTGTTGTGTGTCTTCAAGTCATTTCTGGCTTACGGCAACTTTAAGGCAAACCTATCATGGGGCTTTTGGGGGGCTGAGATTGTGTGATATGCCCAAGGTCACCCAGTGGGTTTCCATAGCCAAGCAGGGAATCAAACCCGGGTCTCCAGGATGGTAGTCCAGTGCTCAAACCATGGCATCATGCTGGTTACCAGTACATAAAATCTAGTGACATATATGTAAAATACATTAATGATTAGCCAAAATTAATTAAAAATTAATTATTCATTTTAAATTTGTAAAGCACCATGTACATGGATGCCGCTATATAAAGGATAATAAATAGTAATAGTAATAATAATAATAATAAGTATTATTTCTTGCATGTTACAGCAGATGTGGGCAAAGTGCAGGCCCCATAGTCCACTGAGGTAAAAAATATTTTTAAAAAATTACCCCCAAATACCTATAGAGGAGCAGCCTGTAAAGGCATTTTTGCGTTTGTTTGTTTGTTTGTTTGTTTGTTTGTTTGTTTGTTTCCTGGGCCATTTTAAGTAGCCGCCATTTTGACTCCATTTCAGGACCAAGAGAAGACTTTTCTAGAACAAGAAGTGAGTTCTGGTCGCTTCCTGTTGCTAAGAAAAAGGACTCTTCTGTACCTAAAATGGCCAGACTAGATCGTCTGAGGTCTGCCAGGAAACCTGGATGCACTTTTACATGTGCGCACACGTGCAATTCTGGTCTATTTCATTTTAAATACATTGTCCATAGACCTTGAGAACTTCAGGTAGCAGATGCAGTGCAAGAGTTCCACATAAATATAAACTGGAATCCTGTTAGTGATGTGTGTGCCTATAACCGTGCCTTATGCATATCTGTTTTCTTTTGGATGGGGGTGCAGGCGTCTGTTTGCTAGCCCCTTATGCACCACCCAGAGGCCCCCCCAGCAGCTGTCAAGACCCACAGCAACTGCTGCTGCTGTTTACTGGCCTGGCCAGCAAAGTGAAGGTAGCTACTGGGGCAAGAAGAAGCGTCAGTCTCGGCTCGGAGGGGAAGAGAAATGAGGACACTTTCAGGCTGAGCAGCGGGGTATTAAAACGGTGCAGAGCGACCTCCGATGGAGGTCTTCTGCACCATAGAGTAGACTGGGGCGGACTACTTTTGTAGTTCTGCACCTCAATCTGCTCCAAAGCGTCCAGAACTGGTGGCACGGCGTGTTTTTTAAAAACCTCTTTTCAGAGGTTTTTAAAAAGCACGGAGTGCGCAGCCCCGTGCAGCTCCGTCGCCGCGCTCCGGCGCAGATCTGCAGGCATGCACTAGTGCGTGCCTGCAGATCTGCCTGGGGCGGGCTCCTGGCTGGTGAGCTTCTCCGGTTGGTGGAGAGCCTCCGCCGGCCAGAAGCCGCCATTCTGGACGCCGAAGCCATCATTTTGGACACCGGAGGACTGCGGAGCAGCGAGCTCGCCTGCTCCGCATGGCAACAGACTTACCCGGCTGCCGGTAAGCTCCGTTTTAGCGCGTTTTCCTCCGTTTCCCCCTCCACGTGCGGAAAGGGCCCAAGTGTGGGAGGCAGAGAGATGTCCATGCAGAACTGCAGCCCCCAAGAAACTGTGAAGACATTCAGGTCTTTTTGCATGTCCCTGGGCCTTTCCAGAGTAGTCTAAGGCCATTTCCGCACTAGACTGTTCTAGTGCTATTGTCCACTTTCAACATCGTATGGAATCCTGGCGTTTGCAGTTGAGAGGGGGCTCAAAATTCCTTCCTTAAAAGTGCAAGCACCAGGATTCCATAGGATGTTGAAAGTGGAATAATAGCACTGTAACAGTCCAGTGTGGAAATGGCCTAAAAAAAGCATGGGTTCTCATGATATCACTCCTTGGATTTTGTCATATTTTGCCAGTGGTTGTCTACCAAGGTGGTAGAAGGCCTGGAAACCATGAAGCCCTATAAGGAGCAGCTTAGGGAGCAGGGTATGTTTAGCCTGGAGAAAAGAAAGTTAAGAGGCACCATGGAGGGATGTCATACGGAGTAGGGCTGTGTTCTTTTGCTCCGGAGACTAGGACACAGAGCAATGGATTCAAACTTCAGAAAAAGAGATTCCATCTTAATATTAGGAAGAACTTCCGGATGGGGAGAGCAGTTAGATAGTAGAATGCACTGCCTGAGAGTATGGTGGAGTATCTTGCTTTGGAGATTTTTAACAGAGGCCGGAGGACCACGTGTTGGGAATGCTTTGAGGATGTATTTCTGCGTGGCAGAATGGGGTTGGATTGGATGGCTCCTGAGGACTCTTAGAATCATGGAGTCAGAAGAGACCCCAAGGGCCATCCAGTCCAACTCCATTCTTTCATGCAGGAATATACAATCAAAGCATTCCCAACAGATGGCCGTCCAACCTCTGTTTAAAAACCTCTAAAGAGGGAGACTCCACCATATTCTACTGAGACAGCAGTGTATTCCACTGTCAAAAGGCCCTTACCCTCAGGAAGTTCTTCCTGTTGTTTAGGTGGAATCTCTTTTCCTGAAGTTTGAAGCCATTGCTGCATGTCCTAGGCTCTGGAGCAGCAGAAAACAGGCTTGCTCCATCTTCCGTATGACATCCTTTCAAATATTTAAGCATGGCTATCATGTCCTCTCTTCACTTTTCTTTTCCAGGATAAACATAGCCAGCTCCCTAATCCATTCCTCATAGGGCTTCATTGTTTCCGGGCCTTCATAGAGAGGTGGTGTGTTTCTATTTTATTATGTTTTAACTGGTGCTTTTAAAATAGAATTCACTTTGGTGGTTGAACATTTGTATTAATAGCTTTTTAAAGTTGTACTATGCTTTTTTTTTTTAATGGCTGTAAACTGTAAGCCTCTTTAACCTGCTCTCAGCTTTCTTAAAAGCAATACTATATATGGTAACAGCTGCGAGAATAGAATTTGCAAAATTTTGGAAAAATGAAGAGGTTCCCAAAATTGAGCAGTGGTTTCAAAGTATACAAGAGGTGAAAACAGCAGATGCTCTTTCATGAAAATTAAGAAATCAAACAGAAGAAGGCATGAAAAATGAGTGGGCTCCAAAAGATAATTACCTCCGACACAAAATATAATTCATATACAAAGAGCATTTGAGAATGAGTAGTTGGGTAAAAATACCTTATTATATTCCAAAGTATATCTTATATTTTAAATAAATATAAATAAAATATATCTTATATTTTAAGAAAGTATGTACTAAAGTGTTAAGGTTACTTAATAGAATATCCAGTGCATAAAGACCTGGATTGAATGTTATTAAAAGACAATTGTTGAAGTACGTAAACAACTGGTAACATTTATGTTAATACTAAAATTTTAAGTAGAAGTGTAGGAGGATAAGAAAATACAATAAACTTTGATGTAGGTAGATAAAAATATGATGGAGAAACTGTTTTTAAATATTTGTTTTGCATTAAAAATAATATACAAAAATGATAAAAAACCACACAAGTGAAAAACTGTAACTGTGGTTGCTAAACTGTAACTGAAAGCATATGGAGCCAAGTTGGAAAAGGGAGATCTCTTGAGGGAGCGTCTGCTGTTCCCTTTCTACACTCTGGAGAGCCTACCAGAACACTTCCACACTACCCATTTATAGCACTCTGATTCCCCTTTAACTTCCATGGCTGCACCCCCTGGAGTCCTGGGAGTTGTAGTTTGGTGAGGCACTGGAGCTCTCTGGCTAAGAATTCTCCCTAAACTGCACCTGCCAGGAATCCACAGCTTAGAGCGCTGGCGATTAAAGTAGAATCATAGTGCTCTAACCGTGTAGTCTGAAAGGGCCCTAAGATCAGGAACGAGCCATATTCTTCCCTTTGCGTACGGTACTTCTTTCTCATCTCCTTCCATGTTGTGAAAGTACTTGGTCTGTGGCTTTCTCCCAGTCTGTTTTGGCTTCCTAAAATGAGATTCAAATGCATACCTATAAGGAAAATCCACAGGTCTCATATAGCAGTGCGCACTGTACACGGGAATTAAAGATCACTTCTCTGTTCACAGTTAGAAATGCTTGTTTGAAAACCCTCTAAAAAGAATGTTCTTTGGGTGTGTGTGCACACACGAGAATACCATGTGTAAATTCTGGGGGAAGGAAATGGGGCGGAATGCTTTTCACCCTTGTTCTTTGTGGCTCTGAAGTCAAAAGTGTGGCAAATCCACTCTGTCTTTTAGTTTGAACTATAAAGGAACCATCCAGGATGCTGAACTTTATCTCCAAAATAACTTCTCAACTATAGATAGGTCCATTATAGTTCAAGCTAAAAAGCGGAGTGGATTTACTGATAGCCAACCATTACTGGATCTTCCTATGGCTCCGATGAATCTGAGAAGTATTCTCTCTCTCTCTCTCTCGCTTTGTTTAAAGTCCAAACCAGAAATAAACCTGGGGTTTTTTTAATGCTCACCTTGTATTGAAAGTGGAATGATGAATATGAATTTTGTGGCTGCCGTGTGTACGTAGGCACAGAAGATGTGAACTTAAGAAAACAGAATGCAATTAAAAAGAAATGTTTTTAAAAATAATTTTCAAATGAGGGGCCTTGTTTTAACCTGTTTTATCTTCTTCCATTCCATTTTTTCAGCACCAATAACCAGGCTCGTGAATGAACAGGGAACGTTTGGGAGCCTAGAAGGTGCTGTGTCGCAGCCGGAATCTTAGACTTGAACCGGCTCATTTCAAGTAAATGAAACTATTGTGCCTTTCTTGTGTGAGGGTGGACTATTAACTCAATGTCCGGGCTCCCAGGAAAAGTCTGAGGCCATCTTGAACCAGTGCAGGAGAAGACAATATTGTCATCCACTTCCCTTATCCTCATTCTTCAGTTATCCCCTTTTCAGAACTGAAACTCCCCTGGAGAAGGATAATGAGACACACATTTGTTAAATAGTTTGCAAAACAAAGAACAAGTTTTGACTCATTATTTCCCTATTCTCCTGCCTTTATCTCCAATCAGTTATCAGCGGTCAGAGATAAAGCGATGTTTGAAGGCTGAGAAGGTTTTGTGTGGAAGAAGCTCTGGTTTGCAGTCTCTGAAGTTTTTGCATGGAACAAGAGGTTTGGTCTGCTGCCTTGCAAGGTTTTGCATGGAACAGGAGTCCCCATTGCCAGATTGGTAATGTCTCGCATGGAACAAGAACCCTGGGTTGCAGACTGGCATGGTTTTGCATGAAACAGAAGTTCTTGGCTGAGTGGAAAGTTTTTGCATGGTGTGCAGACTTGTGAGGCTTTGCATGGAATGAGAGCTTTGAGTGTGCAGATTGCCACTTTTTTGGTAATGAATGATGTAATGAATGAAAAATTTGCCAGCTAACAATACTGAATTAATTTCTGATGCTACTAACAACACAGTGAGCTAAGCCTTTTATGAAATTAGCTGAGATCCTATACAGAACTTGTGTAGTGCTAATCTATGTTCTGAAGTTAAGCACTGGTTGTGCTTCAATCCCCTTCTGCTGAAAACTTCACATTGTACAACCAGTTGTGAATCTGCAAATTTGCTTGCTTTTGCTGCAATCCCAGTAAATCAAGTAGTACTTTGAAGGCACTGATGTGTAGTTGTGCACTGTCCAAGAACGTGCAACTGCATACATAATGGTTGCACTTGCGGAACTCTACAACACTTCCACAACATGCAGCTCTGAACTGAATGTAGACATTACACTGTGGCCAAATGAGTGCAACCTGAGTACATAAGAGAACTTATGGATTCATAAAATGCCAGCAGAATGCCAGCTGCTATCATTCCAAGCTCTGAAGCTAGTCTCTTTTCCTTCTTTGCTTCCTGCTGTTTCCTTTCTGCAATCAGTCAAAGCTTGTGAGTGTTTTCTAGGCAATGGGCCGTGCCCCTGGTGATTCCACCGCCACTGTAGGCTGCAGCGCAAGCCGTGCTTGGGAATCCTGGGATAGCCTTATACGTTTAGGATAAGATATCATCACTCAACAGCAAAGAAAGAGAAATACACTTGATCTCTTCCCACTCTGAAAGCCACTGATTTGGGAAGGCATTCCATATTGAGTTTAAGTTTAGAGTTGTCTGCCCGCAACTTCTCCAATCTGTTTATAGTTGGTGAAGCTGCGTTAACAGGCATTTCACCAAATAGTCTTCAACATGGGAGGAAGCAGGTTGGCTCTAATCTGAGGCAGTGAGGTAGTGGGCTTGGGCAGCAAATAATAAGTCGAGATCTCACATTGCCCACTGTAGTGCAAGAGTTCAGCTGGCAGAACTCTTGCTTGCCATTCACCATAACCAGGACTCACTGTTTTGCTATGACAACCCCCCTGAATGTGCATTCCATGGCTGGTAGAAAGCAGGAGATGACTCTTCCGTCATTTAAGATGGAAGGGTCCTCCAAAACTCTTGGTAGATGATGACATCATTCTGTGTCTGGCTACAAAAGCGTAGCCAGACGGTTCTCCATCCCTTGTTTTCTCCACCAGCCAGAGTGGCCATTCAAGGAGACTATCACAGTGTGACAAAGAGTCTTAAGCGTGGGGCTTTAGCCAACCTCCACGATCACCAAAAAATGACCCCAGTAGATGCAATGCAGCAAAATATTTTGGGCCTGTCCTGGAAGAGAGAGAAAAGTTCTCCCAAAGGTTTGGAAGAGAGCAAAACAGAAAGTTCTCAGGGAATGCCTCAAAAGAATCTCTGCTGAGAAAAATTCTGGCTCAGTTAATCTTGAAGGAAAGATGTCAGTTCATTTTGCTGGGTGAAGGAAAACTTGGCACAAGAGAGAACAGAAAGGTTGAGCTACAGTTGGATTCCTTCAAGAGTATCCAAAAATATTCCATAATGTTAAAACTAGATGAACTGTTGTGCCTGAAATTTAACCTATTTCTAGATAAGGAAATAGGCGGTGGGGTTTGTGGAATATTTTCCTGAGGGGAAGAAGAGTTGAGTGGGATTCTGAAGAAGAAAATTATTAAGGTGTTTGGGTTTCCCAGGTGTTGGGAAGAATAAGATAGAAGTGAGAATCTTGTGCAGTTTTTGTCTGGAATTCACACATCCCACAGTAATTTAAGAAATTATTCTGTGCTGAAACACATATGGGAAATTTGAGTTTGTTTGTCTGTTTTTGCACAAAAATGGTGGGTTTTAAGTGGACAAACATATTTTTTGTTACAGATTCCCCCTACTGTTTCCAGAAGCATATATTTTTGTGCAAAAATGTAGGGTTTTTTTAAAATAATAATCCTTGTTATTGAGCAAAAAATGTATATTTCTGGAAAGTTATTTTTGTCTGTGCAAAAGTCAATCACTTTTTCATAATCTCTACTCCACATGTTTTTTTGTGCAGAATCATTTCCCTAAGCACTTTGGGATGTGCAAATACTGGGCAAAAATGTGTGCACAAATATTCATTTTCTCTCACAGAGGGAAAAAAGATGAAATTATTCAGCCTTGCATGTGAGGATGAAATAAGTGAAGATTTACATCTCTGCTCACAAGTAAAAGGCATTGTGCATCTGCTCTGCATCTTTTTTCCTTAATAAATTCTTCTGAAAACTTTCACAAGTGAAGCAGTGCCATATGATAAAACCTAATCTGAAAACACCCTCAGATAATTTCTCAGCAAATGATCTTCTAAGAAATTTTAGCTTAGCACTGTGAAGCCTACAGTCTTTCTTGGGGAACCCCAGAGTGTCCCAGTACATTCCCCTACCTGAGCAGCTTTGTGGTTTCTAGTCACTTCATACTACAGTCCTCCCTCCACTTTCATGGGTTTGACCTTTGCAAAATTTATTATTTGCAAAGTGCACGCATGCCTCCGCCCATTCTCCTCCTCCTGTGCCTTTTGCTTGGGCATGCATGCCTTCCTTCCCTGCTCCTGGGCAAAGGCAAGGGAATGGGAGAGGGGAGCACTGTGTAGAGAGAAGGAAAGCATGCACATGTGCCTTCCCTCCGCCATTCCCTTGCCTTTTGCCCAGTGCAGGGAATGTACGCTGAGGCAAAAGGCAAGGGAATGGGGAGCCTGGAAGGGAGGGGGAGTGAGGGGAGGTATTTATAGTTTTACCACTTTCACAAGGGTTCTGTTTCCCAAACCCTCATGAAAGTGGAGAGGCCACTGTTAAAATTAAAACCTTCTAAATATGGGAGCCTGTGCCTGTAACTGTACCAGAAGTGAGGACATTGAATGCTTTGTGCGGTTGGCTGACAGATTAAAACACTTTACAGGTTGGCACAGTGCCCTGAGTTCATGCTGCTGCCCCTTGTGAGTTCACATGCTTCGCACTGACTGAGATTCTGTATCACAGCCTGGGTTGTATAACTTAATTAAACTGCAAAGCACAATGAAACACTGTTAGTGAATTGTGAAGATGTATATGAGAGCTCTTCCCTGGACACTTCTGATACACGTTGGGCACTTCTAATGTGCATCAGACATTTCTGATATGTGTTGGGCACCTCTGATGCTCACTGGATGCTCCTTTTGTACACTAGCACTTCCTAACTGGTGTCCAGATACACGCTGGGGAGTTCTCTAATACACATTGGTGCCCATTGTGCATTGGGTCATGGCACATCTGTCACTCCACCATTGTGCGACAGATGCCTGTATATTGTAATGTCCCAGCAGAATACAGATGTTGCAAAACTGCTCAGTTCTGTTTGCCACACACCTAAGCCCACTTAACAAAGACACAAGTGCCATACTGAATTTCCAGCCTGTAATTGGAGAACATTCTGTTTTTCACACTGTTTTATAAGCATTAAACCTCCCTGCTTGATAAATTGCAAACACACATGGCACCTTTTTAAATCTTGAGTCTGTGATGTGGTGTACTTCTTAAGATCAAGGAGAAAATTAAGCCACAGAGAATCTCGGGGAGTGCAGTGAGCATGCTCTGTAAAAAAAAATGTAGGAGAATGGTTGTTGGATTTCCTCAACTGGTGGCTTCCACGTCAGGTGAGATTCTAGTCTGAACTTTAAAGGACCCGTCCAAGGTGCTCAGCTTCTTTGGAGATTATGGTCTAGCATCTTGGAGAATTCCTTTAAAGATTGGAACCTGAAGCAGATTCACTGCTCTGCTAACATGGAAGCTCTGGACAACCACTGCTTCCTTGCATTGGTACGACGTGCTCCCAGCAGTCTCAGCTCTTCCAACACTGCAAGTGAGCTTCTGGTTTCATGGTGAAAGGAGAACAAGAAACGCCTGACCTTTGACACCCCATTATCTGACGACTTGTCCTTTTGATACTTCCAAATTAGGGAAAAGTTCCATTAAGTCTACAGGGGTTCCACTTGTTCATCAGTTCTGCTTGCCTACAAAGGCTCGCTTGGAACTGCTAGCATACAGGCGCTGTTTGTGAAGTGAGGAGAGGGGAGAAAAAAGAGCCTTTGCAAGCAGGGCACATGCAGCCCGTACCAAAAGAGCCTCTGTAAGTTCTTCATGCTCCTTGCAGTACAGTACATGGTTTCCCACTTTTCAACAGATGCTTTTTTCCTGACAGTGCTCCAGTCCCTAATCTGTCAGAGAGGTGGGGGGAGCCTGCAACAACAGAGGCCATTTCCACACTAAACTGTTATAGTGCTATTATTCCACTTTCAACATCCTATGGAATCCTGGGGTTTGCAGTTTAGGGAAGGGCCTCAAAGGCCCCTCCCTAAACTGCAAACCCCAGAATTCCACAAGATGTTGAAAAGGGAATAATAGCACTATAACAGTCTAATGCAGAAATGGCCAGAGTGATAACAGTGCTACTTTGCAGGGCAGTCAACCCAAGGCCAACCGAAATAGGAACTTGGGCTGGAGTCTTTATGCACTTCAGTATTAAGTTCAACAGTGAGGCTGCTGTGGGAAAGATCATGCTAATCTAGCTGCCTTGTCTGACAGAATCAGGAGAAGGGCTGTGTCCAAATATTTCAGTTGGGGGGGGGAGAAGTGGTTGTCTGAGACAATCAGGACCCCAGTCATTTAGAACTTGAAAGTTGTAGTATAGGGTGGGCAATTATAGGAGGCTAGGGATTTGCATTAGCCCCAGTCCCGGGAAACCTTGAAGGACTATGCACAGCACTGCACTTCCCATTTTAAAAAAAATGCCCCCAAACAACCTCTAGGAGGCATCCGTACCATGTTTTTGGGTCCCCTTGCACCGTTTTTCGGCCCAGGAGTGAGCTTTTTTAGCAAGAGGGACTGATTGGAAGTCACTTCCTGTTCTAGAAAAAAGGTTTCTCCTGTCTCAAATACCCCAGGGTGGCAAAACCATAGCAGAATTCCCCCACACCCTCTAGAGGGCATTGAGGGAGCAATTTGTTAAAAAATTAACTTTTTTTGACCTGTGTAGTAGACAAAAATAGCCCTGGGGCCACATGTATCCCATTGACTGCTATCTGCACACCCTGTTATAGGACTTTCATGGAATCATAGAAATGTAGAGTTGGAAGAGGCCATCCAGTCCAACCCCCTGCCATGAAGGAACGCCCTCAAAGCACTCCCGACAGATGGCCATCCAGCCTCTGCTTAAAAACCTCCAAAGAAGGAGACTCCACTACACTCCATGGAGGCAGCATATTCCAATATCAGACAGGTCTGACCATCAGGAAGTTCTTCCTGAGGTTCAGGTGGAATCTCCTTTCCTGCAGCTTGAATCCATTGCTCCTTGTCCTGGTCTCTGGAGCAGCAGTAAACAAGCCCACTCCCTGACTTTAACATGCTCATAACACTCTTTCGTTTTGCAAATTGCAGCAGTGGCTGGTGGCTCCATGCCAGACAGATGTTCTTCTGAAGTTCAGATTAAAGCCTGGAGCCACCCTGACCTGCAAATCGCCAGCTGCCATTGGCAACTTAGCTCATATCATTATTCTTCATAGCAACTCTGTAGGTTAAGAGGCTGCTCCTCTTTTCAACCGAACCTAGGAGGAGAGTGCTGAAGCATGGCAGAAAGGAATTTTAGTCAAAGCCTTTCCCTAGCTAGAGTATAATCCAAAGCCAATCCTAGAAGTAAAATAACAACAAAAACCAACCAGCCCTGCCAAAGGCATGCAATCTACAGTATACACACATGTGCACACACAGGTGAAAGATGGAGTACTGCAAATATAAAACTATACAATACAATCATAAAACAGATTATTCAGATATAATACAGAAAAGAATACAATATAAGTAAAGTTAAGTGAGAAATACATCAAAATATACAAGGTAATAAATCGGTATTAAACTAAACCTCTGAAAACTTTGGAAAACAAGAAAGTTTTCCATTGAGATTTAAAACAACCATGCCCTCTTATTTTGGCTTAGAGGTACTGTACTATATCACTTCAGGGACAGGACTAATAATGTAATAAAAATTGTAAAGTAGGGTAACAGTTACTGTTCTGTGCTTTCAAGCTATATGGCAATCTTAAGGTGAATCTATCAGGGTTTTCGTGGCAAGAGTTGTTCAGAGGGGGCTTGCTGTTGCCTCCCTCTGAGGATGAGAGAGTGTGACTTGCCCAAGGATCACCAGCTAGGTTTCCTTGTCACGCCTGGCGCTTCTTTTCCTGGATCTTCTCCCCGATGAACACTCGGAATGTGAAACCACACATGAACAGAAGCCGGCTTTATTATAGGAAGTACAGATTGATACTAGGCATTACTTTTGGTGTTCACGTGTGGTTTCGTGCTCTGAGTGTTCATCAGGGAGAAGATCCGAGCCAGGCATTACATCAAGTTGGCTGTCAGGGTAACATTTAGTAGGTGCATTTCCTGCCCTCCCTGCCCATGCAAGAATCAGGTAACAGAAATTGACCCTGTTAACCTCCTTTGAGTCAAATTAAACTTCCCTTTGCATTTAATGCAGATGGTTTTTGTGAAATGCAAATACTCCCAGTAAGAGAAGCTTGCAGTTGGGGGTGGGGGAGCGTTGACCCTTTTCTCACCTTCTGGTGTCCTTACAAAAAAGCAGCCTCCCTACAGTTGCTGTTTTTATTATGAGCAAAGCTCCCATCCTTATGGTGATTAAAAGGAATTGATGTCTTAGCCAAGTATATTCAAGGTGGAAGAGTAATGCCATCATACAAAGCATCTCTTGCTAAAAAGAGATGAGTGAAAAGGTTGGTACACAGAGAGAGGTGTTAAGCTGCAACTGTCAGCAGCTATCAGGGCAGCGGGGCAATGAATGCGTTCTGGGTTTTAGTCTGAATTTTTAAGCAGCTGTCCAGTGTGCTGATCTAATGGGGTGGGGGCAGGATGTAGCGCCTTGGATATCACCTTTAAAATTCAAACCAGTGGCAGGTAGTGGCTCCCACGTCAATGGAGCAATAAATACACTGCATGTTTTGATTCGAGCGTCAAAGGACCTCTCCAGAGTGTTGAGACATACTCCTAAATTGGTTCAGCACCTTGGAGAGCTCATTCTAAGCTAACAAAAACCTGGAATAGATTCACTGACCCACTGACCTGGGGACCAACTAGTTTCTACTAGTTCAGGAGGGAGTTTAGCATCCCATTGACATGCAACACACCAGCCACCTCTGGTTGAAACCTCTAACATGGTAAAAGGAGTAGATGGCCTGAGGATTTTGAGTGATAACCATCTTCTTCAAAATAGCTGCTTAAATTTCTGCTTGAAATAACCCATTCATCAATAGAACACAAAACATTTGTCTTCTCTAAAGACTTCCCCAGTTGTATTGTGATTGTTTGTGGCATCTTAGGAACTCCTACTCCTCCCTCTTTTTTGCACAACATTTCACCGAAACTAGGTGTCACAAGCCCTTATTTCTTCTCAGATTGGTTTTGTAATTCCAACTTAATAAGGTGCCCAGACACTTTCACTTAGCCCTAACTCCAGCATTTAGACACCACCTTTGTGTAAAAGGGCAAGGATCTTAAGTGTTCCCTCAGAACCAAATGATTTATTTGTGGTAGCATGTTCCTTGTTTCCTGTGACTTTAGATAACTCAGGCCGACTCAATAGTTATAAACAAACTGTGTCTTTTATTATAATGACATTAAAAATAAAGTAACTGTTTAAGGTTCATAGGGAGTACAGTGTTGTTACATTAATCAGTTTCCGCTTCTGATGGGTCTGTGCCAGTAAAACTCTCAGCCTAAAACACCTGTTCTCTGTGTCTTTTTTCTCTGCTGCTTAAACACAACCCAGACACCCTCTCTGGCCAAGATCTCACTGACGGCTCTCTTTTCTTTTCTTTTTTTTTACACTTTATTTTTACATATACAAATATATAATAAAACCATAGCATACACATTATTCTATCAAAGTTATATTACAAACATCATTTTTATATCTATTTACATTTCCATGGAAATGTATTTTAAGTAATTTATACTACATTAATATCATTATTATCAAGTTGTCTTCACACATTTCCTGACTTCCATGTCTACTCGACCGGAATCAATTACTGACTAGAATATCTTCTTGAAGCTCCCTAAATACCTATTACAATTATCCAAAAACTTAACTTGATGAACTCAATTTCTAACAGCGTTTTGACTTCACCTTTCTCTCTAGTCTTCTCTCCTTTATACATTTACAATATACACAACTTCTTGCAATACCCATTACTTCCTCCTAACTTCGGTCTAAATAACATTTTTGTACTAATTCCTTCATGCCCAGTACCCTTTATCCAACATGTATTGTACCACTTGTTGCCACCCGTTTCCCTTTGTACCAGTTGTACCACTTGCTTTTCCTTTTAAATATAACGAGAGAGTATCAAATTGTTTTAACTCAGCTACTTTCTGGGCCCAATGTGATATTTCAGGGACAGTCTCTAACTTCCATGTTCTAGCAAACACAAGTCTTGCTGGACGGCTCTCTTTTCAAATAGGCTTGTACAGTAGAGTCCCGGTTATCCGGCCTGTGGTTATCCGACCCTCCGGATTAACCGACGTCGTGGCTGCCTGGGGGCGTGGCTGTAGGCATTTCCGCGCCCCCAGACATGCCCTGACACGCCCCCAAAATGGCAGCTGCCACGGGCGTCCGGATCATCCGTCATTTCGGTTATCCGACCGTCCGCGCGCCCGTTTAGGTCAGATAACCGCGACTCTACTGTATATCATTCCATTCATCTATAAGCCCCTCCCACACACACACCACTGTGCTCGGTTTCACTGTTCAGGTACTATTCCTGTTGCCTAGCAACCCACCATCAAGCTGCAGTTGCATTCCAAATAGGTGGCTGCCAAAGCAATTTCATCATACTAGGGTTATAGGCACAGTATAAAGGGGAGGGAGGGCGTGTTGGCAGCACAACCATTCTGGTATTATTTGGTATGTGAAGTCGCAGTTGCAATGGTGATTCACTTGTGCATATGGTATTACAGCTGTGTGTGTATTGAAGTATTATGGTGAGAATTTTCTGCCCTGCAAAATGTGTGTGTGTCTGCATGGCTGCACATATAGTTGCTTGGAAAATGCATTTTTGTTGTGGTATGCTGTGGATGTGTGCACGGAGTTCTCATGCAAACTGTCCCAAGTCCCTAGCCTGGTGTTTCCAATTAAAAATGTATCCAGGGCATAACACTGGAAGTTGCCTTGTACCTGAGTCAGGCCATGTTTCCATCAAGATCAAAGTTGTCTACGTTGACAGCAGCCAGCCGTTCTCTGCAATTTTGGAGAGGGGTCTTTCTCAGTGCTACCAAAGGCCCCTCCTTAAACTGCAAACCCCAGGATTCCATAGGATGTTGAAAGTGGAATAATAGCACTATACTGCGGAAATGGCCTTAGCTAACAACAGGACACACTTCTTACAATAAGAGAGAGTTAATATATAAGATTTCTTGTGCAGTTAAACCCATAAGGTGGGCCTGTCTGTTCACCCTTTGTTCTAGGACGGTGACCCCTGCACACATTTGTTGTTCCAGGTGGCTTTTAAAATCCCAGCCCATGACTTTATACCACACATAACTGTTGGCATGTAAATCTGTGTGTTTTGTACCGCAAGAGATACTGATGTTGTTATGGCTGCTGAGAGCATGAGAAGAATGCATGAGAATGAAAAGAGGTGGGAGAAGGAGATGGCAGGACTGATGTGGCCCAGTAAGGCGGATGAACAAGAAGAACCTGTAACAAGGGGATGGGCCTACCCTGAGGATTGGAAAGCCATTTGGGGGCTGATTTTGAGTCACTCATGCTGCATTGCACGGGGTGCCATTTTGGATGACTGGAAGTGATGTGTTGTCACTACTTGTTGCTTTTGGAGCACATTTCTGGAAATTTTTCAGGTGCCCCCAATAACATTTTACCACGAAAACTGGTCATGGGATTTCTTAGATGGGAACGTTGATTTTTCAGCTGAAAATTTGGCAGAATTTTGTTGAGTCTGAGGAGGTGGGGAGGAAATTGCCGCATGGAATCTTCCCTCTCCCAGGTTGCCTGTGCCCTGCACAGTTCCCACCCCTGCCCTATAGTTTCCAACACAAACAGAAATTAGAAGGGGGAGAGATTGGAGCCAAAATGTTCCAAAAACCTTCTGAGAAGCTTTATCCTCTGCAGTCCTTCTTCTTTCGAAAAAAAGAGATGTTAATTGCCAATTGCCTGAAAGAGCTATTGGTGATTCCACTCTCTGACATAAAAATGGGTCTGTTTTGTTTGACAAAAATGGCACAGGTCTTTTGTCAGCCAAAGAAAGAGCAGGGTCCACTTTGAGGGAAAGTTTTGAGTCTCTGGCCTTGTCTTCTCTTTGGGGAGTAAAAGACTTAGCTCATTGGTCGTCTCCAAATGGACCAGATGAACATGATGGCTCCCATCTCTTTTGTCCCCCTCAGAATTCTCTTCAGGACAAGGCTACAAACATCATTTGGCACTGGTCTCGAGGAAATTTCATATGTATGCATATGGCTGGAGGAAGAGAGACAGTAGCTAGCAACTGCTAAGAGGAATAGCTCTGCAAAGGTGCCCTGTTCCTCCTGTAAACCAATGAAATCCCATTGCTAAATTTCTCTGCCAGTGAAATGTGCAAAATACTGAATGGTGAGAAGGCTACTATTAGTCCTGGGCCATGGCCTACTGAGCATGCAGAGAACCAAACTGCAAATTCTGACATGGTTAGATGTGGTATTGGATAGAGGATCGAGGTTGATCTGATCCTGGGTCCCTTTCACACCACACTGTTCTAGTGCTGTGACTCCACCATGGCAACATGCTATGGAATCCCGGGATTTGTAGTTTAGGGAGGAGCTTTTTAGAATTCTCAACTGCAGAGCTCTAGTGCCTCACCAAACTCCAAGTCCCAAGGTTCCATAAAATGTTGTCGTGGCAGTTAAAAGTGGTGCAGTGGTTAAATGCTGGTACTGCAGCCACAAAGTTGTGAGTTCGATCCTGCCGGGTTCCAGATTGACTCAGCCTTCCATCCTTCTGCAGGTCAGTAGAATGAGTACCCAGCTTGTTGGGGGCTATTAGCTAACACATTGTAAACCACTCAGAGAGCACTGAGCTGATAAGCGGTATAGAAATACACATGCTATTGCTAAAGTAGAATCATAGTGCTGGAACTGTGCAGTGTGAAAAGGCCCTCGAGGCTGACTACAGCCTCAGCTGTCCAAGAGGGGATGGAAATTAGGCAAATGGGTTGGATGCTAACAGACAGTAGCAAAGTAGGCCTCATCTCTTATCCTGGCGTAAGTAGGGTTGCCAGACAGAAAACTGGAGAAGACTCCTGTACCTGTAATGGTTTGCAAAACAGGGAATTTTTAGAAGCTTGTAATGCATCAGGTCATGAACAACACCTGCTGAAATTCTGTCTTCTGCACAACCATTAAAGATACAGGCACCCTCTCCAGTTTTCACTCTGACAACCCTCAGCCTAATGCATACTACTCTTGTCCTTCATCCCCCAGCTTCTCTTGTGCTTGTTAGGGCTGAAGAATCAGCCAATTGCAGACATATTGGTAATAATTCTTTAATTCTTGTTTTTCCTTTTCCCCTCTTCCAGTGCCACTGACTCGTGCCTCAACTTCCAGATCTTGCCATGGCCAAATTAGAGACCCTCTCTGTCCTTAGTGACCCCAGCTATCACAACCAAGAAGCGTTCCACCCCTTCGAACCCAGACTCTCCGAACCCGCCTCCCAAGGCAGTATGGGAAGCGTGGGCAGCGGGGTCGCCAACGAACAAGAGTTTGCCATGAAGAGCGTGGGGACCAGGACTCAGAACAGTAGTCGGCAGGTTGACGGGTCCAGGAACAGCTACTCTACACGGGAGATCTCGAACCGCTACTCTGGGGAGGAGAAGACCTACAAATCGGAAAAGATCTCCAACTCCATATACATCAACGGGGATCTGCGCAAGAGCGAGAAAGTGAAGACAGATCTCTGCGGGAACATTGCAGCCAACAATGAGAAGAACATCCCACCTCCTCCTCAGTACAGAGAACCCAATAACCCACCAAAGATATTGCCAATCTCTGGTAAACTAGACCAGGTGAGATGCCATTGATCTCCTGTAAGCCGGGTCAAAACTGACCAAATGAATTTCAGCAGGGAGAAATGTAAGGTACTGCACTTAGACAGGAAAAAAAAAATATTGAAATGCACAGATAAAGGATGGGTGACACCTGGCTTGACCACAGGACATGTGAAAAGGATCTGGGAATCTTCGTAGACCACAAGCTGAACATGAGTCAGCAGTGTGGTGCAGCAGCTAAAACAGCCAGTGCAATTATAGGCTGCATATATAGTGTCTAGATTGAGGGAAGCAATAGTACCCTTCTATCCACTTTGGTCAGACCCCACCTAGAACGTTTTGTCCAGTTTTCTGGACACCACAGTTCCAAAAGGTCATTGACAGGCTGGAAGGTATACAGAGAAGACTGACCAAAATGGTAAAAACCTGGAAGCCACAACGCTCTATGAGGAGCAGCTTAGGAAGGTGGATATATTTAGCCTAGAGAAGAGAAGGTTAAGAGGTGACATGATAGCTATGCTTAAATATTTCATGGGATGTCATATGGAGGATGTGGCAAGCTTGCTTTTAGCTGCTGCAGAGACTAGGGCTGTTTCTGCACTACACCGTTATAGTGCTGTTATTCCACTTTCAACATCCCATCGAAACCTGGGATTTGCAGTTTAGAGAGGGGGCATTTAGAATTCTCAGCCAGAGAGCTCTTTGGCCTTAGTAAACTGCAAACCCCAGAATTCCATAGGATGTTGAAAGTGGAACAATAACACTATAAGAGTGTAGTGTGGAAATGGCCTAGGATGCATAGCAGTGGCATCAAACTACAGGAAAAGAGATTCCACCTAACATTAGGAAGAACTTCCTGACATTAAGAGCAGTTTGACAGTGGAATATGCAGCCTCAGGGTGTGATTGGGGCCATTTCTGCACTAGACTGTTATAGCGCTATCATTCCACTTTCAACATCCTATGGAATCCTGGGGTTTGCAGTTTAGGGAGGGTCCGCTTGGCCCCTCCCTAAACTGCAAACCCCAGGATTCCATAGGATGTTGAAAGTGGAATAATAGCGCTATAACAGTCCAGTGTGGAAATGGCCAGAGTCCCATTCTTTGAAGGTTTTAAACAGAGGCTGGATGCCCATTTGTCAGAAGTGCTTGGATTGTGTCTCCCTGCAATGCAGAATGGCCTTGGACTGAATGTCCTTGGAGGTCTCTTCTGCTTCTGTGGTTCGGTGATTTCACAAATGAAGACTACTCCTGTGATGGTTAGGAGGTGTCTCCCCAACCTTGTGTTGCCACTGTACAACAAACAAAGGAGAATAAATGGTCCCAAGACCCCACATGGCTTTGGCCTGTCTTCCCTTTGCTTCTCTCATGCCAATGCATTCTTTTTTCTTTATACAGCAACTTCTTCATTTGCCACGTCCTCTCATCAGCATAGACTTGGTATTTATTTCTGCATTTATTTATTTAAGAACACTTTTAGGTTGCTTTTCAGTTACAAAAAATCTCAAGGGAATTGGCAGTAAAAACAGACACCATGAAGCTAATTGCTAAAAAAAATAACAAAACAGTGTTGGAACAATAAAGGCAATAATGTAATCAATTAAAAATAGTGCATTCAAACCCAAAAGTAAGTGACTACACTGACAAATTAGGTAAATAGTCAGGAAAATGTCTGGGCAAACAAATTGGTCCTTTGTTGAAAGCAGAAACACCCGCTGTAGGGAGCCCAGCTAATCTCAATTAAAAGGTTTTCTCAGATGGGGAGGTACCGTAACAGAGAAGCCCCCCACTTTTAGGGTAACCTAAAGGGGTGCTTCTGTGCTTGAGAAGAGGGAGGCTAGGGTTCCATTTGGCTCATGGGTACAAGGGAAGAAGGAGATGTTAGTGCTAAAGCACATGGAGGTTCAAAACTGCAAAACTATACCCTCCAGCATTTCACAGATGAAAAGTGGGACCCATGCAGCCAAGCAACATCAGAGTGGGGTCAAGACAGCTAAAGGTATTAATGAGGAACACACAGGCTCGGAGAGGCTTCAGCAGTTTGCTTTTGCCTGAGCCTACTGGGAAGGGCAAGATTTCCTCTCCTTCCTCTCGTCTTCCTCTGCTGAGTTAACTGAGTACAAATCACTTTTGCACTTCGAACTGAGTTTGCAACAATAGAAGTAAGCCAGGATGAAGGGGGGAGGTGGGAGGAGGAGATTGAAACTGGGGCATGTTAAAAGCAGCTGAGAAATGGAAAGAGTCCCTGCCAAATGGACATGGAGCAATGATGTCAAGCTTCCGGAAAAGAGGTTCCACCTAAACATTAGGAAAAACTTCTGATGCTAAGAGCAACAGTGGAATATGCTGACTTGGAGTGTGTTGGAATCTCCTCCTTTGTAGATTTTTAAAAAGAGATTGGATGGCCATCTGTCAGGAATGCATTTATTGCAGGGGGTTGGCCTCGATGGCCCTTGTGGTTTCTTCCAGCTCTATGATTCTATAGATCAGGACAGTAGGAAGGCATACTAATCCTAACAGGGTTGTGATGTCAGTTGGGATGGTAGTATGATTGGGGTTCCCAGAAAAAGCCATAGAACATATCTGCATCAAGACAGTTTGAAAATACTGTGCAGAGACAGAACTGTAGAGTAGGGTTTGTCCTTAGCTTACTCCAATGGAGGTTGTTCATAAAGATTCAGTAGTCAAGGGGTGAGGAACCTCAGGTATTCAAGTTGTTTCTGACTTTTGACCTAAGGCAAACTTATCATGGGCTTTTCTTGGCAAGCTTTGTTCCAAGTGTGTTTGCCTTTGCCTTCATCTTAGGCTGAGAATCCACTTGCAAAGTCCATTTATGAAGATGTAGGTCCCATGCTGAATTGCAGTCACTGCCAACAACAGTGTTTCATTTGTTGCTTTATTTGTCTTTCTTCCTTGCAGAGCAATGAGCCCTTAGTTAGACCTTCAGCCTTTAAACCCGTAGTTCCTAAGAACTTCCATTCCATGCAGAACCTGTGCCCGCCACAGAACAATGGAATATCAGAGAACCGAAAGACCTTGAATCACACCAACAGCAATAGCCCTTCCACTGTCAAAAGTGGCCTGGAGAAGCCCAGCCTTAACAGGACTACCAACCAAGCAGGTGGACTCTCCGATTCTGGCCGCAACTCTTTGACAAGCTTGCCCACTTATGGCACAGGCTACAGCCAGCATGTTGGCCCAATGAGTGCTTCAACCAGTCACATAAACCGCATTGGGACGACCTATGGAGACAAGAACATTGTGGGATATAATGGGATATCTACCTCAGACAGTGGGCGATCTTCCAGTAAGAGCACATCTTCCTTCAGCAGACTCAACCATCTCAACGAAACGATGCCTTTCCACTCCCCTTCGACAGATGACATCATCCAAGACTTGGAAGACAGACTATGGGAGAAGGAGCAGGAGGTCCTCCAGATGAGGAGAAACTTGGATAAGAGTGAAGCAGCCATTTACCAGGTCTTTGAGGAGAAGCAGAAGATCTGGGAGCGCGAGATGGAAGACCTCCGGCAAAATTATGCCAATAAACTGCAACAGGTCTCCAAGAAAGCCCAGAGGGCCCAGCAAGCTTTGCAACTCCAGATCTTTAAGCTCCAGCAAGAGAAGAAGAAGCTTCAGGATGATGTCGGACAGCTCCTTCAGCAACGGGAAGAGCTGGAGAAGAAATTTGTTGCTTTCAAGAAGGAACAGGCTGAGTTTCTTCCCAAGATTGAAGAGACCAAGTGGGAGGTGAGAGACAAATACAGTTGAATACCTTGCAAGGCAGGGGTGTGGAATATGTGGTCTTCCAGATGGTGTTGGAGTACAACTCCTGTGACCCCCTCCCTCACTGTTCGCTATGGTAGTTAGGGCCAGTGGGAGTTGCAATCCAACTAAATCTGGAGGACTGTGTATTTCCCACCCTAATGAAAAGCACATAGCTGATATTGCATGTTTGTGTGCCTTCAGGTTGCCTGTCAACTTACATGATGCCAGGAATTTCATAGAATTCTCTTAGGCAAAGAATAATGCGCTCCAGCATCAAGCACTATGCTTGGAATCCTGCCATTTTTTGATCCTCACATCTTTCCCCAGCCTTGTGTCTCATTTGTTCTGTGTGAGACATGAGGGTGGAGAGAGACTAGGGATCTGAGAGACAAACTTGAAAGTGGAAGAGACCAGCTGGCAGCAAAAGTTTTGGGTTTTGGAGGTTTTTGGATTTCAGGAAAGGGATACTCAGCCTGTAATGATGTTAAAAATACAGAGGAGCCCTGCTACGTGTTTCCAAAGTGAATTCCCACTCCTGGAAGTTCTACATGGGTCAGTTTGTTCTTTAGGGGGACAACAGAAAGGTCACTCTGGAAAGTCTGGAGGGGCTAGGGCCCTACAAACGGTCTTGAATGGCCACAGCCCCCCGACCACACCAGGCTGCTCTTTGCCCACTACTGCTGCAAGTGTTCCTGCCAAGTAGGAGATTTTTCACATTCCAGATCCATTTGCTTGCAATTCCCATTGTCTACAGCCAGTGTAGCCAATTGACTTGCTGGTTGTGTGGGGGCGGGTGTGTGATAAGAGGCGTCATTCAACACATAGGGAGGGCACCAAGTTGAGGAAGCATGTTCTGGCTCTTTAAAATAAATATATATATATATATATATATATATAAAAATGTACAATCAGGCCTCCATATTCATGGGTGCAACTTTTGATTATTCACCAGTTTGCCATGAAGGTGTCTGATAACTGTCTTTCTATAATGTGCTATAGTGATGCTACGACTTGGTAGAACCCACCCCTTGGATGGTCATCACCAGCATATATGCACACGCATCCATGTGTTGGAGGCACAACTATTGCCAGCCTTTGGCTACTTCCACAATCAGGTGCACGGGAAAAAGTGAAAGGTCATCTCTGCATCCCTGAGTCAGGGACTGTGTTCTCTCTCTCTGTCTCTGGGGGGAGAGCTCGCCATTGAGACCAATACGGTACTACACCTTCCCTCTTCCTTTCATTTCTTTTCTTTAAGCAACAGCAGCCCTTTAAAAACCCATCTCTGGTCCTCCTCCACCCTGATGCACCACCCCCATACATACAGATTCAGGGGCCCAGAGACATTTGCAGTTTTTCCACATTCACAGGGTCCTGTGCCCCAACTCCCCCACAAAAAAAATATGCGGAGGGCTGATTGTATAAGTTCAGTGGTAATTGAGGCAAAATGCAATCAGTAGCTGTTTCTTGGTAGAAACTACTTGCTTTGATTTTACAAGCAGCTTTGCTTATGGTGTTCTTGTTATGCTTAATCAAAACCCACTGAACTATGTTTGGACAATGAAGCAGACAATGGCTTCATTCAGGTTAGAAATGAGAACTGACAGGCAGATCCAAAACAAAGGCAAATTTCAGCCAGCCGATTCCTTTAAGCTCTGGAGTGCCAAGAACCGAGAGATATGATGCAAGTGAGCGGCACTGTGTAGCACTGACATCCAGGAAGGTGGGCGTTGCAAATGAAGGAGCATACAACAATGCCACTATTATCTCACGGCTGTGCACCAAACAGGTGGGGAAACAGAGAGCTCCTCCAGGGTACTGCAAAGAAGCAAGTGCTCTCATAACAGGCAATCACTGGTTGGCACTGGTTTTGCATTCACTTGGAGCCTCCAGTGCCTGCAGGAACTTGAGGTGGGGTCGCGGGGGAGAGAAGGAAGCTCCATGATATGATTTGGCAATCTGGCCAGTCACCATTCAGATCTCATCACACTGGGGGCAGTATTAGCAAATCCTCATTCCGAATCTTTAAGTGCTTTTGCTCCCTGTTTGTTCTGGATATTATTTTTGTTGTTGTCATCGTTATCATCTTTATTTATATCTCGCTTTTCTCCTGGTAAGACTCAAAATAGCTTACAGTAATTTTAAAAAAAACTTGGTCCGTTTCCGCCCTAGGCTGTTGTAGTGCTATTATTCCACTCTCAACATCCTGTGGAATTTTGGAGTTTGCAGTTTCCTGAGGCCAAAGAGCTCTCTGGCTCAGAATTGGGAAGGCCCCTCCCTAAACTGCAAACCCCAGGATTCCATTGGGTGTTGAAAGCGGAATAATAGCACTATAACAGTGTAGTGCAGAAATGGCTATAATTACAAAGATGTAGCTACATGCCAATGATACATCTCCTAATGCAGCATTCCAGCTGTTGGTTCAGTTTTTTTAATTATAGCTACAAATTCCACAACTTCTTAACACATTGGCCTCACCTGGAAGAACTCTTAAACTAATTTGGGAAAAAAAAACAGTGCTCAAAATGTTGTCTCATACTGACCCTCTCTTTTTCTCTCTCTCCCAGGTGTGCCAAAAGGCCGGTGAGATCTCTCTTCTGAAGCAGCAGTTGAAGGACTCCCAAGCTGATGTTTCCCAGAAGCTAAATGAGATCGTTGGGCTGAGGACACAGCTCAAGGAAGGCAAGAGCTTCCTCAGGGAGAAGGAAGAGCAGATCTTAACCCTGAAGGACTCCTACAGCACCAAAAGCGTCAGCCTCGAGATCTGTGAGAACGAACTGCAGCGGAAGATGAGCGAGGTGCAGATGCTGAGGGAGAAACTTAGCCAGTGCGAGGCAGAGGTGTCCAGCCTGAAGCAGACCTTGACTAGCCTGGGGGGCCACCACAACCACGCCAACTCTGAGCTGACGGAGAAGCTCGCGAGGGATACCTTGGCCTGCGAGAGCGACGAGGCCAAGATGAAGCGGCAGAACGAGGAGAGCCTCAACGCCCTCAAGAAGGAGGTGGAGAGGCTCCAAGCGGAGCTGAAGGAGGAGCGCCAGCAGCGGGAGCAGCAGGTGGCGGACTTTGAAGGGGAGCGTCGCACTTGGCAGGAGGAGAAAGAGAAGGTCATCAAGTACCAGAAGCAGCTGCAGCTGAACTATGTGGAGATGTACCAGAAGAATCAAATCTTGGAGCACAAGGTGAATGAAATGACCAGCAAAGTCACCAGCCCACCACACAGTGACGAGAAGAAAACGTGGACTCCGTCCAGGCTGGAGAGGATAGAGTCCACGGAGATTTAAGGAAAGGACCGAGGTGTTTAAAGTACGTTTGTTTTGGGTCCCCCCCCCCCCCAATTACTGTGCATGTACTTCAGCCGGTGATCTTCCTAAAGAGAATATGCTATGTAACCAGCAGCGTACGTTCGTTTGCACTGGGTCCCTCCAATCTGCTTTGGTGCTCTACGGGTTACTGAAAAAGAAGAAAACAAAAACCACAGGGGTGCTTTCGTGTTGTATGGGTGAGCGGAACTGAGGAGTGTATGCAGTTTGAGTTGGGTACTTTTTAAAAAATTTCGCCAACGCCGTTGAAAAAAACATTGGAGATTTCTATAAAGCAGGGGTGGGCAAAGGGCTGGCCATGGGTTGCATACAGCCCCCCCCGGAGCCTCCAGCGGCTAAAGAATATATTTTCAAACGGATTTTTGCCCCCAAATGCTACCAAATATCCTCTAGGGCATGTAGGGGGGGATTTTGCCATGTTTCCCCACCCTCAGGTCATTTTAGGTCCAGGAGATTTTTTTAAAAAAACAGGAACTAAACAGGAAGTGGCTTCTGGTCACCTGCTAATGTTAAAATGACCTCCTCTAAAATAGCTCAGGAGCCTAGAAACACAGTGGGGGCAGCCCTGCAAAGTCTCCTGTGGAGGGCTAATGTGTGGTCCCCCAGCCCTCCACAGTTGCCCTCCCCTGCTCTATAGTAGCCATCCTCCACCATCTTTTTTACGTTCTGCTAGTGGAGGCAGTCCTAAATACATAAATCAATAGGCATTATCTTCATTTGCCAGGACATTTTAGCTGCATTGAGAAGTAAAACTGAAACCAACTGCACTCATGTCATGTGCAAGTCTCTCATACCTCCCTTTTAACATATCAGGATGACAAAACTGGTTCAGTTAGGGAGGGCAAAATGCAGCTCTATCCTCTCCTACACACACACACACACACTTGTTTTTGTAGCCTTTTACCTATACATGCTCCCTGAATGGCTGGCCTCCAAAATGGTGAACTGTCTCTCCTAAAAGCACCCAGGAAACAGAATTCACCTTTTAAATAAAGTGCAGTACCCCCACCCCCCGGCCTCTTTTAAGCACCAAAAACCAGCTGTTTTGCAAAACTTGAAATGGGCTTTTGGCCACTTCTGTCCAGTGCTCAGTGTCCACGTTTGGTTCAAGTTTGCTTTCAAGAAGCATATGTGGTACTGTGGGAGGCACAGTGGTGCCCTCCAACATTTCACACTGGGGCACGTTGCAGTCAAGCAGCATTGGAGCGTGGTCAAAATAGCAAATGTTATTCGTAAGGAAGAACAGAAAAGCCAGGAGAGGCTGCAGCGGTTTGCTTTTGGCTGAGCCTTCTGGGAAGGGCAGGATTCCTCTCCTTCCTTTCCTCTCCCCTCCGCTAAGTTAATGGAGTGCAAACCATTTTTGCATTTGGAACACAGTTTGTAGTAACTAAGGTGAGCTGAGAACAAAGGGGGAAGTGGGAAGACGAGATGAAAAATGGGCATTTGAAAGCAGCTGGAAAAGTGGGATGACAGAGGTTTAATCAGGAGTGTCCCTGCCAGATTGGGACAATCAGAGGGCACCTACGTTGGCTACTGCACATAAATAAATGTCCTCTTTCTCTTGCCCATCAGGTTTCCCATTTGGTTTCTTGGTTTATTCACACAACCTTGCTGTTCAATGCAAAGCTTGCATAGCACAATTAATGTGTAACTCTGTATGCAGAGATTTAAGCTACACAACTCCGAGGTATGCTATAACCCTGCTTTTGTTTTTGTTTTCTTCATTTTTTGACAGTCCATGTATATGTGTGTGGACTACACTCACAACATCTCCAATATGGATTACATGGCAGAACCATGGAAGCTATATTATTAATATTTCTTTTTTTACTCAACAGAAAGCCATGTCAGGTTTTTCTTCTGCCTTTTTTTTCCATGGGAGAGTGGCTTGGTTTAACAGAGAGCGCCTGGAGTAAGAGATGAAGCATTTCTAGAAATGGCTGTGTTGTTTTAACCTGATGGTTTTGCTGTAAAAAACTGTTTGCATACAGACTCATTCAGACAGGAGAAAAATGCTCAGCCAGATGGGTTGCAGTTTCACTGTGAAATGCATTTAAAGGTTTTTGTTTTTCTGGGATTAATGCACATAAGTTTCATCTGGGTCAGAGCCATTGGGATTTTGGACAGTAAGGGAAAATGTCCAGAGGACTTAACTGCTCCAGCCACACGCTCAAAAGTGATAGGACTGAAAGAGCATCTCAGGAGGATCTCAGGGCCTAGGCCAGCTCACAGATCTTGGAAGAAATAATCTCTAACACAGACCCTGCACACCTTCAGTATGTGCTCTGGAAAGCTAGGGAACCTCCAGAGCACAATCTCAGGTTGTGTTGAGGACTAGTGTGGGAGTGAAAGGAAATATGTGCTTGCAGGTGCTGCAGGAGGAAGGAAATCACATCTTCCTTTGTCTTCTGGTGAGGATTCTTTTGTCAGCATAAATGCTCAACTGCATCCTGGTTTCTTTTCTTAAGGCTGAGGTCATGTTTTGCTAGCATGGCCCCACCTTGGCCCCATTGTTTCCACTTTTCCCACACTCATAATGGAACTTCTTATCTTATCTTGGGGTAGGAATGAATGCTACCCAATCTGATTTTTAAAAAAGAATTCGTCATTGGAATGGGATGGTATTAATGTTATTTATTCTGCACTGAAGTTACCTAAAGCATCTGTCCAGGACTAACACTCGGTTGCAGTCTTTCTTTTGGGATGATACTTAGCATTTATTTTGGGACTATCTTAGCATTTCTTCCAGAAAGGTTTAGCATTTTGGAAGATTTTAGCATTCATGTGATTGCTGGAGTGAAGATAGGGCTTTTCCAGTTGCTAAATGCTGCCCAGAAAGTGCCCGGAAAATATAACAACATTGCAACAGAAATGCAGCCTGATGGCGAGTTATTTTGAACCTGTCTGCATTGCAGAACTGATCTTATTTCAAGCCCTCCTACTTGATCAAAGGGGACCCTTAAAAACATGAGAGCCCTGCTAGATCAATCCAAAAATCCTTATCAGAGCTCAAAAGTAAATAAATAAATAAATAAATAAATAATGACCTAGTTATTTCCACGCCTTTTTCCTCCCCCAGAAATATTTGTAACTTCAACATATTATGATTCTGACTTAACACATAACAACACCACTCTGTTACTAGTAAAATAGCAATGTTTTTATGCTACCTTTCTAGTTCCAGAGTTTTGGCAACAAGAACTGGCGGAGGAGGCATATCACATGGTTCAAGTGTTGGCTTGTGCTGAGACAGTTACAATTATTTATATCCTGCCTTTTTTCCCAGTCCAGGACTCAACACAACTTACAAAGTTTAAAAACAGGTACACCTTGAAAATTCATATCATACAAAACTTAAAAATGCAATTAAACTAGCAATAGAATTAAAAGAAGTTAAAAGCATGAGTATTACAAAGAAAATAACAAATAAATACATTTTGAAAGGCCCCTTTCTCCCTAAGCAGTCAGTCCTCAAAGGCAAGGTGTTCATCTGCCTGTGAAGGGATAGCAAGGAGTCAGTCTAACCTCTCTGATAAAGGAGTTCCAGAGTCTGGGAGCAGCCACTGAGAAGGCCCTCACCGGTGGTCCCACCAAATGTACCAAATGCAATTCTCGGCTGCATCAAGAGGAGTATGGTGTCTAGATCGAGGGAGGTACTGGTACCACTCTACTCTGCTTTGGTTAGACCTCATCTTGAATACTGTGTCCAGTTCTGGGCACCCCAATTCAAGAAGGACCTGGTCAAGCTGGAGCAAGTCCAGAGAAAGGCGACCAAAATGGTGAGGGGCCTGGAAGCCATGCCCTATGAGGATAGACTTAGAGAGCTGGGGATGTTTAGTCTGCAGAAGAGAAGGTGAAGAGGGGACATGATAGCCGTGTTTAAATATTGGAAGGGATGCCATGTAGAGGACGGAGAGGGCTTGTTTTCTGCTGCTCCAGAGACCAGGACAAGGAGCAATGGATTCAAGCTGCAGGAAAGGAGATTCCACCTGAACCTCAGGAAGAACTTCCTGACACTCAGGGCTCTCTGGCAGTGGAATATGCTGCCTCAGTGGAGTGTGGTGGCATCTCCTTCTTTGGAGGTTTTTAAGTAGAAGCTGGATGGCCATCTGTCGGGAGTGCTTTGAGGGTGTTCCTGCATGGCAGAGGGTTGGAATGGATGGCCCCGGGGTATCTTCCAACTCTACATTTCTATGATTCTATGATTCTGTGAGGGTGATGGGAGAAAGAGAGGGACCGCTGCAGAAGATCTCAAAACAGAGGCACATTCCTATGGGAGAATAGTCTATCAGATAACCTGGATGTGACCTGTATAGCCTATTGTAGAGAACCACCAGCATTTTGAATTGTGCCTGGAGATGGACCAGCATCCAACAGAACTGTTGCAAGAAGGGAGTAGCACACTTCCCGTAGCCAGACCAGCTCTTTGAATCAGATGAATTTCTGAGCACCTTTCAAAGGGAGTCCCGTGTAGAGCATGTTAGAGTAATCCAAACAGGATGTAACTAAGGCATGTGTCACTGTGGCTAGATCTGATGTCTCTCGGAACGGACATAGCTGGTGCCCAAACTTAACTGTGCAAAGGCATTCTTGGCCACCGCTGAAACCTTAGCTTCCGGGCAATGATGAAATGGACAACAGCTCAACAGCTTATAGGATTCTGATTTTTTTTTTTAAAAAAATGGTAACCATTTAGTTATTTTTGAGAAACAGGAATGCAAAGAGTTTTTAAAACTGTTATTATAACAACTAACAATTTGGAGGAGGCTTGAAACAGAAGTGCTGAATACCTACCTTGAAAAGTAATTGTCCAAAGTCTGGTCCATATAGTCTGCTTTTCCTGGTAGACAGCCAGGTACCACCAGGAAGTCTGCAAATAAGGTTTAAAGGTGACAGTCCTCTGGTGCTTACATCAGTCTTGGGGAAGTTATTTTTTCAGAATACAGTTCCGAGAATCTCCCAGCCATCGTGGGTACCAGCCATGATAGCTGGGGGGATTCTGGGACCTGTAATCCATACAGAATAATTCTTCCTACCTCTGGTTTGCTTCTCCCTGCAGCTGGTATTAAGTGGCACCCCACTTCAGAGTACAAGGGTTCCATGAGTAATTGCAGTTGAATGGCCAATAGTCCATGGAATTACCAGTTTCCCTTTTAAAATTGTTGAAGCCAATGGCTATTGCAATATATTTGGAAAGTGAACTGTCTAAATTAGTTGGGTGGTGAAGCCCCTCTTGCATTGTCTGTCCTGCTTCTCCTGCCAGTCTGGTTTTGGGGGCCAAATAATAGACTGTGACATGCAAATATGATGACTGAAGGTGACAAAAATTATCTTTGCCTGTTGGACCATGCATGGGTGATTTGTGCACACAGAATGTTTAGTAGACTCCCAAAGCTACTGTTTTTGAGGATTTAAGAGGGAAAAGAGTTCAGAAATGTTCCTTTTTTCTTTTTCTTTTTTGGAGCACAGTTTCATGAATCCCACAGCCATCATGCTGGGAGCCGTAGTTCAAAATAAAGCAACTTTTTCTAAGCCCTCAGAGGGAGCCATGGTGTTTAGCCAGTTTCAGTCTGGTAGGTAGTTGGAGTGTGTTTTTGCTGTAAGCTGAATGGGTGCAGAGGCCCTGTGGTGTCTCTACCCTCCCACAACCCACGGTTTGGCTTGCCTCTGGAATGCAAGGTGCACACGGCCTTTGTTAGTATTGTTTTGGTTTCAGTGGTGCTTTCTTGCACCTCCGTATATCACAAAGAGCAGCCCCCCTTCCTCTCCCTGAATCTTTCCCACCTGTAGCCACCACAGCAAGGTCCGTAGCCGTTCTTGTGTCATATTGGTGCCCGAGGCTAAAGCTACAGATGACATCCTCACAAAAACGCACACACACACATACACAGCACCTTGGCCACTTTTGAGCAGTGCCCAGAGCCTACCCGCTCAAGATGGCCACGTTCTTTTGCCTCAGGGCAGGACTGGCCATTGCAAACAAACCCTGCTGTTGATAGCATCAGACCGCAGAAGACTTACTGCTGGGTTGTCAGTATGTGAAAGTGCTTATTAACTGAAATAGGAAAGCAAATCATTTACTTATATGCTGCTACATTATACAGAGACAAGTGTACTTGGATGTAAATAACTGTTCTGTATATGTATATATGATTATTAAAGCAGAACATGTACAAAAAAAGAGAGAGAGAGAAGACAGGAGAACTCTCTTAGTAACTGGGTTTTACAGTAAGAGCAGACCTTTGCTGCCAAGAACTAAGTTCCTGAGAATATCTTAGGAGGTTCTTAAAAGTCCTTGTGATTCCCTTCGGCATCAAGGTCCCAGTGTACCTCGCAGAGGTTATGACACGGTGGTCTTGTTTTGGTGTCTGTTTTGTCAACCTGTTGATAGTCTTGTGGGAAAACCTGAAGGTTTCATCTGTTTTTGATGATTTTGGTGTATTGTTTGATTTGTGGTTGGAACAAAGCTCGCTTGAGCACGGCCGTGTGTATCTCTCATCCCGACTTCGGAGGCCACGGTGCCTCGGCGAAATTCCTGACGAGAGTCAGCTCCTTCCTTCCTGCAGGTGGGCGGTTGACCGAAAATGGCCAAGAAAAAAAAAAAAGAATGACCCCAGAGGACCTGCCAGTTCCCTCTGCTGAAACAGCACTTTATAATTTTTGCTTCCGCTTCCTGGCCAATATGACCAAAGAACTGACAGGAGGACCCTACAGGATGCGTTCAGAACCAATGTCTTTCTATTTTTTTTTTTTCATGATACTGCTGTGGAGCAGCACAGGTCTGAAACTTAAAAATAAAACACTGTGGTACAAGGAGCAGATGTGCATGCACTTTTCCAGTATATGGCGTGATGAGGTTTCTGGGCTGTGCAACGTTTTACTGATCAAAAGAACAGGTACGAAAATGTGCACACATTGAGTTAACAGGAGAGAGAGGACGGCTGTCTTCGGTCTCTGGTTAGCCAGCTTCCTTTAGTGTCCAAAACTCTGCGAGATGCAGCCTGTACATTTTCAGTCATTTCTCTTAGCACCCATGAGGGCTATTTCCTCGTTCTTCTTTGAAACAAAAGCACAGATTCTCAGGTAGACAGATGCTGCGTCAAATTTGGTCTTTCAGAATCCATTTGTCACAACTGTAAGCCACCACTTGGCATGCCAGAATTTGGAAGCTTTGACCAGAATCCTGACGTTATACACACATGTAAATTCCTTTACGCGTGCGGTTGTACTTTTTTTGGCCGTTTTGCAACAGTTGTATTCCGTTCACGGTTGCACGGGCAGAGTGCTGCTGCCAATGCAGTTGCACAGTCGCTGAAGGTGCATAACCTATTGCTAGCGTCTTCCATGTATTGCCTGCTGGGATTATGGAAACAACCGTTGCTCATTCCCCCATTGCAGAGTGGGAGAACAAGGGGGCACACTGGCAGGTACACAATCAGTTGTACAACACTAGTATTCAGCGGAAGGGTAGAGAAGTGCAACAACCACTACTGAAGAACACGGGTGCAAATTTGTGCTGTGCAAGCACAATGTAGGATCTCGATGGATACTGTTTTAAACCACCATACCCATAATCCCATGGCCAGTGGACATGTAGGCTGGGGGATTCTGGGAAGTGCAGTCCAAAAGATTCACTTTTTCAGGCTCTGTGGCCTGCTTGGTGCTTTCGATGTTAATGACGAGTTCCATTTATGATAAATGCCTCATTTGGATGACCTGTTTTGTCTATACTCTGGGCTAGGAAAATGCCCAAAAAATACCTAGCCCTGTGCCGCAGCCATGTGAATTAGTCCAGAGTGCAGTAAATTGATTCTTCCTAGATTAAACAGGTAGAAACTGCCAAGTCTGGATGCTAAAATGTTTGACACTGTTATAAAATACCAGTTTTGGGGAAAATAAGCACTGTGATTTTTGGATGAAGTAAACAGTAAGCCTTTTAAAAACTCAATCCACCACAAGTTGATGTGGTTTATGAGAAAAATGGGAGATGGAGAGGGGTGGTTGGGGCAAGATAGTTTTTTATCTCCCCCCCCCCTCACATTTTATGTTTCTTGTAAAGTGTGTGGCTCTTGATCAAAGTAGATCAGACAAAAATATATTTTTATGAATTCCAAATTTTGATTGTCTTAGAAGTGACCGAACCTTAGCTTTCCCTTCTAGGGGTCGATTTCATGTTCAGAGAAGTTTTTAACTTTTTTTTTGCTTCCTGACTTGTAGAAAGTTTGTCTAGAAAGTAGTAAGAAGAAATGAGAAGAAACTGGGAGTTAAGAATAACATGCCTGCGAGTTCTCTTTTTGCCTTTACACACACATACACAAACGTTTCATGGGTTGGAACAGATTCAGGAACTGGCTTCCCTGTGGCCAAATTCAACTCATGTAGTCACAATCTCCAGCCCTTCAATTTCCAACAGAGGCAAGGGATGCATATGTAAAGATTGCTCTGTGCTCCTGGGGATCTTTTTAGTAGATCCTTTCTGGAAGAGAGGTGAGACCCTAGTTAGCCATTCAAAACCCCTTTTTCACGGTGGTGTCAAATTAAACTAGTGACTGGCCGGGCAGTTTTGTAAAACCTGGCTAAACAAGCTAGCTTATCATTAGAGCATCTCCAAAGGGTTCCTCTATATAGGTGTATTACAGTAGATGAAAAATGTAATCACAGTTGGTGGAGTGTGATGTATAGATTACACCCACGCATACACCCACACAAAATCTGCAGAGGTGTGTGCCTGAGCGTACAAGCACTCCCCTTCTGCCAGCAAAGCAGTTTTGCAAACATCACATGAGAAAAGGATAGGTTACGTGTAGCCGAATTTCTAGCGGTGATGTCGGTCACCTGCCTCTTATTTCTGACTGCAGCAGCTAAAACACAGATGCGCACACCAGTGTATGATAATCACATAAGTATGCCATTGGAGAGGGCTCACAAGCTGTATGCTAAGCCAGGGGAATGGAGGTGGTCTTTGTTTTCTGCTGTGCATTAAATTGCACATGGCTGCATGTTAACGGGTGCTGTTACTCACAGTTAAGAACAAACAATGCACGCTGGGATCCCATTCCACGATCCACGGAAGCATACTACTAAAGAGGGAAAAGAACATGACAAGTCATGACTTGTGTTTGGCCAGCTTTGTGGGTCTCTTTGAATGTGAAATTTTCTTCACACAAGATGGCTGATGCTTCCAGAGTTGCCACGTGGGAAACAAGGATCTGTAGGCTGCAAAAGCTGAGTTGCTATAACTGATACCACCTGTGTTTGCACTCAAGTTTTGGTTGGCATTAAATAAGGATGGTTGGAATCTGTGTTTCTTCAGTGTCAGCAGACCCTAGCAAGGAGAATCCGGGACTAACAAAAAAATTTTGTAATTCAGGACATATTCTGCACAAAATTCACACATGAGAGGGTTTAGAAAATGGTATTTTCTGTTCAGAAATAGCATTTCATGAACAAAAATGTTGTTTCCCATACAGAAAACAGAATCAGTCCTGAATGGTTTCTTGCAGTGGGGAGAAAATTGACAAACTTACTCATTGCTTCCTTTGAGAACAAAATTTGCAAAGAATTATATTCCTAACATTAAATGTAATCAATGAATGGATGCACCCTGAATAGGGCTGGAACAAAGTTCCAACCCAGGTGCTTACAAGAATCTTTTGCTTTCTACAATCTGGGCCAGGTCAAAACGCCTTGGAATATGAGGCAGAAAATTCAAATGCAACTCCTCACCACCACAAAAGAGAAAAAGGTATAATAAAATTAAATGTTATCAAATAATGGTCAATTTCCTCTCCTTAATGGTACCTAAAATCTGCTTCCTGAGACACCTGACTTATAATCACACGTATGGCACCAAAGAAGGATGGAGAATCTTTCCTGAATTCTAAAAATAGGAGGATCAGATGTTGGTGGCATCCTGTTGGTGATATACCCAAGCGTGAATCTACCTTTTGCTTGCAATATGTCTTTCCTTGGTCATTGTGGATGTTGGTATTCATTTCCATCTCCTGAAATGACAAAGCCTCCCCCTAGGACTTATGGTTCTGCTGCGACAGCTCTCCCTTTGTGGCCACTTGGTGGCCTGTGCAGAGTTCAGGGGATTTAAGAAGATATGGACATGCCCCATAGCCAGATACAGAGGGATGATGGCATCTGCCACGACCACAGTGGACCTCAGAGGAAGACGTCATCAGTCTGTTTGTGGCTATGGGCATAATCAGACGCTTCTCTGATTTCTCAAAACGGCTGTCCAGCAAAAGAATGAGACCTGGGGTAGAGATGGGAGAGATGAAGCAGAGTTCCACCTGTAGAACTCTTATGCAAGGCTGTGCAATGCAGGATCTTGGCCACTGCTAGATGGAACCATAGGCCATTTCCACACTAGACTGTTACAGTGCTATGATTCCACTTTCAGCATCCTATGGAATCCTGGGAATCCTGGCCTTTGAGGCCCCTCCCTCAACTGCAAACCCCAGGGTTCCATAGGATGTTGAAAGTGGAATCATAGCACTTTAACAGCCTAGTGCAGAAATGGCCATATTTCATCCTTCAGATAGCACCGAAGCCAGCTCTTTCCCAAAAAAGGAGAGAGTGATGTGATAAGGAAAGCAAGCAAAGGAATCAGAGCCTAGAAAAGTTACTTTTTTTGGATTGGGTGATTCTGAGAGTTGTAGCCCCCCCTCCATTAAAAAAATACGTTTTCCAAACTCTGGAAGGAATGCACACAAAATGGCAGCATTTTCAGTTAATTGTTGGGATAGTCCAGTGTGGTGGTTGATTTCACCAGCAATAATAACTGCCAGTCTACACATTTCAGATTTTACTGGATGCCCTTTCTTTCAGACAATTAAAACAAAACTTAGACTGGCCCTGGGTCAGCAGTTTGGAAGCAAAACTGCCTTCTTAATATTTCTTAATTTTATTTTATTTTTTAAAATAAACCTCAATCTCTTTATTTATCTGCTCTTACTGTGAATTTAAGCCGGAAGTGTACTGATCAGAACTGTTAATCTTTTGTCAAGCATTGACTGTTGATGGTTCTTTGAACTATGTCTGAGATTTGCAAAAAAAAGGGGGGGGAATCTATATACATATGTACACACACACAGAAACACATTTTAAAAAAGGAAAAAACTTATAAAACTTTGGGTAAGTCTCCACTCTACTTCTTGCATTGGAACATTGTTCTATCAACCTTGCCTTGCCGGTTCTTGTATTTAACAAAATGAAATAAAGTCCTTTTCTTTCTTTGTACAGCAAAGACATCAGTCTAGAACTGTTGTTTATGGCACCTATCAGTCTCCTGTTCTCTTGTACATCTTCTTTGGGTTATAAAGATGGGAACAGCTATTGCCTTTGGAGTTTTTCTTAATAGTGTAAATAGATATATCTATATAGAGGTATGTATATATATGTGTGTGTACATATATAAATATATATATATAAATACATTATACATGTATCTATCTCTATATCTCCATCTGACTGTGAAGGGTTTTTATTTGAGCGAAAATTAAAAAATGGAGAAAGACCCCCTTTAAAAATTTGAAAGTGGTTGTCGTCTTTTTTCTTGAGAGAAATGGGAACGTCTGGTTTTATTCTGATGGCTAAGACAATCCCCATCATGGCAAATGGGCATGCTTTTGTGAGACAAGTGTTTCAGGCCATTTCCACACTACACTGTTATAATGCTATTATTCCACTTTCAACATCCTATAGAATCCTGAGCTTTGCAGTTTAAGGAAGGGCCTTTAGAATTCTCAGCCAGAGAGCTCTTGGGCCTCGGTAACCTACAAACCCCAGAATTCCACGGGGTGTTGAAAGTGGAATAATAGCACTACAATAGTGTAGTGCGGAAATGGCCTCGGTTTTGAAAAATCCAAGTGTGTTATGCAAGGACAGCCTTTTATTTTTATCATTTACTGATTGGTTTAATTCATACCTTCCAAAATGGCACAGGTGGAAACGGGGACACGTGGCCAAGCAACATCAGAGCGTGGTCAAGATGGCAAAGGTTATTAGTGAGGAAGAATGGAGAAGTTGCAGCAGTTTGCTTTTGTCTGAACCTACTGGGAAGGGCCAGATTCTACCACACTTCTTGCCTCTGCTGAGTTAATTGGGAACAAACTGCTTTTGCATTTTGAACTCAGTTTGCATCAGTTGAAGCGAGCTGAGAAAGAAATGGGGACAGAGAAGCTGGAACATTTTAAAAGCAGCTGAAAAGGTGGGGAAATGAGAGGATAATTGGGACTGTCGGTGCCAAATGGGAAAGTTGGAGAGTATGAGTTCCTATTTACCTGGAGCTGTTCTTTGGTTTGACCTTCCAGGTGTGTTCTTGAGCTCTTGGGCAGCAATGCTTCATGCGCGGAAAGGGCACTTTGTGGCCTTCAGAACATGGCTCTGCAGAGCGAAAGTGGTGGTTAATAAGAATAACTGACGACGAAGAGACTCTTGTCACAATTGTTCCGGGAGCCTGTCACAGCCTAATTAAGGCCTTTGCTGAACAGCTTATTTAATTAATAGATCTGCCCAAGCATTTCCATGGCATTTAGTCGTGGTCACGTTTGAATGCTTCTGCAGAGCTGAGCCAGGGGGAGACCATCATAACCATAAAGCAACCTGTTTTATTTTTGATGGAAGCAGGGCCCTCGGGTACATCTAGACTCAAAACAGAAAAGCAAGATAAAAATGCTTGTACTAAAAGCACAATAAAGTCAACAAGCCATTGAACAATGGTGAGCAGGACTACAGGGAATGCCCTTCAGCCCCTAAAATGTTATTAAGGGAAATAGCTTTTAAAATTCAGTAAAAATGATCTTTGCCTCTTATAGTCAGTCGGCTGTCTGGGCGTACAGTTGGATGGGTCTCATGGAATGTTTGCTCTCTGGAAATGAATGCCCCAAATTGATTTCAATGGAGTTACTTATTACCTTGGTAATTTCCCTACCTTTGCTAACTCCTGAGGTGTAGCAGTATAGAAAGCTTCAGAAATCACATCGGTTCTAAGGAATGTTCTGAAAAGCTGCTTGGACCTCTCAGATGAGGGAATTGTACCACCCTCAGGCAGTTCGGAAGGAAGCCAAGCGTTACCCTTCATTGCATCTGCACACTGGCTTCCAATATTGTTTTGCCTGGCATGCAATACTAAAAGCAGAAAATCCCTGCCGAAAACATCTGTCAAATCAAGGATGCACTGCTGCACCACTGACATATTGGCAAGGGTTTGAATTGTCCCTATTGAGGGCTGGCACCTTAGGATTCTAACGACAGCCCTTGAACCAAAAAACTTGTGGATAATTCAAGAATGTAGACAAAGGGCAAAATGTGGGCATTGCTCCCTGTTAAAATTTCTGTTCCACAAAATGAATTTTAATTTACTCCCCAGATTTCATGCCCTGCAGTAATCTGAAACTTCAGGTGAATATTTGCATATACAGTTTAGGCATTGAAAGAAAAGGAGCAAGGAAAGTGATCAAGGGAATGCCAACACATCAGATGTAAGAATTCCAGGTGCGAACAATGTTGAACAGTGGATCTTATTATTAGGAAAATCCTCCTAATGTTTATAGTCAGAATCGTTTATCTTATCATTGGCTTCTCTTCTCTGGAACTCCAGAAAACAAGCCACTGAAAAATTCCGTGCCACCTATAATGGTCCTCCAAAACCTCTCCAAACTGGGTGGAATAAAGTAGGTTTGTGAGAACAGAGTGGCTGTTGTTGTGTGCCTTCAGGTCATTTCATAGAATCATAGAGTTGGAAGAGACCCCAGGGGCCATCCAGTCCAACTCCCTGCTATGCAGGAACACCCATCAAAGCACTCCCAACAGACGGCCATCCAGCCTCTGCTTAAAAGCCTCCAAAGAAGGAGGAGACTCCACCACACTCCATTGAGGCAGCCTATTCCACTGCCGGACAGCTCTGACTGTCAGGAAGTTCTTCCTGAGGTTCAAGTGGAATCTCCTTTCCTGCAGCTTGAATCCATTGCTCCTTATCCTAGTCTCTGGAGCAGGAGAGAACAAGCCCTCTCCCTCCTCTACATGGCATCCCTTCAAATATTTAAACATGGCTATCATGTCCCCTCTTAACCTTCTCTTCTGCAGACTAAACATACCCAGCTCCCTAAGGCGTTCTTCATAGGGCTTCATGGCTTCCAGACCCTTCACTATTTTGGTCACCCTCTTCTGGACACGCTCTAGCTTGTTGACATCCATTTCAGACTTGTGGTGACCCTAAGGCAAAGCTGTTACCGGGTTTTCTTGGCAAGATGTGTTCAGAGGATCTTTGCCATTGCCTTTTGCTGAAGGTGAGAGGGTGGCACTTGCCAAGGTCAGCCATTGGGTTTCTGTGGCCAAGCAGGAATTTGAACCCTGGTGCCCAACCGCTGCCGCTGCCATTTTCTCATCCAGGCATTTAAAAAGATCAGAAGCAGAGAGGGTAGAGGAGAGCTTCTTTGAGGTTCTCTCAGGACAAATTAAGTCCTTGCTGTTCCCCACCCTACTCAGAGGAGGGTCTGGTTCCTTTTCTGATAAGACTCAAGGTACAATGCCAGTGATGTATTTAAGTCTTTTACTCCAAGTCTCAAGTCTCTACCTTCAAGTCTCAAGTTACATCTCAAGCCCTACAAGATACTTTCAAGTCAAGACTGGGAGCCAACTTTATACCACAACCTATACTCCAGATTTTCTGGACAGAGTTGCATAAAGTTAGTTTCACAATTTAAGCAGAGTTGGCCTTCCGCATTTGGAAATTTGCCACCTGCAGCTTCAGGAGTCGGGAACAGGAACCTTCTTGCTCCCCCATCCTGAAGCTGGGAGGCTTTTGTGTCAATGGGCATAAAAGAGTCTGCAGCTTTGGAAGTGAGGAATAGGATCCTTCTTATTCACCATTACTGAAGTTTCAAAAGCTTTAGAAAGAAGGATCCTTCCTCCTCAAGCCTGTTGCCTGACACATTTGCTGTTCCCCTCTGAAAAATGCACCCTGCACTCCGGGGGCAAGTCTTGTCTTCTGCTCTTAGGAAGTTCTAAAATGTTTGTTTTAGAAGGCTTCTCTGGTCTGCGGCAGGGACAGGCTGCTAAGCAGACCTCAAGCCCCTCGCCGAGCCCATTTGCTGTTCCCCTCTGAGAAATGCACCCACGCTTTGGGCCTGAGAGATTGTCGTGTGACCAGTAGGCAAAAAGGGATGGAAGCCTTGTTCAAAGTTGTAGCATTTCTGGATGAATGCGTTAACGTGATTGAACCAAGGGCAGCTAGTCAGTCGTGAAAATATACAAGACTCAAATTGAGTCAAGTCAGTGCATCATTGATTGCCAAGTCAAGTCCAAGTCGACTCACCGTAGTGACTTACGTCCGACTTGAGTTCAAGTCAATTGACTCAAGTCTACATCACGGTACAATACTTACATTGACCCATGGATAAGTTGACCTAGGTATTTGGGGTCAACTTTTTGACTAAAATTTCTAGACTTATACATGAATATATACGGTATGTAGCGTGAAGGAGCCATAGGCCCTTTCCACACGGGGTTAATAAAACGTTGTAGGGTGACCTCAACCGGAGGTCGTCCACACCGTGGAGTGCGCAGGGTCGGTTTTAATTTTGAGGTTCTATACCTCAAACCGCCCTCAAGCGGCCGGAAGTGGTGGCGCCGCGTGTTTTTTAAAAACCACTTTCCAAGTGGTTTTTTTTAAACGCAAGCGTACAGCCCCGTCCCACCCCGTCGCAGTGCCCCAGTGTAGATTTGCCGGCGCACGCAAGTGCGTGCCTGCAGATCTGCCAGGGGCGGGCTTCCGGCTGGCGAGCTTCTCCGATTGGTGGAGAGCCTCCGCCAGCCGGAAGCCGCCAATTTGGACGCCGCCGGACGCCGCAGGAGCGTGGAGCGGCGAACGCACGCTGCTCCTCGTGGCGACGGACTTACCTGGCTTCAGGTAAGCTCCGTTTCTGCGTGCTTTGCCCCATTTCTCCCTCCACGGGTGGAGAGGGCAATAGACTAACATTTCTTGTAGTCTCACCTGCTCTGCAACAAACTGTATGCTGCCTATCTAGTTACCGTGTGTTCAGTATTTCACAATTCCTTGTACTGACCGTCTTAAATGCTCATCTGTCTTCTAGTTCATTTCTTTTACACCTGCTGCTTTTCACGGTTATTACTGTGGTCAGCAAGCGTGCAGCATGGATGGACGTGGACCATTTTTCTCAATATCTGTCTCCTCTGTAGTTAAGGAGACAACTGAGAGTATAACAGCTAACATGGAAAAGTCTGGGTCTAATTTGCCTTAAAAAAACTGTGGCACCTTAAAAACCACCAGCTATATCATGGCGTTAAACTTTAGCATGGCTCCAAACTTATGTTACGATATCCAATAAAACCTTCACGTAGCTTTCTTGCAAGCTCCAATTTTCCTAAGAAAGATGGAAATAATTATTAATCATCATATAAGCACATATAATGCTCAGCAGTTTCAGGGAAATGGGAAGGTTTCACAGCCTTTTTCAGAAAGAAAGAAAAAAATCCAGCTATGCTTGATGCCATTCTGATTTCTTCTATGAGAATGCTCCAACATCTGGGAGCAACGCTTGGAAAGGTTAGTGTTAAAGCTAATTTTCCAACGTTAATTAGAACGTGAATTCATTAATACTAATAGTTTAAGTTGAATATATGAAACTGATTCATTACAGTAATCATGATTAACACATTATTACATGCAAGTTTGAATTTTTTATTGAATTAAAGTGATTAAAACTTGCAACCCCACAAATTATCACCGCAAAGGAATAAAACGATGTGAAACGTTAACCGTGAAACAGCCTGTTAAAAGTTGTGGTTAACTTTTAGAAGGACGTTTAAAATTGTTAAAAAATTAACAAGCTAGGGCGGAGAAGTTAACTTTTAAAGAATTTTTTGCCAGAATGCCTGCCTTTATCCTATGTCGTGTGACATGGCTTCCAACAGTTCAGTTGAAAATGAGGACACGTGTGGCCAAGCGGTCAAGAAGACAAAGGTTGTTAATGAGGAAAACACACACGATAAGAGGGGCTGCAGGAGTTTGCTTTTGCCCGAGCCCACAGGGAAGGAACAATTCTTCTGTTCCTCTTCTCCCCTTGCCCAGCCTTATGTGGAGTGGAGTGCAAATTACTGTATATGCTTGTATTTAAGTCAACCTCATGTCGTTTCCGCACGACACTCTTATAGCGCGATGATTCCACTTTCAACATCCTATGGAATCCTGGGGTTTGCAGTTCCGGGAGGGGCCGGACAGGATTCCATAGGATGTTGAAAGTGGAATCATCGCGCTATAAGAGTGTCGTGCGGAAATGGCCTAAGTTGAGGGCAGGTTTGGGGCCAAAATTGCGGATTTCAAAATGACAGCACTGTAACCACTTAATGTGGAAAGGCCCTTCGTTTTTCCCACAATGGGCTAAGCTCTTGCCTTTGGCCCAACCCAAGTTTTGGGGGCCAATTTATTGACTAACATTTTTAGATTTGTACATATAGAGAGAGAGAGAGTAAGCCAAGGAGAAAGGCTGAAAGTGGGGAAAAACTGGGGCACCATTAAACCAGCTGACAAGGAAGGGTGATAGAGTATTAGGGTCTTTCTGTACTAACCCTGTTATAGCGCGATGATTCCACTCTCGGCATCCTATGGAATCCTGGGGTTTGCAGTTCCGGGAGGAGCGTTTAGAATTCTCAGCCAGACAGCTCTGTAAACTCCAAACCCCAGAATTCCACAGGAAGTGGAATAATAACACTCTAACAGGGTAGTGCAGAACCTTAATTAGGCCTCTCTCTGCCATTCGGAGGTTATGTTATTTCGGAGGGTGTGTTATTTCGGCATGCAATCTCCTCATCGTATCTCCAGTCAGGGTGCTTACTCAGCAGAGACTGCTGGCTCCAACCTCAATCAGGCAGTGAACCTACTTTGGGTTTTAGTCAGAACTGTAAATAAACTATCCCAAGGTATTGACCCCTTCGGTTAGAGTTCAGCACTTCAGGTTCAGACTAAAATCCCAAGCAGATTCATCACCCCAACAACAGGGAGGCCATTTCCGCACTACACTGTTCTAGTGCTATTATTCCACTTTCAACCTCCTAGGGAATGCTGGGATTTGCAGTTTAGGGAGGAGCTTTTACAATTCTCAGCCAGCGAGCTCTTGGGCTTCAGTAGACTACAAACCCCAGAATTCCACAGGAGGTTGAAAGTGGAATAATAGCACTAGAACAATGTAGTGCGGAAATGGCGGAAAAGAGCCACCTAGGTCCACTGTCACAGCCTTAGTGGCTGCCTCTGGCATGGACAGAAGAGGGGGAAGCTTTTTTAAAAGAACGAAAATATTATTGAGAGTTGTTTCCACCAGACTTTCAATACTAGGGCCAACCACGTTGGGCCTGCTGATTAATTTCACGTTGGCAACCACGTTGACTTATGTCATTTCCACACTAGACTGTTATAGTGCTATTATTTCACTTTCAACATCCTATGGAATCCTCAAAACCCTCTCCCTAAACTGCAAACCCCAGGATTCCATCGGATGTTGAAAATGGAATAATAGCGCTATAACAGTCTAGTGCGGAAATGCCCTTGGTGACTGCAACAGCGCCCTCTGGTGACCGCACAGCTCTGTACAAAGCCATTGACTCCTCCGAGCATGCGCACAACGAAGCCCGCTCCTCGCTCCCCCCCCGGAAGCTTTCTCTCAACGGCGCCTGCGCGTGTGGCTTTTCCCGCCTCCCTTCAACTTTGCGAAGTTCTCTGCACATTCCGTCCGAGAGAGATTTTAACCTCAGCCGGCCGCCGTAGTTTCCTCCCGGAACTCCGGGCGGCGAGGCTGGGCGGCCACCACGTGACCGGAAGCATCCCTGAGGGAGGAAAAGAAGAGGCTCGCTGGGAGCTGCAAGAGCTGGTGGCGGCGAGGGAAGAAGAAAGGGAAGAAGAAGGCGGCAGGAGCGGCGGGGCGGGTGGTTCCCGGTGAGTGAGGGAAGAATGGAGGCAGCGTTGCCGCCATTGGGAGAAGCAGCTTCTTTTTCCGTCCCTCATAGAGGGCGAACGGGTGACGCATTCGGGTCGGGGGGAGAAATGGGGTGATGCGCGAAGCTCCTCCCCCCGGTGCCCTGCGCCACAATCCGTGCCCCTTAGCTCCGCCCCCAGGCTCTACGTCATAGCGGGACCCTTGCGCAGGAAGCCCGTCATCCCTGGGAGTGAGTGACGCAGGGTGGCCGGTTCGCCCCCTCCTGCAGTGTCTCTGGCCCGCCTCCGGCGTGTTTGCATCCCGGAGCCCGTCTTTGCCCGTGTCGCCCTCGGCCCACCCCCGGCTGCCTTCTCTCGGGGCGCCCAGTGGGCTTTGCCGGTGAAGACAGGTGGGTGGATGCTCTAGGGAAGGCAGCCCCGTGAGGGGTGAGGGGAGGAGGCCTTCGCAGCACAGCGCTCTCTCTGTATGCGCCCTCAGGTCGCTTATCGGCTTAGGATCACAGAGCTGGCAGAGACCACGAGGACCACGCTATTCTGCATTGGTCTGGCCTCATCTGGAATCCTGTGTCCAGTTCTGGGCACCTCATTTCAAGAGGGTGTGGACAAGCTGGAAGGTGTCCAGGGGAGGGCGACCAAAATGGTGAAGGGTCTGGAAGCCATGTAGCCCTGTGAGGAGCGGCTTAGGGAGCTGGGGGTGTTTAGTCTGCAGAAGAGAAGGTTAAGGGGGGGACATGATAGCCATGTTTAAATATTTGAAGGGATGTCATGTCGAAGAGGGAGAGGGCCTGTTTTCCGCGGCCCCAGAGACTAGGACAAGGAGCAAAGGTTTCAAGCTGCAGGAAAGGAGATTGCACCTGAACCTCAGGAAAATCTTCCTGATGGTCAGAGCTGTTCAGCAGTGGAATACACTGCTGCCTCACTGGAGTGTGGTGGAGTCTCCTTCTTTGGACGTTTCTAAGCAGAGGCTGGATGGCCATCTGTTGGGAGCGCTGCAGTGTGTGTTTCTGCACGGCAGGGAGTTGGACTCAATGACCCCTGTGTTTTCTTCCAATTCTATGACCATCGAATTCAACCCCCTGCCGTGCAGGCATGTACAGCCAGCCCTCCACGTTTGCAGGTTTTATTTTAGCAGATTTGATTATTCATGGATTATTTGCTGTCACCTTTGCTGCCTCGCTATGCCATTTTTAATAGGGACTGCAAGCCTCGTGAGACTGACAAACTGCAAACGAGGCTTGTAAGTCCCTATTAAAAATGGTGTGGGGCAGCAGTGGAGGTGGCAGTAAACCCCAGCAGACCCCCACTTCTGCCTTGCGAAGGAACCCTGATGCCTCAAAGGAATCCACAGTGGGTTGAATATTGTGGTTATATGAGAGGTGATCATTTGGGAGGGCCTCCACAGTTTTTCCACTTTCATGGGGATCCTGTGCTCCTAATCATAGCAAATGTGTAGGAATGATTGTACAATCAAAGCATCCCTGACAGATGATCATCCAGCCTCTCTTTTAAAAACTTCCAAAGAAGGAGCCTCTACCACACTCCCAGGCAATGTATTCCATTGTCAAACTGCTCTTACCGTTAGAAAGTTCTTAACATTTGGGAGCAGTCTCTTTTCCTGAAGTTTGAAGCCGTTGGTCCATAGTGTCCTAGTCACTGGAGCGGCAGAAAACAGGCTTGCTCCATCCTCCATATGACATCCCTATAAATATTTAAACATGGTTATCAAGACTCCCTTAACCTTCGCTTCTCCAGGCTAAGCACACCCAGCTCCCTAATCTGCTCCTCAAGGTTTCCAGGCCTTTTACCATTTCTCAATATCTTGACTACCCACTTTAAGATTATCATAGAATCATACAATTGTACAGTTGGAAGAAGCCACAAGGGCCACTGAGTCCAACCCCATTCTACCATGCAGGAATACAGCATCAAAGCATTCCTGACAGATGTCCATCCAGCCTCTGTTTAAAAACGTCCAAAGAAAGAGACTCCACCACACTCCCAGGTAGCAGCATATTCCATTGTCAAACATCTTTTACCACCAGAAACTTCTTTTAGATGTCAACTCCATGAATTTCATAGGGTTTTTGTAAGCAGGGGATATTCAGAGGTGGTTTTACCAGTTTCTGCCTCTGAAGCATAGCCTGCAGCACCTGGTATTCTTTGGCAGTCTCCCATCCAAATACTAAGCATGGCTGACCTTGCTTAGCTTCCATGATCAGGTGAGAACTGGAGCCTTTAGAGTGTCTGTGTTGATTCAAATAATTACAGCAGGGAGTAGGCAACCCGGTGCACTCCTAGAGGTTTTGGACTCATATAAAACCCAGCAAATATAGTAGATGATTGTGATAGTAGTAGTCCAAAAGTCTTTGAGAGGTTGCCTGCCTCATACAGACTATGTAGTCTGCAATAGGCGGCAATTGCCTGAGGAGTTCTGAGCAATGATTTATATGAATTTTTCTTTGTCCATCTACCCTGGCATTGTCTGCTCTGGTTGGCAGCAGTCTTCCAATCTGAAGCGGAGAAAAGCCTTTCCTAGTCATGCTGCCTGGCAGAGTTTCAAAAGGAGATGTGGATGCATGTGCCCTGTGGCTATGTGCTTATGTGTTTCAGGTGCCACAGGTCTCCACTGGCAAGGAATGAACTAGTTTTCTGTCATACATGTTCTCCTGTTCTTTGTGTCATATTTGCTAGGCAGCCTTGAAGAGAGTGCATTTCCTTCATTTCCAAGCACAGATATGTGCACCAGACTCCTGCAGATTTCCTACACATGCTGTAATCTACATAGAAATATAGCTAAACCTTTCCAAATTGCTCAGAGTACTCTCTGTGTATCTTTTCTCCATTTTAACAATAAAATAGTAATAATAGCATTCTTAGAGCACTAACATGATCAAAATACTATGTTAAGAATAGAATGCAGTCCCTGTCTTTATAATAACATGAAATAAGACATGGGCTCTGTCTTGAGGTTTGCATAAAATAACATTTACGTCTTCTACTGAAGATGAGACACACGAAGTAAAAGAAATGCTTGCTTTCTGTTAGTATATTTATTATGCAAATATAATTGTTTGGAAACCACTATGGGTGATCAAATATAGCCATGTTGTCACATGCATTGCATCTGAATGTATGCATATGCAGAGATCTGTGACTGCGTACTGTTTACATAATCTGATGTGATAGGATATTCAGCATGTGTGAGGTAGCAGGACAGTGCTACTATTCTTAAGCCGATCCTCCTCTCTTCTTATGTAGTGCCATAACAGATTGGAAGAATATCTGCTTTGCACACAAAAGATTCCAGATTCAGCTCTTGGAATCTCTGAAAATCTGAAAAGCTAGATGGGCCATTAGTTTAAATCAATGTAAGGAAGCCATGCACTCACTCATTCACAAATGGAAACATAGAGCGTATGTATGTGAATGCTTGTATGTGGATGAGAGAGCTTAACTCAGAAGGGGCAAATCACAGTCCTCCAGATGTTGCAGGATTGCAACTCTGGTTCTGAAGGACACTGGAAGTTCTTGTTCAACAACCTGGAGCACTGTACTTTGCTCATCCCTGGTTTAACTGGAGAAAGCATATGGTGGTTGATTAAGAAGAGAGTTGATGCTGGCGTTGGGAAGAGGTCTCCATCCCAAATAGCTTATGCATGTTAAATTATGGGAGTATGATAGATGACAGTGCTTGAGAGCATGGTATACTTCATGATATTGCAGGTGTTGCTTTAAAAGCAAACGCATGCACTGGTTAATTGTTCACAGGACCCATCTACAAAATTCTGCAGTGTGACTCAGTAAAAAAAAACCAAAAAAAACCAAGGAGGCCTATATTATACACCCACCTTGATCAGGGCAGAATGGCCTTGTTGAATCCTAATGCTGTTTGCTGATGATGATTTGGCCTCGTAGTTGTCTAGATGAAAGAGTCCTTGGGAGCAACTCATCTTTTTCTTTGAACAGCATTGGATACCTTAATAAAGTTACAAGGAGCAGGCAAAGATACATTAATTGCTGCCTCCTCCCTTTATGCCTTCTGCATACATAGTGAATTGTCAGTGTGCTTCCTCTCACCATCATATTTGTGATGATGTTTGAAGCCAAACTCTGTGCATGTGTGTGTTTAAGCATATAATATAGTATTTTTTTTTGCAGTATTGTAGAGATGTAAGCAGCTCTAGGGGCCCAAGAGCCAAATGCAGCCCCCTTAGAAGTACTAGCTTCCTTCCCACCCTGCTCATCAACCTACTGACACAACAGGCATAGAGAGGATGTGGAGGTTGTTGCAAACAATTTGCTGACAATCTACGTTTGTGTGAGTGAGACAGTCCTTATCCATTTCTGAAGGTGACCCTCTCATAGAAATGATTCACTTTCTTCTTCTAACCCAGTTGTGTTGTATGATTGACCTTATCTAGGTGATAATTTGTGACCACCCTTAGCGGAGATTTGAAAGCTCTATTTTTACCCTTCTGCATTCCTTTAACAAATGAAGCCTCACTGCTCACTGATCCTTTTTTCTGAACAACCGCTTGTTTCAAAAGAGAAATGAAAAATTTCTCACTTAGGCCTGCCTACACATTACAGGCTTAGCTCATTGACATGTTCTGCTTCTGCCCCACTGCATGATGGGTTAAAAATTAGAACAGTCCCCCCTCCTACACAAAGAAAACGTGATTTCTGAGTCTGTTTTCATACCCACTGGTGGGTCTAGTTACTCAACACCAGGTGGCGGTAACAGCCTCCTTTCCTTTCGTTCAGCAATTCCCAAACTCTAGTTACCCAGGAGTTCTGGACTTCAGGTTCCAGAAATCCTAGCTACTTTTGCCAATGATCAGGGATTCTGGGAGCTGAAGTCCAAAACGCCTGGAAGACCAGAGTTTGGGAAATACTGCTTTAGTCCAGAAGATCCATTTGCAAAAGTAGTGTGTAGTTTTTAATTCTCTTTGCATACATTTTGTTTGTGTATGTATTTTCCTTCAGGACTTTCAGTGGGAAGGTGATATGAAAGAAGAGGATGGGGGAAGCTTCTCTGCTCCATTCATCTTCAGATTGCACTGTCAACAGTTGCGTTCTGTAAAACAAGCATGTAAAAAGAGTTTGGGGGAGATACAAAAGTTTGTCCGAGATTTTTGTCTTCGTGGAAGAAGGTTCTAATCAGTGGTAGAGCACGTGATTTGCACACCAAAGGCCGTAGGTTACAGTCTCTGGCACCTGTAATAAAAAAGGATCAGGGAATGGGAAAAGTAATGAGAAAACTCTCTTGTCTGAAATCTGGGAGAGTTGCTGCCAGCCAGAATTGGCACTGTTGGCTGGCTATATGAACCAGTTGTTTGACCTGATATGCCAGAACTTCCTGTGTCCTAAAGTTGTTCATTCAGCTTTCTAGTCTACCTTTTCTTGAACTGTACACCAAACTGCATTAATCCTGCCCAGGGTTCTTGAATCCACTTGTGACCTGCCCAGCAGTTATTTAAGGCAGCATTACTCAAAGTGGTGACCGTTGGGCACGTGCTAGTGCTTGAGCCATTGGCTGCTGTTCTTGGTGAGGTTCCAGGAAAGAAACAGTTGTAGCCAGTGGGCACAATACTATATGGTGCCAGCCGCTGGCACATTGGAAAAAGGGTAATTGCCACTTCCCTACATCAAATAGCCCAAGAAGCACTGACTTAAGGAACTGTTTCTCAGAATGCCCCATCTGATTCATGGGGAATGTATACGGTTGCAGCTGGGTATTATAGTGGGCATCTCCCGTAAGATAATGGATAGGTTTTATAGGGCCAGATAGAGGTAGATGGGACGAGATGCCACTAGATGATGATGGCTTTTTCACAATAGTGGAAAGGGAGAGGTTGCAGTATAAGAACAGCATGTGTTTAATATTGCATCTCCAATGGAAAGGATCCTTGGCTGGAAAATCTGGGAGAAGCCTTTGTGTGGCCTATGGCCAGGCAGAGGAACTGTAATCATTTGACCAGAATCCCAAACAGTTATTTATTTGAACTTTAATTCCCAAAATCCCCAAGCTAGTTTAGCCATTAGCCATGCTGGTTGGGGAGTTCGGGGAGTTATAGTTCAAAAAGTAACTCTCAGATTCTGGGTAGGACTTGTAAAGCTGCTTCATCTGCAAAAATCTTTGACCTTTGAAAGAGTTTAAAGCCCCCTCCCCCCAAAATGAGGATTTCTGGCTTTTAAGGTCAATATTGTTGATATTTGAAGATTCATATTTAATATTTTTCTCTATCCTTCAAACGTCCATCAAGTGTCAACAAAGCTGTTTCTACTATTTTTAGTTTTGTGGCCATATTTCATTGGGAAAACCAGGCATTCTGGTGAACGCAGCCTGTTTTCTTCCTCCTCTTTATTTGGGCAAGCACTTTCATGTTGAGACTATGGCATGCCAGTCCCATGAAGATGAATTATTTATTTATTAAAAAAAAGAGTAGAATGTATTCTACTTCCACAGATGAACTCTACTATTGAACAATGGCAGGAATATTACTCAATATGGTATTTAAATGCTGCACTAGCAAAGTGGTTAAGATGGCTGCATGCAGCATAATAGATAATTGAGCAGGCTCTTGTCATCTTAACCAGCTTTAAGGGAAGTTATGTGACAACGGTATAACTCAAAATGCATTGCTGTATACTCTTATGATTTATACTTGGTGACCTTGCAGTGTGGAATAGATGAGGTGCCTGACTTAAACTGGAGTGATGGGCATTCACATCCCTGCTTGATTGTAAAGCTCAGTGGGTTAGTTTCTCTCTTAGTCTTACCTCCTTCTGGGTTGTTTTGAGGGTAAAATGGGGATGGAGGAGAAGGGAGATGCAGGTGTGCCACCTTATTTTTTATAACCCTCCATCCTCCTAGTGCAGGACTCAAGGCAGTGTATAGCATGGCTTAAAACAAGATATAGCTGGACATAAATTAATTATAACACTGAATTTTTTTAAAAAATGAAAGAAGCTGTCTTATTAAAACCAAGCACTGTAAGAAGAAAGAGGAGGTGAAATGCAAAGATCCTTTGACTGCAAAGAAGAAATGGTTATTTAAATAATTTTTTTCCCCTGGTAGCGGAAGGAGAGCAGAGTAGAGCTGCCTAGCCTCCCTTGAGTTCTTTTTGTGAACCATCTGTAGCAAAATCTGTGCTGTCAGCGATAGGAAGGCTCACTGTGTGGTCTTAGAACATGTGATTCGATACCACTAGTGATGCTGTTGACTTCTGCACCTGATTGTGGCTTCTTTTGGGGAGCCGGATAGAATGAGTAACTACGAGCTGCATTTAATATTAAAAAATATCAAATATGGCATGGACTGTGTGCCAGTCTTCGGACTGGAGAGACCTGGGCTCACATTGCTAGTGTTAAGCCTTGAACTTCATGATGAGTGACATTGAATTAGGCACTACAGACCTATTCAGGCATTTCTGTCATGAGGATGAACTTTTGTACTTCCAGTCACACTTGTAGAAGTTTTGGCTTGTAAGCTTCCATTCACTGGGGCTGAATTTCTGCGTTGAAAATGACTTTTTTTTATTATTTATTGCATTTATATGTTGACTGTCTGCCAGAAGGAGAGTGAGGGCTGCTTCCAGAACAGTCAGTTAAAAACTTTTACAATAAAATTTAAAAACAACCACATGGAAACAGTAGAAGCTCATTATAAAAACATACAAAAGTTTTAAAAAAAATCCAAACACTTCTGCATGATTTGTAACTGTGGCACAGATGTTCAACCTCATCATGTAGAGAGCTATGGTACTAGCCATGACAGAAGAGGTGGAGTCATAGACTTTACCCCATTCATCTGACACAATAAAGAATGGCTTGTAGGGTGAATTTCTTTGCCTAAGCTGTCTCTCAGGGCAGTTGCGCAATGGAACACCTATATTCTTTGGAAGAAGGATGAAACAGAAATGAGAAATTATATATTTTATAATATAAATTATATAAAATATAATTTTATATAAGCAGTACATATGTGGTTTGCAAACAGGAGTATATTTATCACTGCTTCTTTGGTGTGGGAAGATGAAGCAATGTGAGAGCAATCTAGCCTTGAATTTCATTGCTGTGGTGAGAGTGCTTTTGAGAGCAGTAGCATATGTGGTTAATATACCACATACAGACACAATCACATTTAGGTAGCAGGAAGGCATCTGTATAGTCTAAAGAAACAAAAATTAGTTTTGGTGTTTTTTTGTTTTGTTTTTTAAGTGTGAAGCTTATAGGAGTTGTCTGTAGATGACCAACTTGGAGCATGCATTTGAAAGAGCAAGGGTTCAAATGCAGGAGACCCATGTTGAAGCAAAAGGAATGGTAATAAATTATAGCAAAGTTTTAAACTTTGAAGTGTAGGGCTAGAGGGAACATGAGGGGAAGGTGCGGTTGTCTAGGATGTTTCTTACCATTAAAAAAGACATATTGGAAGAATTTTTTTAGGAACAGTAACTGTGTCCTGAAATCTGATGAAAGTTGTAGTAACATTCTGGCTGACTTTGGAAATTTAGTCACAAAAAGCTGTAGCACTTCCTGGAGAGCTCTTCAGAAACTTATAAAGCCAAATCTGAGTTTGACTCTGTTTGGGTTCCTTGCAATTACGTTACACCAGGGGTAGGAATTGTGCAGTCTTCCAGATGGTCTTGAGCTTTCACTCTCAATAGCCTTAGCCAGTATAGTCAATGGATTAGAATACTAGGAATTCAGCAGGATCTGAAGGGCTGTACAGTTCCCGCCCATCCATTCCATCATATGCAGTATTACCTGTTTATGGTTTGGCACTAGAAGTTACCCTCGGAATATAATACAGTAACTGGGCTTTTCTGGAGGGATGTGCTACATGTGGCTTGCAGTGGTGTTTCTGCAGTCACCATCAAATGACTGCCAAATTTTGGCAACAAACCATAGAAAGTTATTTCTTTAATGGCAGCTTCACAGTTTAGGTGCTTAGTTGATGCTGTCATAACTAGAAATGACATGGAAAACGTGCATCTGGTAAGGACAACATTTGGATGACCAGCTTGGAGGATATGTAAAACAGCATTCTTTCAAGTCCATGTGACTTCACAATGAGGCAGAAAGAATGCTTTTAAGACATTTTTGTAGTTTTTTGTCAAAATAGTGTGGTGTAGTTGCTCCAGATTTCAGCAGCAGGACCCGCTCTTTGGCAAGGGTTCGGATTGCTCCAGTAGAGCCACAGAAACCCCCCCTCCACAACTTATCTTGTAAGGTTTTTAAAAATCCTTTTGGTCTGGTCCAGCTGCACATTTCCACCTACCTCTTTCTTGTGTGGATTCACTGGTTTGCTACGTTTGAATCAGAGTTAGCAGTAAACCAGGTTTGCCCTAACCTATGGTTAGAAAATCCTCGTGAAATAGCAGTTTGAAATTGTGGCTGGAAGGCATTTCCTGGTAGTGTTAATCATAGCCCATGGAGACAGCACCCAAACACTGGTTAGAGCAAACTATAAAAGGGATGATAACATTGGTGAGAAGGGAGGATGATGGTCTTGCAGTTGTACTGACACCAGCCTTGGTGTAGTTTTGGTGCCTGTTGAAAACTGATCAGTGCAATGTAGAATTTGCTTATAGACCAGTGAGCATCTTTGTATGTGTATTTTTTTTTCAGTATACTTGGATTTTATCTGTACATCCTTCTGGAACTTTGTTAAACATGGGGCAACATATACTTTTGCAGCACTTTCCCATTCTCCCAGGGATTAGAGGAAGGTTGCACATTGTTGCCTGGTAAACTGCAGATTTGTGTCTTCTCATCTGAAAAGACAAAGGTATTTTATTTCAGTCTCTAGAGTACTAGATCCCACCTAATTTTGGAAGTTGAGCAGAATCAAGCCTGATTGTACTTGGGAGACGCTCAGTGAGCCTTAGGTCCTTAACGCTGTATTTCAGAGGACGGCAATGACAAACCAACTTTTGAGTATTCCTTGTCTAAGAAAACCCTGTGGAATGCATGGGGTTGCCATGAGCAACGGGTCGATTGAAGGCACATACACTTTCTACTTACACTCCAGAGGTGTAATGTGAAGAAGATTTTGGTAGAAATTGCTTAGCTTGCTTAATTTATGCAGCTAAACTAGAATAGCCGCTGCCTTGTTGCATGGACTTCTAAAAATCAGAAGATTTGGCTGGATTCTTTGCATCTTTTTTGATCAAGACACTAGTCATTTTGTGCTTATGCTTTATGTGTGTGTGCAAAGGGGCAAAAGACTAGTTTTGTGTGGGATCTTCTTGTGAAAATCATAGAAGCATTGATGAGGGGAAAAGATCTTGCTCTTTTGCAAGAGATAAGAAATCTTGCAAGGGTTGTTGATACCTGAACAGGGTGATACAATACATTAAGATATTCTACCAAGTGGAGAATGAGGACTCTCATGAGTGTTCTTGGCATCCTTAGTTTAGAACAAAGGTGAAGAATACCTTTCTGCCCCAGAGACCTAATTTAATTTTGAAGACATTTTCAGGAACTGCCTTCCAGTGGTGCGAGGAGCCCAAAGCCAAAGGATGGGACAAACTTACTAGCTTGCTGTAACTTAGACCTCTTTCTGCTTGTAACTAAGCCTCAGGAGAAGCAGTTCAGTTTTTCAAAATGGGGAAAAACCTGTTCAGAATCTGGGAAACAGCCAAATTATGGAATCATGGAGAAGGGCCCATGGCCACCTGTAGCTCCTCAGTGGGCTGTTATCTGAACTTAACTACTCTTTCAGCACTGTTGTGGCATTTCCAAAGGCACATGTGTATGGTGCAGGAATACTTTATTAAACAAGTTCAAGATACAATTGGAGATTATTTGGTATACAAATACTTCTGGTTATAGAATTTCAAGGCTCAGTTGTTAATCATTTTTTCTTTAACTTTTCCGAATTCTAATTGACTCTTACTACTTCACACTCAATCTTTCCCTATCTCTGACCCTTGCTGAACCTAACTAACTGTCACAAATGATCCCAGAACGCAAAGTCCTCCCCTTTACCGTCTCATGTCTCACTCTACTGTTCACCAACTCATAGTTCTTACTCAGTCTGATAAATTCCTAGCTCTGACTGACCTGTATTTCTCACTATCATACATACCAGCCTTTTCAAAAAACCCTTCAAACGTTGAACCAGTTGCCAGTCATTCCTTATATTCCATACTAGTTTCACCCTTTCCGAACAGATCATTTAGCTTATTATATATACCAAAGATCTCATACGTAACCATACTTTAATGTAGTTTTTCTCATAAACACAACACTTGTTTTTTACAGAAGTCCAGATTATCACAACACCCAAAGCTTTTTTCTCTCTCTCTCAGTTGTCCTGTTTAAGAAGGTGTGCATTGCATAGTGTCTGTTTTGGTAGGGTGTGTTTTGGTTTGAGAATGTGGGGAATTTAGCTTTTCTTCCTGACTGAGTTAGGCTGATTAGAGTGAGTCCACCTGGTTTTGGTGACCTTGCAGTAACATCTGGAAGTGCATTGCATTCAGGGGAACTAGAAGATAGTAAAGCTCTGAATATCAGAGCAGTGGACAAGGAGCTGGCAGGCAAGCAGTGGGGAAGAGCAGAGGATGATCCTGGTGTGTGGGGTGGAGCAGAAAGTATATATGATTTTTATGTGTTCATGTTAAGGGCATTTAGCTGTTGCTCTTCATGTGTGTTTTAGCTTACAATTGTCCTCAAACCAAGGGAGGATAGCCAGCCTCTAGAAGGTTACAGCTGTCCATCCCTGGTATATGCAGATGGATGGGTAAAGTGCATTATAAGTGATGGATAGAGACAGAGGAATAGAGAGAGAGGTTTCTTTCCATCACCGATCACTTCCAGCCTCACTCATTATGGGTATACATCCCACCATCACTTTATCCTGAGTGACTATGACCCTTCTAAAAGGTTGCTCACCTATTTTTTATTTAGATGGCTTTTGTGAGTTCTGTTTGTTAGATCTGTGGCAACCAAAGTAGGCCTGTCATCACTAGGTGGAGTTCCTCTTCATCTGTTTTTCCTCACTGCCTGTGGCAATTCTGCACCAGCCCTAGCTAATCACCAGTGGTTTAAGAAACACTGTACGTAGACAAACAGTAACATGTTTCTGGCCATGTAGTAATTGAGTAACATCCACTGTGTCAGGGAATGTGCAGGGCTGATTAACTCTTAAACTAGTCAGCTTTCTAGCAGACATGTATTGTGCTGTGACTGTTTGAAATGCTGGGTGAATGTTACCTTTCAGAACATATTTTGCTGTAATGTTAGAAAAGAAAAAAGAACTCATCATGACAGGTGGAAGCCACTCATTCTTCATCTGCCCTTTTTTCAGTACCTGGAATCCATTCTCACCTGGTAATTGTGACCATGACTGCGGGGATAATGTGCCGAAGATTGGCAGGGCGATCTTGCAGGGCAGCTGCATTTTCGACTACAACTCAGGTTTGGGGGAAGAAGAAGATATTCCTCAGAAAGACTGAAGAATGCCAGAGCATCAGTGAGAAAGACAAGGGATCAAAGCCTCCTGTTAAGCTCAGACTGTGGAAACCTCCAGAATATAGGGTATCTTTTAATCCCTCAGCATATCTAGGGGCCAAATGTTTACACCCTGAGAATGCCTCTGTAGGTTCAGAAGATGCAGTGCCTGAGAGTGATTACAGCAGAATTGGTGCCAAACAAGTCCGAAATACATACAGCATTACCTGCTCACGGAGGCTTTCAAGCACAAAGAACACTCTGCTGGATCTAGAAAACAATAAGGCCCTCTCCACCCAAGCTGTCTTGATGCAGGCAGTTAGATTGGTCCCTGAGAAAGATGGTGGGCAAACTGCTAATGTGGAGGATTATGATACTAAAGAAGATCCCAGAGCATTCCAGAAACAGAGGCCCGAATACAGGTCTCTGTGTTATAGCAGTTGTGAGCTTCCTCAGCCCCTTTCCATGGAGGAGTGTAGTCATATCCTGCAGAAAGTTGCTATTTTGAAAGCAGCCTCAAACCTGGAACCATTGCAGATTATTTCCTCAGGCTGAGCTGCCTGCCAGAGGAACAGCGGTCACACATGATTTCCAATACCAGGTTTGCTATGCTCTGTCGTTATGGAGTTGAGAACATCCAGACGTTTGATATATCTGAGCTTATTGCAGTTCTGAGAGCTTTTGTTGGCTTAGCCATTCCTCCCACACACTCCATGCTAAATGTGTATGAAACAGAGTGTTGCCGTCGAGCCTGGAACATGAGCTTGGATCAGCAGCTGCTGGTGGCTGATCTGTGGCGATGTTTGGGGCGAATTGTTCCTCGATATTTAGAGATTGTGCTGAGCTCTGTTAACCTTCATTGGAAGGATCTCACTTTGCCCCACCTGGTTCAGCTAGCCTACATCATTGGTGAAGGGCGCAAAGCCCCTGAAGAGTTAATGAAAAAGCTAGACATCTTGGTGTTAAAGCAGTTGGACTCTCTCAGTCTGGAGGAAGTGGGTGCTATTTGCTTAGGATTCTTTAAGTCTCAGAACGGTCTTTCAGAACAGACTATGAGAAAAATTGGAGATAAAGTCTCAGTCCACATGGCAGACATAAGCAATTATGCTTTAGTCAATGTCCTTAAAATGTTTCGTTTTACCCATGTTGATCATGTGGACTTTCTGAAGCAACTTGGGAATGTGGTTCCCCCTCGGATACCCACTATAGGCATTCAAGGTGTTATGCACATAACACTTGCCTGTTCAGCTTTGCATTATCTTAATGAAAGGATTATGAATGCTGTTGCAGCTTCTGTGCCTTCCAGGGCAGCTTATTGCCGAAGCAAAGACATTGCCAAATTATTATGGTCTTTTGGATGCTTGAACTATGAGCCACCCAACGCAGAGGAATTTTATGCCAGCCTTGAGGAACAGATGCATGCAAAGATACATGAATTTCACAAATTCCCTGAGCATTTGCTCACCTGCTTGTTAGCACTGGCATTTGCAGAGCGGTTCCCCTATGACTTGATAGACTATGCACTGAGTCCTAAGTTTTTCAAACTAGGCAGTGAGAGTAAATTTGAACTCCAAAAAGACTTTTTCACCCTTGATGGCACAGTGCAGATTGAATGTCCTGGTTACACAGGCCATCGCCTTCCCCTGCAGTTTAGGCACGAGGTGGCGGGGATGCTATGGGACCTTGCCAAGAGGGAGAGCTCCATAAAAGGAGAAGTCACTGAAGCCCTCTCTCTTCTGCAGGATATGCTGGGCGGGGCCCAGTATATCAAACACCACATGATCTTGCCTCACACACGATCAGCTGATTTAGAGATTCATTTAGACTCTGACCAGAAACCATTACCATTTAACTCAGAGGCTGCCTCAACAGTAAAGTTAGAACTAAAAGAAAATGGAGTAGTACTTACAGATGACTTAATGACTCAGCTTGTAAAGGGGAGGTCCGGAAGCCAGTCTCTTCTGAATAATGCTGAAAACATGTTTGAAAGGTCCATCCAGGAAAGATCAGCATTGCGGGAGCAGACTCTCTCCAGTTGGAATCACTTTTCATTTGCTGATGGAGTTCCACTTACCGGCGCCATCTTGAATGCTTTGACCAAATCAAAGATGTCTCTTGAGGATGCACAGCCTCCTGTAAACAAGCAGCAAAATGGAGGCATCAAGCTAGCTGTTCAGGTGTCGAATAGGAACCACTACTGCTATGGCTCAAAACACCTACTAGGACTGCACAACTTGAAAAGGAGACAACTTAGTCGAACTGGATATGTTGTGATAGAATTACCTTTCTGGGAATGGTTTCCATTGCTTCGGCATAGCCATTCAGAAAAACTGAGCTATTTGCATTATAAAGTGTTTGGTTCTTTGGTATGAGAAGAAAGCCAAATATCACATAATATCAGAATATTAGGAAGCTGGTATGGTGGTGTCTTTAGTTTCATCCAAACTGACATAGTCAGGTATCTTTCCTCTGGAATATAACTGACTTTTCAAAGCTACTAAATGGCTGTGATCTCTCAGCAGAACCAATTAGTTGGTGTTCTTGGAATGAATAGTACACATATCCACCATGTCCCCTTCTTATAAATGGATTTAACAGTGATTCTCCTGCAAATAAAATAATTTTTTTAGTATAACTTTTATGTACTTTTTTCCTGGTAAAAGGACAGTGGTCATATTTGGAAAGTTCACAGGGAAAGATGAAGTTTTCAAGTAGTCATCATATCAGCATGGTCTTGTGGTGAGACCTGTATTTAAATACCAGCTCACACATGACGTGAGTGAATCAGTCTCTCAGCTTTGGTTTTGTATATATGAAGTAGGGGTAACTTTACCTGTGTAACAATGGCAGATTTGGAGATGGGAACAAAACAGAAATTATCAGATGCCTGGTACTTGACGCTTGTTAAAATTGCTATAGTATGCAAGAAGTCATCTAATATATGAAAGGCATGGTGGAGCTATGTTTAACATGTTGAGTAACTCCTTCTTGTACTTTAATTACCTTTCTTCTGAGGAGAATTGACGTGTGGAAAAAGTAGACTTCCCAGTATTAGAAATGGAACACACTATGATTTAATAGTTCTACATCTATTGATCCTGGTCTACATTCATAGATCACACTCAATTTTGATTCTTTTAGAAATAAAAAAGCTTGGTAAACACAAGAATAGAATTAAATGGTTGCTGATTAATCAAAAAGTATACTGAAATTCTCCACTTAGTTTCCATCAGTAGCTGAGGCATTTGTTATTATTAGTTGAAGATCCCTTCCTATTCATATGGATGGTGAGTGGGAAGGTGTGGCCTGCCAGGGCTGTTTCTGTAACCTCCTCAGAAATCTCCTGTGGAGCTAATGTGACCCCCTAGTCTTCCACAGTTGCCCAACCTTGCTGTAGGCTGATGTTTAAAAAATGGTCAGGAAGGGAGGAAGTTGGTGAATGATTTTATGTTTCTCTCTGAAGACTTTGTGTTAGATTCATAATAGCTCATTCGGAGCTGAACTGCTTCTAATCCTGGTGCTTGGCTGTGTGCTGTTACTTCTAAAGATGGTACTTACTAGCATTGAAGCAGATGTTTCAGTTTGCATCCTAAGCTGAATACATTCCTGATAGAGCATTGTTCTCATGTGGAGATGCAGTAATGGCACTGTCTTTAGCCTCTCAACCATCCTAGTCTGGGCCTGTCAGTAATTTCATAGAATCATAGGTAGAGTTGGAAGAGTCCACAAGATCTATCGAACCCTCTGCCATGCCAGGAGCACACTCTCAAAGCATTCCAGACAGATGGCCATCCAGCCTTTGTTTAAAAACATCCAAAGAAGGAGAGGCCACCACACACACCAAGCCAGTGTATTCCATCATTGAACTGCTCTTACCATCAGAAAGTTCTTTCTAAGATTTAGATGGAATCACTTTTCTTGAAGTTTGAAGCCATTGCTCCATGTCCTAATCTCTCGAGCAGCAGAAAACAGACTTGCTCTATCTTCCATATATCATCCTTTCAAATATTTAAGCATAGCTGTCATGATGCCTCTAAACTTTCTCTTCAAGCTAAACATACCCAGTTCCCTCAGCAGGCCTTCATAGGGCATGGTTTCCAGGTCTTCGATCATTTTGGTCACCTCTGGACATGTTCTAGCTTGTCAATATCTTTCCTGAACTGTGGTGTCCCAAACTGGACACAGTATTCCAAGTGGGATCTGGACATAGCAGAATAGAGTGGTATTATCACTTTTTTGACCTAGACACTATACTCCTATTGATACAGCTCAGAATTGCATTGGTTTTTTTAGCTGATGGTTCATAATCAGCTTGTGGTCCGCTAAAACTCCTAGATTCCTTTTACATGTACTGTGGTCAAGCCAGTTTCACCCGTCTTTAACTGTTCTGTGTTACATTCGTTCAAGTCAACTCTGATTTACAGTCTTCTCTCCTAGAATTTTCATGGCAAGATTTTTTCTCAGGAGGTTTGCCAGGAGAGACTGAAAGAATATGATTTGCCCAAGGTCACACAGTGGGTCTCAATGGTTAAATGGGGATTTGAAATCCAGTCTATCACAGTTAGAGTCCAAAATTCAAAGCTTTGTAAATGCAACTCTCATCCAAGTGGGGAAGCCTTTGTAAATTGAAAAATATCCCAGTCCTGGCTGGTGGAAAACTTAGTGTGTCCTGGCTGGCATGCAGTGAAAGTTCGCTCACCATGCCAGGGTGTACCAACCTACTCTTTTTTGTGACCACGTGAGTGTTCAACCTGAATGCATGCAAGAAGATTTTTTTTAGACTTTGGATCACTAAGAACTAGTGATAATGGCTACCTTATGCTTCAAGAAATCAGCAGCTGGTTGTCAGTGGTACGAGGTATACTCTGATATGTCAGAAGGCACCAGGTTGAGGAAGGCTGGTTTAGAGATATAAAGCTAGACTCAGGCCATTTCCGCACTGGAGTCTATAGCACGATGATTCCACTTTCAACCTACTGTGGAATCCTGGGGTTTGCTGTTTCGGGAGGGGCCGGCTGGCCCCTCCCAAAACTGCAAACCCCAGGATTCCAGAGGAGGCTGAAAGTGGAATCATTGCGCTATAAGACTCCAGTGCGGAAATGGCCTCAGTGATTTCCAAAATAAATATTAAATATGTGTATAAAGTATTAGAATGTGTAGTGAAACAGTTTTTAAGATGGGGGATGAAAGCTGGCATGTGAGGGGTTAAATGTTGGCCCAGACTACTGGGAGCACTGTGATAATCCAAATAGTTTGGGGAAATAAAAATACTTTATGATCTTGTATATCCAGACTATTGTAGAAAGAGGGGTAGAAACAACGAAGATATTCAGGTATAGAGTCTAGTTAAAGGAGTCTATGGTGATTATTTTGTTCTGGAAGAGAAAGATTTGATTGCAGAAAAAAATAGAGGAAATTATATAGAGATTTGGAAGTGGAAAGGTTAGGGAGCTGAGACAGAGTTAAATCCTGAAGAAATACATACTAAGAAAGTTGTATGGTAGACTTTACGGTACAGCAAGAGACAGAAAATAGGAGGTTAACACTGAAAGAGAAAGACTCTAAGGGAGCAAAGAAAACTGAGTTGTATTGGTTGAAGCATGTAAATGTAGCATATGGAAGCATTTTTAGGGAAGAATTCAGAACATTAAAGGCAAAGTAAATCATTAGTCAAAAATAACGGTGAAAAAAGACTTCAGCTGATTTAACAGGCCATCTGCATACAAGATCATGATTAGCAAAAAAAAAAAATATGATGTGCGGAGCAAGGGAGCAAGAGTGCTCTTCGGACATTGGAGGCAGGAAGAACGCATCATCTACAACATTCCTTCTTGCAACAAGAGTCAAGGTTCATTGAGGTTTCTAAAAACCTTGGCTCGTAGTTCTGCTAGGTACTCTTTATTTTGTGTTAAATAAATCTCTTGCTTTGCAGTTGCCCATTGAATCCTAATATCTGGTATTTAAAATTTAAAAAGAATTTTAAAATGAGAGGAAAATCTTTGGCCCTCCAGAATTTTTTTGCGTTTAACTCCCATCAGCCCTTCACAGCAGGGCCAATGGTAAGGGATTGTGTGATTGTGTCCAAGTTCCCCAAAACTTGGAGGTTTCTCAGTGCAGTGTCTCCTTCTCTCCTAGTCAGAAAAGGTGAGATCTTGCATTACTGCATATGCTGAATACATATCTGACCTGAATACATACATCATCATAGTGAGAGTCTGGAATATACTAGTTAAGAATATAAAGGTGGAAAGGCAAGATTCTTGTTATTTCAGGGTGTAGAAAAACTCAGCTAAACGTTGCAGGCTTGACATGCAGCAAAGAGTTTCTGCCATCTTGGAATGGCAATGCTTCTTTGCTAAACCTGAGAGGGATTCTTTTACTACTATAATCATATCATAACCACGGAGGTAGAACTTCACTTACATTGTTCTCACATGCAAGACAAATTTCCAAATGTTTCCTCACCACTGAGGAAGATTATGAGAGCTTTTGTACATTTTTTCAATGTTTTTTTTACTGCATGATCCTCTTGCGGAAAAAAGTCATGTAAAAAACTTTGGGTTTTCATCCTTTCTAAATATAAATATTGCTGTAAAAAAAAAACACTAGTGTATTGCACAAGCTTTCTACGATTTTTTTTTTTTTTTTTGCCAAAGAGAGTTCTGAACTGTGAAAAGTATTGCAGTTTGCCTTTTTTTTTATCGTTGGAATATCTCAGTGTGTCCATTCTTCATTGAGGACTAGAAAATTTGTAAATGGTCTTTACCTGGCCGCTGCTTAGGAGTAGCAGCAGTATTTGAACACTTGACAAACCAAGGGCTGGGCATCCAGCCAAAAGCAATCTTAGTGGTTTCCTGTCATAATGTCTGTGTATTACCTTCTACAGTCATCCCTCCACATTCCCTAGGGTTAGGGACACAGAACTCCCGTGAATGTGGAAAAACCATGAATAACTCTTGGGCCTCCTAAGCCATATTTAACACACAAAAATACACCGTGGATTCCTTTGAGGCATCAGGGTTCCTTCACAAGGCAGAAGTGGGTGGCTGGTGAGGCTTACGGCCACCTCCACTGCTGCCCCACACCATTTTTAATACGGACTTACAAGCCTTGTTTGCAGTTTCTCAGTCTCATGAGGCTTGCAGTCCCTATTAAAAATGGCAGAGGTGACAGCAAATAATCCGTGAATAATCAAATCCGCAAAAATGAAACCCTCAAATGTGGAGGCCTGGCTGTATTATCAAATGTGGTACTATTTGCTGAAGAAAACAAGCAAAAGGGCGTGAGGTTGTTCGTGTATTGTTTATGGACTATTCAGAAGTGTCTGATTGGCCACTGTGGGAGCAGCGCTGAGCCAAAAAGAGCTTCGGTGCAATCCAGAACAGCGATTCTTATGATAAATGTTCCCCTCTCGTATCATTTGTCCATCATCATTTCAAAGCAACAACAGCTTTTGTGTATTTTTCATTTTAGAATCACACTGAAGATTTGGACAGTTGCCTCCTCCTCAAACCATAAAGATGGTGATCAATGTTTGCCTCCCACAATTCAAGCCAAGAATCCACTGCAACAAGGTATTTTATCTGGAATTTAAAAAAAATAGCAGAGGGGCAGCAGCGGTGGGTCAGAAGAGTTACTACCATTTAGGGATCATAGGGCGTTTTGACTCAACAGCTAATTACAGAACTAAATCAGTGATGGTTATGTATAAGAGCTCCTGCTGCTCATGCATATCTTTTCTGAGAAATGTGGCTAATGGCACCTGTAGAGCAGCATCCAGCAAGTTCTCTAACACATCATTTGCATGATGCCAAAAGAAAAAAGACAAATATTCCCAGAAGGAGGAGGATCTTGTGTTCCCTAATGAAGAGGTAGAGTTGCAGAGAGGAGAAAGTTTTCTTAGCTGGCCAGTTTTCTGGACGGGCATTCTCCCTTTGGCTTGTAATTTTGACTATCCCCCCCACCCCAATTGTTTTGTTCTTTTTTTGTTTTTCAGTCATCAACAGCTGAGCAAAAGACAGAAGGAAAACCAACCTACCTATAGTTCTGTAGTTATTCGTGCTATGCAGTATGGGTATCAGTGAGGCTAAAATGATACTATTTTTGGCAGGTCATTGCTTGGAAGAGTAACTTGGCTTAGATTGCGACTCCTGAAGTCTCCCAGGCAATATGGCCATGGCGAGTTATAGTCCTCAAAAAAGGAACTTTTTCCAGCTCTGCTTTGGCTAACTCATCTCCTGTCACCAGCCTGGAAAGGTGACATCATAAAGGAGGCCAGAAACTAAACATGACCGACTAGCAATCTTGATATTTACAGCTGGCCAGTGACTCCCTAACAGGCAGGTATTCTAGCAAAGAAGGAGTAAGTAACCAGGGCTCCCTTGTAATAGGGAAAGACCAGTGTGGGCAAGTTGTAAGCTGTAAGGGACTAGTAACATTTGCAGACCTACAAACAAAGTTGCCTTAACATTAAACTGAGGGGAGGAACCTTTGACCCTCCAGATATTTTGGACTTTGACGCCCAGAAGCCGTGACCAGTATGACCAGTAGTAAGAGAAGATGGGAAGCGAAGAAGAAATGGAACTTACAAACATTGCAAAACTGGGAGTGAGCAAGCTAAAGTGAACAGGGATAGGACGTTTTGAGTCAGATGATTACACAGTGTTTTACTCAGGAAATGAAAAACTAAGAAGAAATTGGGAAGTATTAATAGGGAGAAATATCACAAATGCAGTCAAAGGATGCAATGCAAATTCTCATGATATATCAGTTAGACTTCACAGAAACCTATTGATAAAGGCATAATCCAAGTTTATGCTCCAAATACAGAGGGAGAAGAAGAAGAAAATGAAAGATTCTTATGCTGGAGTCTAGGCCAAAACAGGGCTTGTTATTAATCTTAGGTGATTGGGATGAAAAAGTGGGAGGAAGAGCAGAATCAAAGAATGTAGGAAAATTTGGCCTAGGATCAAAAAAATAAAGCAGGAGAGTGACTGATTTAATTTTGCAAGGCCAACATTTTGTTCCACACAAACACATTCTTCAGGCAATGAAAGAGGCGACTGTATATATGGGCATCACCTGATGGCCAGTATAAAAATCAAATAGACTACATACTTGGAAATGGAAGACAGAGAAACTGTATTCTCTTTGCAAAAATAAGATAAGGAACAGATTGTGACACAGACCATGAACTGCCGATACCAAAAATTAGAGTAAAGCCAAAGAAGAACACTAACCAACTATTTGGAAGGCAGTTATGAAGGAGCTAGACAAGATCCCAAAGTGTCAATATGCAGCATTGAATGATCCATGCCATTGTAGTTCCAGTTTCTAAGTATGGTTGTGATAGCTGAACAGGGAAGAAAACTGAGGAAGAAAATCAACTAATTTGAATTGTGGTGCTGGAGAAGAGTTCTGCGGATAACGTGGACTGCTAAAAAGACAAATCAGTGGTTCCCAGAGCTAATCAAACCTCAATTTTCCCTAGAAGGCAAAATGACTAAGTTGAGACTTGTGGCATAGGAAGGCATGACTTACTAGGAAATAAAACAGTGCTGGGTAAGTTAGAGGCAACAGGAAAAGGGAAAGAACACGTTAGAGAGGAACAGACTCAATCTGGGAAGCCACAACGCTGAATCTACAAGATCTGAGCAGGGCTTCTGATGATAGTGTGACTTGGAAGTCTCATTCATTGTTGTTGTGTGCATTCAAGTCATTTCAGACTTACAGTAACCCAGAGGCGAACTTATCACAGGGTTTTCTGAGGCTGAGAATGTGTGATGTAAGCTTGGGAATGTCTGTGGGTTTCCATATCTGAGCAGGGAATCAAACCCTGGTCTCTAAAATCATAGTCTAGTGCTTAAACCACTACATCACACTGGCTCCATTTCATATGGTTGCCTTAAGTCGAAGTCAACTTTACAGCAGTTAACAACAACAAAGAGCAAATCAAGCCAAAACTCCCCCTAGAAGCCAAGATGACTAAACAGAGGCTTGTAATTTGGACATATCATAAGAAGACACCACTCACGGGAAAAGACAATGCTTGGCAAGGTAGAAGGCAGTAGAAAATGAGGAAGATTGCATTACAGATGGATAGACTCAATCAAGGAAGCCCCAAGCCCAAACCTGCAAGACCTTGGCAGGGCTGTTGATGATAGGGGGATTTCATTTCATCCAGGGTTGCCGTCACTTGAAGTTGACTTGGCTGCAGTTAACAAGGCCAAATATCAGGAAAGCCAGAGTTTCCTCACCCTTCCAGTAAATAGTCTTGCAACCTTAGTGAAGTCATTTCCAGTTAATATGGAGTTCGTTGACATAAAATGTTGATAACTTAGAAAGGAGATCTGAAATATTTATGGAGGAAATCTGTCTGTGGTTACCGGCTATCACTGCTAAATAGAACCTCCAGCTTTAGAGATAATCTTGTTATGACTACCAGTTGCTGGAGACCAATAGAGCTGATTTCTCTAGCTACTGCTTATGATTTCTTTGGTTGTGTCTGATCAAACATTGTGGAGGAGAAGAAAAATACTGAACTAGATGTTCTTTAGCCTGCTCCAGTAGAGCTTTCAGTTTAGTTCGTTCATCTTTTCAAAAAAAGCTTATGCAGGTGTATTTTACTAAGGAAGCATCAGATGGATATCCTATGTTGGAACCTGGAATTCAATTTAGAACATGTGGTGGTGATGCAAGAGGTTCTTCCAGATATGCTCTCTACTTTCAAGTGGAGATTGCTTCCCCCCCTGCCTCTGGATTTGCAGTGTGTGTCTACATCACCTGATCCAATCAGCCACAATAATGTGGCCTCACACCTATCTTTATACATGTTCAGACCAATTTGTGTATGTCATGCTAGTAAAGCAATACCACATTTGTAACTTAGGTCAATATCATTTTCATCCTTATGTTGCTGTTAAAAATACTGAAGCTGTGGGAGTGGAGCTCACCTGAGTCTACCCAGTAAGTTCTACCTTCTGTAATTAAACCATTCAAGTCTGCATGGTAGTGACAGAGTTTACTAGACCTGCATAAAGTTTGCCAGGGCATTTCAAACTAAATTTGGACCATTTTAGCTTGCATATTCTCATCTTGGGATCGAGGCTGCTTCAGAGACTAATGTCACATTGCATGATCCTGGCAATCTTGTCAAGTTTCCCTTCTATTTCCTGATGTTTTCATCCAGCCTGCCTGATCTGAAGCATTCAGGACTATAAACTTGTTTTAAAAAACTCCTAAGGGTCTCAGGATGCGAAATCTCTGTTCAAAGTATTTCCTGCCCTGTTTATAAATGTCACTGTAGATTTTGGTTAGCACTTGTGGAACCTCTGCTTTTACTCACACACCCCTTTAAAAAACAGATTTCTTCATTGTTAGAGGGAGAGAGACACAGAGTTCTGAGAAGAGCCTCTAGTGCTCAGTAAAAGAGCCAGAGCTTGGAAAAGTTAATCTTTGGATTAGAATAGAATAGAGCCACATGCTTTCCATGTGGTTTGAGGCTGAATCCACAATGTGTGTGTGTTTGCACGCACACATGCCTGTCTGCCTGCTTTCAAGTCACCCATTAATTTATGGCAACCTCATGAATTTCATAAGATTTTTTTTAGACAAGGAATACTGAGAGGTGGTTTTGCCAGGTCCTTCCTCTGTGGAAAGGATCAGGTAGCAGGTAATGGAAAAGAGCTGGAAAAAGACAGTTAGAATGGACACTGCTGGGCTAGATGGACAAAGAACTGAACTTATTATAAGGCAAGGTCTTGTGTTCTTTCTCACTATCTTAAAGGTAAATGTAACTTTCCATTTGCTTGAGCCTGGTCCCATGTCAGACAAGTGTATGTCTGTGTGTGGAAAGTGACATTGCAGCTCAAAGGCATTTGCTGCCTGAAGAGTTTATTTAAATCAGTTTGGAAGTAATGTTAACCTGCTTTGTCCATCTGGGCACTACCTTTGTTCTTAAGGGCACAAAAGGGACTTTCATGTTGATTTGGGTATCTCCTAATCACAGCAGCCACAGCTCTCTGCCACTTCTGATGATTCCCAGCTTTATCTTTGTACGCTTCCTTGCCTGTCAGAATGCTAAGAAGCCCAAGTTGCATTAGAATGCTGGGAAAACATGCTGAGAAAATTTGGCCTATCACATTCTTCTTCCTCACTTTTATTTTATTTGGAGAAATTAAGTCCAACTGAAGTTAAAAGCTTAATTCTCAGATATTTCTATGAGGGAGTTTTAAGCATACATATTCACTCTCCTCTTGAAATCCCATGAGACTTTAAATGCTATAATTGTGTCTGGGTCTTCCTGCTGATTTTCATGTTACTGAACTGTATTTTTCTTGTTCAGTATAAGAGCAATCAAAGAGTTGAAAATAGTTTCAGAATCTTTTATTTTTTATTTTTATTGGCAGATCTCTGCTGATGGATTCGAAATAGAAAACCTCACCTCAGAAGATCTCGCCAAGAGAAATCGTGGCTTTCGCTGTGAATATTTCATTAAGCCCCCGATCCACGTGATTCTTTCTTTTCCCTTCAATGTGGAAATTTGCCGGATTAACATAGACGTCTCCTCAGGCGGCTGCCACAACATCACAGGGCTGGATATTTACACATCTACCTCATCAAGTAAACCCTCTTGGGCCAGCCCAGACCCTCCATTCTCAGCTGGGCAGCCTGGATTGGACAAAGAGGTTTTCACACTAGTGGGCAAAGCGGTGCTGAAGAATCAAAGTAAAGTGACCTTCAGCAACCGAGGCTTCAAGCCAAGACCTCCTTTTCATCATCAGATGGACACTCTTTTCTCTTTTCCTGGCTCGGCATCTCTGGACTTGTGGAATAAAGGCCCAACCTCACTGAGCAGCGTGTCCCACTTGAAAATCTGCATCACGCATGTGGCGGGCGGGGGTCTCCCTTGTCTTAAGAAAGTGGAGGTTTGGGGCCAGCCAGCCAAATCCTGTTCTCACGAAGTGGTTGATGAGGTACTGCGGGTGTCCTCAGTGTCCTTGGCCCAGGGCTTCGGAGGACAAGCCACCAGCCTCCCATCACCAATGGAGAGCGATGTCGTACCCTTGGGCAACTCAGACAGCCAGGAGCAAAAGCTGATGGATGCCATCCAAGATATACCTGAGGAATTCCTGGACCCAATCACTCTGGAGGTAATGACACTCCCCATGCTACTGCCCTCTGGCAAAGTGATCGACCAAGGCACCTTGGAGAAGTGCAACCGGAGCGAGGCTTCATGGGGGCGAGTGCCCAGTGACCCCTTCACTGGGGTGGCCTTCAGCCAGCACTCCCAGCCCCTTCCCCACCCTTCTCTCAAGGCAAGGATAGACCACTTCCTCCTCCAGCACAACATCCCTGGCACTAACCTACTAGGGAGGGCCCAAGCCTTGGGGACGGTGGTGGCCTCTTCTATTGCCATGTCTTCTCTCAAAAGGAAAATAGACCTTGTGGAACAGAAGCCAGGCAGCCACCACGGGGTGGAGCCTTCCCGTTTTGCTGCAACAAACTTTGTAGTCGCCTCTACCTTGGAATCCTGTGCTAAAAAAATGAAAATGGAATGTGATTCAAACTCCTCCCAGATGGACTGCTCAACAGGTACCTGGACTCCTTTGTCTTGATTTGCAGGAGGAGCCTGCCCCATGGAGCCCCACACGTGGATTGCTAGTGTGGGGTTTTTTTGGATGCTTAAAACAGTCTTCAGATTGTTGGTTGTCCAGAACCATATTAGTCTTTGTGGAGTATGTGTGGGGTGGGTCAGGAGGGATATTGATATGTCTGTCACTGTACAAGGTGGTTTCAAGGGTATCCATGTGCAGCCTCAGTTTCATAGAGCTGCCTACCATTTTGCTAGATCATTGGTCTCATTCTGCTTCATTGTTTCATTGGTGGGTTTTGGATCATCATTATTGTTTGCTTGATGTCTGTTTTAAGCAAGTGTTTGTTATTTGCAAGAATATTCAGTCTTCATATCAGCACCCAATGATGCGGAATCTAACTTAGGTTCTGAGATCAGCAATCTGAGAACTTCCATAAATGGTATCTCTAGATCAGTGGTTCTCAACCTGTGGGTCCCAGATGTTTGTGGACTTCAGCTCCCAGAAGCCCCAGCCACTATGGTCAATGCTCAGGGCTTCTGGGAGCTGAAGTCCACAAACATCTGGGGACCCACAGGTTGAGAACCACTGCTCTAAATATTGCTGTTTCAGGAAAAAAAAAACCCTGCAGGTTGTATGTGTCGAATTGCTAGCCCAGCCTTCCCTGATATTGTGCCCTCCAGTTGTGTTGAATCACAGCTTCTGTCATCCCAGTAGCACATCTGATGGTTGGGGGTAAGCACAATTGAAGACCAAGTGGGAAGTCCCTTTCTCATATAGAGAAAGGGCTCAGTACTTTTGACTCTCTAGGGACAGGCAACTTTGAAAGCACATACATACAGTGATTGGTCAGGAGGTAGAAACGGTATCCCCCCCCCCATTTCCGTTGCCTGATCCTCATGTTTATCTTGTCCTACAGATCACTCATGTGTTTCTTCCTCCCTTACACTTTACCGCCCTACTCTTCTTCAAATTAATTCTGGCACTTGATGGGGATAGCCCTATGAATATGTGGCTGCCTTTTTTCCTTCTTCTGACAGCAGCTCTCCAGAGTCTTGTAAAAAGAAAGAGAGAAGATCTTTCTTCAGAAGTAATAGCTGAAGATGTGCTCTGTCACTGAGTTACGGTCTCTCTCCTTGGTTTTAGGCTTCACTTTAGGACTGCCTGGGAATTACAGGGTTGAGGAGTAGAAGGTAAATGCATGGAGGTTTATTATCATGCCAGCTGAAGTAAGGCCTCCATTTTCAAAGGAATTCTGTCTCTTCAGTACCAAATGCATATATTTATGCCCTTCTGTCAGCTTCCCAAAGGGATCTGTCTGGCAGCTGTTGGCAGTGGACAAGAATTGGTCCCCTGTTCTCATCTAGCAAGGATGTTTGTAGGCCTGTTTTGAGCCCTGTTGAGGACTCTCGGAAATCTCTCATTCATAGGGTCACCATGAGTCAAGGCCAGCTTAAAGGCAATTAAGAACAAGGTTGTTTTAGACATTCCATCAGTGCCAAACAACACAAAATCTAAAGACTGTATTAGGCAGAATGGGGAGTGTTTTGGGTTTTTTTTTTCTGTTTAAAAGAAATTGTGTAAAATTGCAGTGCACTCAAAAGGCTGAATTGCCGGCCAATTTGTTGCTTCATCACTTTATGGATGTCCAGAATGTCTACCTCCCCCTCCCCACTTTTCTCTTTGCAGATGTGGTTTCTCACGAACAGAGGCTTTCAGAGAGTTTGAACTCTGCCCTTAGCAACATGCCGTTGTTCACAGCCACCTTGGCAAAAGGCCAGCAGCAGCCACAGAGCAGTGGCGGTTCTAGCAGCCCGTGGAGCACAAACATCGCACATGGTAAAGAGGCACAGTGATTAAGAAAAGTTGCTCTGGGTATCAGTCCCTGAGTTTCTGTTCTTGAAAGAGGCTGGGAAAGATGCTCTGTGTCAAGGAAAAAAATGGTCTGTGTGACCATTTGCAGGATTCACTTTCCTAAAGAGGCCGATTGAGAAAGAGGCCACTCCTTCTCCCTCCCTGCTCTTTGAGAATTTGAATGTTCCAAAGCTAAATAAGCGCTGCTTTCAAAGTGGCTGGTTTGAGGTACACACTTTAAAAGATGTCACTTAATATTGCATTTTTCTAAATGATTCTTAATATTTGCCATGCAGGATGATGATGATGATCATCATCATCGTCATCGTCATCTTTTTTCTCAAAATTGGGACAAAGTCACTCACAGTTTAAAAGAACAATGCAATTAAAAGCATACAAAAAGGTGAACATTAAAACAGAACTAAACTGTTTACAGTATTGAAGCAGTTCACATTCTCAAGTTAAAAGAACAAAATGCAATTATAAAGATAAAAAGCTCTTAAAAATAGTTAAAACAATACAGCACCCTCTAGCCTGTTCTGTTTTAAACGCCTCCCCAAATAAAAATGGAAGGACAACAAGGAGGGGGGCCGTTTTGGAGTTGCAGAGTTGAGGGGCAGCCACCGAGAGAGCCCTCTCTCATGTCCTCACCAACCATGTTTGGGATTGAGAGAAGGACCTTGATGATTTCAGAGCCCGGCCTGACTTATACAGGTAGATAAGGTCTGCCAAAATAGTAGGTTAGAGGGAGGTGTCCCCTCACTGCACTGCAGGACTCCAAGACATAGGTCTACATCCATTTTTCACCCCTCCTTTTCCAAATACGACTGGACACAGTTTTGCCTCATGGTGTCATACAGCTAGCTGGCCTTCCTTCTAGGTTGCTGGTTCACACCAGAGATCCATCTGATTCATCCTTTTCCATTACTGGTCATCCAGGGTGCTTGCACCCCAGAATGACAGGACTGTTCCTTCTCTTCTGTTTGCACACCATCTTCTATCAGCTCACTTTCCAAAGCATACTGGCTCTGAGCCTGAAGGACCCATTTAACAATTTTGGCCAGTGGCTTTTGACTCCTGCTATAATTTTGCCAAAAAAGCCCCAAATACAACAACAACCTTTTGAAGCCTACAACTGTAACCATCCAAGCATCCTGCAGCAATAAATATAAATCTATATTGTGGGGCCTCTTGTATGAAAAGCCATTTGAGGTGAGCACTGAACTGTTTCTATCCAATGGCCTTGTTAAGCAAGTGTAAACAAAGACGTCCATATACTTTCAAGGCTAAAAGACAGAAGTACTGCTTTGTCAGGAGTCATTCTGCATAATTTGCCACATGGTAGAGAGAGGTAGGATTCTTCTCGTTGAGTCTGTGGGTTCTCCAGACACCTCTTCAATATGTCAGGCTGAAAAAAATGGTCCCTCCACTGGGTAAATTTAGTCTCTGTAGGTTTCCCAGACAACATTTTTCTTTGTATTTATTTATTGTATTTATTGACAATATGCTCTAAAACAAGCACCCTTTCAGCACTTCAAGGAATGTTTGTGAAAGTCTCTTCAAAAAGTAGGAAGGCCCCAAATGGTGGGTGGTCTTGTGGGTGTCCCTTGGGTTCCTCAGAGGACAGCCCCGTGGGTGTATTTGATTATACTAACTTTGAATGCTGTCTCTCAGAATCTGCATACTTTTGGCATACAGCTTTGAGGTGACTGAATGGATTTATTTGGTGCTGCCTCAACCCAGAGTTTGGGGCAGATAATGCTACACGCCCCCCCCCAAAAGGCTTTCTAAATAGATTACAGTTATTCCATGAAACGTCTCATTCTTTCTCAGTTTGGTTCTGAGCCCTGAAGGCTCACTCAAAATTCTAGGTTTTGCAACTCTTCCAAAAAGGTAAGTGGTTTTCCTTTATTGGGGGGGGGATCTAAAGTGGGAGGGAGTTCTACACCATAAAGGTGTAGCTGATGAAGAGTTGCTATGGCAGGCTCATTTCCTCCCCTCCCCTTCTCTTCCCTGCATGTGTTTTTGTGCAGACCACAGCAGGAGCAGCTCTGGTGTCCAAGGATGCTCTTCCTGCTCTCGGACCTTTTCTTTGTACTTCAAAGCAGAACCCGTTTATCAGCTCCCCTGTGGGCATTTGGTATGTCGCTCTTGCCTGGCCGAGAAGCAGAAGTCTTTATCAATACTGTGTATGAATTGTAAAAGGTTGGTTGCCACGCATGACATCTTGAGAGTCCATTTCTAATGCCTTTTTTTCCGATGCACTCTCCATAATTGGGTGATCAAAAGAGAATATGAACTGTGTTGGGGAGGGGGGCCTTGAAAAAGCAGAAGAGGCAACATCGAGTCCTGCAAGGACGGGAGGCTACCTAAACCATGCAGACCAGGACTTCAGGAGGGTCTGAAGAAGACTTGTTGCCCTTAGAATAGGCGGCACTGTAGCATTGTATGTTGTGCCAGAGCTAAAGCGATCAAAGGATAATAAAGCCATATGCTTCTCTATTTTCTTTTTGTTCCAGAAAGCTCATTTATATACAAAAGTGGCACCCATGTAACCACACTATGGGTTTTTTGGGTATTTTTTTTAGCCACCTTTCAAACAGCTCAAGCGTAGATGGCTTCTCATTTGCAGGAAAGGTGGGACTGTGAGTTCACCTGCCATACAGTCTCTCTAGTAAGAGAGTTTTATGGTTATAGTAAAGAAAATACACAAATAATAAAAAGCTGTCTGCTGTGGCACCTGTCGATCATTGGCATCCTCCTTGTTGAGTTTTTTCTTCAAAAGAACAAACAAAAAGCACCCCGTCACTCCTGCTACTCAGCAGGCATTAAGATTGTTCTGTTCTGAAGACAAGTACCTACCTGGGAGAGGTGAGTCATGGGCATTGTTTGAAAAAGTGTTGGTGCCAATTTTCATCAGTTGTGCAACATGTATTTAAAAAAAAAATCCAGTGTGTTGTACACGTATTTGTTGTTGCTCTTGATTTCTGTTGTGCAACTAGGTCAGAGAGGTGATTCCCTCTCTTGTCCATCAGATAAATATGTAAGCCTTAATAAAATTATGATCAGAAGTCGCTGATCTCCTCTGGGCTTTTACAACCATGTCATTCCTCTGGTTTTCTTTTGCTTAATTATCTAGTGCAAGAATTTATAACATAGAGCTGCTTCTGGTCAAGATCTGCAGAGCACAGTCACACGTGACACTTCACCAAAATGGATGTCGTTGAACATTAGAAAAAGACATGCCTGCATCATAGGGGGTTGTAATGGGTCACACTGTAGTCCCTTGGTACATAGAATGGGTCTCCTTTCTGGAGAAACGTGTGCTTGTGGGAATACTCATCTCCCTTCGTAATCAGAGGGATAGGCTGATGTACCTTGAAAGTCTCAAACAGCTGTTTTGATGAATAACAAGTGTCAGGAATTGCAGTAGAAGGCCCTTTTTGTAGGAGGATGCACAGCAGAGCTGGACAACTGTAAGAGGGGCATATTGACACCCCCCCAGAGGTGGTCTGCAGCCATCAAAAATAATTTGGGCAGCAATTTCACCATATTTCTTCCACCCTCCAGAAGTCTGAGTCACTTCCTGTTAGGGAGATAAAATACCTCTCCAGGGCTTAAAATGTGTATGTGTCAGGGGTATTACTTTGCATATGCCATGGAGCAGGGGTGGGCAACTGTTCAGGGGATAGGGCCTTTTTTTCTACCTTATGTTTGCCTGGCAGGCTGCACCAATGTGTTTTGGCACATCAGTGACAGGACATCAGTTCCAGCTGTCATTATAGCCAGTTCTTTCAATGCTTGCATTTTGGGAAAGTTTTGGGAATTTTTGGAGGGTTAGGTTAAGCAAACCATGGTGGTTTGGTCACATTTGGGATGGTTTTATGGTTAAAAATAATGCCCCTAAAATAGCCCAATTTCTTTTAAAAAATGAGGGTGGGGGCCTTGGTGGGTTTTGGGAGGCTTCAAGAGCCACATTTAGGGGTCCCAAAGGCCCCATGTGGGCCACACTTTATCCACTCCTGCCCTAAAAGGTGTTATTGTTTGGGGTCAAATAATTTTTTTTTGTTAAAAAAATTTTTGAGGGGTCCTGAGGCCACAAAAACAGCCTGCACTTTTCCCACCTTTGTTCTATAACTAATGGGTACAGCTTGTGCTGTGTAAGCAGAAATTCGCAAGTTCAGTCCCCAGAACCTGTGAATGGATGGATCAAAGATCAGGCAAAGGGAAATCCAACTAGAACCCATGAAAAAGCTCCCTGCCAGCTAGAGTCGACTGTGTCCAGTCTTATTTAAATAGCTCCCTGTGTGGCCACTCATCCTAGGGAATGTTTTCCAGAGGTGTTTCTAAGGTGAGCAGCCCTGGCGGTGGGGGCACAACTTCCACACTTTCCTTAGGTGCAGTTTGTGCTATGTTTATCTGATGTTTCTTATTTTCTTCTAGAGGGATTTCATGGCAGTAGGGCAGAATTGTTTTGTGGGCTCCTTGCCACATTAGCATGCAACTTCTGCTGCTGTTGTCCAAACCGCAGTTCTAGTTCTGTGAACATATAAAGCTGAACTCCTGCAGAATCAGACTACAGGTATATCTAATGCTGAAAACCAGCTGTCTAAGATGTTTGGATGTATTCTTTCCTATTCATGCTACTTAGATACCTTTTCATTGTAGATGGAGGTAACTTCTACATAAGCAGGTGCTTCCATTGGCATAGCTCCGTGGCATTCCCCTTTTAAGAATTCTATCTCTGCAAATGAAATTTGTTTGAGTCCCTGAATTTGTAGCATTGCAGAGAGTGAGACAGTAAAAACCATTCACTTCTAGAACTCTTAGATTTGTTGTGTTTACATTCCTTCAGTCACGTTGCCTGCCCCTTTTCCTTGGATGTCCAAAGTATTTCTAAATGATCAATTGAAGTTTCAAGTGACTATAGTGTTAGAAATTTGAGGATGGAAGGAAATTTTCAACTGGGAATCAGAATTCTTATCTGAAGGGCAAAAGCTCTTCCCCCACAGCTACACCTCTGAGGAACTGTGACTCCTCCTCCACAGCCATGCTATTTTAAGCAGGAATAGGCTTTTGGTAGCCTTCCAAATAGATAAAGTAAACTTTAGGGGAAATAATTCAGGTTCTATTTATATTTTTGCCCTTGTTGGCATCCATTAGTTAAAGGTCAGTGGAGCAGGGTTTAATGATGCATCCGGAGCCTTCTGCTACCTGCAAATGGCTGCTCCTTGTTGTTACATTACTGCTTCTTCATTTGTAAAGATTTTGCTAGATTGAATCCTAAAATCATAGAGTTGGAAGAGACCACAAGGGCCATCGAGCCGAACCCCTTGCCATGCAGGAACACATAAAGTACTCCTGAGAGATGGCCATCCAACCTTTGTTTAAAAACCTCCAAAGAAGGAGACTCTACCACAAGTCCAGGGAGCACACGCCACTGTTGAACTGCAGGAGGTTCTTCCTAACATTTTGATAGAACCTTTTTTCCTGAAGTTTGAAGCCACTGCTCTCTGTCTTAGTCTCTGGATCAGCAGAAAACAGACTTGCCCCATCTTCCATATGGCATCCTTTCAAATATTTAAAGATGGCAATCAGGTCTCCACTTAACCTTTTCTTCTCCAGGCTAAACACATCTGGCTCCCTAAGCCATTCCTCATAGGGCTTCATGATTTCCAGGCCTTTTACTGTTTTGGTTGCCCTCCCCTGGACATGTTTCAGCTTGTCAATATCTTTCTTAAACTGTGGTTCCTAGAACTGGACACAGTATTCCCAGTGGCATCTGATCAAAGCAGAATAGAGTGGTGGTATGTAGAAGCAGGCTACATTGGGCCTCAATACATTCTTAGTTATCCTTTCTCCAAGCCAGCCACCTTCCTGTTTCTACTTTAGTTCCCTAGACACTGTCCCAGTAATAGTTTAATACTGGAAGATTGGTTGCTGCACTAGGAGCTGTTAATGTGCGCAAACGGGCACGGCCGGTCACCGCCGGACGTTCCCTTTTCTCCGCCTAGGCCGGCCAGACACGGCCACTTCGTCGCTTCGGGGACCTCTCCGGCAAACGCCTCGTTAAGTAGGCGCGACGCTAACCAAGAAGATATGTACTGTGCTTGCTTCATTTGTTTCTGAAGACCTGTTTGCTCCAACATGCAAGAACTCTTCCCCTGCCCCAAAAAAGCAGCATGCTTGAGCAGAGGAGGAAGTAATTGGAGAGGTTTGTGGAATTTCCTGCTCAAAATGCTGCTTTTACCAAGTGATACTATATCTCCTTCTTAGAGAAGGAACCAGTCCTACAGAAAAATAAATGCAAGTGGTATCCCAAATCCCTATGTACCATCCCTAAAATAATAGCTCTAAGTCTTACTGAACTGAAACAACGTCCCAACAAATCTGGCTGATACTTGGCTGCAAACCAGTGTTCCTCATGCTACCTGGAATGACTGCGATGTAGTCATTCATACAAAGTTGAAAAATCCCCATTTCCAGCCTTGGCATTGAGAAGTGCAGGTAGCCCTTGGAAGCCTGTGTTCTTTCAGCCCACACCTGTGATATGGTTTTCATAACATTAACCTATCTTACATGACTGATGTGAGGGTTGTGGGAAATGTATGTGAAGCTCTTAGCATGCCAATTAGGAGGAATCTTGCCAATCAGCTACCGTATTTGCCAATGTATAAGACAACCAGCATATAAGATGGACCCCATTTATACGCTGGCAAATACTGTTTGCTGGCATATAAGATGAACTGGTATATAAGATGCACCCCATTTTCAAACAGTATTTTTCAGGAAAAAAAGTAAGTCTTATATGCCAGCAAATAGGGTATTTCGCAGGGGAAGAGAAGCAGGGGCACAGAACCTAATCACACACCTCTTTGGTTCACTCTTCCAAACCAGTGGTTTCTAGGAATGCAGTGGTGCTTATAAACCCCCTTCACTGTCTATGCAGCACTTGTTTATGTATAGTCCCCCTTATGGCAAGTGCCATGGAATCCCCACCTTTAGCAATTCTTACCCTGTGGCCAGAATCCTGTTGGTAACTTACACATGTGTATGCTCCCCACAGAAGTGTTTGGACATTTTTGTCCATGGAATGGTCCTACTAAGCTCAAGTTTGCAGAAAAAGAATTGTGCCTCTGGTGCCATTGTGTATTCAGAGACACACGTCCCATTGCCACAGATGAACATGTGCATTGGGTTGTGTGCTTGATCGAACATTTAGTGACTTGTTTCACTTGGCACAGCATTTCCATTCAAGGCAAGGGTGACCTAACACACTGCCTGCAGAGGTTTTATGCTATGCAACCCCATTGTAAGATCTCAGCCTTTGTGTCACAACAAAGGAACAGCATAAGAGAGGGCTTTGTGTCTTCATTTACTTGGGTTGAGTATCCCTTATTGGAAATTCTTTGGACCAGATGTGTTTTGGATTTTGGAGTACCTGTATTTGCATATACGTACATAATGAGATATTCTGGAGGTGATCCCCAAGTCTAGACGCAGAATTCGTTTATGTTTCATATATACATTATAACTTGAAGGTAATTTTATACAATATTTGTAATAATTTTGTGAAACAAAGTTTGATGAAACAAAGTTTATGTACACTGAATGCAAAGGTGTCACAATTTCAGCCACCCATATGGAACCATTTCAGATTATGGAGTATTTCTGGATTTCTGGCTCAGGGATGCTCGGCTGGTATCCTGTTTTTCTCCCACATGGGAACCACAGCGGTTTGAGGGAGTATTCAATAGCTAAGGTTAACAGGAATGGCAAAAGCATGCCAGTTGCATCCTGAGCCCAAGACAAAGGAGAATGCCAGACAGTACAAATCAATATCAGCTGGGCTGATATTGAGTAAGAAAGGTGCTGGCTGTTGTTCCAGAATCTGGTTAGAATTCTCCCCCTGCATAAGGGTTTTTTTTTTTCAAAGAAAAATGATGTTATTCTTGATACAACCCATTGAAACATATCATTTTCTTCACAAGCAGAATTCTCCTCCTGCAGAAGTTTTTGTTGGAAGTGGCTGGACATTGTTGTCCAATCTGCAATGGCTGCATTCTGTTCTAGGTTGTGAAAGTGGAATTGCACATGTGGTGCTGTTCACACTGATACACAGATGCACGTTGTCTGTGGATGTGCATGCACATTTGTTGTACTTTCAGTTGTGCACCTGATGTCTCAGTTCATTTGTACAACCTTGACATTCAGCACAAGAGGTTTGTAGTGCTATCAGTGCTTAGCATGCAAGGAGTTGCCCTGTACAGCCTTGCTGTAGAATCTCTCTCCATGTGCGTGTATCAGTCTCTGCAATGCATGAGGGACATACGTTCTTCCTAGGTTATCCATGAGAACTGAGGCCCAGATAGATTAAGTTTTTGGAAAGGCTGCCCTAGTTACATCAGGGCAACACACTGAAAAGCTGGGAAAGTACTATGCTAGGCCCACTTTTCCATTCCCTTCCAGCAGAGAGCTACGGTTGCTCATATTAGACCTCGGAAGATGTTTCTGCTGGACCCTTCAGCCTTTTACTGCCTCGTCCACTGTGTTTAATGGCTGCCATTTGCCTTTAACCCCGAGTTGGTACGTTGGTAGATTTCATTAAGTGATTCTAGGCTGGGTTTTGCAGATCTTCCTTAACTCAGAAAACATTTCATTAACCTTCCTTGACTTTAGAGAGTGTAATTGCATTTTAATCTTTTATTCTTGCATTATCATTCTAGACACCGAGCCATTTAGGGGTGGATAATTTCTGCTAATGTAATTTTAAGATACAGTAATCTGAAGTCTGGTCTGGTCTTTTAATGCTTTCATTCACTCTGGAAATGACACTTGGGACAGTGGCTGGCTTTTAGAAGAATAAGAATATTAATAAAGTTCTCAGTATCTGTGTCATAAGTTTACTGTCTGTTTGCAAAATAGAGTCAGATTCAAAACCTGCTGAGAACTGAAGGGGATCAGAAATTTGAGATGAAACTAATTACAATTTATTGTTATTTAAAATCTTTTGCTTATATTACTTTTGTTAAGCTGATCTAATCATGGGGTCAGAACAGACAATTAAAATGCACATGCAGTATTACACTTCATTAAGCAGCCAGAAGGCACAGTTATTGCAACTAAACTGAACAGAAATGTGTTCAAGTATAATTGCAACTAGCCAAGAGATGCAGCTTCAGTATTGCGTGATAAGAGTTTATGAGTTCAGCATGTCCCAGTAGAGGCAAACTGGATGATGTCCTTACAATCCGAAGAATATGAATACAAGTAACTCCCTGCAGAGGTTCATAAGTATCAAGACGTTTTATAATCCACCTATAAGATGCTCTAGTTGATCAAAAGTAATCTGTTAGGCCTTAGGGTGCCACAAAGTTCTGTGTTGTTTTTTGCTAGATTGCTTAAGTCTGTTTTACACTACACAGTTGCAGCTGTTTGATAGCAGGACAGCCAGCACGGTGTAGTGATTTGAGTTTTGGACTACGGTTCAAATCCCCACTCACTTACGGAAGGCCGTTGGGCGAGCTTAGCTGGATCGCACTGTCAACCTCAGAGGAAGGCAGAAGCAAACCCGCTCTGAACAAATCTGGGCAAGAAAAATCTGTGATAGAATCGCCTTACAATCACTGTAAGTCGGCAAGCTAAGACACACAGCAACAATAATAACACTTTACCTAAAGGAATCCTCAGGCTTGTAGTATCACGACATATTTAGAATTCTCTGCCAGAGGGATTCCTAGCACTTCACATAACTACAAGTCCCAGGATTCCATAGGACACAGCCATGGCAGTTAAAGTGGTATCAAACTGTACAACTATGTTGTGTGGAAGGGGTGTGGTTAGCTCTCTTAGAGCTTAAATATGTAACAGAAACTGTGGATCAAGTGACTGACTTAAACAAAACAATACACAGTGCATTATCAAAGACCTCTGAATCCCAAAGAGATCTTTGGGATCTCTGAAATCCTAAAGATGTCTGAATCCTAAAGGTAAATTCTAGGTTTGCAATACTTTGGAAATCAGTTTCCAAATTATTGCAAACCTAGAATTTACCTTTGTCACAGCTGCCTCACAGTGCAGCTAGGATCCTACGATATCTCAGTGTTGTGTAAGTATCCATGGGCAGAGTTACGCTACACTAGTTGTTATATGCCTTCAAGTCACTTCTGACTTACAGAAACCCTAAGGTGAACCTATTACAGGGTTTTCTGGGGCTGAGCGTGTATGACACACCCAAGGTCACCCAGTGAGTTTCCATGGATGAGCAGGAAATTGAATTCTGGTCTCCAGGACCATAGTCCAGTGCTCAACCACTACACGTGCATTGTGATGCTACATTAGTACTCCACAATCCCTATAGCAAACACCACTGTATTGCAAAATATGAGAAAAAGTGAATCTGCAACAGGCAGCCCATAGATGCAGAGAGCAATGTACATTAACTTACTACTCTAGGTGCATTACTGAACATCTGCAGTGGTTTGGCATGTGGAGCTCTACTACATAGATTCTTAGAGTTGGAAAGACACACAAGGTTTATGTACTTTAACTCCCTGTTATGCAGGAATACATAACTAAAGCTGTCCTGAAAGATCAAAGATGGAAGTCCAACCTCTGTTTAAAGATCAGTCTGTTCCACTGTAAAACTGCTCTTGCAATAAAGAAGTTCATCTCAAGGAAGGGTATTTTGAATTCTTGGCCGAAGAGCACTACTGCCTCACAAAACCCCAAACCCCAGGATTATATAGGATGCTGCCATGGCATTTAAACTGGAATGATTGTGCTATATTATATACTGTGAAAAGGTCCCTGACCTATCACTCCAACCACTATACTATGCAGGATATCCTCCTTTGCTGTATTGTTGCTTTTTTGCACAGACATCCTTCTGGAGCCTTTCCCACTTTCTTGGGTTTTCGTCATCTTGAATAATTTGATACTTTCTGCAACCTTGGTCACTTCAGTGACTTCCTTATCAATTCTTGAAGAGGTGAAATAGTTTCAAACCCAAATCAGATCCTTCAGGATCCCAACTGCTCATTTCCCTCTGCTTGGAGAACTGTCTATTTGCATCTGAAGTTGGCTGAATGCTTCAGTGACTGCCTTTGTGCATGTTAGCAGGTGAGTGCACCAGGGTCAAGAAGCATTTTGCCACCCCCATGCTGCCACTAACTTGGGAAAACTCACATTTTTAAACACATGGTGGAGCAGGCAGAAACCTAACTCATAATTGCATGATCATAGTAACAGCAGTAAATGGAAAAAGGCATTACAGCATCTTTCCGGAGGAAAAAGGTAAGCCAGAATAAATGCAATAATACATCAAGGAGAGATACCAGAAAAGTTATTGACCAGAATCCTCTATCACGGTGTATGTTATATAACTGCTTGCTCCCCTACATAGTGACATAAAAACAGTCCTTTACTGGATACGGACACTATGGAACTGCCCGATTCTAGTTCCTACAGATTTAAATCCACTCACAAAGAGTTAATCCCCAACTGGATTCCAGCTAGTGTCCTTAATCAATGAGTCTTCGTAAGACCGCAGAGAAGCTCCAAGAAGAACATTGTGCTCTTCTGCCCATTGTTGTTCAACAAATTCATCATTGATTTGGATAAAGAACACCAGAAGCTGCCTTCTACTGAGTAAGATCCTTGTTTCACCCACCCCAGTGCAGTCAAACCTCCACATTTGAAGGTTTAACTTTCACAGGTTTGATTATCTGCACATTTCCCCAGCCCCTGCACCACCCTCCAATCACCCTAGCTGCTTTTCTAGGCGAAACTTCCCCCTCAGCAGCTCCAAGCAGGCTGTACAGCTCCTGTGAACCCACCTCTGGTCCTCCACCTACCACTCCCTGGCCAACTAATAGCCCCACCATGCCTCAGCCCCCTTCTTAAAGGCAGACACAGACCATTTCTGTCCTACACGGCTAGAATGCTATTTTCCCCTTTCAACATCCTGTGGAATTCCAGGGTTTGTAGTTTACTGAGGCCCAAGAGAACTCCAGCTGAGAAGTCTAAATGCCCCTCTCTAAACTGCAAACACCAGGCTGTGGAAGAGTAGCACTATAACAGCGTTTTGCAGAAATGGCCACAGACATTTTGATAGTTGTGGTTTTCCCACTTATGTGAGGTGTCTTGCACTGCTAGCCCTAGTGCATGTAGAGGGCCAAATGCGTTTTCGTTGGGAGCATTGTCTCTCCAGGGTTTCTTTCTCAGTCCTGCTTGGAGACGGGGGGGATTGAACCCAGGACCTTCAGGACAGGAACAGATGAAGCTGCGTTCTACTGAGTAATGTTCAGAGTTTTAGTGAGCATCCTCAGATGTGCATTCCTGGGTCCATTTCATCTCCTCCGAACTGGTGACGTCCAGTTTTGCTGAGCCAGAGTCCCTACAATTATAAAGAGACATAAATGACCTTACTGGCACCTTGGAGTTTAACTGGGTAAAAGAAATTTCTAGTCTAAACTTTTGTGGACACAGCCTGACGAAATGGCTGGAAACCCATGCTAGAAATGCCTACTTCCCATTTAGTTTCAAGGGGTTTACTGGATTACTGTGTGTCTTTTTATGCTGAAACAGACTAACTGGCCTTCACTTTGAACATGCCTACAGTGGCAGGCAATGTAACCAGATACAGCTGGAGGGAACCAGAGTGGGAAAGACTGCTTTAGCTGTTTGGTTCTCACAGCAAGTGGTGTGTCCATTTGTTGTTGTGTGCTTTTGCATTATATCTGACTTACAATGACTCTAAGTTGAACCTCTTCTGGAGTTTTCCTTGCAAGATTTGTTCAGAGGGTGTTTGCCATTGTCTTCCTCTGAAGCTGAGAGAGTGTGGCTTGCCCAAGGTCACCGAGTGGATTTCTGTGGCCAAGCAGGAATTTGAACTCTGTCCTCCCAGAGCCATAATCCAACAATCAAACTGCTACACCATGCTGGCTCTCATGTACAAATTACATACACAGTGGTCTCCCTATCTCTATCAACCAGGATTTGGTTCCAGAATCCCTGTGGATACCAAAATTCATGGATGCTCAAGTACAATCATAGAAATGTAGAGTTGGAAGAGACCACAAGGGCCATCCAGTCCAACCCCCTGCCATGCAGGAAACCCTCAAAGCACTCCCGACAAGTGGCCATCCAGCCTCTGCTTAAAAACCTCCAACGAAGGAGACTCCACCACACTCTGTGGCAGCACATTCCACTGCCGGACAGCCCTGACCGTCAGGAAATTCCTCCTGAGGTTCAGGCGGAATCTCCCCTCCTGCAGCTTGCATCCATTGCTCCTTGTCCTGGTCTCAAGAGCAGGAGAAAACAAGCCCACTCCCTCCTCGACATGACATCCCTTCAAATATTTAAACATGGCTATCATGTCCCCTCTCAACCTTCTCTTCTGCAGACTAAACGTACCCAGCTCTCTAAGTCTGTCCTCATAGGGCATGGCTTCCAGGCCCCTCACCATTTTGGTTGCCCTCCTCTGGACCTGCTCCAGCTTATCCATATCCTTCTTGAATTGGGGTGCCCAGAACTGGACACAGTATTCCAGATGAGGTCTAACCAAAGCAGAATAAAGTGGTACCAATACCTCCCTTGATCTAGACACCATACTCCTATTGATGCAACCAAGAATTGCGTTGGCTTTCTTGGCTGCCGCATCACAATGCTGACTCATGTTCAGCTTGTAGTCTATTAAGACTCCTAGATCCCTTTCACACGTACAATGGCGTAGTAAAATGGCATCCCTTAAATAAAATGGCAAAAATCAAAGTTTGCTTTTTGGATTTTTATTTGCGGGGTAGGGGAATATTTTCAAGTTGTGTTTGGCTGAATCCATGGACACAGAATCCACAGGCATGGAGGGCCAATTTAAGTAAAATTGTCTATGGTTTAAGTAATGGTAAATTAATAAAATGATAAACGAAAGAGACACAGGCCTGAGACCCTTCCACGTTACACCATTGTAGTGTTATGATTCCACTTTAACTGCAATGGTTCCATGATATGGAATCCTGGGATTTGCAGTTTAAGAAGAAGTACAGTCGGTGCTCCACATTTACGTGTTTTGACTTCTGTGAATTTGATGGTTTGCAAGTTTCTCCAACCCCTGCCCCCCTACCTCAGGTGCTTCTTTTCTGGGGGAACCATCCCTCTCAGCAGCTCCAATCAGGCTGCACAACTCTTTAAAAACCCACTTCTGGTCCTCCTCCTCCGTCACCAGCCGCTACCTGGCCAGCCAAGGCCAGCTTGCAGTCTGATCTCTCAGCACAACAAACTCATTTCTAATACCCCACCGCATACCCAAGAAAAGAGAAGGGCAAGGGGGAAAAGGTGCAGGCCCACAATGCCCGCTCATCCGCCTTCCCTCCCTTTTCTCTGACCTGGTTTGGACCCTAGGTGCCTGTTCTCTGCCCCCCCCCGCCTCTGCTCCCTTCCCATGGGCACACACACACTTTGATATTTGTGATTTTTTTTCACTTTTGTGACAGTCTTGGAACCTCTAATCTTAGCAAATGTGAATATACTTAGAATTCTTAGCTAGAGAGCAATAGTGCCTCACCAAACTACAAAACTCAGAATTCCCATAGCATGTTGTCAGTTAAAGTGTTCTCTCAGTGCTCCTTTTTCCCACCCAGCAATTTATAGAATCATTGAATCATAAAGTTGGAAGAGACCCCAAGAGCCACTGAGTCCAACTCCATTCCGCCATGCAGGAATACACAACCAAAGTGTTCCTGACAGATGGCCATCCAAGCCTTGTTTAAAAGCCTGCAAAGAAGGAGACTCCAGCACATTCCGAGGCAGCACGTTCCACTGTCAAACTGCTCTTGCAGTCAGGAAGTTCTTCCCAATGTTTAGATGGAATCTCTTTTCCTGAAGTTTGAAGTCGTTGCTCTATGTCCTCATCTCTGGAGGTGCAGAAAACAGGCTTGCTCCATCGTCCATATGACATCCTTTCAAAATGGCTAGAAGCAGCACCAGGGCAGAGAGACTAGAAGGGCTCAGTGCTTCTTTGAGGATCTCTTAGGATGAACTGAGCTTTCTTTTTCCCCACTCTACACAGAGAAGGGCATGATTCCCTTTTTGAGAAGAGTTAAGGTACAGTACTAGCACTGACCGATGAGTAAGTTGACCCAGGGTTTTTGCATTGATTTTTCTGACCCAAATGTCTAGACTTATACACAAATATATACAGTAAGCCTTAGGAAAGCCATTCCAAACTGAGAATGGTGGAGAGAATGCACAAAAGGTGGGAAACCACTAAAGAATAGAGTCATCAAAACGGGGGCATGGCCGATAGGCAACTCCCGAGGTCCAGATTTGGCTTTGGAACATAAACCTCTCCACTTCCAGTTTAAAGCTACTGATGTATACAAAGGCTGAAAAAGTTATATTCCTGAAGAACATGAAGATGGAGCTTTTGCCTGCTTAGGTGTTAAGTGAGTGAGCATAATGGGCTGTAGCTAGGTCATTATGACATTGTTTCACCTTGAACAGACCTCTTCCATTGCATGTTAAAATTCCTATTTGGAATCAGGCAATATTACAGCCATTTGGCCATTTTATCAAATGCGTATGTGCCTTTTTCTAAAAAAATATATAAATTACATAAAGTACATTTTAGCTGTGATTTAAGGAGTAATGTCCGTTAATTCCCTCATCTCCTTGTAAGCGGCTCTGACAGCTGCATTTTGGACAAAGCAATAGCAGCCAAATGGACATATAGATAATATAATTTTATATAGATTTGGCCACCGGAGGAAGGCTAAATGGTGCCAATTTAAACACCTTCTGTCCAAGTAGGGCATATGTTTCTCACAGGTACCTGCTGAACGTGAGTTTTCCCATCAAATGCCTGGGAAAAGACTAGGCAAGCCACCCAACATTACTGCGGTATTTGCACCTTTATAGTGCATGGTCTGTGGTTACATAAAAGTGGAGAAAGTATGGTGAAGAGACAACTGAGGAGTGCCGTGATTGCAGTCTTTAAGGGCTCTCACAGAGGGTGTAGTCACAAACTCCCAATTAATCATCAGTTAATAACACCTGGATCATAATAAAGGAGTTCTTTATTTTGTTTGCACAAGCGGGGAGTAGCTGTGCTCATGCACCCAAGACAAACCGTTCCAAAGAAATGGCTGCACGCAGGGAACTATATACCCTGCTAAACACAATTACAGAAACAAAAAATGCTGGTTAATTGGCTAATCCAAATACATATGTATAAGAACTATGTCATGAATACACTATTATGTCAGCATTCCAGCATTGCACATGTTCATATAGGTGGTCCCAAATTATAATACCAGATCCCACCTTGCGGGTGTGTAAGTTAATATTATAATGAAGCGTAATGAGCTAGAGGCAATCTTAAGTCATGGATATCTGCTTCCCCCTCCCAACAATTCAGTTTAGGGTGACTCTCTTAGCTACAAGTTTTCAAGATGACCAGTAAGATGGTCTCTTACACCTGCAATTCTATTTTCAGAATACAACAACTCCCATTGTTCCAGTTTCAAGACGTAACTCTTATCAATGTCAATGTCTGTCTGCATTCCAAAGAGAATGGCCCTTTCCACACGGGGGACAGGGGAACGGGGCAGCGCACGCAGGGACGGATCTTACCTGAAAACGGGTTGCTCCGTCCCTGCGGGGAGCGCGCGTTCGCCGCTCCACACGCTGGCGAGTTTCAGCGGCGTTCGGCGGCGCCCAAAATGGCGGCCGGCGACTTCCGGTGGCGCTCCGCCAATCAGGGCAGTGCGCCAGCCGGAAGCCCGCCCCCAGGCAGCTCTGCAGGGACGCACTAGTGCGTCCCTGCAGCTTCACACGGGGTGCTGCAACAGGTTAGCGCGCTCGCGTTTCGTAAAAACCACATAAAATGTGGTTTTTAAAAACGCAACGCGCCACCCCTTGCAGCCGCGCTAGCGCGGTTTGAGGTGTGGAACCTCCACTATTCAAACCTCTCTAGCACGCTCCACGGTGTGGACGACCTCCGGATGAGGTCGCCCTAAGCCGGTTTTTTTACCCCGTGTGGAAAGGGCCAATGGCACACTCCCCAGGACTAGAATAAATGGTAATAAATGCCAAAGCCAGCCCTCTCAGGCTGGCTTTGGCATAAGTTTTCAAAGAGTATTTGACTGCATTACCCATTGTGTTTTAACTACAACTAAACAGATTTCCCATCACAAAGTTCATATTTTTATTTCACGCCATCAAGGGGAAGGGGGGCAGGCCTGTTCTCTCCTTCTCTAGAGGGTAGGATCAGGTCTAATGGATTTATGTTATAGAAGAATAGATTTTGATGGAGCATGAGAAGGACCTTCTTGACAGTAAGAGTGGGTTGGCATGAAACCAGTTTTCTGGAGAGGTGATGGGCACCATTTCCTCACTAGACTGTTATAGCACTATTATTCCATTTTCAACATCCTATGGAATCCTGGGGTTTGCAGTTTCGGGAGGGGCCAGCCTCCCCAGGATTCCATAGGATGTTGAAAGTGGAATAATAGCACTATAACAGTCTAGTGCGGAAATGGCCGAGGTCTCCTTCTCTGGATGTCTTCAAAAAAAGGCTGGGCAGCTACTTGCTGGGGATGCTCTAACCTGAGATTCTGAATTAAGCATAGGGTAGGTATAAATGGCTCACAAGGCTCCTTTTAATTCTATGATTCTATGAATTACAGTTGTCCCTCCAAATTCACTAGGGTTAGGGATACAGGACCCCTGCAAAAGTTGAAAAATCGCAAATATCAAAATGTGTGTATCTGTGTCTGTAGGAAATTGCTGAAGCATGGTGGAGAGAGCAGGTACCCAGGCTCCAAACCAGGTCAGCGAAAGGAGGTGGGTTGGTATGGCAGCCCTATACCGCCTCTCTCACCCACCTCCTTCCATCTCCTTCCTTGGGTGTTGAGGGGCATTGGGAGATGGTTTGTGGTGCTGAGAAACTGGGCTGTGATCTGTCCTTAGCTGGCCAAGCAGTGGCTGCTGGCGGAGGACAAGGAGGAACAGAGGTGGGTTTCCAAAGGGCTGTGCAGCCTGATTGGAGCTGTTGAGAGAGAAGGTTCCCCCGGAAAAGAAGCACTGTGGTGGAGGGGCAGGGTTTGAAAAAACTCACAAATAATCAAATCTGTGAAAGTCAAACCCACAAATGTGAAGGGCCAACTGTAGTATCAATAGGGTGTGCAGAGAAACCATTTTACCCTACCCCATCTGATTCTGTAACTAGTTCTCCCAGACATCTTTGCTCAGACAAAACTTCCTTTCCTCCACTGCCCTGTCTCTTGTTTCATTACCTCTTCAGCAAGCCAAAGACAGCAATTTGGATGTGGTGTTTGGTTTTTTTGCTTCCGCCAAGTTGTCTGTAGTTTTGCATTCCTCCAACCCACTCCGCTTCTCCTTTTCCTCTAATTGAACAACGAAGCTTCTACCATGCTAATCTTCCTGGGTAACTGTGAGCCCTCCGGGGGGGGGGCTTGCTGACGTGTTCATTGTTTGCAAGATTCCTCTTTGCATATTCATTCCACGTTCCTGGGGTCACTTCCTGCTGCTGTCAGGCCTGGGACGTCTCTTCCACTGGGAGCAGCACCGCATGATGGTTTGGGGCATCCAAGGAGAAGCGGCTGAGGGTAGAGGGGGAGAGGAACAAGGCCCGAACATTAAAACCCAGTATGTGCAATTTAATGAAAAGGGACGTCTCATTAAGGATTAATGGGCTGAATTCACTTAACCCTCTCCAAACTTCCTTCCTTTCTTTTGGGCAATTGCTGCTCTGCAAATGTCAAAGGCAAATGAGGAACATTTTTAGAAAAGTTTAAAGGACACACGTGGTAGGCCAGCACATCCTCCAGCATTACACAGACAAAAATTGGGATCCGTCCAGGCAAGCAATATCAGCATGTGGTCAAGACACCATAAGTGAAGAAGACACAAGCTAGGAGAGGCTGCAGAAATGTACTGTTGCCCACAGAGAAAGGCAAGATTCTGCCCCGTCCTCGCCTCTTCCTTCTGCTAAGTTAATTCAGGGCAAACTATTTTTGCACTCTGAACTCCGTTTGCAGCAATGGAAGTAAGCCCAAATGAAGGAGGAAAGTGGGAGAAACTGGGACATTTCAAATACAGCTGAAAAAGCGGGAAGACAAAGGATTAATCAGGACTGTCTCTGAAAATTGGGGCAGGGTGATGGTATAGGCTGTGGGTTTACTTTTATCTGTAACATCTGATCCCAGAGGTTTAATGATGGGACACAAAATTAGCGTGTAGGCTTCCCAAATTCGATTTCTGCCTCCCCAGTGAAAATTTTCCCTTTTTCCTGAATTTCTAGTGATCCAAAGAGTGAAACACTTGTCATTTTAAATACTTCCTACTCTTACACCTATGTTCACATTCCCTTGATTACTTTACCTGGCCCTTTGCTTGGGATGGCAAAGCTGTATTTGTAGATGGTCTGCTGAAGTTTTAAGCTACTGCTTTAAGCTTGAAATTTGGAGACTGAAAGAAAATGTCATGGGGGAGCATAATTCTAATAGTGGGGCAATGCCCCCATTTTGCACCTCCCAGCTCAATCTCTGTCCACATCCCTGTCATTTTAAAAAAAGGTCCAAAGAAAATTCTGGTTCAGAGTAGAACTTGGAAATTTTTCATTTTGGGGCTACAGCTTCCAGAAACACCTAGCTGTAATCTGGGAATTATGTATTTTATGTATAATATCTCTGTCTCATCCAATTCTTAATATCTCAGGAGTGATTTATGTTCAAATCAGACAATTGCTGAACAGTTACAGAAGTGTAAGCTAGACTTATACTTTTGCAACTGTTTGGTATTCATATTTATGATCATGGCTCTACTGATCACAAATGCCTCCCTGTAAACCTACCTTAACAGCCAGCGGCTGCTCCGAGCAATAGAGGTCTGTTCTGAGGGTGATCCAGGCTTCTTCCACCAGCAAGCAGAGGTGTGACAATCAGAAGCAGGACCTCTGTTCCAATTCTTCATATATGTTGGAAAATTCTAGCATTCTATCTCCCCTCTCTAGTTTTAGGACAAATGGAGCTTAGCTAGTACAGGGTTACCTGTTGCTCCGTATTATTTAAAATTATTGGCTATGGTATCCGGACCACGTGACCCAGGATACATTCTGCTGTCAGTTACTGGTCATACTTAGAAGGCCATGCCTTCCTCTCAATCTCTCTCTCTCTCTCTCACACACACACACACACACAATCTTGCTTCTAGCAGCTTCTCCATCTATGCTATTCTTTTCACCAAGAAGTTGGTGAGTTTAAAATGAAGATAACTATCTTCCCAAATCGTTTTGTTAGTAAGTTAGGATTTACTTTCTCTAATGGATATATAATTCTAAAGTTTATTAGTAAATCTTTTAAATTTAGAACCTGAAACTGCTTTCCTGGTTTTTTGCTTTCAAGTCAGCCTCCAGTTCAGGGAAGACACACAGAGACTGGAACGTGCTTTTTTCTGCAACTCTGCTAAAAGAAGGCTAATTCCTTACAGCTTTAGCTTTCATAGAGTTTCCCAAAGGTCTAACACCCTGGGAAGTTCTAACTTCCAACAATATGTAAAAAGGGAGAATCCATGAGGATCTGCGTTCCTGCTTTTTGTTTCCATTTCCATACAACCTAGAGTTGGGATGAGCAATGAGATGGCCAAGTTAGCTGATAACACCAAATTATCTTTTAAAAAATTATAACAATAAAGGATTGCAAGGGAATTCCAAACTGGGTGACAAAATGGGGAATGAGGTTCGTTGTTAAGTAAGTGCCAAGTAATGCACACTGAAGCAGTGGGAAAAGGAGAACATGGCAGATACTGATGCATTCTGAACTGAGGATGGCTGATAAGGAAAGCGGTCTTAGGGTTCATGGTTCCAAGGGAAGTATCAACACAGCTGTGGAAAAGGTATATTGGACGCATCCACAACTAGGGTAGAAGGTGAGTTCTCCCAACATATTTTTTTCCTGTAAAATGGCAGACCTGGAACTTGAGAAGGCCACTGGGCACAGATGGGAGTTTGTGTGGGAGACATTTTTTGGCCAAGCGAATTGGGGCTGGATGGTTTCACCTCCGTCATGACGTTGAGTCAGCGTGAGGTGCCATCTGCGACCCGGCACATCAATCCTCTCAGGAATTCTGTCAGAGCGAGGTGTGGGCAGGAGCCACGAGGAGAATTATTTGAAACTTGTCGGTAAAGTGCCAAGGTCTCCCACCCGCTTAGTCCCAGGGACAAAAATATCTAAATAATATCTAACATGGAGGAGAAAGTTACTTTTAAGAAACGTTTATATGATGAGATGCTAATGCCGTCCATGATAGTGTCATAGTATTATCCTACAACTGTTCAGGCGTGGATGACCTTGGTGTGTGTTATTGTTACTTTTTGGCAGTGATGTATTTAATTTTTTAGTCCAAGTCTCAAGTCAAGTCTTAAGTCTCTACTTCAGTGGTTCTCGACCTGTGGGTCCCCAGATGTTTTTGGACTTCAGCTCCCAGAAGCCTCAGCCGCTATGTCAATGCTCAGGGCTTCTGGGAGCTGAAGTCCAAAAACATCTGGGGACCCACAGGTCGAGAACCACTGCCTACTTTCAAGGCCCTTTCTGCACCTTACTTTCTTCCGGCGCTGGGGTGCGGGAATTGCGTGAGCAGCCTCTGGCGAGAGGCTCCCACGTCTGGGGTCCGTCGGCTCCGCATGAGCTGCCTGCTTGCGTGAGAGCCCCGCCTCTTCCTTTCACAGTGCAGCCTGGGAGTTTCCCAGGCTGCGCTGAGGCAGGAAGCGCGACCGGCGCAGCTCCGGGGGCTCCACACGCCAGGTAAGTGCACACGGGGCCTGGGAGCAATGCACGGTCGCGCACCGTTTTCGGCTTCTAGCTGAAAATGAAAAGGTGTGCAATCAGTGCCTGCCGGTCCCTGGAGCATCGCGTGATTGTGAGTGCATTGTGCAGATCGCTCCTCACAATCACACGATGCTCCAGGCGCCCTTTCGCATGGAAAATGCCGTGCAAAAAGGGCCCAAGCCTCAAGTCAAATCTCGAGTCCTTGCAAGATACTTTCAAGTCAAGTCTCAAGTCTGAAAGCCAACTTTATACCCCAACCGATATTCTGAAATTCCTGGACAGAGTCAAATAAAGTCAGTTTTAACAATTTAAACCGAATCGGTCCTCCATATTTGCAATTTTGCCATCTGCAGCTTCGGATGTGGGGAATAGGTTCCTTCTTACTCCCCCTTCCTGAAGCTGGAGGATTTTTCAGAAGTGGGGAATAGGACCCTTCTTATTTCCTATTTCTGAAGCTGGAGGATTTTTGAGTGGAGAATAGGATCCTATCTTAGTCCCTATTACTGAAGATTCAAAAGCTTTAGAAAGAAAGATCCTTCTTCCTTAAGCCCGCTGCCCAACACATTTGCTGGTCCCCTCTGAGAAATGCACCCTGCACTCTTGGGGAGAGTCTTGTCTTTTGCTCTTAGGAAACGTTTTAGAAGGCTCTTTCGATATGCAGCGGGGACAGCCTGCTGAGCGGACCTCAAGCCTGCCTCAAGCCCATTCCCTAATCTGGTTGCTGTTCCCCTCTGAGAAATGCGCCCACGCTTTGGCCTTGAGACAGATCATCATGAGACCAGTAGGCAAAAAGAGGTGGAAGCCTTAATCAAAGTCATAAGGTTTCTGGATGAAAGTGTTCAGGGCAGCAAGTCACTCACTAAAAAATATACAAATCTTAAGTCGAGCCGAGTCAGCGCATCATTTATTGCTGAGTCAAGTCTGAGTCGAATCACTAAGGTGACTTAAGTCCGACAAGTCCGTGTCAGTTGACTTGAGTCTACATCACTGCTCTTTGGAGAACATTTCCCTGGGAGTTTTAGCCCAAAACATTAACATGTCCAGGTTCTGGTCATTATATTCATTCATCTTTTAATTTTCCAAGCTATGGACAAGGTAGCGTAAGAAATGGAAAGCTCTTTTCCTTCCACTGGCATCACACAAAATTATCCCAGGAGATAATTTTCCTCAAGGCCACAAATTGAGAGCTGAAGAAAGCATCTTATTTAATTTCTTTAGGAGCTGTTTTGGAAAGTGAAAAAGATCATCGTTTGTGAGGAGGAGAAAAGAGGAACAAATTATTTATGCCCAGGATATATTACTTCTGTGCATTAATTGTATTACTTGATGGTTTATGATATAATATCTTTAAGCTCCAGTTTGAAAAAGGCTGCTATGGAGAGTTAGGGACACTTCTGCCCAATGAAATCAGTGGGTGTATTGATTCCTAACTTTGATACAGCTCCCCACCTTGCATTGTGTTCAGCCTAAGGACCAAGGCAAATATCCTATACATATTTAAAATAAATATACAGCAGTGTGACTACCCTAAATCTGAGAGCTCCACAACCGATTGCACCAGCGCTGGCTGATAGGTTCCATGTCAGTTGGGCTGTGAATCCATGCCATGTTTTGGCTAGCTTTAAAGGAGCTATGCAAAGGACTGGAGCGAATCAGTAATATGGTACAGTACCTTGGAGACTTTCATTAAAGCCTGGATTAAAATGTGGACTGGATTCACTGCCCCACTGACATGAGATCCACCAGCTGCCACTGGTCTGAACAGTAGATACCAAGGGTTTGAGTTTTCCTGTTGTGTAATAGTCTATTAACTCCCCACCTTCCAAGTCAAAAGGGAAAGAAAGCGATATGTATAGCCTTCTGGAATGATTAACTGTATCCAACAGGATTCTAGGCCCTATTTTACAGATGAGGGAGTAAAACTGAGAGATTTTTTTTCCAAGTAAAAGTGAGAGGGCATTTGTTGTTTTCCTGCTCAAAGGGAAATCTGTGTTGATGCCCACTGTATGATGTTTTCCTGAATCATCAGTTGGCCGTTCCACTCAAGCTGGCTGGGGCTTCTGGGAGCTGAATCCTACAACACTTGGAGAACCAAAAGTTTGAGACTTTATGCTTCACAGTTATGCAAAGCCAACTCTTAAGTGACCAGCAGTGGCAAATAAGCACAAGTAACTTCATGGGGGATGCAAAATGTGCACCATGGCACATTCATGTTTGATGTGCATCCTTATCCAACGGACATCCATGTGCAATGGCAACTCATGCACCACATATGTTGATATGTACCTTCAGGTAATTTCTGATTTATGACAACTCTAAGGGAAACCTATCACGGGGTTTTCTTGGCAAGATTTGTTCAGAGGGGGGTTGCCTTTGCTTGCCTCTGAGGCTGGGAGAGTGTGATTTGCTCAAGGTCACCCAATGAGTTTCTATGGGTGAGTGGGGATTTGACCTCTGGTCTCCAAAGCCAGAGTCCAACACTCAAACCACTACACCATGCTGGCCTCCATGTACCACGCAACCTTGGCAATCTTGAACTGAATGTATCCCTTCCACATCAGACCAAAATGTTCGTCTTCTTCCACAGAGGAAATTACAAATGCATAACGCCTAAATACTATACAGCACATGTGTTAAACACAAGGCCCGCAAGCCAAATCTAGCCCACCAGGCCATTTCATGTGGCCCTCACACCTTTCCTGCAGCTGTGGCACTCCCCCTGCCCGGCAAGCCTGATCCCTATATTGTGGGGGCCCAGCTGCCAGTATTCTGAAGAGGACCCAGCAGCCGGCACTCGCGATCTACTTCTACTTCTGACTGCTCCTCTGTCCAAGTCTCGCTGTCAGAGCATTGCTGCAGGTAACCATGGCAATGATTCACATGTCTTGCAAGACTTGGACAGAGGAGCAGTCAGAAGTAGAAGTAGATCGCGAGTGCTGGCTGCTGGGTCCCTCTTCAGAATACCAGCAGCCAGGGGCCCACAATATGGAGAGTGGGCTCATCAGTTAGAGAAGGGCAGGGGAAAGAGGCACAGGGGAGGGGGGAGTGAAGGAGGCACAGAGAGGGTCTGGAAAGCAGATAGTGGCACACCTTGGATATACTGACCAATTCTATGTCACTTTACAGAGGTATAGGGGGCATAAACTATGATCGAATAGCCCCAAAATGTCCAAGAAAAGAGAAGTTGATGCAGAGGGAAGGCAATTTAAAAATCAGTAATAATCGAATGCAGAGGCAATTGTTTAATATGATAAAAGAGTAGATACATTTATATAGTCTTACAGATACAACCGGCCCTTTGAGGGCAACCATAATGCTGATGCTACCCAAGATGAAATTGGGTTTGACACCAACAGGTAGCAGATCCTGTCTGACCCTGGAAGCTTAGCAGGGTTAGCATGGTTAGTACTTGCATGGGAGACCGCCAAGGAATAACATGTGCTGTGGGTTATATTTTAGAGGAAAGCACTGGCAAAACCACCTCTGAGCATTTCTTGCCTAAGAAAACTATGAAATTCATGGGGTCTCTATAAGTTGACAAGAGATTTGAAGCCACACGGACACACACAAGACACAAACAGGATGATGGCAAATGTCTGCAGGATGTGACATAAGTTTGGGGAGAGGGTCCCAAAGAAAAGAAATCATAATGTCAAGGGAGGCTTTGCAGAAATTGTTGCCAGATTTATTTTCTAAAGAAACAGTCTTTGTAACACAGAGAGAAAAATAAAATCACGAAGAAGGCCTCTTTCCTATTCTTGTCTCTTCAGACAACCCCCTCCCCATCTGCTTCAGCCCCTGCGATCCCTTCCTACTCAAATTTATGCTGATGATGCACGTATTAAAAATAATCCCTGTGATAATATAGAGGCAGCTTTGGGGACCTGAGCTTGTCTCGGCACCAAATTGGCTCAATTATTGTGTGTGATTGAAGTCCAGGTTGGGGCGGAAGGTTGGGGTGGGGTGGGAGAGAGGAAATAAACACCCTGGCTGTGATGCTAGTGGCATTACGTCCTCATTGGTGTGAAGAAGAGGCAGGCAGGGAATAAATAGCCAGGTGGTCCAGCCTGGAGCCAGATGCAAACAGCCGGAGGCAGCAGGAGAGCATCTTCACAAGACCACCACGATGCCTGCAACAGCCATCCCAGTTTACCTCTTCTGCCTCCTTGCCTTCTCTTCAGGTTGCTACATCCAGAACTGCCCTCGGGGAGGGAAGAGAGCATACCCGGACACGGAGATCCGACAGGTACCACAGGGGCTGGGTTGATGTGTGTGTCTGCCTGAGAGAGAAAAGAGAAAGAGAAAGAGAGAATAAGTTTTACTTGACATTTCTGCGCCTGAGAGGGAACAAAACTGCTTCCACATTCCTTCTATCTTCCAAGTCTTCTGGTCAGTGGTCAGTGCTAAATGCAGAAGCTACTTCTCGTGGCTGCTGGTGGCTTCCGTATAGGGGTGGGGCAGGGGAAGCTGTTCCTGATTTAAGTCCAAACTTTACAGGAACTATCTGTGAACTTGATTGAAAGGGCTGGCTGGGTTCAGCGCCTTGGAGAGTGCATTTCAATTTCAATTTCAGCTTCACTGCAATGGAAGCTCCAAGCCATCATCATGAATGAGTCTTCTTTTTTCTCTGTCCTTTCCATTTTCTCCAGCTTTATAGGGTCTCACTTGTCTCTCTTGTTAGCTTTTCAGTAGGGAAGGTAAGTCACTATGGGACACCTTGGATCTCTCAGAGAAGCAGCTCCCGTGATAAGAGAGGATAAAAGGTGGGGTGACTAAAAGGAAAAGGTTTGGATTCTCTTGCTAGTCCAGACTCATTGAATGAAGGGGATTTACCTAATTGTTGACTTGACCTTCTGTTCTAGTAGAGGTTAAACCAGTAGGATTTGGGCCAGTGTTTGTCCGAGGAAGTACTGAAAATTTGGAAGCTGGTGTTTTCAGGGAGCATGAGATAAAACTGAGCAAGCTCTCTGAAAGAGAGAGCAATTTCAACAAATTTAGCAATATTTCTTCATCCTTTCTGAGACACAAAGATCTTGTTAGTGTAAGTGATGCTTACACACATCTTTCTCTTTTTGGACAGGGTGCAGGGAGCTATTTGCACTTCATCCAAACAAAGCCGCCCCTTCCCTGGGCATCTGTCAAGCCTTGGGTGGGGTTACTGCCTCTTACTGGCTAGGCGGGGAAGGGAAAGACATTCATACAAAGAAACTGTGACTGGTCTGGGCTCCGAGGGGAAAGGAAAGGAGGGTGAACTCCATCTGCGAGTGCCTCTTCATTTCTTCCCTTTCTGAGCCAAGACCAACTCCTTCTTCCTTGACTGAATTCCTTCATCCCCTCCTCACCAATGAGCAGCAGCGGCCAGGGCTTGGCAACTGACATAGCAAGGGGAGGACACTGAACTGCATGGGAAGAATGTTAAGCTCTACCTGCTTGATTCAGGATCTTGATTAACTGTTTGAAAAAGTTAGTTTACTTAGTTAAGTTTACCTACTAAGTAGCATTTCCTGGCCTGACTTACTCCTCAGTCCTACCTTAACAGCCATCAGCCTCTGAAAGCAATGGAGGTAGTTCTCCTGCCAATCAGGGCACAGGATGTACCCACCCCCCTCCTGCCAGTCCAAGCCAGTAATCAGAAGCAGGGTTCTTGTTGGTAGTTCCTTCTCACACCAAAGGCCTAGAGACCATGGAAGCCCTATGACGAGGGGCTTAAAGAGTTGGGTATGTTCAGCCTGGAAAAGAAAAGATTAAGAGGGCACATAGCAGGGGGTTGGACTGGATGGCCCGTGTGGTCCCTTCCAACTCTACATTTCTATGATTCTATGACACCCGTGTTTAAATATTTAAAGAGAGGATGGAGCAAGCCTGTTTTCTGCTGCTCCAGAGACTAGGACATGGAGCAATGACTTCAAACTTCAGGGAAAAAAGATTCCATCTGAACATTAGGAAGAACTTCCTGATGGTAAGAGCAGTTTGACAGTGAAATGCACTGCCTCAGAGTATGGTGGAGTCTCCTTCATTGGGCTTTTTAAAAACAGCATCTGGATGGCCATCTGTCAGGAATGTTTTGATGGTGTCTTCCTGCATGTCAGAAAGAGGTGAGACTGGATGGTCCGTGGGGTCTCTTCCAATTCTAGGATTCAGAGACGGCTAACAGGAGGAAGATGGAAATATCAGTCTCCTGTGGTCTGATCAACAGGGAATAGAGCTTTGTCACTTGCAGTGGCTGATGGCTGTTAAGGTAGGACCAAGGGACTTTTATGATTACGGCAATAATGCCACAATCATGAATACATAGGCCATTTCCGCACTAGACTGTTATAGCGCTACTATTTCACTTTCAACATCCTATGGAATCCTGGGGTTTGCAGTTTCGGGAGGGGTCCTCTCAGTTCCTCCCGAAACTGCAAACCCCAGGTCCATAGGATGTTGAAAGTGAAATAGTAGCATTATAACAGTCTAGTGCGGAAATGGCTATAGTCTTCGTGGATACATATCAGCTGTGGATGTGTAACTCTAGGTATAAGCTGTAAGGCCCCTAACTTTTCTTACATCCAGCCAGTGTGGTTAGTCATTTGAGTGCTGGACTATGACCACGGAGTCCGGGTGACAGTTCCCCACTTGGCGATGGAAACCCACTTGGGTGACCTTTGGTGCATCACGCACTCTCAGCCCCAGAAAAAAAGCACACGATAGGTTTGCCTCGGGGTCGCCATAAGTCAGAAGTGACTTGAAGGCACATAACACTGGACTAGCTCGTGGAGCAACGGTTTCAACCTTCGGGAAAGGAAATTCCACCCAAACATTAGGAAAAACTTCCTGAGGGTGAGAGGAGTTCAACAGTGGAATGCACTGCTGGCTGGGAGTGTGGTGGAGTCTCCTTCTTTGGAGATTTTTAAAGAGAGGCTGGATGGCCATCTGTTGGGAATGCTTTTTTTTTTTAATTGGTTAAACCATAAAAAAAAATAATGTTAACACATCATTCTATCACCATACAAAGTTCTTGGATACATATATCTCAATCCTAGAATTGTTCTGTTTCTTCATAACTTCCCTCTCTGACTTTGAGAACAAGTTAAGTTCTATCTGTTCCAAAAACAGTCACATAATCTTTTATAGATAATATTCCTGAATATTTTCAAAAATCAATGTTCACCATCTTGATACCATTCCATAAATTCCTATAATAGTTTATTATGCTATCCCATTCTTTCATAAATCTCTCCATTTTCTCTCCTCTTAATACATGAGTAAGCCTATCTATTTGAATCATATCAAATATTTTCATCTCCCATTCTTCTAACGAGGGCACAATTTTCAATTTCCATTTTTGTGCCAACAACATCCTAGCAGCGGCTGCCATAGAAAACAATTGTTTTCCTGCCTTTTTTTCTAGCTTTTCATCCATTATGGATAACAGATAAAGTTCTGGGGACATTTTGTACTGAATACCTAACATTTTCTCTATTTGAATATGAATAAACTTCCAGAATTTTTTAACTGTTTTACAAGACCACCACAAATGATAAAAGGTACCCATTTCTTGACCACATTTCCAACATTTGTTTGAATAATTACTAGACACTTTAGACAATCTTTCAGGTGTAAGATACCAGCGTAAATACACCTTGTATAAATTTTCGTTAATATCTTGGCATGCAGTGTATTTAACCCTTTTTGTCCAAATTTTCTCCCATTGTTCCATGGGGATTGAGTGGGAGACATTTTGTGCCCATTTGATCATAGTTGATTTAACGGGTGTTGGGAACGCTTTGATGGTGTCTTGGGGTCTCTGCTTGCTCTATGATTTTATGAACAGCAACAAGTCTAGGTCACAAATCTGACTCTGTAGTTACTGGATTCCATCCCAAATACTAAGCCATGGTGTAGATGGACGAACACATGCCTTCTGCCAGGGAGGTGGCATTTCAGAACATGGCACTGGAGTCTCAGTGAGCACTTCTGTAGCCCATGCTATGGGGAGCCCCTTTGCCTCCATCCCCTGTAGAAGTTTTCAGGGAGATCAGTACCCAGTGTGGGCAGTTTGCGGGCCAGATTTTACTCAAAGACTGCCCAAAGGCAAGCCATCAAGTAACTTCTGGGCAAATTCTCCTCTTTTAATTTCCATTCTGTCTCTGCAAAATGGGTATAAGGCGGGTCTGCTTCCTTCTGTGGGAGTCTTCTCCAAAGTCAAGTCTGAACACTGAAGCAGCTGTCTAAGCTGTCTAACCCTAATGGGTTCAGCACCTTGAATAGCTCCTTTATAAAGTTTGGACTAAAACCCAAAGTGGAGTTGTTACCCTACTGACACATATAGGATGCATTATCTGGTAGAAAAGGATCTTTGGAAACTCTGCCCTCGGCAGGACCAGCTGAGAGATTGCCTGGGGGTTGTAGTCCAAGAAGCAACCCCACAAGCAACCATAGCTATAGTCAGACACAGGACTATGGGAGTTGTAGTTCAGACATCTAGAAAGCACCAAGATGGGAAATGATGCTCTAGCCTTTTTCTGACAGGGCTGTGTATTAATGCACTGGACATAAGAGAAAATAAGAGCCTTACAGCTTATATGGATTCGTCATCTCATTGACATTGGAGCTGCCACTGGTCTTAGCCAAGCATTTAATGTCTCTGTGTATTGCCTGTCGACTTATGGTGATGCCATGCATTTGATAGGGTTTTCTTAGGCAAGGAAAACTCACAGGTGGTTTTACCAGTTTCTTCCTCTGAAATAGAGCCTATGGCACCTGGTATTTTGTTGGCGGTCTCCCATCCGAGTACTAACCAGGGCTGCCCCTGCTTAGCTTTCAAGATCAGACAGGATCTTATACCTTTAGGGTATTTAGGCAGCCCTTTAATCCTGTCATTCATTCTGCCTCCCCACCCACCTTTTCCTTATTAGTGTATCCCCTGTGGCCCTGGAAACAAAGGGAACTGCTTTGGCCCCAGCATCTGCTGTGGAGAAGAGCTGGGCTGTTACTTCGGCACCTCTGAAACCCTGCGTTGCCTGGAAGAGAACTACCTGCCTTCTCCCTGTGAGGCTGGAGGGAAACCTTGCAGTGCAGGGGGGAGATGTGCTGCGTCTGGCATTTGCTGCAATGATGGTAAGCAAGGAAGAAAATACATTTATTTATTTATTTTATTTATACCTCGCTTTTCTCCCAAGTTGGCTTACAAATTAAAAATCAAAAGGACAACATATAATTACCATAACAACTACGTAAAACATCGTAATACATTTCAATTCTGGCACATTGCTTAAAGCCTATACATACCAATATGCTATCTAGCAGCAGAAATTTCTGGAGCTGGAAATCTCATTCCATTTGATTTTGATTTTTGAAACATAGGTATGTGCATATATAAATACATATGACTTTTTCATTTTTGGTCATTGTGGAATTGGAATTCTCTTCTTTCCACAATTTCCAAGACCCACTGACTCATTATTTCACTGCAATAGTTCCTGCTCAACGGCCATTTGGTGGCAGAGAAGCATTTGGCTGTGTCTCCATTAGCCAGATGCAGAATGGTGGCATCATCCTCTGAGACTTCCATAGGATCCTACCAAATGATGTTAGCGGTCTGCTATCTCTATGGGACATAGAATCATAGAATTGTAGAGTTGGAAGACACTACGACGGCCATCAAGTCCAATCCCCTGCTATGGAGGAGCACACACTCAAAGCATCCCCAGAAAATGGCCATCTAGCCTCTGTTTTAAAACCTCCAAAGAAGGAGACTCCACCACAGTCCCAGGCAGCAGCATATCCCACTGTCAAATGGCTGTTACCATCAATAACATCTTCCTAATGTTTAGGTGGAATCTATTTTCCTGTTGTTTGAATCTGTGCCTCCATGTCCTAGTCTCTGGAAGAGCAGAAAACAAGCTTGCTCCATATTCAACATGACATCCCTTCAAATATTTAAACAGGGCTATTATATCCCGTCTTAACCTTCTCTTCTGCAGACTAAACATACCCAGCTCCCTAAGCCGCTCCTCATAGGGCTTCATGGCTTCCAGACCCTTCACCATTTTGGTCATCCTCGTCTGGGCACATTCCAGCTTGTCAAAATCCTTCTTGAATTACAGCGCCAGGCACTTCTCCAAACTCCCTGAACGGCTGTGGCATGAAGGACTATTGCAGTAAACTAGTGGCTCAAAGGGTAGTGGGAGAGGACCTGTAACATAGTTCTGCCTGTGGAATTTTTACATTATGTTTATTCATGTGGGACCTTGGCCAATTTTGAATAGTGATTTTGAGCATCATATACTATATCTTATCCCCAAGATGGTCTTTTCTGAGCACTCTTTTTTGAACAAAATATCCCAAGATCTTTTTGCACGAACACCCTCCCCCCCAAAAAAAACAACCCTGCAAAATGTAAAAAAAGGGGGGGGGAATAAAAATGTGCAAAATCTCAACTGGTAGGGAGAAACTCTTTGAAATTACTCATTCTTGCCTATAAGAATGAAACACGGTAAAACACACAAAGGAACTCCCCACAGACACGATTTCTTTACCTTCTACGCAGCCAACTAAAATCTCCCCACTTGGGGTTTCTTTCTTCCCAAGAGAGCTGCACCGCTGATGCCGCCTGCGTGGATGAGAATGGCGAAAGGAGCCGGGCATCCTCGGAAAAGAACCTGACTGTGCTGGACAGCTCAGCAGGAGACCTGCTCCTCAAACTGATGCACATGGCCAACGCAAACCGGCAGCAACAGCAGGGTAAAGAGCAGTTTTACTGAGGCTGCTACTCTGGAGATGGTCTGGAATGCCCTGTTTACAGCCCTTTCACATTTTTCTGAAAAAGAAACAGAAAGAGCCCTCAGTGACAGACAGAAGGAGCCATTTGTGAGTAAAATGTAAATACACAGCAAATAATAAAAGTCTTTTATGGCATGGTGTTGAAGTCTCTTCTCTATCACTGGTATCTGGAAGCATGCCATGTTTCAGATTAGTGGTGTAACAAATGTGGGGAAATAATGAATTTTTTTCTTGAGCAAAATCTTGATTTCGTTGCTGTAAAAAAGGAGACCAAAAGTGGAAAGGTACAGCAGACTGAACTCACAGAATTATAGAGTTGGAAGGGACCACGAAGGCCATCCAGTCCAACCCCATTCTGCCATGCAGGAACACACATCAAAGCACTCGCAACAGATGGCCATCCAGTCTCTGCTTAAAAACCTCCAAAGAAGGAGACTCCACCACACTCCGAGGCAGTATATTCCACTGCCAGACAGCTCTGGCCATCAGGAAGTTCTTCCTGAGGTTCAAGTGGAATCACCTTTCCTGCAGCTTGAATCCATTGCTCCTTGTCCTGGTCTCTGGAGCAGCAGAAAACAAGCTTGCCCCACCCTCCATATCACATCCCTTCAAATATTTAAACATGGCTACCATGTCACCTCTCAACAGAGCAGGGAAGCATTCCAACCCTTTCACTGAAGGGCCCCCAAACAAATTCTACCCAGACAATAATCAAATTCCCTGTTACTGGCCATATGGGGACCGTGAGTTGGGGTTTACACCACCAGGCTGATTCTTATGGATGATAGGCTCCCAAGGGTTATAAAGTGCAGAAGCAAGCTAAAGAAATCAAAGTTGGTAAGTGTAACCCATCTCCCCTCCCTCCTACAATACCAATGAGAACTGTGCAAGCACCGTAGCAGCAAGAAAAGTTCTCTCTTTTCTCAGCCTTTGTATCTTTTCCCAGGCTTGAACTGCAAAGCAAATACAAAAAAATATCCAACAAGGTCCTTAATACAAACGAACCCTTAATGCCACAGCACAGCTGTTAACATTTGGCTCCAATTCCAAGAAGGTGTCTGAAACCCATCTGGCTGGCATCAGAGGTCCACCTCACTAGATATAACATGCTCTATCATGCGGCATATCTATCCACAGCTGAATTTGGAAAGAACTGCTTTCCAGCTACAACCTCCAGATCTCACACCGGGATTTTGGAATCTGGAGTCCAAATAGTAAATGTTCCAAGCTCTGACCAACAAAACAGACTTCATATATTTTGTTTCTCGGAAACAAAATCCTGTTAGCAGGGAATGGATAAGACATTTCTGATTAAATTCTCAGGACTGCACAATTCCCAAGATTCACTAAAGGCAGGCATGCCATTCTAAGCAATACACTATGCTAGCACCATATGGTATCACTGGGGGCTTTTAGACATCAGATATCAGAAAATTTGGATCCACCCAAAGCTCTCATTTGAGCCACCAGAAAATTCTATTTTCTGAGTGCTGCTTCAAATATTATCCCACAAACAGTTGAAATCCCACATGAAGGAGGTAGAGCATCACTTTACACTCATGCATAGCACAAATACCCACATGTGGAGAGACACTAGACCAGCATTATGTAAAGCCCACGCAGAATAGCAACATTGTGCAACACCTGCCAGTGACTGGATGCCGCTGTGCGATTGCAATGGTCAGTGCCTAAACACAATGTACAATATTGTTGTATGCACAGCTCTACTTCTTTGACTGCCAAAAGAACACATCTGTTGCACTATAGCAAATAATTTGCCCTCTATGCATAGTGCCACCTACATGTGCATGTATCATTAACAACATGCCAACCATGGAGTCATATGCCATGGAGTTATATGACAATTGTTCGTTTCTGAATTGCAACACAGGGCAACTGAATGTGCAAACAGAGGTGAAATTCATGATCAAAACATGAAATGCACATCTGTGTATATAAAACTCAATGTACCTCTGCATGCGCAATGCACAATGGCATCACATACACAATAGCAATACAAGCACATCTCTGCTTCTGCAATCATTTGAATCCCATTTGGAAGAAAGGTGAGATATAAATTCCATAAAATAGATAAATAAGACTTTCAACGGAATATGGACTTCCACTTTGGACAATAACATCCAGCCACTTCTGCAGAGGAACTTACTGTTGAGAAATGTGAGAGATAGCAGTAGATCTCTCAAGCAGAGTAATCAATGGGCAAGACAGAAGCTGAACAGTGAGCACGTCCACCAAAAACACGTGCAGGGGCTAAAAAAGAAAAGAAATAAATTTAGAGTTCTTTGTAAAATATATAAAAGTAACTTTATTTACAATGCACATCCATACTCAAGCACATAGTCTAATGGAAGAGAGAGAGGAAAGAAGAAATGGCTGCAGGTGGAAAAGGAGTGGGTGTGATAACACTGACAAACAGGAAATCAGCGAACATGCAAACTAGCGCTCGGTGTGTTGTTGTTGTTGTTGCGGCTGTATGCCTTCAAGTCAGCACTGATTTATGTTTGTCTTATCCTAGAGTTTTCTTGACAAGACTGATTCAGCAGAGGTTTGCCATTACCTTTCTCTTGGGCTTAGAGGGGACAATTTGCCCAGGCAGGGGCATCACTGCGGTTTGTTGACACCCTGTGCAAGAACTCGGGGGCCATTTCCGCACTAGACTGTTATAGCGCTATTATTCCACTTTCAACCTCCTATGGAATCCTGGGGTTTGCGGTTCCGGGAGGGGCTGGCTGGCCCCTCCCGGAACCGCAAACCCCAGGTTCCATAGGAGGTTGAAAGTGGAATAATAGTGCTATAACAATCTACTGCGGAAATGGCTATGGTGTTACCTCTCCCCGCTACTGAGAGGTGGAGCAGGAAGTGAGAGAGGAAAGCAGGAAGGGGTGATGACCGTGCATTGGCATGGCAATTGAGTTTTGAGGAGGGGGAAGGGAGAGAAATAAACCGGCCCTTCCTCCTTCCACTCACCGCCGTGGTGACCAAGCCCTGCTGGAGTCTAATGTTGCAGCTGCCTTTGAAAGCCTAGCCCACCGGGGCCCGGCCAGCCAACCAGGAGGAGAGAAGAGTGTGGCAGGATGCCGCTCCCCCTCAAGCTGATACCCAGCCAGGTCTTGCGCATAAGTTCGGGACCCTCGCTGCCTCCACTCCTTGCCCACTGGGCCTCCGAACATGCTTAGCAGAAGCCAAGTGCATACATGTCTGGTGGCAGGGCTGGGATCATGGGATCACATATTCCCGTGCAAAAGTGGGGAGAGTCATTTTGGCATCTCTCTCTCCATTGGTGTCATTTGGTACAGTCTGCATCCCCACACACACACACCCTCCCCCACAGTGATGCCACTGTGCCCAGGCTCACCAATGGTTTTCTGTGGTTGAGTGGGGATTCGAAAACTTGGCCTCTCAGAACCCCACTCCAAAACTCAGATCGTTTCTGCCCTACACTGTTATAGTGCTATGATTTCTCAAAAATAAGTCATGCCAGACTAATCTTATCTCTTTTTATGATAGAGTTACTAGCTTGATAGATGAAGGGGATGCTGTGGATGTAGCATATCTCGATTTCAGTAAGGCCTTTGACAGAGTTCCCCATGACATTCTCGCAAAGAAACTAGTAAAATGCGGGCTGGACAGGGCTACTGTTAGTTGGATTTGCAATTGGTTGACCGACCGAACCCAAAGAGTGATCACGAATGGCTGCTTTTCATCCTGGAGAGAAGTGATTAGCGGGGTGCCACAGGGATCTGTCCTGGGTCCAGTGCTGTTCAATATTTTTATCAACAACTTGGATGAAGGAATAGAGGGCATGCTCATCAAATGTGCAGATGACACCAAATTGGGAGGGGTTGCTAATACGCCAGAGGACAGGATCAAAATTCAAAATGACCTGGACAGATTGGAGAGCCGGGCCAAGGCTAACAAAATGAAACTCAACAGAGAGAAGTGTAAGGTCCTACACTTAGGTAGAAAAAGTGGAATACAGAAATATAGGATGGGGGACACGTGGCTGGATAGCAGTACGTGTGAAAGGGATCTAGGAGTCTTCGTAGACCACAAGCTGAACATGAGTCAGCAGTGTGATGCGGCAGCCAAGAAAGCCAATGCAATTCTCGGCTACATCAATAGGAGTATGGTGTCTAGATCGAGGGAGGTACTGGTACCACTCTATTCTGCTTTGGTTAGATCTCATCTTGAATACTGTGTCCAGTTCTGGGTACCCCAATTCAAGAAGGACATGGTCAAGCTGGAGCAAGTCCAGAGGAGGGCAACCAAAATGGTGAGGGACCTGGAAGCCATGCCCTATGAGGATAGACTTAGAGAGCTGGGTATGTTTAGTCTTCAGGAGAGAAGGTTAAGAGGGGACATGATAGCTATGTTTAAATATCTGAAGGGATGCCATGTAGAGGAAGGAGAGGGCTTGTTTTCTACTGTTCCAGAACCAGGACAAGGAGCAATGGATTCAAGCTGCAGGAAAGGAGATTTCACCTGAACCTCAGGAAGAACTTCCTGACGGTCAGGGCTGTCCGGCAGTGGAATCTGCTGCCTCAGAGTGTAGTGGAGTCTCCTTCCTTGGAGATCTTTAAGCAGAGGCTGGATGGCCATCTGTCACAGGGAGTGCTTTGAGGGTGTTCCTGCATGGCAGGGGGTTGGACTGGATAGCCCCTGGGGTCTCTTCCAACTCTACATTTCTATGATTCCATGATTCTATGATTCCACTTTCAACATCCTGTGGAATTCTGGGGTTTGTAGTTTACTGAGGCCAAAGAGCTGAAAATGCTAAAGGCCCCTCCCTAAACTGCAAACCCCAGGATTCCATAGGAGGTCGAAAGTGGAATAATAGCACCATAACAGTGTAGGGCGGAAAGGCCCTGAGACCACTGCAACACGCTCGGTACAGGCGTACAAATGTTGCCAACTCTAATGGTTCTGCACGTGTAGGTCGCTAACAGGATGTCAGCTACGACAAAGCTGCCAATGAACATGTTTCTGTGGAGTGCTACAAGCCACCTTTACATTCCTGTTAGGGTTATAGCATGAATTAAGGCAAAGGGGGAGTTTTATATCAGAGGTTAGCCATTGGTAAATTCTGTCCTAAAGGTTTATATCGGTATGGCTGTTGTTCTGATGTTTTCTGAGGATGAAATTTGGGGCAACGATGCTAAATGAGGACTAGCAATTCTCCAAAATATATTTTTGAGGATTCCCTCCATGAAACCCCCTGCCAAGCACTTGGGCTGTGCTGTCTGGGTTTTGTCTGCTTTCCTCTCTACTATTAGCTTAGGGCCATTTCTGCACTAGCCTGTTCTAGCACTATGATTCCACTTGCAACATCCTATGGAATCCTGGGGTTTGCAGTTTTGGGAGGGGCTGGCTGGCCCCTCCCGAAACTGCAAACCCCAGGATTCCATAGGATGTTGAAAGTGGAATCAGAGCGCTATAACAGCCTAGTGCGGAAATGGCCTAGGTGTATGTTACATATGTAGTGGTTTGAGTATTGGACTATGACCCCGGAGACCAGGGTCTGATTCCCTGCTCGGCCATGGAAATCCACTGGGTGACCTTGGGCATGTCACACAGTCTCAGCCCCAGAAAACCCCATGATAAGTTCATCTTAAGTTGTTGTGTGACTTGCAGGCACACAACAACACCAAATGTAAAGTCGAAGGCTTTCACAGCCAGAATCCATAGGTCATTGTGGGTTTTCTGGGCTTTGAGGCTGTGTTCTATTAGTATTTTCTCCTAATGTTTCGCCTTCATCTGTGGCTGGCATCTTCAGAGGATCTGGTGGCATGGAAGTGAGACAGAGTATAGATACTTGTGTAGTCCCCAGGTGGGAGAGAGCAATTTGCATGTGTTACAGTTGGCCCGTGTGATGGCCTATTGTTAAATGGGATACCCCCCAGGGTTGCGTTAGTCAGGGGATATGCATAACAGTGCATTAAGTACCTTAGCCATCCATTGTATTGCTTCTTGTACAGGGACCTCCAGAGTCTGGGTGGTGTTCATTGGTATATTGGTTCATTGGTTCATTGTAGACTGTGATGAAGAAACATAGCCTCCAAACAATCTACAGACAGACCAAGAAAATTCAACAAATGCTACGTTCAGTAAAGGACACAAGGGATCCTCTCACTTCTGCTGGAGTTTACCGCATACCTTGCAGCTGTGGGCAGGTCTACATAGGGACTACAAAGCGCAGCGTCCAAACACGAATCAAAGAACACGAAAGACACTGCAGACTGATCCAGCCAGAAAAAATCAGTGGTAGCAGAGCATCTTATAAGCCAACCTGGACACAGGATGCTTTTCGAAAGCACGGAAATTCTGGACCGTTCTGACAACTACTATGTCAGACTACACAGAGAGGCCATGCAAATCCATAAACACCTGGACGATTTCAACAGGAAAGAAGAAACTCAGAAGGTAAACAAGATTTGGCTACCAGTACTGAGGAACACTAAAATCCAGACTCAGAAATACGTCAGTGAAGACCACCCAGACTCTGGAGGTCTGTCTACAAGAAACAATACAATGGGTTGCTAATGTACTAAATGCACTGCTATGCATATCCCCTGACTGACAATACACCCCGGGGGATACCCCATTTAACAATAGGCCATCACACGGGCCAACTGTAACACATGCCAATTGCTCCCTCCCACCCGGGGACTACACCGGTATACATACTCTGTCTCACTTCCATGCCACCAGATCCTCCGAAGATGCCAGCCACAGATGGAGGTGAAATGTCGGGAGAAAATACTAATAGAACACGGCCTCAAAGCCTGGAAAACCCACAACAACCTAACAACACCAAATGTTGCATATGTTTTGTCTATTAGGCAAAGCCGCCCAGAGCTTGTATTTTTGGATCTTATGAGATCAGTAAGAGGAGGCAGCAGCCGCACTCACAGTGGACTAGCCCTTCAGCACTGGGTACACCGCAAAATGACCTCAAATTACATGCAAACACTATGGGGTTTCACCTCTTGTGAGTGCATCTGACCCTTCTTTTTCCTGCTCTCAGCTCCTCAGACACAAGTGACCGAGATAGGCCTTTTATGAAGTCTGCTTTAAATCTTGCAACAGTTCTTATCTCATGGGAGCCTGGAACTCTTGTGGGATTTGAGGCAGGCTTTATGCAGACCCTCCGACATTTCAGACACTAAAGTTCACAGTTAAAGATCACTTATTTAATACATCTAAACCCTAACTGGCCCTACCTAACTTTAACTCACATCTCGCTTTCATATTCCTAACCCTGGCCATTCCACACTAGACTGTTATAGTGCTATTGTTCCACTTTCAACATCCTATGGAATCCTGGGGTTTGCAGTTGAGGGAGGGGTCTTTGAGGTCCCTCTCAATTTAAGATGAACCCCAGGATTCCATAGGACGTTGAAAGTGGAATAATAGCACTATAACAGCCTAGTGTGGAAATGGCCTCTGACAGACTGCTGTCTCTCACTCTCTAATTCCAATCTAGCCTTTTTAACCTCCTTTTCAAACGCTCAGCCAACTACCAGTCACTCCCAAGATTCCATTCTCTCACCCCTTCCAACAGATTATTTACATTATTACATTTACCATATTTCACATCCATAACCATTGTTGTCGCTGTATACCTTCAGGTCATCTCTGACATATAGTGACCCTGAGTCAAACCTATTCCAGGGTTTTCTTGGCAAATTTTTTTCAGAGAGGGTTTGCCTTTTGGGTTTGTCTGAGGCTGAGAGAGTGTGACTTGCTCAACAGCAAGCCACAGCAGAATGGGGATTTGAACTCTGGTTTCCAGGGTCCTAGTAAAACATCCCAAACCGCTACACCACACTGGATCTCATACATAACCACACTTTACCTCCAGTTCCCTGATACACACAACATCCCTCCTAAGTCTATAACATCACCTTCAAGCATACAGCTGACCCATTCTGAGGTGCACCTAAGCTCACTCCGCTTGGCTTTCAGCAACTAGAGAAGAATGGCCTTTATTTTGGGAATGGAGGACTCTTTTTCTCCTTGGACTCCTCTTTCTTCCCTGAATGCTCAATGGAAGCTGGAATGTGCCTTGGGTAGGACAGATCTGCACCTCAGAGCTGGCTGGCTGCTGTTGCACATCAGCAAAAGAAGGGGAGAAGGAGAAGCAGACTTCATCCCCAGATGATCGGATTATGTTTGCTAATGGAGACATCAACCATTTCCGCACTAGACTGTTATAGTGCTATTATTCTGCTTTCAACACCCTGTGGAGTTCTGGAGTTTGCAGTTTAAGGAGGGGCCTTTAGAATTCTCAGCCAGTGAGCTCTTTGGCCTCAGTAAACTACAGAGCCCAGAATTCCACAAGATGTTGAAAGTGGAATAATAGCACTGTAAAAATGTAGTGTGGAAATGGCCTTCCATTCTGCCAGTGAGCTACTTGGATCTCTGCCATTACGAGAGGAAAAAAAAGTCCCACCGCACTGGGCGTAAAAACTGACCCAAGCAAGGACAATTCATGGGTAATACTTCAGCTCTGCTGAAAAGGAAAAGTTGGAGCAGACACCACAAGGGGGAAGCTTTAAATGAAGATTACAGGGGACCTTCTGCTGAACTGGATATATTTCTGAATAAGCTACATAGAAAGAACCATGGGAATAGGCATCAGTGGATAATTTAGCACTAGTTGAAGTGCTGTGTGTTAGCTCCCTTTTCATTCTTCTTCTATCGCATTATGCAAAAGCAGTGGACCACCGAACCATAGCAGGATGCAAAGAGAACCTTGGAAATGTTACCCTTTTGCGACTGTAACTTCCAGGACTCTTCAACCAGGGTTGTTCTCAGAGTTGTAATCCAAGAAACGTTACTTTTCCAAGCTGTGGAAACAACTCCTTAGAGCCAAGTTGGACAACAGGTAGCCCTCCAGATGTTGCCAAACTCAGGCTTCCACTAGTCCTGACTAGCAGAGCCAGTAATGAGGAATAATGGGACTTGGAGTCGAACAATATATACAGACCCACACAACGCACCCTCCTTCTTCCAATGATGAGCCCTGCTTGATCTGATCTTACTTTATTCTCCTCTTGGCTGAGAAAAAAGGATTCTTGCTGATTTATGTTCCCTGGTGCAATAGCTTTTTTTCTTATTTAGTAATTGCCCTAATGCAGTCTTAGAGATGACTCTCCACTTCCTTACCAAACAGCTTCCTTCAAGTCAAGGTTGCTCTGACCAGAATAACAGATTAGTCAGTGTTTTTCACCCATTTTATCTTTCCTGCTCAGTTTCAGGGAATTAAAAAGAGCCCCCATAACAAGGAACCAGACAAACACAATGATATCAAATAAAGGAAAGGTAGCTACACAATGGGTTGTTCTCTTTCCTTGCTGAAACCTGCACACTTCATACCAATTTCATTTCATTAGCCATTTGGAGCTAATGTTAGTGCCATTGGAAATGCACAGAGAGAGCAGAAGAGTCTCAGATTATATTTTCTGCTGAAAACTGCCTCAGGAGAGGTTGGCTGGAATTTTGTTGGTATAACTTCCTATACAGAAGAAATGGGTTATTTGCATCTGATGCAGAACATCTGGATTCAGATCATAGAAGCTTCATGGTAACTCTGTGTCTTGTTCCAGAACTGGGGTGTAATTCTGGGCCTCCCCAAAACTTCTTTCTGTGCCAGACACTGACACATATCGCCGCTATGAGGTAAGTTCTACTGGTGGTCAGTGATGCAGCAGAGGGCACACAGCAGAGAGGAATCCCAGCAATTTTGCCGATTGGATCCAGCATCCTCTCACAGCCAGTGATAGATCTGGGCCCTCTGGTAATAGTGATCTGAGCACTGGACTACAACCCTGGAGACCAGAGTTCGGTTCCCTGCTCGGCGATGGAAACCCACTGGGTGACTTTGGGTGTATCACACCCTCTCGTCCCCCGGAAAGCCTGTGACAGAGTAACTTTGGGTTTCCATTAAGTCAGAAACAACTTGAAGGCGCACAACAACAAGCAAACAATGAAATTCTAGAGACAGCATGATGTAGTTGAGTGTTGGACTACAACTCCAGGAGGCCAAGGTTCAAATCCCTGCTTGGCCATGAAAACCCACTGGGTGACATTAGGCAAGTCACACTCTCACAGCCTCAGAGGAAGGCAATGGTAAACCCTCTCAGAACAGATCTTGCCATGAGAGAGTCACCTTAGGATCAGAATCGACTTCAAGGCACACAATAACAACGTCAATACTTTCTACCCAGATTATCACTTAGCTGACAATCAAGTTCCTCCTTGCTAGACATACGAGGAACTTGAGTTGGAGTACAATCCCTCCCCAGGCTTCAGAACTGATTTTCAGGCTGGGTAGGACAGTCCAAACTGCTGGCCAGATCTTTCAATCACTAGATCTGCAGTTAGACCTAAGTCATAAAATGTTGATGGATGGCAAGGTGTGTGAATCATAGAATCATAAAGTTGGAACAGACCCCAAGGGCCATCAAGTCCAACCCCATTCTGCCATGCAGGAATATACCACCAAAGCATTCTTGACAGATGCCCATCCAGCATCTCTTTAAAAACCTCCAAAGAAGGAGACTCCACCACATTCCCAGGTGGCAGAGTATTCCACTCTCAAACTGCATTTACCGTCAGGAACTTCTTTCTAATGATTAGGTGGAATGCCTTTTCTTGAAGTTTGAAGCCATTTCTCCATGTCCTAGTTTCTGGAGCAGCAGAAAACAGGCTTGTGGCATCCCTTCAAATATTCAAACATGGCTATCTTAACCTATTCTCCAGGTTAACACACCCAGCTCCCTAAGCTGCCCCTCATAGGGCTTCATGGTTTCCAGACCTTCAGTTTTTTTTGTCACCATCCTCTGGACATGTTCCAGTTTGTCCATTTCTTTCCTGAACTGTGGTGCCCAGTACTGGACACAGTATTCTCCAATATCCAGGAGAAGGGAAGGCTATGAGATGACATGCTATCTATGTTTAAATATTTGAAGGGATGTCATAGGACAGATGGGACAAGCTTGCTTATTGCTGCTCCAGAAACTAGGACCTAGAGCAATGGCTTTGAACTTCTGTTCGTGTAATCTTTGTGCAATCTGCTCCTGCAATCTGTTCATGCAATGTGCAATGGCGCCACATGGGAAATGGCTTCATTTGTTCAGTTCTGATTCTACAACCTTTAACTGCAGAGAACTATTACACCATGGACAAAAAGGTACAGTCACTGTATGGGAGTTTATGCAAGTATAAGTCACCAACAGGATGCCAGTTAACACTTCTGAACATTGTAAGCAACTGAACATACTTAACTATAGGTAAAAGAATAGAATTGTTGCCTTAATACTTTTTCATGCAAAATTGTTCTGCTCTAAGGCTTTGGGACACTGGAACATTGGGGTACATTTCTTTGCCTGATGGACAAAGTTGGTGACAGAGAAGACTAAGTGGAGTTGCTTTCACTCAAGTCTAGAGCAGGTACTTCTAAGAGGGACCCTGCAGGCATTGGAAACACCTCTTGACACCCAAGGCATCTTGTACTTGACAGTCAGAGAGATCATTCCAGTCGGTGGCTTCCATGTCAGTTCAGTGTCCCATGTTCTATTCTGTACTTCGAAGAAGCTACCCAATGTGCTGAATCTGTTTGGGGAAAATGATTCAGTACCTTGGACAGCTTGTATGAGTACCTTGAACAGTTTCCATTGATGCGGAAGCCACCATCTGCCATTGCAAAGAGCCACGAGTGTTATGAAGGAATATTGTGAAACTGTGACCAGTTCTGAGCACCACAATTCAAGAAGAATATGGAGAATCTGAAACATGTCAGAAGTGGGCAATCAAGAGAGTAAAATATCTGGAAACTAAGCTCTACGTGGGATGGCTTAGAGAGCTGGATATGCTTAGCCTGGAGAGGGGAAGACTGAGAGATTATACGACAGTTATCTTTAAATATTGGAAGGGATAACATGCAGAGCAGTGCTATGCAAAGTGGTGATTTGTCGACCAGTGCTGCTCCATGAGTCATTGGCTGCTAGCCCACAAAGACCAGGAGGGTTTCTGCACTAGCCTGTTATAGTGCTATTATTCCACTTTCAAAATCCTATGGAATTCTGGGGTTTGCAGTTTAGGGAGGAGCCTTTGAGGCCCCTCCCTAAACTTCAAACCCCAAGGTCCCAGAGGATGCTGAAAGTGGAACAACAGCACTATAACAGCCTAGTGTGGACATTCAATAGGAAAGCAAAGCACAGTTGTAGCCAATGAGTACCAATGTAGTACTAGTCCCTGGTACATTATGTATAAAAATAAAATTTGCCAGCCCCCCAAATCAGATAGTATGAAAAGCACTGCTGTAAAGGATGGTTCAAACCCAGACATGAACTAATGGATTGATATGACAAGAAGAAGAAAGATTCCACCTAAACATTGGGGGGGGGGCCATTGTGGTTGTAAGAGCTGTTTGAGAGTGGAACAGATTTCCTCAGAGCTTAGTGGATTCTCGTTTTTAAAGAGATGTTAAAGAGGAAGAGAAGGTTGAGAGGGAACATGATAGCCATGTTTAAATATTTGAAGGGATGTCATGTCGAGGAGGGAGTGGGCTTGTTTTCTCCTGCTCTTGAGACCAGGACAAGGAGCAATGGATGCAAGCTGCAGGAGGGGAGATTCCGCCTGAACCTCAGGAGGAATTTCCTGACAGTCAGGGCTGTTCGACAGTGGAATGTGCTGCCACGGAGTGTGGTGGAGTCTCCTTCTTTGGAGGTTTTTAAGCGGAGGCTGGATGGCCTCTTGTCGGGAGTGCTTTGAGGGTTTTCCTGCATGGCAGGGGGTTGGACTGGATGGCCCTTGTGGTCTCTTCCAACTCTACATTTCTATGATTCTAGGGACACCTCTCAGGAGTGCATTAGAAGCAGATTCTTGCACTGGGAGGAGGTTGGATTCGATGGCCCATGAGTTCCCTTCCAGTTCCATGATTTTGGGATTCTATGAAGGAAGAAAGACTTACCGCTGCACTCGAGTGTTCACACATCACTCAGCCTTGAGGAGGGTAATGGCATGGCTTGGCTCCCTGGCTTGATGTTTCTGAGCTGGAGTTCTCTGGGTAATGAGGAAAATGCAGCCTGCTTTATACATTCTTATGTCTCTCTGCCTACTCAAGATGTGTTCCCCCGGCAGCTGGTACGAAGACGGCCTACCGATGGACCAATAAGTTGCACCTGTGACCCTCTCACTCTCCCATGATCATCGCCTTCGAGAGTTCATCAGGCAGAAGACATTCTATGCTAATGTTTCTCTTTTCCTTATAATGGAATGCCAATCAGATGACCCTGGTTATGGTCCAGGGCAACAGAAAAGATTCCCTTTGACCTCTGAGTTATCTCTTGTGCCTTGCTTAAGTGCCAAATCTTAAAGCAAAAGAAGGTAGGAGGCAAAGGCCAAGATGAATCAGAGCTCTTGGTCAATTAGGCAAGTCAAATATAGGAGGTAGATTTATTGCTAACCTACCCTATTCATTACAGTTAAGAGTTTTCAAGTTTCTCTCTGACGCTGTAGAGTTTGCAGGGAGGTTCATTGGCTCTAACAAAGGTCAGATGAAGAGGAACAGGTCCAATAGCCTTGATATGAGCCCTGTCTAGTTTCATTAATAGCTGATATTGCTCATCTCTATTCATCACTGTCACTTTATCTTGGGAGAAGAATAATTTATCTACAGCAGCTGCTGGCGACTCCAAGTTCAGTGTAGTGGTGAATCTGCTCCGGCTTTCACTCTGAAATTTAAAGGAATTGTTCCTACCACCGACCCATAACACCTAACTAAAACTTCAGCACCTTGGATAGCTCCTTTAAAGTTCAGACTGAAACTCAGAACAGATTTACTGAATGAGGACATTGGACCCACCAATCACTGTTCTCCAACTCTCTATCCCACGCTCACACAAAAATGAACTGTGCCAGTAATGGTTTTGGTGCTCTTAGCTGAGAAACTTCGGCAATTTTGATTCTAAGTGGGTATGTACAGAAATTGGGCAACATGCGACTATAGCAATGAATTTTATGTAATACAGGCAGGTATCCCATTGTTGACTTATGCAAAGCACAGATTACTGCACAAAAGAGGTCATACATTTCTGTCTGTTGCAGAAGTCTGTATTCAGGTGAAGGTTTCAGAAACAGACTTGCACATGTGTATTACACTGTGCATTACCTGTGCAGATGTGCCTTGAGCATTGCAATCATGCATTTCACATTTCTTGGCACATCCATTTGCGCAGTCTTGGAAATCACTAATGCACAATCATTATGTAACTCTTTGAGTGCAAAATTACTTATTTCATTATTTATTTTTATAAGTAAAGAAAAGCATGCCTCAAAAACAATGTATTCAAATTGCATGTTGAAGTACATTATTTTTAAAAAAAAGAAAGAAAAGAGGAACAACATCCTAAAGAAAAAGGATAACAGAAAGAAAGCAATTATAAATTATACTGTGGTTTCTCTTCAGATTGTATAAATCTTTTGCCTTTTATTTTATTATTTACTTATTTAATTTATACAACTTTCTCTCAGCATGGGGCTCAGGTTGCCTGCAAAGGCTAAAAACAAGGTAAGCTAAAAACCTGATCATAAGAAAGGAAAGCATAACATTAAAATACCATTGAAATTTTAAAAAGTATAAAATCATTTAATAATAATAAAAACTATAGCTTACAAACTCCATAAAAGCCTCCCTGAGACCAATTAATCATTAAAATCAGACAAAGGTCACTGCTGGCAGGTGAAAGAAAAGCAAAGAGGGAACCAGGGCAGCTCCCATGGGAGGAAATTCCGCAGGGTGGGAGCAGCCACCGAGAAGGCTCTTTCCCTTAAGGTCATAACCAGAACTTTGAATTGTGCTCAGAAATGAAACAGTAGCCAGTGGAACTGTTTCAACCATTATATGCCATGTTAGTTCCTCCAAAGGATGTCATATGGAAGGAAGATGGGGCAAATTTGTCTCCTGCTGCTCGAGAAACCACAACACACAGCAATGGATTCAAACTACAGGACAGGAGATTCCACCTGAACATGAGGAAGAACTTCGTGATGGTATGAGTAGTTCAACAGTGGAATATGCTGCCTGGGAGTGTGGTGAAGTCTCCTTTCTTGGTGCTTCTAAAACAGAGCCCGGATGGCCTTCCGTTAAGAGTGCTTTGAGGGTGTATTCCTGCATGGCAGGATGGGGGTGGTCTGGAGGACCCTTGAGGTCTCTACCAAACCTCTTATTCTACGATTCTATCAACCCACTGAAGTTTCTGAACAGTTTCCAAAGGCAGCCCCGTGTGGAGTGCGTTACAGTAATCCAAACAGGATGTAATCAAGGCATATATCATCATAGCCAGATCTGACTTTGGTAGGAATGGACACAGCCAGCACAATTAAATTACGCTCTGGTTCCTTAATGTAGGATTTTGGTCATGTGGCCATGAGGTTGTTAGGGTGGATAAATAAATCATACCTTCAGCATATCCCCAGGTGGACACGGAGCTGGCTTGAACCCCCAAACACAAGGTAGGAAGGTAGAAAAGAGAAAGAAACAAAGAGAGAGAGAGAGAGGAAGAAAAAGAAAGAAAGAAAGAGAGAAAGAAAGAAAGAGAGAGAGAAAGAAAGAAAGAAAGAAAGAAAGAAAGAAAGAAAGAAAGAAAGAAAGAAAGAAAGAAAGAAGGAAGGAAGGAAGGAAGGAAGGAAGGAAGGAAGGAAGGAAGGGAGAGAGAGAGAGAGAGAGAGAGAGAGAGGAAGAAAAAGAAAGAAAGAAAGAAAGAAAGAAAGAAAGAAAGAAAGAAAGAAAGAAAGAGAGAGAGGAAGAGAGAGAGGAAGAAAAAGAAAGAAAGAAAGAAAGAAAGAAGAGAGAGAGAGAGAGAGAGAGGAAGAAAGAAAGAAAGAAAGAAAGAAAGAAAGAAAGAAAGAAAGAAAGAAAGAAAGAAAGAAAGAAAGAAAGAGAGAGAGAGAGAGAGAGAGAGAGAGAGAGAGAGAGAGAGAGAAAGAAAGAAAGAAAGAAAGAAAGAAAGAAAGAAAGAAAGAAAGAAAGAAAGAAAGAAGCTTCTTTGGCCAAGGGATCCCTCCCAGGAAGGATGAATTACTCTTTCAGGCTTCCCTTCTTATATCATTTTTATGTTTATATTAAAGAATGCTTACAGAAAAGGAAAGATTCATGCATCAGCAATGGTAGGATCACAGCTTGTACACGTGTTGCACTCCATCTGACCCTTAACTTCCCGAATCTACACGACCCTGTGACATCCTAGGTCATTCTCCAAGATATCTTTCAGGTTAGCAGTGTCCTTCTCTTTGCACATACTGAACATAGACAGGAACAGGGCAGAATCAGCAATTCTAAAGCAAGGTTGCTTGATGAGCCCCGAGCATCTAAAAATGCCAATTAATATCACAGTTAATGGTTAACGCACACCAGTTCTATAGCAAATTACAGAGTACCAAATTTCAAGCCTAACAAGGTCATACAATTTATGTGTTGTCAGTTTTTGATTTTTGTCATGTAGCTCCTTAAAGAAAGCCTGAAGAGTATCTACAAATTTTTTTAGCTAATAAAAGACCATGGTTGGAATCCTGTTGCTTGGTCTCAACTAAACTAAACTAAAACCCTGGCAGAGTGTTACATTCTACAAGTGTCAAAGAAGACCTCGGACGTGGCTAACAGAAACGAAATACACTGTATATCATCAGCTACACTTGTGAAGATGTTTAGATCCCTGTTTTTTTAGTCTTGTGCACCATCTACTGGTCCAACATAGAGAAAAGGACAAATGTTTCTGGACACAACTGCTTTTTTCCCTTAGCAAATAACTAATACACAACTTATGCAACCAGGGATTTTATATGATCTGATAAAACAGCACCTCCTTCCTTTCAGATTAGGAGCAATTCTTTAAATGCTACTGAAATGCCATTTTACAATTTTAATATAGTTTTATTGCTTTATATTGGTGCTGTGTGCCTTGCAGTTATTCCCAACTCATAGGGACCCAAAGGTGAACCTATCATGGGGTTTTCTTGGCAATATTTGTTTAAAGGGGGAGGGGGCTTCTTTTGCCTTCCTCTGAGACTGAGAGAGTGTGACTTGCCCATGGTAACCCCATGGATTTCCATGGCTGAGCAGGGATTCAAATCCTGGTTCCCAGAGTCATACTCCAACATTCAAACTACTACATCATACTGGAGATCCGTTATTTTATATACTATAGTTTCATTTATATTGTTGCATGCTACCCGGGTGTTAATTGTGGAATGGGGATGTAACAACAACAACAAAGTGGTGATGATGATGATGATGATGATGATGATGATGATGATGATGGTGATGGTGATGACGATGTACAATGGATCCTCTTATATGTGACCTCCGGATCAGCAAATTCCAGCAATCACAGAGCATTGTGTCCTATACATAAAAGAGGGGAGGACAACATAAATGTGTCTGCACTGAAGTGTCTGCACACACATTGCCACCATTTAATAATATGGGATGCGAGCATTTATGTTTTCCACAATTTACAGGAGGTTCTGAAATAGAGCCCTCACAGATATGGATGGTCCATTGTAATTACATTTTATTGCACTAATGTAATGGGATGGAAAAGCAGCAATTATGTATTATGTACATGTATCACTAGGAGGAGAAAGATAACAAAGGAATCCTGCAGCATCTTTGAGACTCACTGAATTACAAAAAGAAATTTGTAACATTAGCTTTCGTGGACTTCACCTGAGGACTGCTCACATCCGGTGAAGTGAACTGGAGTCCATGAAAGCATACATTAGAAAAAAAGTTTTCCCCCAGTTAGTCTCAAAGGTGCTCCACAATTCCTTTATATCATTTTATGCTGAAACAGATTATCATGACTATGTCTCTGAACAGATCATTAGAACGTGCCAAAACAAACCAATGGACTTGTGTGAATGAGATTCCATTAGCACAAGAGCGGAAACACATGTTGATAAGATGTATATACGCAGACAGAGATCCTATAGAGACGAGGACATAGAATCATAGAATCCTAGAGTTGGAAGAGACCCCAGGGGCCATCGACTCCAACCCCCTGCTATGCAGGAACCCCCATCAAAGTACTCCCAGCAGATGGCCATCCAACCTCTGCTTAAAAGCCTCCAAAGAAGGAGGAGGGTCCACCACACTCCACTGAGGCAGCCTATTCCACTACCAGACAGCTCTGACCATCAGGAAGTTCTTCCTGAGGTTCAAGTGGAATCTCCTTTCCTGAAGACATGGAGCCATGGTTTCAAACTTCAGGTAAAGAGATTCCATCTAAACTTTAGGAAGAACTGATGGTAAGCGCAGTTCAACAGTGCAATATGCTGCTGCCTGGGAGTCTGGTGGAGTCTCCTTCTTTGGAGGTTTTTCAAAAGGAGGATGGATGGACATCTTTTGGAAATGCTTTCATGGTGTATTCCTCCATGGCAGAATGGGGTTGGACTGGATGGGCCTTGTGGTCTCTTACAACTCCAGGATTCTATGATTTTATGATTATACTTCTGTAGTGTGAATTTTAAGAGGTAGCATGGTATGGTGGCTCGAGCATTGGGCTACAACTCTGGAGACCAGGGCCATTTCCACCTACATTCTTATAGTGCAATTATTCTACTTTCAACATCCTATGGAATCCTGGGTTTTGCAGTTTCGGGAGGGGTCAAACTGCAAACCCCAGAATTCCATAGGATGTTGAAAGTGGAATAATTGCACTATAAGAATGTAGTATGGAAATGGACCAGGATTCAGTTCCTCACTCAGCCATGGAAACCCACTGGTTGACCTTGGGTGCATCGCACAAATTCAGCCCTCAGAAAACCCGATGATAGGAGTACCTTAGGGTCACCTCAGTTGGAACCTGTTTGAAGGCACTCAACAACAACAAGAAGTGTGTATCTAAACTTGTATAGTTACAAAGTTCACCTTAGTGACTTGAATGCCTCAGAAACGACTTGAAGCCACCCAACAACAACAAAAAACAATCCTATATGAGTGTCAGTGTACACTACACAGCTCTGGTGTAGGATTTTGGCTAACATCTGGAGGGCTACAAGACTCCTGTCCCCTCTTTGTAGATTAAAACCACTGAGTTGCACCAGAACACGAAGCAGAAAAGCAACAGCTACAAAACATGGGCCATTTCTACACTACAATGTTCTCTTATTCCACTTTCAACCTTCTGTGGAATTCTGGGATTTGTAGTTCACAGAGGCCAAAGAGCTCTCTGGCTGAGAATTCTAAATGCCCCTGCCTAAACTTTAAGTCCCAGGATTCCATTGGAGATTGGAAGTGGAATGATAGGACTGTAATAGTACAGTGTGGAAATGGCCTAGGTTGTCTTCCTCCTACATTACAGTAGCCTTTCTTCAAAGTTTTCAAGCAAAGGCACACTAGAGGCCACCCTCCATTTCAGGTTTCTTGATGGCCCAAATCAAAGAATTAATATCCTCTTCCGTCACCCTGGTGACACCCAAGACTTCTTCAATTAAAAAGAATTCTTGGCCTTTGATACGTCTTCTACCCAATTTAGGGGATAAAAGGAAAGAGAGAAAATTAGCCATATTTAACGGATCTCACGCCTGCGACCTTGGCTTATTAAAGGAGACGTCTGACGTGAAAAGCAATGTGTTGTCTGTCTTAAGGGAAATGCGTAAGAGGGGTGACAGCATGGAGAGGCAGCTATATATACCCGCCACCCTCCAGGCAGAAACCTGAAGAGGTTTTCCGTGACCGTTCCACACAAGAAGCCACTGGGGAAGGCTGGAACCATGTCACACAGTGTACTAGCCTTCTGCTTGCTTTGGCTCCTGGCGCTCTCTTCCGCTTGCTACATCCAGAACTGCCCCATCGGAGGAAAACGCTCCGTCCTGGATATGGAAGTCCGAAAGGTAGGGCGTGGAAGGGGGCGTCGGGATTTAAGACGTAAGAAGACAGAGGTTTCAGGGGTTAGAGCGGGGCTTTCCAAACCGTGTGCCGCGGCACCTTAGCATGTCGCCCAAAGTGCGTAGGTGTGTTGCCTCCAGTCTTGGAAGTGTATGTTATTATTTATCAATCATATCTTTTTAAAAATATGTGAAAGGTTTTCATGAGATATGTTGTGTCCCCATGCATTTTGTTATTACAATTCAGGTATGTGTCTGTATCTCTTATAAGGGGTTAGTTTAACCTCCGGTTTGCAAGTAACACTGAATTACTGTGTTGCTAAATGATGTATGTCTAAAAAGTGTGTCACTGACATGAAGAGTTTGGAAAGCTCTGGGGTAGAGAGAGAGGAGCATGCTTCAGCCACGTCCATGGTCCCCTGTGGGGGATTAAAATCCCACAGGTTTTCTGGGGTTTTCTGGAGCTGAGACTGAATGATGTGCTTAAGATCACGCAGTGGGCTTCCATGGCCAAGCAGGGAACCTGAACTCTGCTCTCCAGGGTCATAGTCAACAGCCCAAAGCACTGCATATGCTGGCCTTCATTTTTGACTATACTAGCTTTATTTAAAAAAAATAGGGAAAGAACTTCAAATAATAAATTTATTGCAGCATGAGGCACTGGGGCTTGCACCTCAGAATAGAATAAATTTGTGTTTCAAGAAACATTGCCTCCCAGTTCAGGTCAGAACGGGAGTGGAACCACCTCTCTTTCAGATGTGTCCTTGAATTCCCTCTCGAATTATGTTAAGACCCAAAGAGCTGAAACTAGGAGACAAAGACAAAAGACTGAATATTTCACTATAGGCTTTTGAACAGCTTGGGTAAGTGTGTGCAGGAGAACTGGAGACCTTTAGTTAATGTCAGCAAGAAAGATGTGAGCCAGATTTGGGAAGCATGTTCGCTGGTATCGCTGCATTTAAGAATGCTCCATGTTCTGGAATTGTTCTGGAAAAGGAGAGGCATAAGTGTGCTGATGAGAACAACAAGTCAAATTCACTTCAGCTGCAGATGTTTGCACAACGAAATGTCTGATTGTGCAAACCAGCCCCGGATGAAGTTAAATCCTCCCCCCATTTGTGTTTCCCACCAGTGCCTCTCTTGTGGTCCTAGAAACCGGGGCCATTGCTTTGGACCCAACATCTGCTGTGGAGAAGAGCTGGGCTGCTATTTTGGCACGGCAGAGACGCTGCGGTGCCAAGAAGAAAGCTTCCTCCCAACTCCTTGTGCGTCTGGAAGGAAATCCTGCGGCAACAATGGAGGAACCTGTGCAGCATCTGGTATCTGCTGCAACAATGGTGAGTTCCCCGGTGAAGTACCATGACCCCCTAAAAATGCTTATTATCCTGGTTTTCTCCTAATCTGGAGGCAGCTCACGCTACAGATTAAAAAAAAATACAGCTAAAAGAATTATCATAACAACATAAGAGTTTTTAAAAAATTAAATAGGCATCTTATTTAAAACAGCTTGATTTAAAACTCTTTGTTGCTGTTTAAAGCATTTAAAACAGCAACAGTTTATTAAAAGACCCTGGTCATTTCCGCACTACACTGTTATAGTGCTATGATTCCCCTTTCAACATCCTGTGGAATTCTGGGGCTTGTAGTTTCCTGAGGCCAAAGAGCTCTCTGGCTGAGAATTCTAAAGGTCCCTCCCTAAATTGCAAACCCCAGGATTCCAAAGCATGTTGAAAGGGGAATAATAGCACTATGGCCATTTCCACACTACACTCTTATAGCGTGATTATTCCACTTTCAACATCCTATGGAAACCTGGGGTTTGCAGTTTCGGGAGGATATGTTTTATACCATGCAGTTGAAATTTGGTGACGCTTAAAACAAAAGGATAAAATCAGAAGAATAATTGTAATTGGTTATAATAATAATTCCATGTGAAAAGCAAAATGATGGAAGATAGAAAATGGGTGTAAGAGGGTAGGGTAGAAACAAAGGAGGGGTGGTGTTTTTTGTATTTTAACATGAGAGTATCCATTAAAAAATGAAAGAAAAGAATATATCTTGATGTACATCTTGATGTATCTATTTTGTTCTTTAATAAAAATAATTTTGAAAAAGGGAAAAAAGAAATTCAGACAAATGTTTATGGGAAGACAGGTTTTTTCAGGTAGTCCACACTCAAGCCACATTTATAGCTGCTCCCATAGGCTATCCAGATTTGGATTTATTGATTTTTTTTCTATAGCATATACATTTTCCTTGTTCTTTTAAACAGAAATATCTGGTCTGAAAAGGAATGTCATCCAAACAATGCAATAATTTGCAGTATAAATGTTAGTAGCTTTGCTTAGCTATAATGGTTGTAATAATACTATTTGGCCTTCTTTTTACACTTCTTTTCTCATTAAAGTTTGGTAGGTGGAGTCGGAGCCTTTTTGTGTATTAGTTACTGTTGTTTAATTGTTTAGTTAATAAGTTTATGTAGTGAGGTTGTTGTTTTTCAGTTTGCTCTTTTGTATTTTATTTTGTTAGTTAGCATTAGTTTTTGTCTATGTTAGAAATGTTTTTTGGAGTTCATAAAGTTTTGTGTTACGTAATTTTCTTTAAAAACTCGTGAAGAAATATATGGAAAGAAGTGACATCAGTTACAGGAAAAAGTACTGTTATTAGCATGCTAGTCTTGCTGTAAATTACAAAGGAAGAATGAATCCACTCCAGGTTTTTGCCTGAACATTAAAGGATCTGTCCAGGGTGCTGAGTCTTATAGTTTGGACTAAAACCCAGAGAAGATTCACCATGCCATTGTGTGTCATCATTTCTTCTCCCAAAAATATAGTATAATTGAGGCTGGTGCATATTTTTGTGCTGTAGGCAGTTGTCTTTATGGCAGAGATGGTCCATTATCCAACCCACCGTGAGCAGCTCTGCATCTCTCAACGGCACAGTACTCCATAAATTCATGTATTGCCACACAGAAGGTCTCAAATATATCTATATTGATCTTTCTGACATGTTTTCTTCCTGTTCCAGAGGGCTGTATGATAGACTCTGGATGTGATCAAGACTGAGAAGATGCAACAAATGAAAACCATGCAAAAATACTTTTAGGTTATGAACTTGTAGGCAACCGTGCCATGTCGAAGGGATATTTCTTTCCATCACAAATATGCATGTTTGGGGAAAGTGGTGAAGATGTTTGTGCAAAATAAAACTTGTACAACGAAAGGTCTTGTCGTTTGTATTTTCTGGCTTTTCAATAAAGTTATTTAAAGGTCTATTGCATATGTGAGTGTTCACACAGTTAAGGAAACGGTGAATAAAGGGAAGAGTAATTAATATGTTTATTTAAGTAGAAGAATAGAATCCTAGAGTTGGAAGAGATGACAAAGACCATTGAGTCCAACCCCCTTCTGCCATGCAAGAAAACACCCTTAGACCGATGGCCATGTTACCCTGCTTGCTGGGGGTCCCTTAAGGGGATCCCCAAAAGCGGTCAAAATCGTCTCTTGCGGGGAAAATTAGCTCTGAGCACTGCTTTCGCAATGCAAAGAGGGCAGGGTAATTAGAATCTTTAACCCAATGTTTACGGGGTCAGGCTCAGTCAGAAATCACACACAGAGATTCAGTGAATAGCTTTATTGAATAACAATAGTTTGTACTTAAGCTCATACACACCCACACTCATTCAAGGGCTAATAGACTTAAAGAGTGAAAATAGGATAGTAAGTATACTGCATCTCTCCTGAAGTCTTCTGTTAGAGAGGCAGGGATAGAACATCACAGCATTGCATCGCCTTTTTCTTCTTGCATGCCCCTCCTGTCTTCCCACTAGCCTTAAAACATGGACTATTTGTAGGAAAAATTTACTTTGAAGGCAAAATCCTTTCCCAGGGAAAACAAACAAGCAGAAAGCAAAACATTTCCATACCTGGCATTTCTCTGATATCGGAAGATCATCTAAATAACAGGATCTTCCTCCGCTTTGAGGCTGTGGTGTGGGCATCTGGAGATGGTTTGATAAGGTTTTTATTACCTTCAGTGCCCAACACTTTGACTCCCTTCAAGTGGACTCCTTAAAAGGTTTAAGGACCATTTGTCCACCAGGGCAATTATAACATGAGGTCTTCCTGTTGCTGCGTGACTGGGAATATTTACTGGCCTGGTCTAGTTTTTTTCTTTTTAGATTGTACAACTGTTTATTGCCTATGTGCACATTCGAGTGACCTCTCTGGTGGGTTAGATTAATTTTATATCAAAGTTGTAAACTCTGGGACAGGGTTAGGCAAGGGGGCAACAGCCATCCAGCCTATATTTAAAAACCTCCAAAGAAGGAGATTCCACCACACTCCCAGGCAGCAGCATATTCCACTATCAAACTGCTCTTACTGTCTGGAAGTTCTTCTAAGGCCCTTTCCGCACTAGACTGTCCAGTGCTATGATTCCACTTTCAACATCCTATGGAATCCTGGGGTTTGCAGTTTCGGGAGGGGCCGCCTGGCCCCTCCCGAAACTGCAAACCCCAGGATTCCATAGGATGTTGAAAGTGGAATCATAGCGTTATACAGTCTAGTGCGGAAATGGCCTAAATGTTTAGATTGAAGTTTCAAGCCATTGCTCCGTGTCCCAGTCTCTGTTTATAAATAGACATTGTTGCCCCCTTGGTAAACCCTGCCCCGGGGTCTACAACTTTGATATAAAATTAATCCAACCCACCAGAGAGGTCCCTCGAATGTGCACGGAGGCAATACGATCGAACGAACCAGATCAGGCCAGTAAAATCCCCGATCACGTAGCCGCAGGAGACCTCCTGTTGTGACAACCCATGGCGGACAAAAGTCCTTAACCTTTAAGGAGTCCACTTGAAGGGAGTCAAAGTGTTCCCGGAAAATTGAGCGCCGCAAGCAATAAAACCCTATCAACTCCATCTCCAGAAACTCACACCGCAGCCTCGAAGCAGAGGAAGATCCTGTTATTTAGAGGACACTCTGTTATCTTCTGAGAAATGCCAGGCGTGGAGTTGTTTTTCTTTTCTGTCCCTGTTTTCCCCGGGAAAGGATTTGCCTTCAACGTAAATTTTTCCTACCAATAGTCCCTGTTTTTGGGCTAGTTAGGCAGGAGGGACCGAGGCAAGGAGAAGGATTGTGATGCCCCCCGGTCCCCCTCCCTCCCCAGCGTCCCTTCGCGGAGCTGGGGCTCGATCGCTGCTCCCCGGACCAAGGACGTCAGGAGGAGGGGCGGCATTACCCAAACTGCAAATCCCCCAACAATCCCTCCATCTTATTTCCACTCTTTATTTCTATTAGCCCTTGGATGCGTGTCTGCGTGAGTGCGAACTATTGCTATGCAATAAAGTCCTTCACTGGACCTTTTTGTGTGATTTCTGACTGAGCCTGACCCCGTAAACATTGGTTAAAGACCCTTAATTACCCTGCCCTCTTTGCTTTGCTAAAACAGTGCTCCGAGCTAATCTTCCCCACAAGTGATCAGGCATTGGGAACCCCCCTAAGGGACCCCCAGCAAGCAGGGTAACAACACATTTAGTATATACCTGAGAGTGATACAAAAACATTTAAAAGATAGATAATGATACAACAATGTGTATTTAAAATGTCTTTTAATGTGTTTTAAGATACAGAGCCAGCACAGTGCAGTGATTTGAGAGACCGGGCCATTTGACAAGCAGCTGAAAAAGGGGGAGGACGGAGGATTAATTGGTACTGCCCCTGCCAAATCAGGACAGCCGGAAGGTATCTGGGTGGCCAAGGAGAAGCTTTTCATTGCCTATTTGTTGTGGTTGTATTTCGGGCATCCATTGGCCCTGTGCCATCATAACTCACTACCAGGGTGGCAACCCTGATTTTTGGCCACCCCCAGTGTGTGCAGGAAATCTGTGCTTCCCCGAATAAAAAGCACTGGCAAGTTTTGCTGTTGTTGTGTGCCTTCACATATTTTCAGGCTTAGGGTGACCCTAAGGCAGAGCTTTCCAAAGGATGGAGGCCGCCCTCCATTTCGGGTTTCTTGATGGCCCAAATCAAAGAATTAATATCCTCTTCCGTCACCCTGGTGACACCCAAGGCTTCTTCACTTAAAAAGAATTCTTGGCCTTTGATACGTCTTCTACCCAATTTAGGGGATAAAAGGAAAGAGAGAAAATTAGCCATATTGAACGAATCTCACGCCTGCGACCTTGGAGACGTCTGACGTGAAAAGCCATGCGTTGTCTGTCTTAAGGGAAATGCGTAAGAGGGGTGACAGCATGGAAAGGCAGCTATATATACCCGCCACCCTCCAGGCAGAAACCCGAAGAGGTTTTCCGTGACCGTTCCACACAAGAAGCCACTGGGGAAGGCTGGAACCATGTCACACAGCGTACTAGCCTCCCGCTTGCTTTGGCTCCTGGCGCTCTCTTCCGCTTGCGACATCCAGAACTGCCCCATCGGAGGAAAACGCTCCGTCCTGGATATGGAAGTCCGAAAGGTAGGGCGTGGAAGGGGGCGTCGGGATTTAAGACGTAAGGAGACAGAGGTTTCAGGGGTTAGAGCGGGGCTTTCCAAACCGTGTGCCGCGGCACCTGAGCGTGTCGCCCAAAGTGCGTAGGTGTGTTGCCTCCAATCTTGGAAATGCGTGTTATTATTTATCAATCATATCTTTTTAAAAATATGTGAAAGGTTTTCATGAGATATGTTGTGTCCCCATGCATTTTGTTATTACAATTCAGGTATGTGTCTGTATCTCTTGCAAGGGGTTAGTTTAACCTCCGGTGAGAGAAATGAAATACATTTTAGTTTTTGCAAATATTATTAATAGTAGTACTAACATAGATGTATTAGCTTATAGGTATAAACACATTTTAAATATATTTACACGCATATGCTTTGGTATATTTTGTATTTGAGCTTTACTAATACAATGAAGTCTAAGAGGCATATTTTTAGAAATTGGCAGCTGAAAGAGACCTTGGTGCAAAAAAGAACCAGACAAAAAAGAGGTAAGAACTCAATAGTAGGGTGTTTGAAGGTACTCAGAAGGGAGTATCTGAGCTTCTGAATTTCTGAAGGTCAGCCTAACTATAATAAGTCAAAGGTTGATAAGAAACACAAGGCAGGAATTTGGCACTAATTAGCAAAATGGGAGGTTAAGATCTGTTTGATGGGCATTTTGGAACTACTAATGAAAATTAAGGGACCACGAGGGAATATGCGTAATCATATATTTTGTAAATATGGGGAAGGGGCATGTAACTTCTTCGGCGATTCCGATAGGCTGTAACCTGTACGGATCTTGGCCAATTGGGTCCTAGAGGAGGGAAAAACTTGCATCGGGATAGGTAATAAAACGTGAGGTATTCAATATTGGGGAGGGGTCCTCTTTTATGAGCACCCTCTTCTGCAGAAGAATTTACAATAAATGTGATTCATTTGATCCAATGCCTAATTTCTTTGTAAGTTTTCTTTTTCTCTGAGTTATTTATTACATCCAGTTTGCGAGTAACACTGAATTACTGTGTCGTGAAATGATGCAGGTCTAAAAAAGTGTGTCACCAATGTGAAAAGTTTGGAAAGCTCTACGGCAAATCTATCAAGGGGTTTTCTAGAAAGCCAAATTTAGTCCGATATAGGAACTACATTTCCCATCACCCTTCAGCAGCACCTTGGGATTCTGCTGACCCTCTTTGGATCAATAATAAAATAATGATGATGATGATGATGATGATGATGATGATGATGGTGTTACATGCCTCTCCTCAAGGCTTGAAGTGGGGTACAACAGAGGTTAAAATACAATTAAAAACACCAGCCTATCAATTAAAAACACTTTATGATTAAAATACACTAAAGGACACTAAAAACATAACACCACTCAAATACAGACATCATAATTCAAAATACGTTGCATTTAAAAAGAAAGAAGACTGTGGGCCTTTCTGCACTACATAACTATTACATTATGATTCCACTTTAACTAGCATGGCTGCCTCCTATGGGATCCTGGGGTTTGTAGTCTTGGGAGGTACTGGAGCTCTCTGGATGAGAAATCTAAAAATCCCTCTCTAAACTGCAGATCCCATGATTCCATAAAGTGGAATCATAGTGCGATAGTTATGCGGTGCAGAAAGGCCCTGTGATTTAATTCCTCTCTCGAGCTCATAGGAAACTGCAGAGATCTTTAAGAAGCACCAGGGAATTAAAAAAACTCCATTTCCCAAGCTGCTCCTCTTCTACTTCCGGCGGGCGCCTAGGCCGTCCTTTCGCATTGGCCCGGACGCGGCGGGGGAAAGGCCGTGGAGACTACGTTTCCCATCGTGCCTCAGCACCACTTCCGGCGCCCCTGCCTTTCAGCTCCGCCACTTCCTCTGCCTCCCTCGCAGCGGCCGCCGCGATGCTGAGGGGGCTCTGGGCTTGTCCTGGCCCGGCCGCCCTCTTGGGCCGGGGCTGCCCGGGCCTGAGGCCGCCGCTGGCTGTCCCCTCGCGGGGCCGGAAGTCCCGCACGGACCCTCCGGCCAAGTCCAAGGCCGGCAGGATCAAAGTGCCGCCCCTGGTCGACCCGGCCGAGCTGCTGGTGGTCACCGAGCGGTATCGGCAGTACCGTCGGATCGTGAGCGCCATAAGGTGACGGGGTGGGGGGGCCGGGCCGTCAATCATGTGAAACAACCAATCAAAGGGTCAGTCGGTCAGCGGAGGTGGGGCAAGCTGGCCGCCACCGGGTGGGTTTGAGTGGTGGTGGTGGGAGAATATAAATCATGCAGGCTTTCCTCAGTTAACGGAGCCTTTGGCATTAATGCCCCTTTCTGCAGAGCTCGTAATGCTTCCTCGGGTTTCCTCCTCGTCTTCTGTCTAGCTGGACATTTTTAAGCAGCATTGGCATTGGGAGGATGGTGAAAGAGGGCTGGGAGAAGGCAGAGCTTTGGTGCTGGGTTCCGAAAGCATGTCGGCAGTAACCTATAAAATAAAACTTGAGCTGAGGAAGCGTGGAATTCTCCTCTAGCCCTGTGTGCTTGCAAGGAGCAGGCAAGGTAAACAGCAGCTGCCTCTGGAGTCCCTTATTGAACATGCAGAAATAGGCGTGAATAGCGAAACAGAGAAAAGGGGAAAGATGGCTCTGCCTCTCTTATTTCCAAACCACTTCTTGAAAAACAAAAACCCGTAGGTCTATGAGACTGGCCGCCAAAATGGAAATCACAAGAAAAGTAGAAGCTAGTGAAAGTGCTTTTTGGAAGAAGGCTTGACGTGATCTCTAGAAGGTTCAGAAGGTTTACTTGCGCAGGTTTCTCTGGCCTGATTGTTTCATTTGATATGCACATCTCTTTAGCTTTAAACAAAAAGTTAGCTGAAACACGTTGAGCTGCTTTTCTTTGCGGTGTAGAGAACTATCCCTGTCTTTTTCAGTGCCTCTGATAACCAACATTTTCTGTTCACCCATAATGCCCAGGAACACATTTCTGTTAACTGAGCAATACCGGAATTCTATACACTCACCTGGTATATTTGTATGTATTTTATAAAGCTTACAAATTATGTTGCAGCATTGTGGAGTACACTTTTCTAATTGTACTTTTTCCCTTTGGTTTTAAAACATTAGAATCATAGAGCTGGCGGAGACTACAAAGGTCCTCCAGTCAACCCCCTTCTGCCTGGCAGGAAGACCCCATCAAAGCACTCCCAACAGACGGCCATCCAGCCTCTGCTTACAAACCTCCATTGTTTTCTCTTATCTATTCCTCACATATATTGCACATACCTTTTTTGCATCACACACTCTCAGCCTCCAGATAGATTGATTCTCCCTAAGGTTGCCATGAGTTAGAAACAACTTAAAGGCACACAACCACAATATCTGCTTACTCATTTTGTCTTCTTGGCAATCCTGATGAAGTGGAAGTGACCACCTTGAAGGGTGGTGGTCTCCCCATCTTTGTTGTAGTAATTTTTATTAAAAGTTTAATCTCGGGGGGGGGGACCCACACACTTCCATGCTTAAATCTTCCAGTTGAAATTTCTTATTTCCATTCCATACAAACATAATTTCCATTTTACAGAGAGAACAATTACATTATTTCTTCTTTGATTTCTTACACATTTATATCCTTACCCAATCCAATACCCCTTTCCATTCTTTCTCAGAGTTCTGGATAGATTTATTCTTCAAAGAAAATGCTAATTTTTCTGTCTCTATCATATCCAGAACTCTTAACTTCCATTCTTCTATGCCAATATATTTCTTTTCTTTCCAGTGTTGCGCATATGTCAGCCTTGCCACGATTATTAAATATAATAATATCTTCTGATGACTTCTCATTTCCCTTTGTTGCCCTAGCATATTTAACAGATAAAACTCCGGTTTCATTTCAAAATTCAGCTTACAAATTCTTTGAATTTCATCATGTACCTCCTTCCAAAATTTTTTTGCTATCTTACATGTCCACTACATACGAAAAAAAGGCCTGGTCTTTTCATCACATTTCCAACAATTTGAATTCCCATTTTTCATTATTTTTTGTAATCTTTCTGGGGTCATGTACCATCTATAAAACATTTTATAAAAGTTTTCTCTTAGGTTTAGATTTAATGTAAATTTTATATCTATTTTCCACACTCTTTCCCAAGTTTCTAGTTCATTTGAATGTCCCAAATTCTGTGTCCCTGGTCTCTCCATCTTTGAACAGAGATTGGATTGGCATCTTTCAGGAGTGCTATAGTTATATGTTCCTGAGGGCATGAGGTTGGACTGGATGGCCCTCGTGGTCCCTTTCAGCGCTAAGATTTTATGTTTCTGATTGTAAGAACTGATTGGACTATGATCAACTGATACGTTTCATGAAGAAGCAAGGATTTGAACCCTACTCTCCTACCCAGTATCCTGACCGAGATATGACATGTTCCTTCTAGCTGGGAGATGTTTTGGGGTGGAGGGCACTTAAGGGTGCTGAAATGGTGAAGACTCATTTGGGTGGTAGAAAGAATGAGGTATCTCTTAACATTTTGTAGAATTAGGAGTTTTGCGTCCCATTTTCTGTGTCCTGTTTGTGGTCTGTGAATGTTTTCACAAGAGTGCTCTACAGAGGATTGCCCCTTTTCTGGCTAGGGAGTTTGCCAAAACATTCTAGGCTGAGATACAACTGATGCTGGCATTTGAATGGCTAGAGATGTATGAGAAGTTTGTCACTATGGCTCCGTAGGGGAGATAACTGGTTTGCAAAGGGCGTTGATGCTTCTTTAACGTTCCTTTATATGATTCTTGTAGAGCTGAGTTCAAAGAAGAGTACATGCGGCAACAGTACGAGGAGAGATTTGGGCAGGTAGGGAAGCAAAGACAGGAAGCTGCAGCCGAGGAGCATCGGCGGTTGATGGCATGGAATGATGCGGAGAACAAGCGCCTCCAGGAACGGAGGTGAGAACACATGTCTTTTTTTTTTTTAAATGCCTAGATCCTACATCATTTATTCAGCTACAAATGGGTAGCTGTGTAACGTCTACTGGGCAGGCAAGGCTGTGGTGCTCAGCAATAGCATTTATTTCTATACCGCCTATCAACTAGTGTTATCTAAGCGGTTTACAATGTATTTTAGCAATGTATTTTAGCTCAGAAACAGGACTCCTCATTGAACCCTAGTTGGCTGGTGGGAAGGGCCTGGAAATGTCGTCCTGCCGTTTCCCTGATTAGCAGCAAAACAGACCTCCAGTGCTTGGTAAGGCTGCTGGCTGTTGAGGTAGCATCGAGGGGATATTTACAATTGTGGCAATAGTAAGCCTGAGGGCAGGGAACTGTTTTGTTGGTTTTTTTACTTGTAAAGTGCCATGTACAGTGATAGTGCTATGTAAATAAATTATGATGATACTGATTAATAATAATAATAATAATAATCACGATGATGCCATGATTGTGAATATGTAATATTAGTGAATGTGGAGCAGATAAGAATCTGTAACTCTGTTACAAATCCATATCTGTAATACAGCATGCCATCCAATCTTTATGAGTTTTATTTCTCATACCAACCCAAACATAGACATAATCTACATTAGTTATGATAAATGTAAATTCCCCACCGTATGACAAAAAATAATATGTTCCAAGGAAACTGTCTTCCCACAAATAATTCTGAATCCGTGTTTTCCAAAATGTAAAGTTTCAAGGTTCCTATAACACGTCTTTCCTGAATTTATGTTGAAGCCTCAGTGTTGTTGGGATATCAGGTATATTATTTAATAATGCAATACGTGGCTCCTGTATCTCAATCAATGTGCCTGTTGCAGTTTCCTCTCTAGGAATGTTAGCTGTGAATGTTTCATTCTCTGCCAGATCCAACAGACTCCTCCACCATGTAAAAATATACATTTCCTCACCATGTTTCCATCCCTTGGCTGATAATAAAATAGATATAAGACCTTTATGATGTAAATGCTCATTGTTATTTGGAACAATGGAATTTTACCTATTGCCTTCAATACCTCTTGCCAATAATCTCTTATTTTGGTGCAATACAGCTACATATTATTTGAACTTCTTCTCTGTTCCCATCCTCTCCAACAGGAAGGAGAAGCTTGTTCGTTAATTAATAACAATTGAAAAGGAGTAAAAGGCTGTCTGTGTACTGTTTTATATATATTTTCTTTCAAAGAGGTTGAAGTAGCTTTAAAAGAAGCACAGAACCAAATGCTATTCCAGTCTCTCTCCGAGATGGAGATATCTAGGTCTGCAACTCAAAACAGTTCACTTTCTTTGTGAGGTCCTACATTATTTACCTAGGAGAGTATTATGTATTCTGGATATTAAACACCTTGTTTTAGTTAATGAGGCAAAGCAGTAATCTTCAAAAACCAGTACCAGACTTTAGAAGGCCTTCACTATGTACTATTCTTTTTACAGAAGTATGAGCTTGAACTATTCTAAACAGAGACTTTTCAGTGTCAGCAGAATGCAGTGTATCTGTTTGATGGTTAACGGAACACCTCTTCTAAAAGATTGGCATGAGGGTGTCTTGGTGCAGGCTAAGGAACTTACAGCGTGCTACAGATTCGCCCCCCCACACACACTTCTGGTCTACAAAAAATGACATTTCATAACTTGGTGTCCTTGTCACGAAAAGGGTGGTGAGTACTCTGTTTCCCTCTTGTGTTTCTACCCCAGGGAGGAACGTCTCCGGAAGGAAGAACTTGCAGAGAGAGAACGCCGGTTAAGAGGAGCAGAGCACCAGGCAACCCTTATGGAGGAATTCATTAAAGAGAAGGAGAAAGAGGTGCTCCAGTTACAGGTGAGGACACGTGTGTGCTGCAGACCACGGCTCTGACCTTGTCCCTTCCTTCACAAACTCTTTTGCTACTCCCAATTTGTTATTTCTTGTTACCTGGCTGTCAAGTTGACTCTGACTTATGATGACCTCAAAGAGCCCCAGCCATCAGCTGCTCTCCCCAGTTCCGGCAAAGTCCAAGTGGATTGATTCAATCCTTCAAGGCGGTGGCACCTACTTTAGCTATGGTGCCGCTGCCATTGTTTCTGAGAGATCCTCCACTAATGTCACTGCCCCCACACACAACTACTGTTTCTGCACAGTAGCTGCTTGGCACATCTAGTCAGTACACACCTGTCTGACTTGGGAGACCCTTTCAGCACAGTGTTACAACCACCACAGACTGTTGCCTCACAGAAAGATGCAGTCTCACCACCACAGAAAGGTAATGCCAAGGTGAGCTGCTCCCAGTGGTTAGATATGAAAACACTTGACCAACCTAGATGGCTTGTATTTTTTTTAAGAGGTCAGTAAATAAAAAGGATTCTGCTGAGAGTAGCCAGGATTTCATGGAATCATAGATTTGGAAGAGACCCCAAGGGCCATCCCGTCCAACTCCCTTCTGTCATGCAAGAGAACACAGTCAAGCACTCTCGACAGATGGCCATCCAGCCTCTGTTTAGAAAATTCCAAAGAAGAAGTCCCCACCACATGCTCAGGTGGAGTATTCCATTGTCAAACTGCTCTTACTGTGGGGACGTTCTTCCTAATGTTTAGAAAGAATCTCCTTTCCTGAAATCTGAAGTCATTGCTCTGTGTCCTCATCTCTGGAGCAGTAGAAAACAGGCTTGCTCCATCCTCCATATGACATCCTATCAAATATTTAAACATAGCTGTCATGTCACCTCTTAACCTTCTCTTCTCTAGGCTAAACATACCCAGCTCCCTAAGCTATTCCTCAGAGGGCTTCATGGCTTCCAGGCCTTGTTTTCTTAAAGGAGTCAGGCAGTAAAAGGAGAGGATTCTTATGAGTGTGGCAAGCATTTGAGTTATCACCTGTTCAGCTATTATTTTAAAGGATTAATGGGTGCAGAATTGGTTAAATTAGGGAGAGTAAATATCACTAAAGCCCGTTCAGCTCTAATACTTCAAGCATTGATGGAGTCAAGATGAAAGTGTGCTGTGTACAATATGGGGCATGTTGTGACTTTTTTTAAACACTTGCCTTGCTTATAACCCTTTGTTTTCTTCTCTTCTTGATGCAGGAAGAGGCCAAGAGCTTCATCACTCCTGAAAACTTGGATCAGCGGATTGAGGAGTGCCTGAACAATCCACGCAACTACAATTATGCCATTGATAAAGAAGGAAGGATAGCCAAACGAAGTATTTTGCCTTAGAGATTCTACGAGAGGGACTTCTGTTTCTGAAATAGCCTCTCCTAGTGGGGTTAATTGTGCTCTCCATCCAGCCACAGGACTCCTGTTGAGGGAACAAAGAATGATATCAAAAAGCCTGCCTTGAGATAATTAAATGATGTATGTTTGAGAGCTTTGCACTTCCAGAACTTTGCACCTCCTTGTTTAAGAAGGAGTTGGTGCTCTTTTCCCAGAATAAATAAACGAATTTTGTTTAGTATTTTGACTCACCAGGTCACTAGTTTGTACTGCTTGGTTGTTTTTGCATTCACAGTTAGCTCTTCCACCTATTTGAGGTTGTTGGGTTTTTCTCTCCTAAATGTGTAAAGCTCATAGGTTGTTAAAACAAATGAAAGACTGTATGATGGAGGATGCCCAGGCCCCAGCAAGACTTTGGGGAGAAGCCATTTTGACTGCAAACTACCACTTAAATAGGATGTGGAGTTCCAGTGTGAAGCGGACTCCATACTACCTATTATATGGTAGAGCGCCAAACCTGAAGCATCTCCGTGTTTGGGGTCAATTTGCTAGTGTGTATGTTCCCCCAAGTTTCAGAAAGTCTGGAGAGGAGAAATCTAGACGGTTACACTTTGTGGGTTATGAAGGAAACAAATACAGATTTATACACCCGTCGGGAAAAATTGTGTATTCCAGGAGTGCAAATTTTGAAACTCATTCAGGTTGGGATAGACTGCACTGTAACCAAGAGGTGTTCTTTCCCCTGGGGGAGAATGGGAAAAGTGTAAAAAGTCCTGAAAATGGAGGGGCGGTGATGTCTGATGAGGAGGAGGAAAGTGAGGTGGGCAGAACCTCACACGACTCAACACCACCACCTAGTGCAGTGGGTCTCAACCTGTGGGTCCCCAGATGTTTTCAGACCATCCTCCGCTGGAGATGCGGGGTTGGTGGTTTTGTGCCTTATGCCTTTCTTACACAACCAGGCTTGCACGCCTTCCTCGTGTTTGTCCAAAATGCTTTGGACGAAAAGACTGTATAACACAAAATTATGTCCCGGAAGTTGTGTAAAAGAGCACCTCATGCTGATGAAGCAGTTGTTTCAGGAGGTTGCCAATAGAGAAGGTTGATGCACACGCTTCAGAGCCTCCCAGAGCTGATAAGCTGTGTCTGCAGCAGCAGCGTGAATCAATTGGGAATCGCTTAAAGTAAGCAAAATAACTGCTTTGGCTTTTTCGTCAGCAACACGGAACGCTGCTATCTCGGCAGCCGATGCACCGGCTGGCGCGTCCCGCACTCTGCAGAACGTGCCACAAATTCTCCTTAGTCAGAGATGCTTTCACATAAATCTGCCAGCTTTGATAATTAGTGTCATTTAGTCTCTCAAAACGCACAAAGCTTGTTTCAGTCATTCTGCTGCCTTTGTAAAAACAAAACACAGGTAGGCAGCTGGCCGGCCTCCTCCAAAGTGTCCTTGAACAGCACCGGACTAAAAATTAACTGTCTCTCTGCCAAAAACAGATTCCTCAAGCACCGGAATCAGGCAGACAGTTACAGTCCCAGTATCCAGGGGAAAATCAACTACAGGTGCGCTGTGGATGCTGTGAACTCTGGGCCTGGGCCCATAACCACTGTTGGGGATGATAGGAGTTTCAGCCCCATGGAAACGCAGCGGAAAAGCCAGAGTGCAGCGAGCCAACAGCAGCAACCTTGTTCCCCAATAAGGATACTCGCACACAGAGGAGTTTCTTCCAAACAGGAGGTACTTTATCTTGCATCAAAGTTCCGTTACATACAAAACATAGGACAGACAAGCAGAGGCTTGTGCCAGGAATGAGGTTTGGTCAAACGACAATACGGACTGGGGATTGCTTCCTTATGTGCATATCTACAACCAATAAGGTAGAGGGTTTGCACGCCATCCTGTACCTTTGCACCCCACTCCATTTTCCGATGCAACATGCTGCAATCACACACAGCTGGAGCATGATGCAACATTTAGCAGTGGGCTGAACATTTTCCCAGGGTTCCCTGCTGAATCCCTGACATTTTGCTACTCCTCTGTGGATGTTTTATCCAAGGACCTCAAGGTACCATCCATAGTTCACCATTTCTTTCCTCACAGCGACCTTAAGTAGTTCAGAGAGAGTGCCTGGCAGAAGGTCATTCGGTGAACCTATAACAGCATTTCCAACAAACTGCAAAATCCAACTTCATTGAACAGAAAGTAGTAACACCCTGCAGAAAGAAAAAAAGAGGATTGAAAATGCTAATTATATCCTCAGAAATTGAATATGTTACCTATTTGTTTTAATGTATTTAATTACTCAGAATATTTATTGTGCGTCTTTGGCTGAGCTGGCTGTCTTGATAAGCAGGGAGGTTCCTCCAGTCAAACTACTGGGAGCAAACTTTCAGTTCACCTCTTGGCAATCTGAGTCGGTTATTGGAAGTACTGGATTTATGACTCTCGGACTGTTTACTGACTGGACTCTATTCTGATTTATGGTTTCTTGACCCTGGACTGTTTGATAGTGGATGTCTCCTGTTGCTACCATTTCTAAACTTTGGGTACTCTGAATTCACTGTCGACAGCAAAACATCTTTCCAATTCACTAACAGGGGTTGGTTGCATTTCTGCAACATAGCTACAGGTTCATACAGTTATGAAATGTTGAGAGTGATGTAGGATCTTGGCTGTTCTATTTCTGAGCTGAAAAGACCAGTGCATTTTGGCCTGTGGGTACTCCTAAAGCCTTCCTCGGGGGATCAGTTAGAATCAAAACTTTAGAAATTCCTGAGCCAAGAACTCCAAATCCATCTACTAAGAGAATGAAAACATGTCAGAACATTTCCCATTGAACAGTTTCAGGGTTTCTAGCTCAGAATCTCCCAACATTTTGGTTTTAAGTGGGTGGTCTTCAGGCTACAGCAGTGCTGCTCAAAGTCGCTGATGTGTGGAATCAGCAATCTGTTTTCTCACATATTCCAAGAATTGGTACCGTATTTGTCCTGATTGGCCACAATTTTTTTCTCCTTCCTAGAAACGTGCCGGGGAAAAGCAGCTGCCAGCTCATGGACTGGCACTGGTCCACAGACTACCACGTTGAGTAGTCCTGGGCTATAGGCAACATGCAAATGCAATAATAATTTTCTGTAATGTAATGTCTTCATGTTTTGTCCTTTTATGATTTTATAAAGATCCCTGAAGAGGGCTTTGGGAGCACCCATAGGCCAAAATATGTTGGGCCTTTATAAATAAAAATGATATAGATTTCATAGAATCATAAGCCATTTCCACACCACACTGTTATAGTGCTATTATTCCACTTCCAACATCCTAAGGAATCCTGGGGTTTGGAGTTTAGGGAGGGGTATTTAGAATTCTCAACCAAAGAGCCCTTTGGCCTCAGTAAACTGCAAACCCCAGAATTCCACAGGAGGTTAAAAGTGGAATAATAGCACTATAACAGTATAGGGCGGAAGTGGCCACAGTTGGAAGAGACCCCAAAGTTCATCCAGTCCAACCCCTTCTGCCATGCAGGAAGACCATCAAAATATTCCTGACTGATGGCCGTCCAGCCTCTATTTAAAAACCTCCAAAGAAGGAGACTCCATGACACTCTCAAACAGCAGCATATTTCTCTGTTGAACAGCTGTTACTGTCAGGAATTTCTTCCTAATATTTAGTTGGACTCTCTTTTCATTGGGTATGCCCAAGATTTTGCTTCCCCGCCCTCCTCCTGACACTTTAAGAGTCTCACTGTGGACCTTCCATATCAAGTCAACCATTTCCCAGCCCCTTCTTTCCCTGCTGATAAGTTTTGTAAAATCATGCCTGTTGAAGAGTTCTGGAGAACTCTAAAGCTTGTCCATCACTTTATGACTTTTGAATTGGCTTGATAAAGATAGGCGTAGTACATTACTTACCGTCATCTTGGAAGCAGCAGGGAGGCATGAAAAGCTAGGGTGGGAGAAGCAACATCAGCAGAAATTTCTCCATCTATGCAACCCTTAAAGAGAGAGGAGCCCCGTCCCTTAATTCACCTGGCAATCCTACCTGAAGCAGAGGCAGGTATTGATGTCTTTACTGCAGATTTTGCAAAGTGCTAATCCAGACCCTAAAGCACATGGGCTGGGGGTTAGACTTAGACCCATGATTCCTCCTAGATGGTCTGAGGGACCTTTTCCAGTAACTTTTTGAAAATGAGGGGGTGGGGAGAGAGGCTTTGTGAGAGATGTGGAAATTTCTTGAATAGAATCATAGAATCATAGAGCTGGAAGAGATCCCAGGGGCCATACAGTCCAACCCCATTCTGCCATGTAGGAAGACACCACCAAAGCATTCCCTTTGACAGATGCCCATCCAGCCTCTGCTTAAAAACCTCCAAGGAAGGAGACTCCACCACACTCCATGGAGGTAGCAGATTCTACTGCAGGACAGCTCTGACTGTCAGGAAGTTCTTCTTGAGGTTCAGGTGGAATCTCCTTTCCTGTAGCTTGAATCCATTGCTCCTTGTCCTAGTCTCTGAAGCAGCAAAAAACAAGCCCACTCCCTCCTCTACATGACATCCCTTCAAATATTTAAACATGGCTATCATTCCCCTCTTAACCTTCTCTTCTACAGACTAAACATCCCCAGATTCTCATAAAGGTTCATGGCTTCCAGACCCTTCACCATTTTGGTTGCCCTCCTCTGGACACACTCCAGCTTGTTGACATCCTTCTTCAATTGAGGTGCCCAGAACTGGACACAGTATTCCAAATGAGGTCTAACCAAAGCAGAATAGAATGGTACCATTACGTCCCTCGATCTAGACACCATGCTCCTATTGATGCAACCAAGAATCACATTGGCTTCCTTGGCTGCCTCATCACACTGCTGACTCATGTTCAGCTTGTGATCTACCAAGACCCCTAGATCCCTTTCACACGTATTGTTATCCAGCCATGTGTCCCCCATTTGTGCATTCCATTTTTTCTCCCTAAGTGTAGGACCTTACATTTCTCTCTCTTGAAATTCATTTTGTTAGCTTTGGCTCAGCTCTCCAATCTGTCAAGGTCACTTTGAATTTTGATCCTGTCCTCTGGCGTATTAGCAGCCCCTCCCAATTTGGTGTCATCTGCAAATTTGATCAGCATGCCCTCTGCTCCTTCATCCAAGTCATTGATGAAGATGTTGAACAGCCCTGGGCCCAGGACAGAACCCTGCGGCACCCCACGAGTCACTTCTCTCCAGGATGAAAAGCAGCCATCGGTGAGCATCCTTTGGGTTCGGTTGGTCAACCAGTTACAGACCCACCTGACAGCAGCCCTGCCCAGCCCACATTTTATAAGCTTCTTTGCAAGAATGTCATGTGGAACTTTGTCAAAGGCTTATCCGGTTATGCTACATTCACAGCATTCTCACAGGTTATGCTACATTCACAGCATTCTCACAGGTTGAGTCAGTGGTTCTCAACCTGTGGGTCCCCAGATGTTTTTGGACTTCAGCTCCCAGAAGCCCTGAGCATTGACCATAGTGGCTGGGGCTTCTGGGAGCTGAAGTCCACAAACATCTGGGGACCCACAGGTTGAGAACCACTGATCTAAGTTATGGGCTTTCACACACATCACTATTCGGTACTGTACCTACCGACTGTATGCAACCTGTCAGTAGAACACAGAGGTTAGAGCTACTTCCTTTGCCAAAGGGCTACTCCATCTTCCTCCCTGGCAAACGCAGCCTCCTCCTGGAAGGAGAGCATAATTAACCAAAAGAACAAAGAATCCACAAAGAGGTGGCCACCTAAGTCTGCCTGGGTATAAAAAGAAGGGGAGAAGGAATGATGGCACATCATATGGAAAAATAAATTGTTTTAAGAATTTGTTTTAAGTAGTTGAAAAATATTTAGCAGATGGAGAAGTGAATACCTGCCTTATAGCAGAATAAGGGGGTTAGTTAGTAGTCGACTGAGGCCTCAAAGGCCCCTCCCTAAACTGCAAACCCCAGGATTCCATAGGATGTTGAAAGTGGAATAAAAGCACTATAACAGTCTAGTGCAGAAATGGTCTTATTTTTCCAAAGACCTAGCATTCTGCATTCCAGTTCCAAAAAGAAACGCATTACAGTTATCTGGTTATATGCAGGTCATTTCCGGAAATGGATCCAATCATTAAAAAAGCAAATATGTAGATAGCGCCGGATTTAGGTGGTAGAGTAAAACTACTACTTGAGCCAAGTTAAGAAGCATGGAGCACACTTTTCCATATCTTATTGCAACAGTTTTTGCATTATTCTGGGCCAGCTGACTTGATAGACAATGTAGTTTTCCTACTAAAGGACTTTGAGCCAGAGGGTGAAATTTGAAAAAATATTTAAGATCACCATGTTGTTGTTACCGTGTGCCTTCAAGTTGTTTCTGACTTACGGAGACCTTAAGGTGAACCTATCATGGGGTTTTCCTGGCAGAATTTATTCAGAGAAGGTTTGCCCTTGCCTTTCTCTGAGGCTGAGAGAGTGTGATTTGCCCAAAATCACCCAGAGGAGATTTCCATGGCTGAGCGGGGATTCGAACTCTGGTCTCCCAGGGTCCTAGTTCAAGATTCAAACCATTGCAACATGCTAGCTCAGTTAGCTTCTGCCAATAAGGCAACAGGAAATAAAGACTGCCCGCCCTCAGTCACGGCTGATTGGTTGGTGGTCCATCCCTCCAGAGAGTGCCTCCTGCCCTCTTTCCTTGGGAATTCCTTGGCAAGATTTGTTCAGAGGAGGTTTGCCTTTCCCCCTTCCTCTGAGGCTGAGAGCGTGTGACTTTCCCCAGAGGGTTTCCATGGCTGATGGGGCTTCAAACTCTGGTCTCTAGAGTCACAGTCCAACAATCAGACAACTACACAACACTGTTTCTTAGGCCATTTCCGCACTAGCCTGCTGTAGTGCTATTATTCCACTTTCAACATCCTATGGAATCCTGGGTTTGCCGTTTCGGGAGGGGTCTTTCCCTAAACTGCAAACCCCAGGATTCCATAGGATGTTGAAAGTGGAATAATAGCACTACAGCAGGCTAGTGCGGAAATGGCCTTAGTTGATAGACGCACACATACAAATCTATACCCACTTGAGCGGCAATAGATCGCTTGCCTCCCCGTGGACAGTTCTGGACGTAGCACGGTGCCTCGCCAGATTCATCCCCCTCCTGAGCCAGAGACCGGAGGAGAAGAGACAGGAGGCAGATCGCAAGGACTGTCCTTCCCATCGTGGTGGAAGACTGAGATGGCACCCAGAGACCAGGCTGATCTTCCAGGAACAATTCCAGTCTCCTGCCGGCATCCAGCTCCTGTCTGGACCACCTCTGCATTTATACCCTGGCACGTGACCTGATGTTTCCGTTGCCCTCTCAACCAAGATGCCCGAGTTCCACCTCTACTGTCATGCCAGGCTGGTTTAGAGACGGAAGCATCAGATTAATTTAGCATGGAAAGGGACACAGTCTTCTTGCTGGGCAATCTTTTAAAGATATTCCTTGGAGATACACAGCAAGAATTACTTATGCAAGATTTTGGAAAAACAAACTTGTTCAGATATGGTTGAATGGTTGGTAACGTTATTAGAAGTGAAAGAATTAGATAAATTAACTTTCCTGATCAATGATAAAATTCAGAGGAAAAAATGATGAAAAATGGGGATCTGACAATGAAATTTATGGAGAAGAGATTTGAGAATGTCAAGATTTTTAACAGGGTTTATAACACAAATAACTCCCACTACAGGGAAAGTCATATTATTTTTTCCTCTACCCTGTGTTTGAAAATGTCTATATGTGTATATGTATAGACAGACAGACAGAAAGACAAACATGTTCAAGTGTAGGGTGGAGGGGGAAAGAATTAAAATATTAAACACAAGTATAACTGTAAAAATGAATTCAGCCTACTTTTCCATTTTCTTTCATTAATCTTTGCTCTTTTCAACTGTGTTAGGTTTTTTATTTGGTGGGAAAAGGTTAAGTAGAGGAATACAAGTGGATAATCAGGTATAACAATATCAAACAGAAAACTGAAGAATCATTGTAAAATAAATAGATAGATAGATAGATAGATAGATAGATAGATAGATGGATGGATGGATGGATGGATGGATGGATGGATGGATGGATGGATGGATGGATGTAATAGATAGATGTAAAATCCAACAAAGGGAGATGGGAAATATATTAAATTGCTTTATATTTCGTGATGCAAAGATAGTCACAAAGGTTAGTGGCTATTCTCTTTAATTTGCGTGCACCACTGGTAAAGCACTTTCTCGAGCATCAACATGACGTCAAAGGCGTCAAATTTTGGTGTGTTGAACAGGTTCCTATCCATACTAAAGGAGGGTACAAGGAATTAAAGAAAAGGGAAACCTTTTGGATCTACGAACTCAATAGCCTATCTCCAAATGGGCCTTAATGATAATATTGATCGGTTAACTATTACATAGACAGTTTAGTTCTTTTGTTCACCATGTCCCCTTGAATCCAAGACACTGTTAGTATGGATGATAGTTTAAGGGTATACCGGCCCAAGGGGTTGTCTGATTAGGAAGGTCCTGATCCCCTGTCCTGAGAAACCCTTCTGTGACCATTGTTTTATTTGTAAATGGTTTCGTTCTTATGCTTTAGGTAACAGTTGTATTATGAATCATTATATGAATCTGGTGAGTTTGCATTGCAAATGCTTTAATGAGACTGTATGTTTTACTACAAGTATGTAAGGCCATCTCTGCAGGACACTCTTATAGCGCGATGATTGCACTTCCAATCTCCTATGGAATCCTGGGGTTTGCAGTTCCGGGAGGGGCCGGCCGGCCCCTCCCGGAACTGCAAACCCCAGGATTCCATAGGAGGTTGAAAGTGCAATCATTGCGCTATAAGAGTGTCCTGCGGAAATGTTCTAAGTTGTTGCAGTGATGTGACCCTGCTGAAGCAGTTCTAATCTACCACAAATGGGCTGGCTAGTGATGCTATTTAAACGGAACGCTGGGTTAAAGATAGGATAAGAAGGGAGGAGTTATGGAAGGTTCCTTCTTTTTGCAACGCCTGCATAATTGATATGTGGTGAGTGTTTGTCTTATTGTCTTATCGTTCCGGATGGCTTGTGTTGAGAACTACAAAACATGGTGTTTGTCTTGCACAAAGGGAGGCACAAGAGATGTGAAGAAAAATCCAGCCGCTGAAGAAGACTGTTATGTCGAAATGCGTCTGGCTGTTTAGACTATTCAAGTGCCGCATCAGCCAGCAGGAGCCATCAAGTTTTTTTTCCCTCCTCTCCGGAGATGTTCCATTAGTGCTTTACAAGCACTGGATTATCCACAGGACTATGGCGATTTAACCATGCTTATGGACTGCCAACCCTGAGTAGCCCACATTGTTCTTCCTCCCGTTGGAAGCTGATATGTAAAGACTTTATGATTCATTGCATCAGCCCTGCCTGCAGAAATCGTTAGGCTTCTCTCTACGTAATTTCTGTAGATCTATTTTGCTTTTTAAATATTTAATGATTGACGATTTTATATACAGTTCACCCAGTGAACAATGACTGTATAAAATTTATTTTAGACAATGATTTTTAGATATAAATTTATTTTCTTATACATTGCACTTCATTTTATTCCTAACTTTTAAGTTAGTTAGAAACAGGACCACTCATCGTTACCCACGACTCTTAAGATGTCTTTTTATGCTTTTGCCAGGTGTCCTACAGAGCAATCTTTCTCTACGTGGCTTGAGATTTCCCCCTTGGAATTTTTCCGCCGTCAAATGTGCTCCAGCAATCCCGGTGCCCAATTTACATCATTCCGTTTGTTTTCTCTGAGTTCCGTCTGGTCTCATTTTGTGTTATCGCAAGGAATAACTTAAGCGGATTTGCTAAAGAGAAGAACCTGTTTCTCTCTCCTTCTCTCCCCACACACGTTAAATTAATTTCGTTCTTCCTTTTCCAAGTCAGCCTAGCATGAAAGGAACTAATAAATTCCTGATTGGCATGACTGCAGAGGCATTAGATCGCCTAGAATGGTACAAATTTTAGAGGCCCTCCAGGAGGAAAGTCTGAATCGGTGCCATTTCCGCATGGGACTGTTATAGCGCGATGATTCCACTTTCAACATCCTATGGAATCCTGGGGTTTGCAGTTTAGGGAGGGGCTGGCCGGTACAAATTTTGTACAAATTGTACAAAAAAAGGGTACAAATTTTAGAGGTCCTCCAGAGGGAAGATCTGGATCTGTGCCATTTCCGCATGAGACTGTTGCAGCGCTATGATTCCACTTTCAACATCCTATGGAATCCTGGGGTTTGCAGTTTAGGGAGGGGACAGCCGGCCCCTCTCTAAACTGCAAACCCCAGGACTCCATAGGATGTTGAAAGTGGAATCATAGCGCTGTAACAGTCTCGTGCGGAAGAGGCGCTAGAGAGCAAAGTGGAAGAGGACGCAGAGGGATAGGCCAGTTTCCGGGTGCCACTCTGAGCTTTTTCGAGGGGCAGTGAGGAAGACAGCCCTTCTCTTTGGCTTCCTGTGCCTTCTCTCCTTGCCTCTTTCTCCAGCCGCTCTAGAAAATGGAGGTGACCCAGACCTGCTATATACAGAACTGCCCCCGAGGAGGAAAGAGATCCGTTGGAGATGAAGTGGGTAGGCTATATTTCTCTGTTTGTAAAAGTAAACTGTGTGCCTTGCTGTTGACCATTGACTCATGGGGACTTCATGGATTTCACAGGGTTTTCTGTGTTGGAGAGCACAGAAAGTGTGCCTTGTGGTCCTTGAATTTGTCCATGTGCTATTGGTCCTCCGTCAATGCAATCCTGTTCTTTCTTTGCTTCTTTATTTCTGACTGAATGTTCTTCCTGCACAGCACGAAAGAGAGCATGTTCTGTACAAAAGGTACATGTTATGCTACTTATGCTCACAGCCAGATCGGACACTAGTATGCTTACTTATCTTCCCTGTAAAAAAGTGAGATTTCCCATTCTCTGTCACTCATTTGGCCCTTATAACTTACTCTTTGCCAGATATCTTTAGCAAAAGAAGGTGCTTTATCCTGGAATCACCCTTGTTGTCTTTCATGTTCTATTTTTAAAAATTATAAAAGATATACTTCTTTATGATCACTCTTTGCCAGCAAATGCCCCTTCGTTCCTCTTCTGTTTCTTCTACCCGTTCTTATGATCTCACACAGCCTCTGTTCAAACTGTCTGGCCATGAGCTACAAAATAACAGAAAACAACAAGGGAAATACAAATATGCAGGATCCAGAAATCTAGAATATTAGATGCCAGAGGTCTCCTTCAAAGTAAGCCTCAGAGAGCGTTTTCTCTCCTTCTTGCAATAATGGATGGCTGCCTGGGGTGGATAATGCCATTATAAAGTTTACCCACTAGGTGATGCTAGAGTTGCCATCTTCTAGAAAAGACTTGTGAGTTTTTCTTCAGCTCTTCTGTTCTTCTTTGAAAGACAATAGAAATTCATTTTAAGATTCTGGAATGAGATATACACTTAGCCCTGCTGCAACACTCATAAATTTACAGAAAGCTCCTAATGAGCCTCTGAGTTCATCTGGATTATATGGGTATACATGGAAATCTGGCTTACAGTTTCAGGCATTTGATGAAGTTAGTATTCCATAAAGCTTATGCTATAATAATGGACATAATATTCAGGTACTATGGGGCTTTCTGACGCATCATTTGACTATGCTCTTCCTCTAGGAGGAAGCTTGGTTTGCCAGGAGTGAAAATGGATTTGTTACCCTGTTTACTGGGGGTCCCGGGTGGGACACCGAAATGTGCTCAACTATAGGTGGGGAAAATTAGCTCAGAGCACTGCTTTAGCTTTACGAGAGGCAGGGTAACTTAGCAGGATCTTGTAACCCAGTGTTTACGGGGCCAGGCCAAGTCAAGGAGCAGACCGGTTTGAAAGCAATGCATGGTCTTTTATTAAATACAGGCACACAATGTAAGCAACACACGCACACAGATGACTAAGGAAAATAAAGGTGTGAGTGAGATAGCGGGATTTTCAGAGGGATAGTTGATTCGGGTGATAGGAAACCTGTTCCTGAAGCCCGGGATAAGATAGAGAGCGATGCTGGGGTTCGATGTGGCTCGGCATGTGGGGCTGAGGGGAAGCTCGCCAAGCAAAGCGGCAGCAAGGCGGTCTGGAACTCGGGAGTGATCCGAGGAAGGTCTCGGAATCAGGGTTTTTTATAGGGGAAAGGTGTGACTGCAGGCTATGCCTTACTCGGGGACAACAATGAGTTTTGGGTGCTAGACAATGTCTCCGAAAGGTCACAATTTAGCATGACGGAATCAGAGCCGAATTAACAATGGTGTAGCCAGTATGCAAACGCGCAACGCTTGACAGTGGATGGTTCAGCCTTTGTCAAGTGGCCTGCTTGGGGCAGGGAGCCTTTGTAGGTGGCGCGCATACATGATGTGGTGTTTGCCGGGGAGGTCCCTGAAGCTGCGATCTGGCTATTTCTGGCGTGCCTGTACTGTTTGAGAATATTTCAGCAGTTAAGTGCCGAGCCTAGTTTCGTGCTTGTCCGGGGGCCCCACAAACACGTGGAGAGGGGTGGTACAATAAGGCCGAATTATGATATCAAAGTGATATTGGGTACTATTGCCAGGTAGGCCTAAACTGCAGTAACAGATTGACTATTTTAAAAAGAAGTAGCTCTCCCTTCCATCTCTTCCCACAGGTTCCAGCTAGCAAGTAGGTCTTCCAGAAATATAAGTGCTCAAGTGTCTACTTCACTTTCAAGCTTCTGGAGCAGGATGCTGGGACTGAGAGAAGAAATTTTTACATGATCACAGTACATGTGAAAAGGATATAGGATCTTCATAGATCACAAGCTGAACATGAGATAGCAGTGTGATGTGGAGGCTAAAAAGGCTGATGCAATTCTGGGCTGCGTCAATAGAAGTATAGTACCTAGGTCAAGGGAAGTGATAATATCATTCTATTCTGGTCTGGTCAAACCCCACCTGGAATACTATGTCCACTTCTGGGCCCCAGAGTTTAAGAAGGATATTGATAAGCTGGAACATGGCCAGAGGAGGGTGACCGAAATGGTAAAAGACCTGGAAACCATAAAGCCCTATAAGGAGCAGCTTAGGGAGCTAGGTATGTTTAGCCTGGAGAAGAAAAGGTTCAGAGGGGACATGACGGCTATATTTAAATATTTGAAGGGATGTCATATGGAGGATAGAGCAAGTCTGTTTTCTGCTGCTCCAAAGACTAGGACATGGAGCAACAGCTTCAAACTACAGGAAAAGAGATTCTATCTAAACATTAGGAACAGCTTCGTAAAAGTAAGAGCAGTTTGACAGTGGAATACATTGCTGTCTTGGAATGTGGTGGAGTCTCCTTTTTTGGAAGTTTTTAAACAGAGGTTGGATGGCCATCCGTCAGGAATGCTTTCATGGTGTTTTCTTACATGACAGGGGGCTGGACTTGGTGGCCCGTGGGGTCCCTTCCAACTCTATGATTCTATGATTCAGTGAATTGGCACTCGCCTGTAATTGGCAGTGGGGATGCTACCTGGCATGGGACATTTCTCTTGCATTGCACGGCTATATTGCTCAAGGAGATACTGGACACCTCCTTATGCTTGTGCATATCACCAACAGAATTTCAGACCCACTGTGCGGAAGGCCACGCTGGGTCTTCGTGTAGCCATCTCTAGCCAAACATCAACCTCTTTTTTGAATGTAATGAACAGAGAAAGATATTCTTTATCTTTTACCTAGAACTGCTCAGCTGGGGTCTTGCTTTAAGCATCGTGCTAAAAAGGACCTGGCTGGACTTTTTAATCCCCAGTAAAGTTCCTCTACTCTTTTCTATATAATTAAGAGCTTGGAAAAATTGGTGCTTTTGACTACAACCCCCAGAATCCCCCCAGCTACTGCATGGGAAGACCATGGGAATTTTAGTACAGAGGAAAGTAATTTTTCCAGGCTTGAAGCTGAGCACTGCTGCTATTTTAAATTCTTCTGTCACGAAATGAATAGTTTTCACTGTTCTTCATGGTCTTGTTCTGTTCTTGGTTTTAGTATGGGCTCTTAACTTGAAAAACTGAGACAGCAAACATGTTAAGCAAGCAAATCAGTAAATGCAGATTAGTAATATGACCGGATGTTAATTCCAGCTGTTTCTTCTATCTGCAGAGGACACGACTCTTTTCTTTTAAAGCTGGAACCTGTAATTTATCCAAGAAGAACATATTCTAGCAGTACATAAAGGGACACTAAAGACTGTGAGATGTTGGGTTAATCTTTCTGACCTTGATTAAAGGTTCCTGCTTCTGATTCCAAATACTGAGAATTAATTAGATGTGGTGCAGCGTTGTAAGTGCTGGACCATGACCCTGGAAACATGGGTTGAATTCCCCACTCAGCCACAGGAGCCTGCTGGGTGACCTTGGGTGTGTCACACACTCTCAGCCCCAGAAAAACCCCGTGATACAGTTGCCTTAGGGTTGCCATAAGTCAGAAACAACTTGAAGGCACACAGCAGCAGCAACAACTTATTAAAAAAAAAACCTCACCCAGCCAAAATCAAGAAAAGAGCAGCCCTTGAATACTTGGCTATCCTGAAAAATGTCAGAAGCACAGGAGCTTCTGCAAAAGCGAAAATATTGCAAAGGAATGCCTGAGGTGTTGGGGGTGGCAAAGGTTGGAGAAACTCACAAATAATCAAATTGGTGAAAGTTAAACGCACAAATGTGGGTGGCTGCCTATACTATTTTTCTTTTATGCCACATCATACTTTCCAACCATGCTTCCTCCATATAATCCATTCTTCCTCCTGCTGGTTAATGGAGTCATTATTCTACTATTCCAGTTCATGTCTCAGGGAAATGTCTGCTTTCGAGTAACATGTGTACCATTTTACACTTCACGGGAACCTATTTAATTAAGGTTCAGTAATTTTTAAGAGGTACAGCAGTGGTTTCCTCACGGAATGCGCCACTTGCTCATGTATATCAGATTCTGTGATAGCGCAGAAAAGAGGGATTTCCCTGAGCAAAGTCATCAACAAATATTCATGGTTCATAATTTCACATCTCAGAACTATTTCAATTGACTTTCCAAAAATCAGTCTGATTCTGATATGGGTATATCACATGTGTGCATGAGAAAGTGTGAAATTAATGGTTGCTATTTTTCAAATAAGAGCAATTTGGACAAACCGTGTAAAACTAAGGCCATTTCTGCCCTACGCTCTTCTACTGCGCTTATTCCACTTTCAACATCCTGTGGAATTCTGGGACTTGCAGTTTAGGGAGGGGCACGTACAATTCCCAGCCAAAGAGCTCTTTGGCCTCAGTAAACTACAAAACCCAGAATCCCATAGTATGTTGAAAGTGGAATAATAGCACTAGATCAGTTAGATCTTCCCTATACAACCTACCTGACTGAACATTAAGAGATTGTCAAGCGTCCCATCAAAGTTTTGTCACTCCAGAGTTAAAGCAATCAATCCAGTCCAGACCCCTTTGTCAGTCCTGTAGAAAAGCCGTTATGACTTTGTCAACATTCCCCTTCAGGGTATGAAATAGCAGATAAAAATCCTAGCTTTGATCCCAGCCAATTGTAGTACATAGAACATAATACACAGTACGTATCAAATACTGAAGTCCTTGAATCCTCGGCAAGGATTCGAGATTGGTGAATCCGAATCCCCGCGCCAAAATGGGCAAACCGAATCTTTCGAATGCACCAACCAAAGGGTTTGTTGGAGACCGGGATGCCCGAAAGCCTGGGCGACCGGGACACCTGAAAACCTGGGAGCCCAGACACACAAGGGGAGATGGCAAGTAGGTGAGTTTTTCCTTTGGATTAACAGTAGCCTTTGCTAACAATTTCAGAAATTACATCTGAGGTTGTATTCTAAGATATTTAAACTGAACATTTAAGTTCAGCGCTAGACTGGAAGGTACAGGCTTGAGATTCCAAGGACAGCTGAAAGATTCCTTTGCAAAGTTCTTTCAGACACAGTTCTGAGGTTTGTAGTTTTAGAAGATGTCACAGCCTTCTCTGGCAAAGTGTGCTGGTGCATCGTCAAGCTACAAACCCCAAGATGCCATAAGGAGCCATGCAAAGAAAATCCAGTTTTGACCTGGATTGTCTCTGTGCTGTAGTATGTGGCCCTCTTTACACACGCTGGAAATGTGGGATTAATCCTGCCTGTGTAGAGAGAGCCTTCATGTCCTTTTCAATCTGGGGAGATCCTGAGGCAAAACTGTGACAATTGTCCTGGCCAGATTTCTTCAGAGGGAGGTTTGCCTTTGCCCAGGCTTTTGCTCAGGCTGCGAGAGTGTGTCTTGCCCAAAATTATCCTTCTTTCCTTTGCTTTTAAAACCCTTTTTTAAAAAAGGATTCGAAAGATTTGAGATTCGTGAGATTCATGGATTCCCAGAACCTTCCAGGGATCCAGATCCGGATTTGGATTCGGAAAATTCTGGATTCATCCCATCCCTATGCACATTTGTCAATTCAAATAAAAGACTTTTTAAACTTTAAATTGGAGTCCTCTGTAGAGTTACTACTGATATACATATATGAAAAGGTCCTGCTGTTACCCTTCTCTTGCTGGCCTCCTTTGAGCTATAATTCCCCCAAATTCTAAGGAGACACGAGCATTGCAAGTGGACCCCAAACCCCCCACCTCTTAGGGTAACAACACCATTCCGGCTCTCTAAATTGCCTTCAGGTTGACTCCAACTTACAGTGACCCTACAATAGCATTTTTTTGGCAAGACATTTCCATAGGGTGGGTTTTGGAGTTTTTTTCTTTCTTTTCTCTCATGTCCCAGCAAATTTGATTTTTAAAAATGTGCTTAAACCTATAAATGGCAATGTACCTTGAGTGACATACGTAGGACACAAATGCATACAAATGGGGTGTATGTAGCAAAATAAAATATTTTATTCAACATTTTGGTGTTCTACAATCACATACAGAGAACACCCCACATTCAGCACAAATATTTTTTTTGCTGCTACTGTTTATATGCGGAGAAAAAGAGTACAGGCTGCTTTGGCGTTCATAAAAGTTTCGCAACTGGCTGAGCATATGACTTCTACAAAAAAAGAACACATTAAGTTGGTGACAGATGAGTCTTCTCTTTAGACACACAACAGTTTCCAATGCACACAAAGGGAAGTTATTTTTTCTTCTGAAGTTGTCTTGCTAGCATGTCAGCCTGTTAAGAAAAAGCAGTAAAACATGGTCAATATGCCGTCACCTTTTCCCATAGTTCCCATGGGACAGCGGTAGGCAAAAGTGGCCCTCCGGATGATGTTGGCCTGAAATTCCCAGCCTTCCTCACTACTAGGGTCGATGGGTCTTGAAGTCCAACATCTGTAGAATGCTATTTTAACTCCACCCTACACCTCTTAACCTTCTCTTCTCCAGGCTAAATATACCCAGCTTCCTAAATCGCTCCTCATAGGGCTTCATGGTTTCCAAGCCTTCTACCATTTCGGTTGCCTTCCTCTGGACACATTTCCAGCTTGTCAATATCCTTCCTGAACTGTGGTGCCCAGAACTGGACCCAATATTCCACATGGGGTCTGACCAAAGCAGAACAGAGTGGTACTATCACTTTCCTTGACCTAGATACTATATTGTTATTGATGCAGCCCAGAATGGCATTGGCTTTTTTAGCTGCTGCATCACACAGCTGTCTCATGTTCTGCTTGTGGTCTACTAAAACTACTAGATCCTTTTCACATGTACTGTGGTCAGGCCAGGAGTCACCCATCTTATTGCCAGTGTCCTGTTACACTAACAGGGTTTCTTAGCACCTCTGCTATTTAGGTATGTTTACTTTATTTCTTAGCAGACTCTCAGTATTATGCAATATGGTTGGAAAGTAGCTCCCATCACCTCTCATCTTGTCCTTTATTAGCTGGGGATGATGGGGATTCTAGTCCAATTCACTTGGAAGGTGCTGGGTGGAGAAAGGCTCAGGTAAGTACAGAGCTAGTCCAGAGAAGCACACATATGGGACACAACACACAACACAACTATAGCATTGTGGCTACTCTTGAATGGCCATGGCAGAATCTTGTGGCATCCTGGGGACTGTACTTTAGTGAGGCACTAGAACTCTCTGGCTGAGAATTCTACATATCCCTCCTTAAACAGTTTGTAACAGTCTTCCTACACAACTCCGTGTCCTCTCCTATGTATATCTCTTCTTAGGCAGGAAGCAAGGGCCTATCTTTTACCCCCTTGTGCCCCATCTAAAACTTTCCACCCACTGCAGTGGCCAAGCCCTGAGAGGAGTTGCCTCTACTGCTGCTTCTTACCAATGGCAGGGAAGATCGAACGGGGGACACCAACGGAAGAATTAGGAAGTGTTACGGGAACTTCTAGATAGGCGACAGAAACATGCTTTGACTCTCAGGATGAAAAGTATGTAAATAATTGTATGCCTGGGAAATTGCTGCAGGTGGTGGGGTGATTTGCCATGTAAGATGCTAACCAGTCTTTGGTATGCATGCCAATTTTCCAAATGGAAATGTATAAAGCTTCTGCTCAGTTCTAAAGCTGTACTCTCAGCAACATTTTGCTTGGTTTTCTGAAATAAACGCTTCTGTTTTGAAACTCTGAGTGAAGTTATTCACTCCAAGTTAGCCAGGACATGACATCTGCATGGCACCTTCCCGTTGCTTAGAATCCTAGAATCCTAGAATCCTAGAAATGTAGAGTTGGAAGAGACCCCAGGGGCCATCCAGTCCAACCCCCTGCCATGCAGGAACACCCTCAAAGCACTTCCGACAGATGGCCATCCAGCCTCTGCTTAAAAACCTCCAAGGAAGGAGACTCCACCACACTCCATTGAGCCAGAAGATTCCACTGCTGGACAGCCCTGACCGTCAGGAAGTTCTTCCTGAGGTTCAGGTGGAATCTCCTTTCCTGCAGCTTGAATCCATTGCTCCTTGTCCTGGTCTCTGGAGCAGCGGAAAACAAGCCCTCTCCTTCCTCTACATGGCATCCCTTCAGATATTTAAACATGGCTATCATGTCCCCTCTTCACCTTCTCTTCTGCAGACTAACCATCCCCAGCTCTCTTACAGCTCTGCTTACCAGTAGGGTCTTCACAATTTTGTCTCTTGGGATCTTCAGGTAAGTGCAGTCTTCTCCGTCACACAGCTTGATATCTTCGGAGACCTGAATTAACAGCAGAAGGAGAAAAGTGGGTTTATGTGACTGGTTGGTTTCAGGTTCAAAGCATGGAATCTTTTTCTCCCTAAGGATCAGGGAAGTTCTCAGGGGCAGCCTTCCAGTGGTGGGCTGAGTCAAAGTCAAAAGGGGTGGGAACCCAAACTTTTGCATCTTTTAGCCAAAAGCTCTTGCTGGCAGGACCTGAGCGTTTCCACCTTCATGGCTTAGGTGAAGGCTATCTGTCAGACTGTAGGCCTTTCTGCCCTACACTGTTATAGTGCTATCATTCCACTTTCAACCTCCTATGGCATCCTGGGGTTTGCAGTTTAGGGAGGAGCATTGAGAATTCTCAGCCAGAGAGCTCTTTGGCCTCAGGAAACTACAAACCCCAGAATTCCACAGGAGGTTGAAAGGGGAATAAGAGCACTATAACAGTGTAGTGTGGAAAGACCCTTTATCTCTTCATATGAGCCTGCCCAGAACTGAGATCTTCAAGAGAGGTTCTTCTTTCAGTTCCGCCACCTTCACAGAAATGGCTGGGGGGGGGGGATGTAATACAGGGCTTTCTCAGTGGCTGCCCCAAGACTTGGAACCCACTTGCTGCGGAAGCTGCAATAGCTCCCTTTTTGCTTTCTGACTGTCAATAGGCAAAGACCTATTTTTTTAAAAAAATATTCCCAAAGCTTTTTAGAACTGGAGGTTTTTAAAGAAAGGGCTCTAAACTGCTTTTAAAACTGTATGCTTTAAATTGTTTTAATATTGTGAATTCCACGGCAAGAATCATCTATGCAAAATATTGGGGGGAAAGTAAGATTCTGAAGGTTAGTGAATGGGTAATTATTTGAATGGATTTGGCTGAGATGGATAAGCTTACGACATTATCGAAAGGAAATTCAATAGAACCCGATTTAAAATACGGAAACCTTTCATGGATCGTGTAAGGAACAGAAACTGAGACTTAGCAATGATAGGATTTGATATGTAAAATAGGATGGGTTTATATTTGGTGGGAGAATAAGGAACAATTGTAAGGATAAAGAGTAGGGGAAGGAGAGTTAAACTTGGTAAGTTGGTAATGCAAAAAAAGAACAAGAAGTCATCCAAATTTTAATGAGTAAATGTTTAAGTAGTCTGTATTATCTTGGAGTTTTGTCTAAGTGTAAGTGTAAGACAGGTAGCTGGAGTTATCTTTGTTTGGGGGTTTTTTTGTATACATTTTTCTCTTAATTGTCTGTTTTCTAGTATTGTGTATGTATTTTTCTCTTTTTTATAAGTTTCTAGATGCTTTGTGTATCTTTTTTCTCTTTCATCACTTCCTTTAATATTAAATTAATAAATAAATATAATTTTCTAAAAAAATATATTGTGAATAGTTTAATTCAATTTTGGGGTTGACCCCTTGTATGTTTTTTAACTATAATATAATAATTTTAATTCATAAGCTGCAATTCTGGAGGAAAGGAGGGGTATAAATAGAGGAGATGATGATTGAGATGTTGTTGATGATGATGGTGGTGGTGGTGATGTCACTGAGAAGTGACATGATAGCTATCTTCAAATATTCGAAAGGATACCATATAGAAGAAGGAGTGAGCTTGTTTTCTGCCATTCCAGAAACCAAAACCAAAGCTGATTGATCCAAATGTCAAGAGAACAGATTCCAACTGAGCATCAGGAAGAACTTTCTGATTGTAAGAGCTTTCCAACAGTGGAACAGACTGCCTTACAGGCTGGTGGACTCTCCTAATTTGGAGATCTTCCAACAGAGGTTGGATGGACATCTCCAGAAATGCTTTATTTCCGTATTCCTACATGGCATGGCAGGGGTCTGGACAAGGTGGTCCTTGTGGACACTTCCAAACTTAAGAACCAACAATGTGGTAGTGGTGGTGGTGGTGGTGGTGGTGATAGCAACCACCACCACCTCTGGGAATGAGAAAGAAAAATCATGCAAAACGTTGGAAACCATCAAGTGGTTGTCATGGTTAAGTAGGTGTGGACATCCAGTGAAGCCAAAAAGGCTGATTAGCATCCCAGGAACCCTATTGATCTAAAGCAGCCTCTGCTTTAGACCAGTGAAATCAATGTAAAGACCAAACCCAGTGTACCTCTGGACTCTGTGGTGGTGACTCTATCTCTCTCTTGCCTCCGGGGTACCAGCCGTGGGACCAGTGTTGGGCTCTTGACAGATGCAGGCCAACAGTGAGCAAAAGGCCAAGGAAGAGCAAGAAGGACCTCCTCTGGAATGCCATGGTGTTTTTGGGAGCCTCAAAGCTTAAGGGAAACCTGAAAGGAAAGACAGAGAGAACTAGAAAGCTCAGCAAAGGGGGAAGCTCTCCCCCATGCATTATTCACTAGTATTGTGCCATCTGTGGCCAGCAAGATGCCCGTCAGTGGAACACAGGTATATGGGTAAAAACTATGATGCATCCCAGCCATTCTGATCATCATAGAATCATAGAGTTGGAAGAGACCACAACAGCCTTCCAGCCCAGCCCCTTGCCATGCAGGCATATACCACCAAAGCATTCCCAACAGATGGCCATCCTTCCTCTGTTTAGGAGCCTCCAAAGAAGGAGACTCCACCACACTCCGGGACAGCAGCGTATTCCCCTGTGAAACTGCTATTACCATCAGGAAGTTCTTCCTAATGTTTAGATTGAATCTCTTCCTGAAGCCTGAAGCCACTGCTCCATGTCTTAGGCCATTTCCACCCCACACTGTTATAGTGCTATTATTCCTCTTTTAACCTCTTGTGGAATTCTGGGGTTTGTGGTTAGAGCTGGAAGAGGCCAGAAGGGCCATCCAGTTCAACCCCCTGCCGTGCAGGGAGAGACAATGAAAGTACCCCTGAGAGATGGCCATCCGACCTCTGTTGAACGACTTCCACCACTTTCTGGGGTAGTCTATTCCACTGTTGAGTAGCTCCCACAGTATGCATGCATGCATGCATAAATAAATAATTTCTAGTGTTCTTTCCAGATGTTCATCTCCTATTTTCCAGAGCAGCAGAAAAGAAGCTTGCTCCATCTACTACATGACATCCATGCCCTAATAGGAGCGGCTTAGGGAACTGGATATATTTAGCCTGGAGTCGAGAAGATTAAGAGGGGACATGATAGCAAAAAGATGGGGCAAGCTAGTTTTCTGCTGCTCCAGAGGCTAGGATGGGTTTTTTCTTGATTCCAGATGTTCATCTCCTCTTTTCCAGAGCAGCAGAAAAGAAGCTTGCTCCATCTACTACATGACATCCATGCCCTAATAGGAGTGGCTTAGGGAACTGGATATATTTAGCCTGGAGTCGAGAAGATTAAGAGGGGACATGATAGCAAAAAGATGGGGCAAGCTAGTTTTCTGCTGCTCCAGAGGCTAGGATGGGTTTTTTCTTGATTCCAGATGTTCATCTCCTCTTTTCCAGAGCAGCAGAAAAGAAGCTTGCTCCATCTACTACATGACATCCATGCCCTAATAGGAGTGGCTTAGGGAACTGGATATATTTAGCCTGGAGTCGAGAAGATTAAGAGGGGACATGATAGCAAAAAGATGGGGCAAGCTAGTTTTCTGCTGCTCCAGAGGCTAGGACAGGGAGCAATGGCTTCAAACTACAGGAAAAGAGATTCCATCTATCCATTAGGAAAAACTTTCTGACAGAAAGAGCAGTTTGACAGTGGAATGTACTGCCTGGGAATGTGGTGGAATCTTCTTCTTTCGAGGTTTTTAAACAGAGGCTGGATGGCCACCTGTCAGGTGTACTTTGTTTGTGTATTCCTACATGGCAGAAAGTTGGGTCAGATGGCCCTTGTGGTTTCTTCCAACTCTATGATTCTATTTCCCTCCAGATAAGCTGCCATGTTACCTCTCCGTTTTCTCTTCTCCAAGTCATTCCTCATAAGGCTTGATTTCCAGAACTCTGAGCATCTTTTTTGGCCTTCTTTGGACATGTTCCATTGTGTCAAACCCTTCATGTGCAAAGGTTCCACAACCTGGGAGCAACCTTTCTCCCTTGTTCTACCCAAAATGTGCTTGTGAAGGTAGCAGGATAGAAAGAAACTTCTTTCAAAGATCTCAGAACTTTGGCAGGCTCACATAGGGAAGCCTTTCAGAAGGTCTTTCCAAAATACAGTCTTTCAAATCATCACAATCCTTAATTTGCTCTATTGCTAGTATTCAACTATAGTATTATTTTTATGTCTCCATCAGATGTCAAAGTGTTTGATGACTTGTTTTATTGAATGTTTTGAGGCCATTGGTTAGTTGGGTGTGCTATATACATAATCATTTAATTAATTAATTGCTTCCCCCACTTCAGCCACATTCTGCTAAGCCAGTGTTTCTTCCTTTGTAATATTTCAGTGTGTAAGAATATTTTGTGCATAAGGGGTTTCTTAAGAGAAAAAGAAAATCGAACTCAATTTTATTTTGTATAAATGCACAAAATGCAAAAAGAAATTTCTAATTCTCCTTTAGCAGTTGCACAGAAGGAAGCGAATTGTGGAAGGCTGTGTAAAGATGCAGCCACCCTGTCCCATCTCACTTCCTGCCGATGGGTTGGACCCATCACTGCCATCATTTTCATCTCATGCTGGCTGAGGATGATGGGTATTGTAGTCTAACCCAACTCCAAGGGGCCAGGTTGTGGAAGACTGGACTGATGAAGTCCTTTCACATAACACAGTGATGGTGCAGTGATTCCAGGCATGGCAACTTCCCATGGCGCTCTGAGATTTACAGTTCAGAACGGGGCATTTAGGATTCTCAGCCAGACTGCTTTAATGGCTCATCGGACTATAAACCCTAGCATTCAACAGGATGCGGCAATGGCAGTTAAGGTGGAATAACAGCACTATAACTATGCAGTGTGAACGGACTCTTGGACTTGTACCAGACAAGCAAATCCAGATCCCCATTAAGCTGAGCCCTTATAAGAATGGGGGGTGTAATTCAGATAGATAAACAGATAGATGGATAGGCAGGCAGGCACCAGGAAGCCTCTAGATCAGTGGTTCCTAACCCGGGGGTCTTCAGAGCCCTCACAGGGGGTCCACCTAGGGTTGCCATTCACCCCAGAAAACAGGAGAAATCCCCGATTTATGTTACATTAAGAATCCGTGCTTCCACAGTCAAAACAGAGTATCTCATGGATTTTTCCATGTCACTGCAGTCGTTAGAATTCATCCCTGTTCTTCCTGCTTCTCTCTTTTCCCTCTCTAAACTTTAACTGTATGCATCTCAGGACAGGGACCTGACTCTTTAGTTTATGCCTGTTAGAAAAACTATCTAAATAATAAACAAACCAAAATCAGCTTTTAAGTTCTAATAAAAGGACTCTTTTTCCTAAGAATACATTACTCCGGTATCCATAGTTCACATCAGCTGCCTAATCCGTGTTTTTAGTTGTTGTTGTTGTCTGCTTTCAAGTCAGCTCTGACTTATGGCAACTCTCTCTCTGCTTTCCTCTGAGGCTGAGAGAGTGTGACAATGCCCAGGATCACCCAGTGGGTTTCCATGGCTGAGCAGGGACTTGATCTCTGGTCTCCAGAGTCGTAGTCCAGTGCTCAAAGCGCTACAGCACACTGGCTTCCTTTGCTCAGAGTCCTTTCAGTTTTAAAAAGACCTTTCTCCCTTGCAAATGTTACACAGCTCATTATTTTCCTCCTTGCAGATGGCTCTCTGTGTAAAAACACACAGCGTTTCAAGCAGCACCGTGCACTGGTTAGAAACAATTAATAGAATTTATAGCATAAGATTACCAGCGTAAATTGCAGGCTACGGCTAACATAACTTGGCCATTAATGTTAAAGGCACGGTGGAAGAAGTTGCCTAGACAGTATTGTGAAACCTTGACTGAGAAAATAGTCAGTTTAAATAGCTCAAACGGGAACAAGTTGCACCCACTTCAGCCTATTTTGCTGGGATGTGAAAAAGAGATCCTAACACTGCCTCTGAGATACTGTGACCGGCATATAAAACATCTTTTCAATTGGAGAAAAAGAAGCTACCACAAGATTAAAGTTATAAAAAGGATACTTCAAGTATCTAAAGCTTTACAAAAAATTAGCATTATATATACTAAATAATTGAAAATTGGTTAGACTAACCAAATAATAGGAACAAATAATATTTGATATAAGTAATAAATCTGAGTGAAAAGCAGTAAGATGGAAGATAAGGAGGAAGGAGAGGAGAAGTTATTTTATTTATTTTAAATTGGGAATGTCTGTAAAAAATGAAATGAATACATGTTGATGTATATTCAGACATATTTTATTTTAATAAAAAGATTCTTTTAAAAAAACATCTTTGCGATTAGCATCTTTCAAATACATTCCCCTGGGAAACAACTTGGTGCAAATTTGCACTCAGTTGGTAAATTACGATGCTGCCCAAGTTCCTTGCAAGAAACTATTTGCGAAGGGAAGTGTTAAGGAAAAAGTCTACTCACCTTGAATGAGTCGCTCTGTTCTCCTGTTCTGGAATTCCAGCGATGCTCAAGCCATTTGCTCCAAGTATTTATGCTACTCCTGGAGCACTTCAGTGCAAGCGACCAGCTGCCCAATTGGCTGGGGCTGCAGCTGACGTTATTTGCTGCATCAGGCGACAGGGAGGGCAACCAGAGACACCCAGGTTCCGCCGAAGCCTCACTCCCATCAGGATGAGACCGTGTCAAACTCTTTCAGCAATCTGTCTCCTGCTCCTCTGGCTGGCACTAAAACTTGGGAACACATCACCAAAGAGCTCCAAAGTGCATCACTATGGATGGATTTTTAACAATAAGTCTATTCATCTGGTCGCCTTTGGCAAATAGAGATTGTCTCTGGGTGACCAAACAGGGAAGTTTCTGTAAACTAGAAAAGTCAGGACAGATTGAGCACAGTTTAAAACACATGCACTTTTCCGGCTATTAGCGTGCCACAGTTAACGAGGCCATTTCCACACTAGACTGTTATAGTGCTATTATTCCACTTTCAACATCCTATGGAACCCTGGGGTTTGCAGTTTAGGGAGCGGACTTTGAGGCCCCTCCCTAAACTGCAAACCCCAGGATTCCATAGGATATTGAAAGTGGAATAATAGCACTATAACAATCTAGTGTGGAAATGACCCTATAAGCAGTGAATCCCTGAACAGGCAAGGGGGTTAGATTAGAGGGACAGCAATCCAATTGTTTCCGCCATCCAAGTGCTTCAAAACCATTAGCTTGTGGAGCAAAACACACCTAAGCAGTGAAGCTGCAGCCCATATTAACTATAAAATAACTCTTAACCCCCACCCCCAAAAGTAACAATACTACCCTACTGTTCACTATCTCATCCAAACATCCGCAGTTTCAGAAACTAAGTAGGGCCAGGCCTTGTTTGTACCAAGAGGAACAGAAATCAGAAGGATCTAAATAAACTAGAAAATTGTGCAGAAATTCATAAAATGAATAAATAAAACTAATAAAATGCAATTCAATAGGGAAAAATGCATATTCTATATTTAGGGCACAAATGCACAGGTATAGGATGGGGGATAAATGGCTCTGCAGTACTACATGTGAAAAGGACTTTGGGATTATTGTTGATCATGAGTTGAAAATGAGCCAATGGTGTCATGCTGCAGCACAGAAGGCAAATGCTATCTTAGCGTGCATAAATAGAAGCATAATTTCCAAGCTGAAGGAAGTATGAATCCCACTATATTTTCCACTGGTCAAGCTTCATCAGGAGTACTGTGTTCAGCTGTGGGTGCATCATTTTAAGAAGGATATAGACACATTACAGAAGGTTCAGAGAAGGGAATGAAGATGATAAGAGGGACAGAGAACAAAACGTATGAGAAAAGGTTGAAAGAGCTAGGCATGTTCAACTCGGTGAAGAGAAGTCTGAGGGATAACCCATGATTGCCCTTTTAAAGGGTTATAGTCCAACAAATCTTGCAGGCAGAGCCAACAAATGGGAGTTGGGACCCCATACAAATTACTGGGGCTTGGCTATCCAGCAGGAAACTGGAAGCCTATTTTGCATGCGTTTCTTGGTAATATCACAGTTTGTTGATTGAAAAATTAGTGTCAGATGGTTATCGTTTCAATGGTTCTCTCATAGACAGACAGTAGAAAAGTTTACAGCAAACAAAAAATTGTATGACTTTTGAGCTGAATAAACCAGAATTTGAGAAACAGTTGTGAACATTTGATTGGTAAGAGGTGTAATTTTTTGTTAGAAATAGAGATGAAAGAAGAGTCGGTGAAGGTTGGTATGATAAAGTGGGCACAACATATTGGACATAATATACAAGTGGAACAATAGGAGAAAATGTGGTTGAAGGGAAGTAAATTCACATTCTGTTATGAACTTTTACAAGATGATGGATCGTTGGTATTTGGGCACCAGAAAAACTGGCCAAAATTCATAAAAGTCTTCTAATACCTGTTGGAAATGTGAGAAACAAGTGAGATCTTTTTATTATATAGAATCATAGAATAATAGAGTTGGGAAAGACCCAGGGGCCATCGAGTCCAACCCCCTGCTATGCAGGAACACCCATCAAAGCATTCCCTTTGACAGATGGCCATCCAGCCTCTGCTTAAAAACCTCCAAAGAAGGAGACTCCACCACACTCCAAGGCAGCAGATTCCACTGCCGGACAGCTCTGACCGCCAGGAAGTTCTTCCTGAGGTTCAAGTGGAATCTCCTTTCCTGCAGCTTGAATCCATTGCTCCTTGTCTTAGTCTCTGGAGTGGCAGAGAACAAGCCCACTCCCTCCTCAACATGACATCCCTTCAAATATCTAAACATGGCTATCACGTCCCCTCTTAACCTTCTCTTCTACAGACTAAACATCCCCAGCTTCTCATAAAGGTTCATGGTTTCCAGACCCTTCACCATTTTGGTTGCCCTCCTCTGGACACACTCCAGCTTGTTGATATCCTTCTTGAACTGAGGTGCCCAGAACTGGACACAGGATTCCAAATGAGGTCTAACCAAAGCAGAATAGAGTGGTACTACTATCTCCCTCCATCTAGACCAGTAGTTCTCAACCTGTGGGTCCCCAGATGTTCGTGGACTTCAGCTCCCAGAAGCCCCAGCCACTATGGTCAATGCTCAGGGCTTCTGGGAGCTGAAGTCCACAAACATCTGGGGACCCACAGGTTGAGAACCACTGATCTAGACACTATACTCCTATTGATGCAACCAAGAATCACATTGGCTTTCTTGGCTGCCTCATCACACTTCTGACTCATGTTCAGCTTGTGATCTACCAAGACTCCTAGATCCCTTCACACATACTGCTATCCAGCCACGTGTCTCCCATCCTATATTTCTGCATTCCATATTTTCTCCCTAAGTGTAGGACCTTACACTTCTCTCTGTTGAGTTTCATTTTGTTAGCTCTGGTCCAGCTTTCCCATCTGTCAAGGTCATTTTGAATTTTGATCCTGTCCTCTGGCATATAGCAGCCCCTCCCAATTTGGTGCCATCTGCAAATTTGATCAGCATGCCCTCCACTCCTCATCCAAGTCATTGATGAAGATGCTGAATAGCCCGGGGCCCAGGATGGAACCCTGTGGCACCCCACTAGTCACTTCTCTCCAGGATGAAAAGCAGCCATTGGTGAGCACCCTTTGGGTTCAGTCGGTCAACCAATTACCAATCCACCTAACAGTAGCCCTGTCCAGCCTGCATTTTGCTAGCTTCTTTGCAAGAAATATGTGGTGGATCTGCGAAAAAACCAAAAGATTCTGGAATCAAATACATTCTACAGTGTATAAAATTTTGAAAATGAATGTTTGATTGAAGGTGGAATTATATTTGATGGGATTAGTAGAAAAGCAACTGGAGAACAAGTATGACTCACAGAACCAAAGAGCTGGAGGAGACCGCAAGGGCCATTGAGTCTAATCCCATTCTGCCTTGAAGGAATACACCATCAAAGCATTCCCAACAGATCGCCATCCAGCCTCTGCTTAAAAACCTCCAAAGGAGACTCCACCACACTCCCAGGCAGCAGTGTATCCCAATGTTGAACTGCTCTCATCATCAGAAGTTCTTCCTAATGTTGAGGTGGAATCTCCTTTCCTGAAGTTTGAAGCCATTGCTCCATGTCCTAGTCTTTCAAGCAGGAGAAAACAGGCTTACTCCAATCTCCATATGACATCCCTTCAAATATTTAAACATGGCTACTATGTCCCTTCCTCACTTTCTGTTCTGCTGGATAAACACATCCAACTCCCTCAGCCTCTCTTCATAGGGCTTCACGGTTTCCAGGCCTTCTACCATTTTAGTCTCCCTCCTTGCACATGTTCCAGCTTGTCAGTCTCCTTCCTGAACTATGAGTGCCCAGAACTGGACACAGTGTGGTAAAGGAATTTCAAAGAAAATAACAGTAATATGCAAAATTTGAAGTCTTAGGTACATATGTTCAGGTGGCCTACCATCAGGGAAGCCAGAAAAGGAGGCTAGACCCCTTGGGACTCCTTGCTTCTGAAGCTACCCACTTGTCTTCCCACTTGTAGCTCAGCCAGGTTCCAGGCTGCTCCAGACATCAGAGACCCTCCTCTTCCCCCCGCCCCGCACACACACTACTGCACTGAATAGTCACCTCTCACTCCTCCCTGTGCAGTTTGCCTTCCTTGCTGCTGGGAATAGCTCAGGCACACCCCCTAGGAGACCCCTTGGGTTAGCAGGTGTCCAGAATCTGAATGGATGCCATGTAGAAGATGGAGGAAGCTTATTTTCTGTTGCTCCAGAACATGGACATCTAAACATGCCCAAAACTTTACCTGGCGGTAAGGACTGTTTAACAGTGAAATGGGCTGCCTCAAACAAAGCTGAACTCTCCATCTTTGGAGGTTTTCAAACAAAGGTTGGATGGGCATCTCTCAGGAGTGTTTTACTTGCGTATTCCTCCATGGTAAGGGAATGGACAAGAGGGTCCTCACAGCCCCTTCCAACTCTAACCCTTTCCACAGCACCCTCCCCTCCCGCGATGGGGACAGGAGAAGGATTGGACTGCAACGACACTTCCGCGTGATGTTGTCACAGTCCCACTCCTCTCCCATCCTAGGCGGCACAATCGCAGGTTAAATTATTGACAGGTTTTCCTCATCAATGACCCACGATTGCACCACCATCTTGAAATTACCTGTCCTGCGGAACAGCAGGGAGTGCGATGGCGGCACTTCCTTCTGCAGTGCAGCCTGGGAAAGTACTCGGCTGTGCTGCAGAAGGAAGCGGCGTGTCCCTCATGCTCCCTTCCGCAGGGAGCCGGTCCCACGCGGAGGGGAGCACTGTTGTCGTGCTCCCTTCCCAGCGGAGCCGCTGCTGGGATCACTACTGGACACCACTGCAAGATACGCTGCAGAAAGGGCCCAAGATTCTATGATTCTATGAGTCAAGGAATTCACATCCGTGACTTTGCAAGACCAAAGCAGGGCGGTTGATGTCAAGTTGTATTGGAGCTCTCTCATTCATAGGGTTGCCTTAAGTCAAAGCTGACTTAACCACAATTAACAACAAACAATGATTCTATCTCTTCAAAACCAGAAAGAAGTGACAGAGGGGAGTAGGAGAAAAGACCCTTCCTAGGACTTCTCCTCTTCCTGAATATCCAGGAGCCCCTTTCCTGCTCAGCCCAAAGCTGCTACTTCAGACCAAAGGAAGTTATGGGCTAGCCTGTCCGCCTGCAGTCACCCACCAGCAGCTTCCACCCGTTGCACAGATCTGTTATTAGAAAACAGCTCGTAGGTCTGCCTGACTTTATCCCCCATTAGGTCCCAAATCCACTCTCTCAGCAGCCCTGCTTGAGGGCACCAGGCTGAGGAAGGCGGCTTAAATATTGCAAATGGCTGTTTGTCTCTCTTTTAAGTGCCCGGGGCTTCCTGCCACAAGTCCTTGCAGCTGAAGATCCAAAATGAAGTGGAGGCTATACGGATGTGCACGGAAGTATTAACTAGGAAGAGAATAAGTGATTCAGTCCGTTTGTGGTATTTAGAAAAATTAGTTGCATTGACAGAATGAAACAGAATGTAATAGAAGATAAAAGAAGGAATGTGTGGACTATGGTATTTAGCATGTTAATAAAGAGGAAAGTTTATATGTTTTCTCTTTTAGAAAATGTGAATTGGGAAAGGGAGGGTGAAGAAAAGGTTAGACCTCTTTTTTTTTTTTTTAGACGTTTGGAATAAGAGGTAGGCTATATTCCATCCAAAGGGAGGAGATTAACTTACTTAATTCTTTTATTTGTTTCTGATACTTCTTCAACTCATACGACAGTTCATATGTTTTTATGTGTGCTTCAACTTTTTCCCTATTTTTCTTGTGTGTGTGTGTGTGTGTGTGTGTGTGTGTGTTCATTCATGTATTTGTAGTGTTTGAAGTATTTGTTTTTGGAAAATGTTAATAGAAATATTTTTAATTTTTTTAAAAAAAATTAGCTGAGGCTAGTGACTTCCATGTTCAGGGGAGGGGTGGTGGGTTGTAGTCCGAGCTGTACTCTAAACCTTAAAGGCACTCTCTCAGAGGCTGAAGCCAAGTGGCACAGTAGCTTCAGCACCTTGGACAGCTCTTTAGATGGGCAGGCTCAAACTCGGAGCAATTCCGGCCCCACTGCTGGTGAAAGCCACCCGCCGCACTGCCAGGACATGTAAAATATCTTTTCCATACTGCTTCACTTAATATAGCAGATGAGTTCCTGGACATTACCTTGTCAACGGAAAAAATTGATAACACAGGCACAAATAACATTAAGAAAAAAATCCCAAACAAACCAAGCATAGTTTCCTATACTCCAAACACAAAAGAACATTTCAACATGTTTCAGGAAACTGTTTGTCCAAAACCAAGAATACAGCCATGAAAAATGAAACAACCAGGTCAGGGAAGACTTGCGTAAGAACACAAAAATATTTTGAACTGTCTGTAGACCATCTGAAGGCTTCTTCTAAAATGCATCCGAAGTTCATTTTTTTGTTTCATGAGCCTCCACTTTTCTTATGATTTCCATTTTGATGGTCAGACATATAGATCTGTGTTTTTTAAAAACACATTAAGGGGAACTAGCGAAGAAGGCTGATCTGCTCTCCTCTTTTATTTCTGTTTTGCCACTCACACTTGCTCACACAACATCTGTAGGACTGGCTACAGTAGAATCCCATTCTTTCTGAGCTCACACTTTCTTGCACTATTCCTCAGCTAACCTGACACTGAATATACTGCTCCACCATCTTCTCCAGCCCTGCTCACCAATGCTGATGCTGCTTAGAAAAACCTCCACCTAGACGGAGGACAAGGAGGGAAAGGAGACCATGGGTCCATGAAAAAGAATTCTTAAAAAAGACCTTCTTGGTCAGGAGATTGGTTAACTGCCGCATGCCTAAAGTGGTGTTTTATAGGAGAAGGGCAAGGATATTGCTTATTCATTCCATGAGTCGAGAATCAGACCTCAAAAGTGTTCAGCCATCTGGGAAAACTGAAATGTGGAAATATGAAAAATGAAAATGAAGTATGAAATATGAAAAAAGGACTCTAGAGGAGAAAAAGGCAGAGGAGCGACTTGGGAATTTTGCTTCTGCCCAGCTGAAATCCCCAGGGTTTTTCGTTGCATTCATTAAGAAAACTTTGCAGTCTTAGAATGGAAGAGCTTATTATAAATGCAAAGCAATGCCAATTAATCAAGAGCTGGAAGGGGTACTAAGCTTTCCCAAGATGAAAGGTGTACCAGCAAAAGTGATTAGCTATATTTCTGAATGCAAATCAGCCGCTTCAAGATTGTAGCGACAGATTGGAGCTACCAGCATTTCCTGGGCATTTCAGTTCAATCCGGAAGGATCAAAGTGGAGGAAAAGAACCTTTCTGTCCAAAATAGAAAACTTGCAGATCAATGTTTAAATAAGGTCACAACTAATTTTATCTCCCCGTGTCTCTTGCAGCCGTCGGGTCTTCTACACATAAGATTTTTTAATTGAATGGCGCTGTTGAGAAATGAAGGTGAATGTATCCAAAAGGACAACCGAGCTAAAAACAAATTGGATCACAGGTCCAGGGCTATGCAACTCCTCATTTCCTTCTATGCCACTGTAAACAATCTCACAAGTCAAGCGCCTGGGGGGTGCTAAGCAAACAAATGCCAGTCCAAATCGGAGGCTTTAATAAGACTCAGCCCCTGTTTCAACTTGCAAAGTTATCACCTAACAGGTCAAAGTCTTGGCCAGTCCTAATTGTGCTAAGCAAACAGCTGGGATGTTTTGTTTTGTTGACTCTGTTGTTCAGATTTATGCCACGTAATGTCGGGGCAAGGCACCCCCACCACACATGGTTTTGCTCCAACCGCAACCCAAGCCAAAACTTAATTTTCACTCCTCCATTGGAGAAGCCAATAACATTGTGCGCACAAGAGAGAAAACAAATCAGACACTAGGTGTGACTTAGCAAAGTTAGACACTCTCTTGCTGTCTTTTTCTTTTTTTTTCCAGTGGAAGACTTCAGCCAACCATAGGCCGGCCCTGCTATGAGACAGAGTGGGGCAGATGTCTCAGTGGGCAGATGCCATCAGAGAGGTGCTAAGCTTTTCCCCCAGCTGCAGAAGAAGACATAGAATTATAGAATCATAGAGGTGGAGGAGACCACAATGGCCATCAAGTCCAACCTCCTGCCATATAGGAATACACACTCAAAGCACCCCCAGCAAATGGCCATCTAGGCTCTCTTTAAAAACTTCCAAAGAAGCTGACTCCACCACACTCCCAGGCAGCATACTTCATTGTTGAACAGCTCTTACCATCATGAAGTTCTTCCTGATGTTTAGGTGAAATCTCTTTCCTTATTGTTTGAATCTATTGCTCCGTGTCCTAGTCTCTGGAGCAGCAGAAAATAAGCTTGCTCCATGTTCAACATGACATCCCATGAAATATTTAAACACAGCTATCATGTCACCGCTTAACCTTCTCTTCTCCAGGCTAAACATACCCAGCTTCCTAAACCAGCTAGAGGGCCTGTTCTGAGCTAACTCTTTGTCCTGATCTGCCCTAACGTCAGTAGCACGAATGCTGACGGGTGATTCTGATTGCCACCCCTACAGGTGCTAAAACTAGAAAAGCCTTGGTTTCTCCCATCTGGCAGATAGGAGAGAGATGAAAATAAGCAAAGTTCTGGAGACCAGCCCTTATGAGCAACGATTGAGGGAGCTGGACATATTTAGCTTGGAGAAAAGAAGACCAAGAGGTGATGTGGTAGCCACCTTTAAATATCTGGAAGAATGTTATGGAGAAGATGGATTAAGCTTGTTTCTGCTGCTCCAGAGACTAAGGCCATTTCTGCCCTACACTGTTATAGTGGTATTTTTCCATTTTCAACATCCTGTGGAAGCCTGGGGTTTGTAGTTTCCTGAGGCCAAAGAGCTCTCTGGCTGAGAAGTCTAAAGGCTCCTCCCTCAACTGCAAACCCCAGGATACCATAAGATAAGGAAAATGGAATAATAGTGCAGTGCGGAAATGGCCTAAGACCCAAACCAGTGGATTCAAATTAGTTGGAAGAAGATTTTGACTGAGAATTAGGTGGAACTTCCTGATGGTAGAATTCAAAGATGTAGCCACGTTAGTCTGGATCAGTATTCAAAGGGATCTTGTAGCATCTTTGAGACTAACTGAGAAAAAGAAGTCGGTAGGACAAGCTTTCGTAGAGTAAATCTCCTTCATCAGATGAATAGAATAAAGTACCTAGAAACAGACCTTTTATAGCTGCGAAAGAGCAGGTTGTATGTGTGAACAGCAATAGAAATGCAAAACTTGTGGGCATAATGATGTGACAAGTTAAGTTTTAACAATGGTCGTAGGGGGACAAAGGCAGGAAGAAAGATACTGTCTAATGCTGTTGCCCTGACTTCTGGGGGTCCCCTGGGAGACACCTTGATCCACTCCAAAATTGCAAAGACTGGGGGAATTAGCAGAACACTGGCTATAGCAGAACGAGCGGCAAGGTAACCCAGCGAGACCTTGAACCCAATTTTTATGGGCTCAGACCACACAAAAGCCAGCCAATGATTAAAACGTAAGCTAAAAATGTATTTTTATTGGGGCAGCTCACTCACGTATGCACACAAGATACATAAAGTCAAGCATTCACACAAGAGCTAACTGAAGGAGAAAGAGAGGGGGGAAAATTATGGATAGAGATGCTGAGGGTTTGGGGGGTTATATAGTTACCATTCCAGAAGAGTAGAGAAGAGCTTGAAATGTGACTTAGACTTCTGTCTAAGGGCCGACAGATCAGGATTCAGAGCAACATAGTGGAGTCTTGCGTTTCATCTGACTGCAGTTGACTTCTCAAAACCAAAGGTTTATATACTCTGTTTCTCTCCCTGAAGGGCTGTGAGTTGATTGGTCTCCCAGCCTAGTGGACAATGGGAGTGGCAACACAGACAACGGGGTCTGGAGTGGACTGATTGGTTTCAATGTCTTGGTTGAGAGGGAATTTCTAGGCTAGCTGCAATAGGATATGCACACAGTAGGGGTCTTGGCCTCTGCATCTGGGCACCTTATTGTTTTATGATGTTGGCAGTTGATAGGATTAGCTCAGAGCCATTAAGTCAGGCTTTCTTGGCTAATGTCAGCAAACTTTTGACCTATCCATGCTGAGATCACCTCTGACCTACTTCCAGCCCATGTCCCTTTTGTCCACATGGCCTTGCCAGCTATAAGTATAATTTATATTTTATGCCAACACATCTGCCAATTAATATATTTTGCCAATTAGACCATATCAAAACATGGAGGTGTACGGCCTGGTAACAATATAACAATATGAATGGCAGATGGAGATATTGAAATGTAGTATGATGCTGGCTGGGAACCAAGAGATTCCTCAGGAGGCAGAGATGTTAACTTGCGTTATGTGTAGTGAGTGAGAAAACCATTGTCTCTGTTCTACTGACTATTGATGCGCTGGAGTTTGTTGATACATTCTAGTTCTGCTGCTTCTCTTTCCAGTCTTCCTCTGCAGTTTTTGTTTGGTTTTGTTCTGTTCAAGGACTGCTGTTCTGAAGTCTGAGATGCAATGTACAGGAAGATGGAAATATTCTGCAACTGGTTTTGGTTCATTCCCTTTCCAAATGTCTTCCTGATGGTAATTGCTGCTCAGCTATGGAAAAAGCCAGTGCTACTGAAAGTGGTGGTCCCTGGGCTGGTGCCAGCACCCTTGGCCATTGGCTGCTGGTCCCAGCTAAGTTTCTAGAAAAGAAGAGCAAAGGCACAAATATGGTTCTGGTGCCTGGCACATTGGGGAAAAATATTTGATGGTCCTCCACATGACAAAAGACTTCCTTGGAAATGGTAGACTTTCCTTCACTGGAAGTTTTTGAACAGAGGTTACTTGGTCACCTCTTAAGGATTCCTTAAATGTGGATTCCTGCACTAGTAGCAGGCTGGATGCAATTACCTTGGGAGTACCTTCCAACAGTTCTATGATTTTATTATTGTTGGAAGCAAAGAGGCATTAACACTTGTAAAGAGATTTCTGAGAGAGGGGACTTTAGAGAACATGCCTGCCCTTTTGATTCACCTCTGTTTCTTTCTTTGATCTAATATATGCTCAAGCCTTTTCTGCTCCTTGAGGTCAGTTTCACCTTATCCCAAGAAGTTAGTAAGTCCTTTGTCTCCCTTTATCTGGGAAGGGAGCATCCCTGAGTCTCCTGCCTCAGGATGGTTTACATCTACACGTGACAGCCAGCTTTTAGGGGTTCTTCCACTGAAATTTAGGTAACTTTTTGTCTATCGTCTTTCCTACCCCAAGACTGGTTTCTTGAAACGAACGTAAGTTTTCTTTTTCACTTTACAATAGCATTCCAAATGCTTTCTTCTATTTCTACCAGAGGCTCCTATTGTACTAGCTCCACTGCCTTCTGCTTGATATAGATACCAAATATCCCTACAACGATAAGGGAATGCATTGATCTAACACAAGCTAAACCTTGCTTAGAAGAAAATGCAAACCCTGGTCTATTTGGCAGGGTATGATGAAGCAACAAGATCAAGTCCATAATCCATGAACTATAAAATGTAGGTTGCTGGGGCTCCCCAAAGTATGAAGAGCTGTTAATTCTGTAATGCAATGTTAATTGCGACACCAGTGACATTTTAATCAGCTTTGGCTTGCAAATGCAGGTTTGCTGACATGAGCCAGCAGGAGAGCAAAATGTCATCAGATCTCTTGTGTGGAGGGCAGAGCCTCAGTCTAGCAAGAGGCATCCATCTTACAGATGGCATGGCTTGGTTGGCTCACCAATTCCGACGCTCTCTTAGGAATTGCATATTCAGCACACAGAGAGGGAATCTGTTAGTCTAAAAATTCTGCCAAGTCAAGATGGAAACATGTTGTCTATCTTCTATCTCTCTTCTCTTTCTGTACCCTCCTTGCTAGGTGAGGGTCCCCATTTAGTTAATTTCTAATAAATTAAACGAGTACATGAGAAAATGCTATTTCTCCACTTCCCATATTTTTTCCATCTGGGTCAGTAGGATTTGTTGGGAATGGGGCAGTGAATCCACTGTAGGTTTTAGTTCAGACTTAAAAGAAGCTACTGAAGCTACTGAACCCTTGCAAAAGAGAAGGTTAAGAGGTGACATGATAGCTATGTTTAAATACTTGAAGGGATGTCATATGGAGGATGGAGCAAGCATGTTTTCTGCTGCTCCAGAGACTGGAACATGGAGCAATGGTTTCAAACTTCAGGAAAGGAGATTCCATCTAAACATTAAGAAGGACTTCCTGATGGTAAGAGCAATTCAACAGTGGAGTGCATTGCCTGGGAATGTGGGGGGTCTCCTTCTTTGGAGGTTTTTAAACAGAGGCTGGATGGCCATCTGTCGGGAATGCTTTGCTGTGTATTCCAGAATGGCAGAATAGGGTTGGACTGGATAGCCCTTGCGGTTTCTTCCATTATTCTGTTGTACCCTTCATTTATTCTGCACTGAAATCCTTTGCCATATCATGTTCTGAGATAGTATTCTATGGAGTTTGACTTTCTTGTCTGTTTTTTTAATATTACCTTGGGTAGTGTTTATTGCATATTTACTTTTTGGTTGTAAGCTGAGCTATCCCATTCAGTTCTGTATTTTTGTATTCTTGTTCATTTGTTATCTATATTGGCTGTGGATATTATTTTCATTATTAATCACTACTACTTTCCATAACATTGCTTGGTGTTTTGCTCATCTATCCTAGTTTGTTAATCTAGTCTGCGTCTCTCTCGGTGAGACCCTTCCCTTGTCTATTTGTTACTATTGTTGTTGTGTGTCTTCAAGTCATTTCCAGCTTATAGCAACGCTCGGGGTTTTCTTGGCAAGATTTGTTCAGAAGGGTTTGCCTTTGCCATCCTCTGAGGCTGAGAGAGTGTGACTTGCCCAAGGTCACCCAGTGGGTTTCCATCTCAGAACAGGGATTCGAACCCTGTTCTTCAGAGCCCAATGCTCAAAACACACCATCATGCTGGCTCTCACTGTTGCTATAGTACTTTGGAGATAGATATATATATATATATATAAATATAAAAATCTTTATTTTTTTATCAACAAGAATCCAAAAGAAAATCAAAAATTCATGATACCAGTTATGCTGATCACATAATATTTGTAACAGGAAGCAAAAGTAGCACAAACAAAAAGACATTAAAATATTGTCTTGCTTTCGTGACATCTTCCACCCTGTTCACCATATTCTGTATTTTTGGTATCCTGCTTTTTCTTCTCAATATCGTTAAATAATTTCCCTAAAATAACTAAAATATTATATACAATATAGTGAATTTAAATTTGTTCCTAACCCTCAGCGGGGAAAACAAGAGCAACTATCCATTTGAGTGACACTTCTCTATAATGTAAGAGTTTTATCTAGTTTGTTCTGCACTCTATGATCCAGTTCCTCCTCATCACACTACTCCTTTAACTGTAACAAAGCATCAATATTGCTTACTATATTAGAGTATTAAAAACAAACACCAGGGGGTAACTATAGTGCTTTCATAACAAATTAGGTGATAGCTTTCTCAAATAATTAGTTTACCCCATTTAGATCTGAGGAATTCTGTAACTGGGTACCATTGACTATTATTTTATCTAACCTCTCCTTTACTGGTTAGCAGATCTTTTTCTTTCATTTCAAGGATTTTTATCAACCATTGCTCAATCGTGGGTGTATTTTGGCCCTTCCATAGCCTGGCTAAGAGTAATCTTGCTGCAGTGATTAGATAAAGGAGAATTCTCCAATATTTCCTAAAAAATGAAGGTTCTAGATAATTAAGTATATTCAGTAGAAATTTTTCTGGAGTAAATTGGATCCGTGTTTTAAAAATCTCTGTTAGTGTTTTGTGTATCTGTTCCAAATTTTTTTTTTTTTAACCTTTTTGGCAGTTCCACCACATATGATAAAATGTTTCTTTGCTCTCTTGGCATTTCCAACATTTATTCTGTTTATAGATTTTATTTGGTTTTGCAGGTGTCTTCTATCCTTTATAGAACATCTTCAGATAGTTTTCTTTGAGATCTTGAGATAAGGTAAATTTGTCGGTCACCTTCCATGATGTTCCCTGTGGTCCAGTTGTGTTTTGTGACCTACGCTACTGGCCCAAGTTTACTCTGGATATATTTATGAGATAAGACAATTCATTAGAAAATAGAATGTTTGATAACGCTGAAGACAGTAGAAAAAAGAGGAAGATAACAACAGCGGTGGATTGATTCAATCAAAGAAGCCACTGCCCTGAGTTTGGAAGACTGGAGCCAGGCTGTTAATAACAGGGACTCTTGGACGTCTCTCACTCATAGGATCAGCCTAGGTCAAAGCTGACTTGATGGCAATTAACAACAAATGTCTAGAAACAATAAAATTATTGAAAAAGAAGACAGACAAGAAAAAGTGACTTGCTGGGTCAGATCTGGGCTCCAACTCATCCAGCACTCTTTGCCCAAGATTTCCCAACCAGAATCCACTTTCTCCCCAGCCTGATGTATACACTCAAATTCTTGGGGAAGTTTTAGGACTCAGGGCCATATGACATCCAATTCGCTTCTGAGCTCAATTCAAGGTGCTGGTGTTGAGCTACAGAGACCTAAGGGACTTGGGGCCAGGGTATCTGAAAGATCGCCTCCGCCCTTATGATCCCGCCAGAAATTTGAGATCTTCAGACATCTGCTGCAGGCACAGCTGCTTACCTTTAACCCTCTTACATCAGGATGAGATGTTTTAGACCTTTCCTTAGAGCCATTTTGTTGTGGAATTCACATGGAACTAGTCTTACAGTGGAGGCATTCTGTAGTTGTCACCCGAACAGATTTAAGCCATTTCCCCATGTTTCAGATGCTTCCCATGTTTTTTCTTTCTTTCTTGAGAAACTGCTGAGAAAAATGCCCCACCAAATGAGACTGGGTTTGTTTGCTTTTTTGGCACTGGGGTATTTTTTGTCTCAACCAAGATTACAATGCCCTATGCTGTTTTTTTCCCAGGGAGCCATGATGCACTGGCAAAGTGACATACACTGTTTGGTAAGCTGACTCCACTCAAGGACACCATGGAACTGAGGTCAGGAAATTCAAGAAGTAATTTCTTTGAAAAGCCCTTCATTATCACATTTCTTCCCCTAAAATGGCTTTTAACATTCATGCCTGACAAAGAAGCCCGTGTGTTTTGAAAGCTTGTATAATCTATTTTGAACCTTTTGGTTAGTCTGATAAAGGTTATCACTGCAATGTGTTCTGGGGATTTTGACATATGTGTTGCATGGTCATCATGGTTTGTTGTGTGCATTCAAGTACTATCCAACATACAGTGACCCTAAGGCAAACCTATCATGGGGTTTGCTGGGGCTGAGTGTGTGTGATGTGCTCAAGGTAACTCAGTGGGTTACCAAGGCCCAGTGGGAAACTGAACCCTGCTCTGCAGGTCATCGTCCAATGCTCAAACCACTAAACCACACTAGCTCTCATGGCTACCCCTGGATATATCTGGGATCATAGAATCATAGACTTGGAAGAGACCACAGGGGCCATCAAGTCCAACGCCCTGCCATGCAGGAACCCTCATCAGACCACTCCCAACAGATCGCCATCCAGCCTCTGCTTAAAAACCTCCAAAGAAGGAGACTCCACCACACTTCAGTGAGGTAGCAGATTCCACTGCCGGACAGCTGTGACCATCAGGAAGTTCTTCCTGAGGTTCAGGTGGAATCTCCTTTCCTGCAGCTTGAAGCCATTGCTCCTTGTCCTAGTCTCTATAGCAGTGGAAAACAAGCCTGCTCCCTCCTCGACATGACATCCCTTCAAATATTCAAACATGGTTATCATGTTCCCTCTTAACCTTCTCTTCTGCAGATTAAACTTTCCTAGCTCCCTAAGCTGCTCCTCATAGGGCTTCATGGCTTCCAGACCCTTCACCATTTTGGTCACCCTCCTCTGGACACGCTCCAGCTTGTTGATATCCTTCTTGAATTGAGGTGCCCAGAACTGGACAAAGGATTCCAAATGAGGTCTAACCAAAGCAGAACAGAGTAGTACCATTACCTCCCTCCATCTAGACACCATACTCATAGTGATGCAACCAAGAATCTCTTTGATATCAAATTCAACTCCATCAAGGGAATCCAGAACTGGAGGAAGCACATGGACTAGGACTCACTCTCTGAGGCTGTCACTTCCAGTAAAGGTAAAACAATTTGAAATTGGATGTTACTGGCATGTTTTACCTTATGCGGCATTTAAATTTGTATCTAGACGTGTCAGTACACAGGTCTACAGAGATACCCCGAGATATATTTCTTTGAAAAGAAATATACATTACATACCCTGACCTTCAGTACACTGGAATTCTTGGAAACAGATGATATGCCAAACTTCAATCAACGCAAGTTTGTTTTTGGAATCCAGATATGTGATGTTCACAGAGATTTAAGAATGTGAAACATGTTGGACATCAAGTCAATCCTAAGTGCTATGAGAACAATTGTGAGAGTTTTCTCATTGGAGGTCAATATGGAATGGTACCTTTCATTCAATGATGTACATGACAACTCACAGAAACACTGGGCTGTTTTTCTGTTTTTGCTGCTTCTTTTTTTGAATGAGCACATTTATTCGGAATATAATTTACAGCTTGGCCATGATCCCAAAATTCAGGATTCAGTCAAAATTTATGTACAACGTTAACAGCAGTTACTGATATTAGGATTAATAAGAGGCTGTCTGTTTTGGGAATCATTGCACACACATCCTGCCAAAACTGGGGGTCAAAATCAAGCAAAACTGGCACAAATGAAGTTTTGTTCTTTAAAACATTGAATTGCAAGAGCTATGATCCGCTGCAACATGAAGTGATGGGGATTTTAGCCCTTCTTCAGATACACTTTTTTTTTATTAGTCTTTCCCACCTGTCTCCCCATTTCTGATTGCCGGATACTCTCTCTTCCCCAGTACACCAGTTGTCAAAACTGAGCGCGTCTTCTCTCTCGATCTCCTGTAGCCTAATCACTGGGACAAACTCCCCTCATCCTCCACTGAACTCTGACAGGTGAGCAGTGGGAAATCACCACATGTATCAGATAGTGAGGCAAAGAATGCCAGAATGTTCACAAGGGGATTTCACTGGAAATAGCGTGGTTCTGGCTTCTCCATACTGCAAGGCAACTGTGTCTACACAAGGTTAAGCTTCAACAGAGAGTTACAAAGGCTAAACACCAGGACTTTTGCCTCACCAGGAACTCCTTACTTTGAAAAAGCAGCTCCTGCCAGCTCTCTTGGAAAGGCTTTGGAGAGCCCAGACTCTAAGTAGGGCGTTATACACAGAACACAATGGAAGCTTCATTGGGATCCCATCCCCACTGGAGGTGGACAGGTGGTCCAGTAGGACCGACAAGGACCTGTCAGATCTGGGAAACATGGAGATGGATAGAGTTCTCTGTTCCTCTTCCCCACTGAATCATCTCATCTCTCCAGTACAAAGGCCTATTGGCCTCAGTGGAGGTTGAATTGGTCAGAGAGAAACTAATGCTGGCACCAGTAAAAGTCGGAAGTGATTCTTACTGGAAAATCAATACAAAGCAACATGTCATCACACATCTCTGTGATGTATGACCCTTACCATTTATACTTAGCCAAGACCTGGACAACATGGGGGAGCACCCATTTGGGGTGGAGGATTGGTCATCTTGATGGACTCCAACTTCAGACTAATGTTCCCTCAATCTAGTTACAGAATGCATTGCTTGAAAGATGGATAGAACAGAACAAGGAAGAGATGGCATCTGAGAAAACTCCAAATCAGCCCTTGTTTGTGGTTCCTGTCTGCCCTTAACGTGTTTCTGACTTAATGGCAACTCCAAGTGAACCTATCACAGGGTTTTCTTGGCAAGGATTTCTTCAGAGGTTTGGCCTTCCTCTGAGGTTGAGTGTGGCTTGCGCAAGATCATCCACTGGGCTTCCATGGTCAAGCAGAGCTTTGAACCCTGGTCTTCCAGAGTCCTGGCCCAATACTCAAACACTGCACCATGGTCTTGAAGAAGGCCCTTGCAACCACAAAACATGATGATTTGGTGCCTAACAAAAAGTGGGTATCATTCTGGGCCTCCTCCTCATCACATATGAAACTGGAACAATGTGTTTTCAGGGGGAATGAGTTAATTATTTCATATACGGTTACACGCAAGTTCTTCAATCCCATGCACCTTGTCACTTTCTCCACCTCCATGTGATTAAAGTTATGTTGTAGAAGAAAAAAGCCAGGCAACTTAAAAAAAAAGAAAAGAAAAGCATTTACTTGGTCAACAAAAAATAAATACATGATATTAAGACATTCAGAATGAGGCAGAATGGAGTTACAGCTACTGAAACAAACAGAAGGGAGAAGCAGCTTTGTCTGGGACTGCGTTGGCAGCCCTGATATATTCAAGTGGCAGATCCGCAGGGAGGTGTAGGCGGGGATGAGCGAGTCATTTTTGGCACGTGAGGCTTTGCCCCTCAAGCGAAAACACTAACTATGCTCAACTGTAACTGCAACACCATTGCTCAAACAAAAGAACAGAAGATTCAGTTTAGGCAGCATACAATGCATAAACCACACTCTTGTTTAATTGTGTAGTTTTCTTATGGGCAGATGTTCATACTGGGCCGAAGGGTAACCCAGCAAAGATTTGACCCAGGTTACACAGCGAGTGTCTGGTGAGAGTTTCACCACAATGCCTGATATAAGAGGGACTTCTCCATCTCAAAAACCCTTTTATATACAACCCATTCCTCCCTGCTTACAGATTGTGGATTGTATTGTTGAATATGCTGACCTGGCTTACATGTCCAAGTCAGACACTTCTGGACTAATGTATATATTCAACTACAAGTCAATCTAATGGATAAGCTGGGACAGATTTAGGGAATTAGGGAATTTGCCATAACCTGTGGGTAACCTGACCCCACACAACCAGCACGGGCTCCCTTCGAAGTCCTTGAAAAACCATCCAGACCTCCACACTGCTTGGGGAACATAAAGAGAGCAGATCATTGCAAATTCCTCCTGCTTGAGGTGTGTAAAGGCTGTCTGTCCAGGTTGGGGGAGAAGTGAAAAGACCCTAGAGCTCCTCAAGCTGGGAGGAGTTTGTGACAATCTGATGCATGGAACCCCCACAAGCAGCACAGACTCTCTGGAGGGTTTTTCTGGGACCTCCTGAATCTCCTTTTCAGCAGGTTCAACCGCTATGGAGCAGCACTGACTTGTGGATAAGTTGATCCAGGGTGTTAAGCTTGATTTCTGAGTTTTTAACTTATAGTCGAGTATATATAGCAGCTGCTCTGATTGGCAGCAACATTCCAGGAGCTCAGGCCTGGTACCCAAGATAAAAGTGAGCCAAAAACTGGACCTGTGATCTCATGAATGCTAAGCATGTTCTTTTCTACTTCCTATTGTATGAAACAATTCCTCTAATGGTCTGCTTAGCACAGCATGCAACTGATGTTTGCCTTCCTGGAAGGCACTTTGCCTGGATCATCACGGTGTTAGAAGAACCACATGGAGAGCTTTCTTTACAGAGACACTGACAAAGGTAAACACACAGGCAGGCAACAGGAACTGGGATCTAAGGAGGCAACTGCTCTGGCCCTGTGTAGGTATTGACAAGAACAGGGCTGTATATGTTCAGTTCAATCTGATAACAGGAAAACTAAGAGGACCAGACAGGTTACTGATATGGTCAGTTCACTTCCTACTTGTGCTATTCAGACCGCCCCATCAAAATGGCTCTTGGGCAACTAATCATAGGAGCTGCTAAGTGCTGGTCACAAGAGGATGTACAGAATACATGGAATCACCCACCCACCTACACACACAAAGGCACTTGAGACTGACTGAGCATCACATCTGGTTTGATGCAGGTCTGGCCAGCTTAAGGAAGTTATGCGAGCCCTATCCTTGACAACAGATCTCTGTGTTAGACTCAGTATTCTTTGGCAAGGGTAGACACAGCTAAAATTCGGCTCTCACAGTGCCTTTGTGGGGAAGATCAAATCAATGGAGAAGGTTTATTAGCTTCCAGTCAAACTCTTATCTGTCAGATGTGCCAGACAAGCATGTTCAAAGCAGGCAGAGTTCTGATAGGAGCAGCCAAGTCCTGTCATCAAAGGTCATCAACAGGTTTAACAGAATGTCAATATGCATCACACCTGGGGAAGGGGGAGAACTGATCATGTATCTTTAGAAAAAAGGGGGCCTAGGTAAACACCGACAGCTTGTGACACACAGGTTTCCTGACAGCATTCAGGTTGAAAACATAAGAAGAGCCCTGCTGAAACAGACTAAGGGGCCCTCTTGACTAGCGGTTTGTTCCACACAGTGGCCAACCAGTTGCCTAAGGAAAGCCCACCAGGAGAACGTGAGTGCAACAGAACCTTTGGTCTGATGTATCCCAGTAACTGGGTGTACAGAGGCACACTGTCTACAACACTGAAGGGGGTATTTAGCCAAACTGACTTGTAGCCACTGCTGGTCCTAACTTCCACAATGGTTCAAATTGCATAGACCTCTCCTTACTCCTTCACTCTTTGGAGTATTGGCACTGCTACCTATAAAACAGGGATAATTCATCTGCTCTGTGTTAAACTCATCCATCTAATCTTCTCAGTGGCATTAATGGATAATTAGCCACAACAGCTATAAATAACCCTTAGTATACAGGCAGTACACTTCTGAGCACTTAACTGTTGTGAAGCACACCTTTTGTCTAATTCAGCACGGCTCCTCTTTGGTGTTCAAGTATGTCTGGCACTCATACAGATCTTGTCTAGATGCAAAACATTTACACACATCTAGTTTCAGCAATGATATATTTGTGGGTTGTATAAGAAATTCGTATGCCATTATTTTTTAAAACATATATATATAATACCCTATACTGTTTGCAGTTGGAACTGTGCTACTTGTGGACAAACACACATCCCAAGGGTCACGCAGGATTGCCCGCAGTTTCTTTTTAGGTCTGTGGCACAAACAAGTCTGAATCAGAAAAAGTCTATTCACACCACTAGACTATGGATGTTAATACTCTGGCATTCCAACCTGCATCTGTGTAGTCATTCATGTTGACCAAAACTGGAAAATGTGGGATACTCAAGATGGCTGGGATCCAGGTTTCTACAAGGCTCCTCACGTACCAGCAGGGTAAGGACTACACACATCACCACAGTGGCTAAGTACTCCAAAGGCTACTGCTAGTAAGTGATAAATGAACATGCAGCTTCATCAGAAAGGCAAGGGATCTCTCTACCAGTCCCTTTTTGCCACCAAACTGAGGACGCTCCTTATCCCTTGTCCACTTCTCTGAAGGGAGAATCCGAAGTTCACACACTTCCCACAGTGAGCTCCCAGCCAAGCAATTCAAAAGGGAGATGAGAAGCAAAGAGAATTAAACACATTCTGACAAACAAAGTTGCTCATAAAAAGGGCTGTGTGGGGCCAGGGGAGAACAAACCAACAAGGCAAAACAAAGGGGCGTGGAAATTACATTTCCTGGAAATAAAGTTTTTTTACAAAGTTTTCTAAAGCTTGTTCCTACCCAACTCCATTCCTCCAAGGATAAGGAAACCGGGGCCCAATCCAATGACACGAACAGTAGGATCTTGCACTATTTCCATTTAGTATTAGAAGGCTTTGCACGAAAGGTTCCTGGCAGGCTGGGCCTCTCCTGAGCTCCCAGAACCAGAGGTAGGAATTGTGTGGTTCTCCTGATGCCGTTGTTCTGCAACTTCCAGAATTCCTCACTTTCCATTATGCTGCCTAGAGCTGCAGGGACTCAGCAGTATCTGGAGGACTGCTCTATTCCCACCTCTGATCTGAGTATTAAAAGGAGGATTTCAAGGCGTGGATTATGACATTAACTGAGAGGAGAGGCCTAGCTGTTGATCAGAGCTGTCAAACAGGACAAGGGAAAGGGAGGGGCACAAGGTCTATTAATCTGTGAAAGAAATGAAGGCTGGGGACAGTGGCAGGGGAAGTATCAGAGACCATTACGCTGCCATCTCCTCTCTTGCTTCTTCTGACAAGCTGGAGAGGTTGTGGGCTGCTGCTGTGCTGACCATGGATGAGAAGAACGCCGGCAGCTGTGCAGAGAGAATCTGGAAACCCAGCAACAAGAGGGATGGGGCAGCCCAGGTTTAACAGCTGGTGCTGTTGCCAGGGTCAGGGAGGAGGCAGAGTACAGACAGGCTGTTGAATCTGTTGCAGCTTTGGAAAGCTGCTACAGAAGGAGAGAAGGGCAGAGGAATAAGAGTCAGCCAGAAATCTATCCAGGAAGTAAAGTCTTTCTCAGGAAGAGGGGTAAAGGAGACCAAGCATGAGCTTTTAAGCAAGCTTTCCCCCATGGGGTGGCTTCTGCCCTCATGAGGCCCAGTTTGCCGTGCTCCTTTACCCTCCAGAGAAGTTCTGAAGAGCTGGCGACCATCCTCCATCTCAGAAGGGGCCTGCCTGCCATACTTATGAAGATGCTGTAAACCAGTCAGGAAGGAACTTGGTCCCAATCCTGGCAAACAGTTAAGAAGCCTCTGTCTGGCTACTCCAAGTGTTGTGAGTGGTTCTCTAGGGCCTGATTCTGTTTTCACCCTTCTCCACAGGCTTAACAACAGAGACTCGACTGAAAGGTAGAACCTGTTCCTGCCCTGACTTCTTACCCTCCACCAGGCAGCTGATCTTGGCACAACCTCAAGACTGCCAGCCCTGCAGCAGAGAGAATTTGGATGCCTTATCACTGTCCTGACCCCATGAATGAATGAAGGGAAGGAAGATTGGACTTTCTGAGCAGTGTAATGGTTTAAGATGAATAAACAGTTGTACAATGGAACTCCTGACTGTGACTCATTGGAGCCCAAGGGTTATCATGTCCCAGTCCCCATGAAGGGGACAGGAGGGGTCACAGAGACACATATTCTCTGCTGTTTCTGGAGATTAAGTCCTTTGTATAAAGATAGAAGATGATACTCAACACATATGCATAAAAATGGCAACTCTGTCAAGTTCCTCCCACCATTTTTAGGTAGGTCTGCCCACTGCATTTCTCTCTCTGGTAGCCAAAGATGCAGAGCAGGGAGGAAATGCATGGCGGAAAGGTATGTGTACACCTGCCTGAGCATCACAGAAAATATGGAGGAAGATCTGCTGCCATCCTCAGCAGTAGATCTGCACTGAACATAGCATGTGGTCTAAGTGCTAGGTGAAGCCAAGGAAACAGACAGAGGCACAGCAAATAGAAACTGAAATCGATGCAACTCAGTTATAAGCATGTGTATTCCTATATCACTTATCAGGTAAGTGCTCTCTAAGCGGTTTACAATGTGTTAGCTAATTGCCCCCAACAAGCTGGGTACTCATTTTACCGACCTGTGGAAGGATGGAAGGCTGAGTCAACTTGGAGCCCGGAAGGATCGAACTCACAACCTTGTGGCTGCAGTACTGGCATTTAACCACTACCCTACCAGAGCTTGGCTGATAAGCGGTATAGAAATACACACACTATAAGCAGACAGACAAAGCAGGAAGCAGCTTAGCTCAACTTAGGCATTGGATAGTGTCATTAGAAAAGCTGCCAGTCAAAACTGAGAGCAAGCGAAGCCTCAAAGTGGTGTGTGGTTTTGTTATTCATAAAACACTCAAAATGATCTTTGTGGTTGAGCAAAGACTGTGTAAACTATCTCCCACAAAAGGGATTCTAACACTGTGTCCTCCATCTACAGGAGCTGTTTAGACACCAGCTCAACATCCAGAACCCCACGGGACTCCAGCAGGGACTGGGTGTCACATCTTTTAAAATGGGGAGAAACTTCTTGTGTGCAGAACTACCGGAAGAAAGGCAAGAGATACAGTTTTCCTCCTCTTATTCAAAGCCTCTGATAAATATACTTATAAAACAAACAAACTGGAAAATATTAAACCACTTTTCAACGGGCTGGCGGAAAAAAAGCTTGTCTTAAAAATAACATTCATGAGCCATTAAAAAAAAAAAAAGGAAACAGCTGATATGAACAATCTCATTTGGTTTTTTAAAAAAGGCTTTACTCCCTCAAGGAAAAAAAAATAGATTTACAAAACAAAAACAGCCTGCATCAACTCTCCAGGAGAGAGATTTGACAATATTAATCCAAATATCACGCTATTTAATTCCCCAATAAAACATTGGAAAAAAAGTGCCTACAATCTCTTTCTAACACTTTTGCTACATATAAAATCTCCAACTAATAGGAATCTTATGGTACCAACCCTCTAGAACAGTTAAGATATATACACTTTGGGGGAGGGGGGCAGGGGATATTAACAAACAGAATATTACAAAGTATTAAAGAAGGCAACTCTTCTGTGGTGTGATGTTCATATTCACTTGAAGTTGGCGTAATCTGAAAAGGCGTCGATATATTCCTGAACCACCTTGTAGCAGAATTCGTACTGTTCCTAAGGATCAGACAGAACAGAAAGGACCAAATTAGTGACAGAATCAACCACCTTTCACCAAACATGTTGGAGTGTAAAATACCCACCTGCTTGTTAAATACAGAACCACCAAAACTGTATGTATGTATTTAACACTTATTTCATTTGTGTTGTGTCTTTCTCTGGACATCAGATCCAACACAGAGCTCATCCAGAAGGGGAAAATGTCTCTGGAAGTATCAAGAGTTTCCTGTTCTTTTTGTTTTGACTTATCCAGCATATTCTCAGGTTTGTATTCAACCTTTTCCTGGAAATATCTTGGGTTTCCCTCCCTCCTACCTCCTTTGTGTTCTTTTTTCTCCTTCTCTCACAGATTACGTGTCACTTTACATTCATGCAACATTTCAGAAACTGACTTTCACTAATTTCCACAGAGGCTTCTACATTATTATTCAGGAATCAAAGTTAAAGTGTTTTAACAATACTACACTAGTTAAACATCAGGATCATTTTGTTTGGGCATGCATTTCTCTTTCCCTCACTTGATCTCAGTTGAATCTGTGGCCAGGAAACAACAGCTACGTTTACGGGCACCAGCCATCTTAGCTGGTTTTGGGATAATACAAACAGGGAGCTAAGCAGAGATACATTTCATTTCAGAAAATACAGGTTACTTTAAACTGACCTGGGAAATAGGAATGAAAAGTACTTGGCAATGCTGGGAGTTTCCAGGAAATACTTCTGGGCAATGAAAATGTCAAGTGTCTCTCCAAAATAAAATTGTTTTGTACAAGAACAAAATTAGGTCTTTCAGAGATACTTGTCATCTGAAGCGGCTCTCAGAAAGCTGCTTTATACACACTCAGACCACTGGTTCATCAATTCAGATTCACACTAACAGGCAGACCAATTCTTGGAGGTTTCAGATGGTAGCTTTTCCCAGTTTCACCTGAAAACACCCAAGAACGATCCTGAGACATTCTAGATTAATAAAACCCAAGTGGTGCAGTGGTTTGAGCATTGGACTATGACCTTGGAGACCAGAATTTGATTTCTTGCTTGGCTATGGGAACCCACTGGGTGACTTGGGCATACCACACAACCTCAGCCCCAGAAAAACTTGTGATATCTTCACCTTAGGGTAACCATAAGTCAGAAATGACTTCAAGGCACACAATAACAATGTGAGGTTACTTTTGAAAATTTGCAGAACAGGCTGCAAGTTTGTTAACCAAGAGTAGATGATTGGGTCATATTGTGCTAGTGCACTGACAGCCAAACAGTCTGTTGTGAGCTCAATTCAAAGCACCAAAGCTCCTAACAGCTTGGGATCAGGATACCAGTTCAGACCACCATTACTACTTGCCTGCCTACTTGGATCTTGCCCTTCTCTACATGTCTGCACCAAGTGAAGAGAAAGGAGTACTACTGGGAAGAGAATATCAATGGGAGGGTGCTACTACCCTTGTGTCCAGCTCATGGCCTTTTTCTAGGTTGGCCACTATGGAGACAGAACACTGGGACAGACAGGCTTCAGAGCACTGAGACAGACAGGCTTCAGAGGAGCTTTTATGGTCTATTGTTGGCACCACTCAGGCTGCAGAACATCCATCTAGTGAGGGTTGGCTGATGCACTTTCTTCCTAGTCATTTCAGCTCCAGGTGAAGACTTCTATTTATTTTTAGTCCTCTCACACCTTAAAAAACCCCTATTATTTAGTGTTTTGAACCTCTCTGATGAAAATACTTATGCTCAACTTTTTACGATTGCTCTATTTTTAATTGCATTTCATTATTTTATGCTGTGAGCAGACCAGAAAACAATGTTACTGGATGGCTTCATATAAATACAGTAAACAGACAAAATGAAAGCAAACCCTGTACTACTGTAAGCTACAACTCCCTCCCTAAAATCACATGAAATGTAGGCCATACTTGGCAGCAAGGGGCCTTACTACTCCTTTTGTATGTATTTCTCATCCCTTTTTGCCCTTCTTTTGTCATTTGCATTGGGCGTTGCTTACAATCTTAGCTGGTTACCCTCTGTAGGCATCAACCTTTTGTGAAAATGCTCTGGTTTTTTTTACATACTATCATTTGACTGAAAAATGACAGTATGTAAAAAAACCTTCTTTGCTTCAAGGACTGAATAAGCCAGGAGTTTTCAGGAGATTTTGTAGCTTCAAGCTTCTATGGCTACTGAGGAGCTATACAGTATATAGAGGATTATTCTTGGGGCCACTATTGTACATACATAACCAGTGAGAGCAGCTTTGAGCATATCCCACGGTCTCCCTGTAGCCACACACTGTGGCGATGGTCAGGGAAGGTTAGCACAGCTATATAAGCTGCCTGTCAAGGAAGTTCATTCACCATCTTCTCCATGAAGAATCCTGATAAAACTTCCCAGAACACCAGCGTTTTTCAGATCACCATTTGATAACCACTGCATGGACTGCACTGGTGATGATATGTGGGTAGTTCTGCCTTTCAGTGTAGGAGAATTTGATGTAGATGGCCCTTTGACTTTTACTATTTCCACAAGCAGGAACATATGCTGACCAGGACATACATCTCAGCAGAAGATAACATGCTACATATGTGTATGCAGGGGGAGGGAAATTTGCCTCTCAAAGAACATAAGGCAACAAGACTGGGAAAGACCTCCACTGGAGAGCTGCTGCCAACTACAGTACAGAGCACAGGACAGACGGACAAATGGTCTGACTTGCCATAAGCCATTTTCCTTAGTTTGTGTCAACAACTGAGTTCACAGGGTCATCCCTGAAATCAGATATCTGAGTAAGGATTGCACAGAGAGAACAGAGTCATTGTTTGGATGTCAGTCTGCAATGTCCTAGAGGGACACAGAAGGTCCTTCCATCATATTTGTTTCCTTTGGTACAGGAAGGATGCACAAAGAGAGAGACAAAAATAAGTATAAAAGAAAGCTCGGTGAGCACCTACAGGGAGAATTATCTATTGCACTACAAAGCTCAACCCATCTATTTTCTCCGACAGGGGTTAAAGCCTACCAGTGTTTGGACCATGTGTGGCCTCTGTAACCTCAAGCTCTTCACTGTCTGAAAGACATCCAGAATCCCTTCAGCCTTCACTCTTTCCAAGACGGTGCCCAATGCACAGAAGGTCCCTGTTCGTCCTGCTCCAGCACTGGAGAAAAACAGAGAAAGAAAGCAAATGGGCAAGAGAGTCTTTCTCATTACCTGATGGATCCCAGCTACAGATCAAAGACCTGTGGAAATCCATATGGGAACCACTGTGTGGAGTTAAAGCTCCCTCATGTGAGTAAGTCTCTTAAGATGAATCAGTGAAAATGCCATTCCATTTCATGACAGAAAGGTTAGGTCAAAACTGATTATCAAATCATAATCTCATCAAACTCTAGCAAAAAAAAATGGGCAGATGAGCACTGCAAGTCATGGCAGGCTGATATTTATTCATTTTTATTTGTTTATTGCATCTGTATGTTGTCCTTCTCCTGGTGTGGGATCCAAGGCAGCTGATAAACAAAACAAACAATAAAACTAAAAACATAGCCAAATAAAAAAACAAACAAACAAATTATTATTATCATCATTTATAAAGTACAATTGAGGTACATGGTGCTTTACAAAGAATTAAAAGATCATTCTTTTTAAAAATAATAAATTAAATATGATAATTAAAAATATGAAAAAGTTAAAACTAGAGCACCTTCCTCCATAAGAAGGCTCCCTGCAAGTCATTAAACACCTGATTGAACAAGAAGGTCTTTGCCTGCGGTGAAAAGAGAGCAGAGAAGGGGCCAGCCTGGCCTCCAGAGGAAGAGAGTTCCACAGAGCGGGAGCAGCCACTGAGACAGTTTTCTCCCATGTCCTCACTAAATGGAACTGCAATGGTGGAACAGATGTAGCCCGGCCTCCTGCAGCCAACTGCAGGCCCAAAAAAGCTTTCCTGCCATTTATTTTATAGTCTTTAAATGAAAATGTGTTACATTTTCCCTCATTTACCTTGTAATTCCAAGATCTTTCAATGTTTAAACACTTTGCCTCTGCTCGTTTTATTTATTTTGAGTTCTATTTTATACTTTTATTTTTATGGTTCTATACTTAATTTTTAGATGCCCAGAAATTTATAGCTATCATGTAGTATTCAGATGCTGCAAAATAGCTGAAGTAAATAAACCAATAATGATTTTCAGGGTGTCTTTTTAAACCCTGAGGAAAAATGCTCAGTGACCTGAGAAAGCTGGTGGCATTTTCAAGTAGCACACACTCCATCAGTTCCTGCTTTCTGGAAAGGTGGATGATAACAACCAGTAACTTAGGCTGGGTCATGTACCTGCAGTGCACAGTGATTGGGTGGTTTCCAGACTGTTGCTGCTGCTTCTGCACAGCTGCAATGATGTTGATCATTCCTTTTCCGTCGGTGGGGATTCCGACCTCTGGCCATCCATGGAAGTGGAACTGTCGGATCTGTCGGTTTTTGTTTTCCTGGTCAGACAATATTTAAAAACATTAAGAAAGGACTAAATTTGAATTGAGACACACACTGGTCCCCAGAAACACATTATTCTAGAACTAAAGAAAACAAATAATTAGGCTCACAGTCTACCAGTAGCAGCCATCTCTCATTCTTTTTCCTAACTGTATGCTGCACCATGTTCTTGTAAGAAAGGTAGCTGTAAGGTTTTGAAATATAATATCAATACAGAAGCAAGACAACATGGAATGTTCTCCAAGTGTAAGACCTGGAATCCAGCAAGGGGAGAGCTTCTGACGTGGCATAGATACTCCTTGAACTGATGGAGCTAAAGAGATCAGTGACCAGAAGACATTGGGAAGGAAGCCCTATGAACTAGAGAGGATCAGCCAAGATGGCGGGGAAGCAGCCAAATGGAGGACAGGCTTAACCAAGTTGCAGCAGGTGGAGACTAACACCAATATGACTCTTCAATAATGGGAAAGAAAATGGTTGTGTCATTGACAATGACCCTGTAATTTTACAAGTTTTTTTTTTTAAAATGTAGAATCCACATATGAGAATTGTCCTGTACATGACAAATGGCCAAGAAAAGGATAGTACAAACACTGTTTGGGACAGATGAGAATGGGTACTAAAATTGAAGAGGCAGTATCGGGGAAGCATGGCAGTGGAAAGAACAGAAGCACACATCAAGAACCACCATCATCATTACTTAACTCCAGCACACCTCAGTGTGGTCTTCCAACACCTACCCTTGTATTCGTCACTAGTAGGTCCCGCACTGTGTAGCTCTCACACTCCTCCTCTTTCTTCAACTCCACAGTAATATCACCATAGGATACGGACCCATCAGAAGGCCAATACTGGGCACATTTCTCCTAATCAGTTAGAAAACAGACAGGGTGAGATGGATAACAGAAAGATCTGTTTAGGTGGTAGAAGACAAAGCATGAGACCTTCCTGACCTCCTTTCTTATGAGACCCACTTCTTTCAGAATGGGGAACTTAACTAACCAAAAAAGAAGACTACAAATGTGAACCAAATCTGGCCTAGGTTAAGTCTCACACAGACTGCATGCCAAAAATATACAAGGCCAAACACTCTGGGTGGAGTAACAAAATCCGCATCTTTTACTCTAAAGTCATAATCTAGGCTTCCCTGTCTATTTTTCTTTTTTAATGCTCAGGGATCTAAAAATTACTTGGATCTGCCCTTAACCTCTTTGCTTTCTTGGATCTTCCTCTTAACATTTGGCTTCACGTGTATGGAGAATCTGGGAGGAGACTATTTTCTTGGAAAGAGCATCATTAGTTGATGAGATTCTTGGCAATAAGAGTATCCAGCCGATGGCATTTGTGAAACTACAGTGATGCCATCTTACGGTACAAGAATGGAAAGAAGATTTCTCTCATCTGGACTTCCACCAAGGAAACCTCCTGGGACTGCATGCCAACAACGGTCATAGCCACTTTGTTCTCTCTCTAAGATACACACAAAGCTTCCTTCCATGAATATTGGTGAAGGACTGTGGATGGGTGGGGGCATTTCCCCTGCACAGAGTTAAGAAAGGAATCTTCTGTCAGTACTGAGGAGGGGAAAGGTCTAATCTCTGGTCAGGTGCTGACTGGAGGTAAGAGATTTTCCCACCTTGGAGAGAAGAGGTAGAGCCTGAAGAAGAAGCTGGAAGGCTGTGTGGGAACCCCCCATAGGTTATATGTAGCCCACAGACCAGATGTTTGCCATGCTTGCTGTAGTGTTAGGCTCTTGGAAGTGTATGGGGTTTCCGAAGTGTAAATATCCAGTTATTATCCTAACCAATCAAACCTGACCTTTCACAATAAAGTCTTCCTTACTAATGCATGTAACAATTCTGAGAAAGTCAGTGGCTAACTTTAAAGAGTCTGGAATATATAGCGAAGTTGAAAACAAAGATTTGGAGAGCAGACCTAATGCTGAAGAGGTCTGTTAACTATATGCATTGCTTACCTCCATTTAATTTTCTGCTGGCTGAAAAGACACCATGAACCAATCAAACTTTCTAATATCTTCTTGGACCACTGATCCATTCATTCTCACAAAGTCTACACGCACTCCAGCATCTCAGATCTTTCTCTGACTTGCCACTTCGAATTCTTTATAGTACGGATGCCAGGAACTGAACTCAAGATCTTATGTATACAAATTGTGTGCTCTGCTACTGAGAGGTGCATTCTCTGAGGACAGCGCAGGACTACAGTACGACCCCCATATCCACAGATTCAGTTATTCAAGGATCGTGCTCCTTGCTATTTTCTCGCCTCCAGCCAAAGAACCAGGGCCCACTGCGATTGGGCCCAGGGTGTTTGGTACTATCCGCAGATTTCCATATCCAAGGGGGGGCAACCAATCCCTCGCTCATACAGGGGTTGTACTATACATCATTTGCTTACAAGGAGTCTCCTATCCATTGCAAAGAAAGGAAATCTTTGTTGTTGGACTACAATCTCATCATCTTTGACCACAGATTATGCTGGTCAGGGCTAATTGAAGGTGGTGTGCAACAACTTTTGGAGAGCTGTAGGCTCTCTATTTTTCAATTAATGAATGCAGCAGCTCCAGCATTGCACAACAATGAAATTTTGGTTTCAGAGATTCAGATTCAGATTCAGATTCAGATTCAGAAATCCTATGGGACTCAAATTCAGAAATTCAGATTCAGAAATCCTATGGGACTCAAATTCAGGCCTGAGAGTAAAACTAATTGCTTAGCACTTTAGAATGTAAATTACCCAATTATCAAATGTAAGCTTTCATATGGTTCAGATCCAGGCAGCTTACAAGACTAGTTCACCAGAAGAACTGCTCCCTGAAGCCCAGCTGCTTCCCACTCCCTAGGTTGCTCACCTGACCTCTCTCTTCCAATTCAGTCAACATAACAATAGAACAAGATTTCCATTCCCAGATCATCCGCCAGAAGTCCTCTATTGTGTGCTGGAGTGGACCTTGGCTGGCTATGTATGAGTCTTTCTGACGATACCCCTGGAAGTTCAAGACATGGTTACTGGGATACAGGATGCAACAACCACATTGAGAACACCAAAAAACCAGAACAGCTATTACTTAGCTTAAGCATCTTTCAGTAACTATTACACTATCAAGGAGAAGTTTCATTTTTGAGAACACAGCATTATTTTTCTTTCTCCATCCACTTCAGAAATGGAGACAGAGGAAAACGAGTTGTATCATATGTTTTTTTAAGATAATTATTTTTATTAAAAGAACAAGTTGTATCATTTGGAATGTGGTCAGCAGAGAAGACACTGAATACTCAAACAAAATGCTTACAAGCCACTCAAGAGATTTTGACTCGGACTCTTGAAAAGCAAATAGTGATGGAGGATTCTAAATACACTGTTTGCTCATGCTGTACTCAACACCAGTGCACAACACTGACACAACACAGAGATGATTACACACTTGCTCCACCCTCAAATCATCCCAGAATAAGCAGCATCTTATTTACATATAGCCACAAATATGGATTAGAATCTACATCCTACTTATCTGATCGTCTCTCCTTAAAAGCCACTCTGCAGGAAAACAATGTTAAGCGGCATATACGTATAATTAAGTGATCCTGAGGGAGGCATAGCAAGGTGGCAGTCTGAATGAAATGGCTACTCCTATTGGCTGAGTAGAACGAAATGTGCTTTTTTTTGTAAGAATCACTAAAATTTACCAGGGCTGGAAACAACCGAGAAAGATAGATATGGGAATGAGATAGGTTCTAATTGTCCATAGCTAATAAGTAATAAGAGCACTCATTACTTTTTCAATAATTCCTAACCACTATAGAAGAGAAACCCACTGAACTCTTCTCTACCTTGTTTAGTAAGCGAGATACAATAGGCTAATAAGGCTAACTGTATTTTCAAGCCTATGTGCTGAGCTAAGAAACCCCATTCCCATGCACTTCCCATGAAAACCAGGCATCTGCATGCAGCAACTGCTTCCATTTCATCAGAATGCATTCTGCACAAAGTCCACTGAAGTGAAAGGGAATGGGCAAAAGCACACATGGGGCTGTATCATTAAGTCACCTACGGAAAACATTCGCAAGGTTTTGCTGTTATTGTTTTTACCACGGAAAAGCAATTTTCTAGCACTCTGCATAACAGAAAGATAAGTACAAGGCACAGCACACTTTGTAATATTGGGAGTGGGCACACTCCCAGAGCATCTTTTTGCAAGGAATCATTAGAATCAAGTTGCAAACCTGTAATTCAGGCCTTTATGTAACAACCTCAGAAAATATCGTCTGCAAGTTGGAATGATACAACAGGAAAAAAAATCTTTCTGCTCATAGAAACATTGAGTGTCCAGGGGAAACAATAGAGAGATCCCTTCCTACTGTATATGATTGTCTACAAGCTGCTTTAACGGGACTGTCAGACTTGCAGCCACACCTACAATTTTTAATCACATAGCCCAGGGAAAGATTTCTCACTTAATACTATTAAATGCACAAAACAACTCCAAGAGGAAACTTAGACCAGGCTGGAGAATCTTAGCTGGCTGCATAACCCCAGCCAATCCAACATTACATTAACTCATATTCTCGGCACTGTTATCACCTAAATTTCTCTTAAAGACAACCTGTAACTTGGAGAAATGCAATGAGAAAACTGCTTGGTGACAAGAGCTTTAACAGCAAACAGCTTTTATTTACCAACATAACAACAACAACAGTTGGCAAATAATCGTGAAAATGACTCAGTCCAAACCTTTCACTGTAGGGCTAAGTTTGAAGTGACTTACTTATGGCAGACTATGAGAAATGGTGAAGGTCACAGAAGGGGAAATAGCCACTTACATCAATAAAGGAAGCGTTCACGTAATCAGTGTTTTCTTCACCCCTCTTTACTGGAATGATCACCCGGTTGAATTCATCTACAGGCAAACAAGGTAGCAATTTTAGAAATATTTGGTAGTATACATTCAGGTACTGGGTCTGACATGCTGGTACACAGAGAAGATGAGTTTCTACAGCAATATCTAAAGGAGAAATGTACAACTGCAAACACTTGACCAATGTAGTTTTATACAGGATAACTAAGATGGTCCCTCAATTGAATGCTGAAATGAATAAATATTTTGTAGGCCAATGCTGAAAGGATGTTACTAACTCATTTATTCTGATCCCATTCCAGGATCAGAATGGGTCTCATTCTGAGAGAAAGGCAGCCTACAAATATAATCAATCAATCAATCAATCAATCATCAATCAAACTGCAGGTCTTGCTTCAGTCATGTAACATGACTTTCCTTCTTCCCTCTTGTTCCACTGATATTTACAACACTCTTGATTATTCCATACTGCACACATCAACTCTCTCTTTACTTTTTCCATCCCCTCCAATTATTGGCAACACAAAAGCCACCTACTCTAAAGATGCCCTGCCAAATTCTGCTTGTGCCAACCCAGCACAGATGTCCTGTTTCCCTGCCTGGCTTCTCTAAGTTGTGCAGAACACTCACATGGAATTATCTGGAGCACCCTGTTTTTCTTCATGTTGGCCGGCAAGTTGCCCGTTCTCATCTTGTCATTTTGAATTTTGATTGACGTTAGTTTCTGCAGAAAGTGATGGGCAGAATGTAAGCCACAAAAGAAGCTTCAAGTGCAGATTCATGTGACCAAAACTGTAGATACACATATGTGTAGTAAGACGCCAGTGAGGACATGTACTTGCACATGTAATTCCAAACATGTGTCTTAGAGGTACCAAACACTTGGTCCTTCAAAAAAGGATAAATGATCATAAATAACAACTGCAACCATGAAATGCTCCTCCCTCTTTTCTACTCTCTACAGCCTATCTTCCTTTCCAGGATCAAAGAACTATGAAGACCAATAGAAATCCAGTCTGCATTCTTGTTGCAAAAAAAAAAGGCAATTTTTCACTCCCACAGGCTATGCAAAACTTTGCCACATACAGACACAGGCTACATGTAGACAAGCACATACAGAGAAATCAGCTCCAGGTGGCTGATCTGAGTAGGGTACACCTAGAGGCTGCTGCAAGAAGAACCTCTGGACAGAAGGCCCAGTGCTTTGCCATTTCTGCTTGAAACACTTGTCTGCTTTCAACAGCAAGATGAGATTCCTAACAATCATCTTACAGCTCCAAGGATATAAAATCCCAGCTGTATGGTCACTGAACCTCCACCGCCATAATTCTCTATGGAGGTTCCTCAAGGAATTCCAAAACCACAACTGCTGTAGTCAGCCTGCAAACAGTACTATCCACTGATTTATGCCAATGGTGTGAATCACACAGACAACCAGCTGTTGCTGGACTGTAAATCCCAGCATTTCCCACCATTGATTATACTGGTTAGGGCTGCAAGGATCCACAAGATCCAAAGGGTTGCATGATTCTCTGCCTGATCTATGCCTTCAGATTGATGAGAAGGCAGCTCTAGGACCTATTCTGTAAATAACACCGTGACCTTATGTCTAAAAGATAATTAATCGGCTCCTTTTCTGTGATGAGCAAAAGTCAATATTAGGATTGGCACAGATACCTCCTAGTCACATGCCTTTCTGGTAATGTAGTAGGAACTGACTTAAATAGTACTGACTTAAATTCTACCTTAAATTCTTCTTCCAATCCATTACTGCTGGCCCCTGGGATTTTGTTATAAATCTTCTGGAGGTGGATCTCCAGTGACGTCACCTCCAGTTCGGTGTCTCCATACAAATAATGCTCCAAAAGAGCTTGATAGATGAACACATACTGCATCTGAAGAGGGGAAGCAAGGCAAGAGAAAAAAATCTATTGTCTTCTTCCATATTCGAGTAAGACTTCTCCCCGCACAGGTTAAATGTATTTAACTTTGTACATTAGGGTAAAAGCCATTCACAAGACTAGATTTTTTTCCTAGTGCAGTCAAAATTTCATTGTATTGTGATGTATAAAAATGTCCCACAACAAAGGGAGTGTTTGTGTTTGCAGAACCAATTGTGTTTCACCCAGACGCTCCAAACCAGAGGACACAGGATAAGCAAAACAGAACAAAACCAACGGTGACTGGTGACTTTTAAAAATTCTACTTAGTTGCAATTTTTTCCTGGTTATTGTCAGGACTAGCCTACTGATGACTAGAGCTCTTCACTTCAGCTCTTCTGCAGGTGGTTTGACCCCCAAAGCCACCAGATCTCCCCCACGCACCCAATAAGTTACATTGATTGGAGAAGATTCTAATCAACTGATTTCAGGGTGATAGTTTTGGCCTCAGGTGGTATTTTTGTTCATGGGAAAAACTGCATACAGCAAGCGGCTGAAATATGGCAGACTATGTGCAGTCTCTAATGCTCTGTTTTTGTTATGTGCCTTCACGTTGATTCCAACTTATGGTGATACCATCATAGGGTTTTCATGGCAAAATTTGTTTGGGAGGAGGTTGCCTTTGCCTTCCTTTGAGGCAGAGAGTGTGACCTGCCAAAGGGAAGGAAGAAAAGGCCAAAAACCCAGAACAATGCCTTAGAAGATAGGCTTCCTTATGGAGGCCAGGAGAGGCCTCTGCTTTTACGTATACATATGGTCCATTTTAGGTGTTTTTACAAACAATAAAGTAGAATGTATAAAAAGCTGTTTAACCCACAAATGGTGCAGCTGGACCTTAGGACTAGAAACTTACATCAGTCTGTACCATCTGGCAGCGCTGTGCCCGGATGCGGCTTACAAACCCGTAAACATCCACCTTCCTCTCGCTGTTCATCATGTCCAGCATGGCGTCAATGACAATGAAAGTGCCCGTTCGGCCCACACCAGCGCTGGAGAAAGGAGAGGAGAGACATTGGGAGAGAAAATTAGAGAGAGGAAGTGAGAGAGAATGAAAAGGGGTCTCTTGACATTCAGTCCCAGCAGACAGTTCCAGCTAATGGAGTTCTACATGCTACATCACTCTTTGTAAGTGGTAGGCAAAGTGCATGCTCAATAAAACAAATAAAAAAACGTTTGGGTGCCAATATCTGTTTGCTGATTCATCCTTTCCAAGGAGACTGGAGCAGTGCTAAGCAAAGTGGTGATTCATGGACCAATGCCAGTCTGTGAGACTTCAGCTGTCACTCCACGGCAAATTTCCAGGAAAGAAAGAAATAGCTGTAGCCAATGGGCACAAATATAGTACTGGTCCCTACCACATGGGGGGGGCTGTCACTCACATCAGATAGCCTGAGAAGCGCTGTTCCAGAGTGTATAGTAGGAGGGGCTTGAAAGTGGTTAAGTGTACCCTATAGCACTTTGCTGCCCAGTCTGGCAGCACAGTTTGTTCTATGTTTGGACAAGACAAGATAGAGTCCATAGAGGTGACTATGATCTTTGTACTTGGGAGATTCTTGAGCTTATCTTCCCACAAGAATCCTGGTTCAATCTTGGCTGATATCAGGTCCAGTTGCCCTTTTGCATTTACTGCTGAATGAGATTTATTTATGGCTTCCAGAAATACGAAACAGCTTGGGTCCACACACTCTGAAAGATCGTATCTCTCTATATAAGCCCAAGTTTCAATATCTTCAGAGGCAGGTTTTCTCTCAGTTCCACCATCCTCACAGGCACGTCTAGTGAGGACGCAGGACAGAGCCTGCTCACGGCTGTTCCCAGGTTTTGGAATTCTCTCCCACAAGAAGCTCAGTTGGCTCCCTCTCAACCTGCCTTCTATCAGCAGGTAAAGACCTTTTTATTCAGGCAGGCATTTGGATATTAACTGGTTGGGGCAGAAGGAGCTTTCAATGAGATATGCTATCCTTGCATATTTTTCAGTATGCTTTCAATGTGTTTTAACTGTTTTAACATGATTTTTACAGAATTGTTATGTAATTGTGTCTCCTAACTTCTGTAATAATGTTTTTTTAAAGTTAATACTTTGTTTCAATGGTTGGAAGCTGCTGTGGGTCCCACGCTGGGAGAAAGGCAGGGTATTTAACTAGCTAACTAATAACTGACTGACTTACTTTTACTTCTTAGAAGGTGCCTAGCCTTAGGCTTACAACACAGAAAGGAAAAGGAGGTAAGGAAGGAGGTGAACTTTAGCAGTAGTTAAGGCAGGCATGGAGGAAGATGTACCTGGTCAAATCAACTAGAGGGAGGAAGCCAGCTTCAAACTTGAAGAGAAGCTGAGAGGAAACTTCTTTGTGCTTGGATAGATATGGCCTGCTTCCATGGGATATGGTGGAAGAGACATCCAGGGAAGAGATCCCTTAGTAGTAGTTCTGCCTACTGAAGAAGCTGGGAGAAATCACTTCTCTCAGGATACCTTCCCCGACTGGCCCAGAAACAGTGAGATGGATCCCAAACTGACCTGCAGTGTACAACGATGGGCCCCGCATACTGGGGGTTACATGCCTTCACTTTCTTCAGGAACTTCAACATCCCAATGGGAGTGAAAGGGACCCCAAAATCAGGCCAGCTGGTGAAGTGGAACTGCGTCACCAGGCGCTGAGGCTTTTTGTTGGTGACATCGCCTACCTGGGTGGAAGGACAGGAAGAAAGATTGAATATTAACTGTTACTCATCAGAAATCCAGAATCACATCATTCCTATGAATCTCTTCTCTCATTCTCTCTTGTCATGAAGCCCATTGTGGTTCTGGTGGTGGTTATGTGCCTTCAAGTCAACTCGGACCTACGGTGAACCTATCCCAGGGTTTTCTTGGCTAGATTTATTCTGGGGTGGTTTGCCATTACCTTCCTCTTGTCCCAAGTGACTTGCTCAAAATCATCCACTGGGTTTCCGTGGCTGACTGGGGAGTCAAAACCTAGTCTCCCAGAGTCCTGGTTTAACACTCAAGCCTCTATGCCACATTGGCTCAAAGCCCCTTGTAGTGACCAGTGAAAGTAAGAGAAGGAATACTGAGGTCAGACAGGAAGGTAAGTGGAGATATTGGAAGCAGAGAGGTAATTCCTTTTCCTATTCTCAATTTTTTAAATAAAGTTTGCTTCCTCTCTGCTGAGCAATCAGACCATCACAATATGCAATCCAGTTTTTTGAATGCTAGCTATGTCTAGTTGAAGGAGCCAGCTTGCATGTGGGCTATACAACTTCAATATTTGGGAAGAGAAGGGAGACAAATGTGTCACATGAAGAAATCTTCCTCTGCTTTTTTTTTCCTTTCAAATCCATCCAGAACAAAAACTAGATGCTGAGCCCTAACCTAACCACCCCAGCTCTACTGATCTCAAACTCCTGAATTCTGAAACGGATGCATATGCAGTTACATGGGGCCAGCAGGACAGTCAAGACAAAGGACCTGTGTTGCAGTGAGTGTTGGAGGAGAGAGAGGAATACAATACCTGCTGAATGCAGAATTTCCGCACTGTATAGTCAACCAGGACTGTGACATCTTCCACAGACACTCTGATATTTCCATAGGTCCAACAGCCCTGATCTGGCCAGTACTGAGCACACTTACACTAAAGACACACCATATAAGAAATGAATTTTTAAAAATTAGACTGATGTTCTTTTCCTTTTTTATATCAAAGTAAAAATTTCTTCTTTCTCCAGGAACTTAAAGTTTAAATTCTAGATTTCACATTTTAAAATTGGTATTACATTTTGGGTATAACTGACTGCAATGTTGTTTGCTCACTGGACAGTTTTTATCCCCCCACCCCCCCGCCAATATATACCTGCAGGTGTTTTTATTGTATTCATTCTTTTCTAAGTGCTGTGCACTCTTCTCTAAGACGCTTATGAATAAAGGGTGGGCATTTAAAAATAAGTAAACAAGTAAATTGACCAAGGGAGAAGAAGTGGAGATTGAGAAAAAAAACCTTCCCTCACATAATGTGCCCAATACTACAGAAGGGCATGACTGTCTTTGATTCCTTCTAGACAACAGTTGCGACAATGCCATTGTGAAGGAGTGCAAGTTCACCAATACACACATCATTTTGTTTCCATATAGAAATGGCTTTCACACTGATCTCTGTCTGCTTGTTACAGTCTTGGGTATTCACTTACCTCTTTCCTCTCTTTCAAGTTGGTCACCATGACGATAGTTGCTGTGTTTTGCTCCCAAATCATCCTCCAGAAGTCATTCACAGTTTCTTCTTTTGGTCCTAAAATGATCCCCCCAAAACACAGTTCACAGGAGGGCATTACTGAACTTGAAAGAAACCAGTGAAGATTAGCAGCTACTTTCATGAACGTACGCAGCTGCCCAGCTGCTTTCAAAAGTTCTCAGGCAGCCATGTTTTCCAGCCTTGCCAACTGAAATTCTTTAAGCACAGGCGCCAAGGGTTGAGCCTACCGTTTTCTATGCACAAACGACAAGCTCTAAGACTGAACCCCAAGAAAAAGGCAGAGAAAGAAAGAGAGAAATCACATCACCCCCCCACAAATCTCAGCGCTACAACCTCTGCCTAACCGATGAATTTAAGAAACACTGCACTTTACAATATAGACCGTATGAAAGCCTTGGAGTGGATTTTATGTAACAGTTCTATTTGCAGTCACAGAAGAGAATTTTTGCCTTTTCCCAAGGTATTTCACCCATCACTCTCTTTCACATTCTCAAGCTTTCCTTTCAAACTTTCTGAGCACCAACCACCTTCCATTTCTCAACTCCAGGAAATAACCTGGATTTTGGAAGACACACTCAATCTTTTCTAACAGTAGGCTGACAGATAACTAGTGAAGCAAATTTGAGTTCAGTACTCAAATATGAATTCTGAGAACTTAAGGTGCAGTCCTCCCAAGCAAAGAAACAACTCTGTGATCCTCCACCATTCAGTTCAATATTCTATCGAGACAGCACATACTTGAGCAATTTCTTTCTCAAGTTGGCTGTAAACAAAGCAAACAACTTGAAAAGATCCAGAATAAAATAACAGATTGCAAAAAATTCTTATTAAATATAGTGACTCTTAGGTTTTTCTTACAGCAGTATCAAAATCCAAAAGGAAATGAATGCAAATTACCTTGGGCAGCAATGAACTTGTTCTTCTCTTGATACCCCTGTCCAGGTAAAAGCAAGAAGGGAACGAGGTTCGTGGTTGCAAGGAACACTTTAAAACAGTGGTCTTAACCTTTTCTTTACTGGGGACTCCCTGAGAATGTAATTTTTTGCAGGGGACCCCCCCAGACCTAACTCACAATTGATTTAAGTACTCAAATATTTATTTAAATTTTCAAATATTTATTTCTTTATTAAGGACCTCTGGAGATTAGGATTCAAATCCTTGCTCAGGCACTGGGTGACCTTGGGCAAGTCATATTCTGTCTGCCTCAGAGGAAGGCAAAGGCAAACCCTTCTAAACAAATCTTGCGAAGAAAGCTCACAAAAACCATGATAAATTCACCTTAGGGTTACCATCAGTCAGAAGTAACTTGAAGGTATATAACAATAAATGCCACTGATAAGGGGAGGTTCTTTCTAGCCATTATGTCTCTCTCCTTTGAAAACTGACTCAGGGCAACTATAAGGTAAACCTATCATGGGAGCCTGCTTGGCAAGATTTATTGTTTTTGCCTTCCTTTGAGTTTGAAAGAATATGACTTGCCTGAGATAATCCAGTGGGTTTCCACAGCTGAGTGGGGATTCAAATCCTGATCTCCAGAATCATAGTCTGGGTGCATACACATGCCTGCCACAGTGTCTTTTTCATCAGGGACACAGCAGTATGGGTGTGAGTGGAGGAGCCAAAACTGTTTGGGTGCATGGGCCCAAATTGTTCCCTTGTTTGCAAACAAGGCAAGTCACACTCTCTCAGCCTCAGCAGAAAGCAAGTGCAAATCCCTCTGAAAAAATCTTGCCCCCAAAACCCCCAGAAAAGGCTCACCTTAGGGTCACCATAAGTCAGAAATGACTTGAAGGTGCACAGCAAGTAAATGTTGCAGTACCACCCTGGTACCAAGTGAAAAAGCCCCTATGAAAGGAGGGGAAACTGTGAAGTAACAATGCTTGGCAAACTAGACCAACTGCCTGAGAAAGTTCTAATGTATGTAGAACACAATGACTTTTAGGATCTGAAAAAACCTGCCAGATTCTGCAAATATGACTGCTACCATTCACGTACACCATTTGTAGACTTAAAGCAAGATGTAAGAACTGAGAGGAAAGGAATGACATCTCTCCTCTCCCCTCAGCAGATACTTACATTAATGAATGAGGCATTGATGTAATCAGAGTCTGGAACCCCTTCTAGAGGTGTCAGATGAACCCTGGAATGATCATCTAAGGAAGGAAGGAAGGAAGGAAGGAAGGAAGGAAGGAAGGAAGGAAGGAAGGAAGGAAGGAAGGGAGACTAAACAACCTTTTAAAAGACAAACAAGCATGCATACATACATATATACATACATTTATTTCAGGCCAACCTTTACATTGTGGGAACCATTTTGAAAATTACCACTGGTGAAACTGAATCTTGGCAGAAGAGTATCCAGATCCGAGCAAACTTCACAAGAAAACTAAAGAAATGGGAATCCATTCTGAACTCCACTAGATGCTTACTGTAAGCAAGGGAACTGTAGACAAGTACTTTTAAGTTTCAGTGTGGGAAAGTTCATTATTCTCCCATGTTATATAACCCACTTGCAGAAGAAGCTACTTTACCTTATAAAACCCACTTGCAGGACACACACACACACACACACACATAAATGAATAAAGACAAAACATCCAGATCATCCCTTCCTCTCAGCTATTTGGCAATGAGTGCCTTAGTGCAAATTTCTTCCAGAGGAAATTTGTTAGGACCCACATGCCAACAACAGGCAGAGCAAAAAGCAGAGATAGAAAACTTAGTAGAAAAGGATTAGCAAACTGTCAGTGAATTATCAAGAGAGATACTGGTTCCACCAACGGTTGATTAAATTGTTAATCATTTTCTTAAAGCATTCCAGTCTCTGTCCCAGAGTAGTTGAGGTCTGCACAGTGGAACTTTATCTCTCTTCCTCCGTGTGCCACCTACTCTAAGTGCCATCTCTTCAGGTTGTGTGAAATTAAGACCACACAAACTTAGGTTGAAGCTCACACATAGCCTGAAGGCTAAAGATATGCCACCCTTTCTTCAGTGGAAAGGTGCCCACAGAGACATGGGTGTCAGGGGAGGGGAGGGGAGAAGACCATTCCCCTATAATACTACGGATATACAACTGAACACTGTGTGCTGTGGACAGGTATTTTCCTTGATTATCTTGCACAAAGTACATCACAACTAAGTAGGGCACATCCAGGGAAAAGGGGAGAAGAATTGCAAACAGAAAGAAATAGAGTTGTCTCATCTCTCAAGATATCTTTCCTTTTTCTCCAGATCACAAACTCTGGACAGGATAGCAAGAGATAGAAGATGCCAGGCACAGTGCATGCTCATCAGTTGCTTAGTGGACCAGGGACTCTAAGCAACTGACGTACTTGTACTATTCCTGGCACCTTTTATCCCTTGCTATCCTTTTGCAGATTTGGTGATCTGGTGAGAGGGACTGAGGGAGGCCACAGAAAGAGGGAGGCCACAGAACTTGCGTAAGGAGTGGGGGAATGACTTCCACTGCCAATATAACTATCAGCTTTATTCTGCATGGCATTCTTTCCATCCTAATGCTGCCTTAGTGACTTGCTTTTTCTACTGCCTTAACTAAATGTTTATACAGATTTTAGTATGGGTCACCACACACAACATGAAGTGCACTGTGGATTCCAGTTGTATGCATGGAGTAACCAGACACTTTCCCACAGAATTGCCATGCCTGTTCTTTGGTGCCAAAATCAATGCACCAGAAAGCTACTTTAGTGTACTTTATTCCAGATCACAATTTCATCAGCTTCAGAAACTTCTGTCCCTCAAAGCTTTCATCTTTGGAATATAGTTAGACATCAGCATTTTATTCTGGGTGAGTGGCTTCTTGAAAACCAACAGGCAACAGCTGAACCCAATCTCTTACCTGTGACAGACTTGGCCTGGAAATGTATGTGGGATATGCTAGGAGGTAACTATCACAGACTTATTAGTAAGCAGGTGTGTCTTTTCTCTATAAGCTCTTTGTCTCTGCTCAACAGTTTATGATGTGCTGTGTTATTTTTTTTTACTAACATGCCACTCATTTAATGTTCTTTGGCCTTCAGTTTTTAAAATGAAGAAATTTCCCCATATATGGGCACTACTGTTCTTATTCTTGCATTTCAGGAACTGTTCCTCCTCTTCAGCACCTCCCCCAGATTGTGCCTCCCACTCCCATTATTCCCCTTGCCACCCACGGGCAACGTATCTCCTAGGCAACCCCTTCTCCTCTAATCATCACTGCATCAACTTTTCCTTCCTGGCACAGAGTAGAGAAAACAGCAGAAGGCTGACAGTCATCCGGCTAAATCGTCAATTCAGCACCTTGACAGTTATGGCAACTACCTATTGGAAGGCATGGCCTCCTTTAAAAATGAGGGAAAATACTGGAGACCTTCATTAGAAGGCCTTGGCTTCTGCCACAGGTAGCGCAACTAACCAGAACCCCAGGGCACCATTAGATTAAGAAAACTGTCAGACTAATGTACAGTTGTTGCCACATAAGCAGCACGAAACAAGAGTTCTAGGCAGCCCTGTTGATCCATCAACAGGCAGATTATGGACTGAATCAGACATAATGAGCTTCTTTCAGTCAGGCTCAACCAGGATTCAAAGGTGAAACCCTGCAGTCTGTGCAGACGTGATCCACTTGGGATTGCATGGTGGAGAAGGAAGGGATAATGTCCTTTTCAGATGCCAGGATGATGACTCCCCTGCAACATCCTGGCAGCTCATCATTTTCTCTTGACATAGCTTGACTTCCAGGCAAGATCTCAGAAGGAATAACAAGCAGACTTTGGCCTTTTGGGTTAACCTGAAATTCTTCCAGAGCTTTGCCATCCCTGCTATACCTGCATCTCCACTACTCCTCCCTCAGCACTGGGCACTGCAAAACTCTTTCATCCGTCCATCTTGGTCATCTGCAGTAAACTGAAAACCTCTGTATCACCCACTTTTGCACAGTGATTTGTCACTGCTTGGCTTCACGTGTTCTGGATGTAAGAGTGAAGGTTTACTATAACAGAACTATGGTCAAAACTATCTGAGAGCTTTGGGGAGAAGGGAATCAAGGATGGGTGCCAATACTTACAAGGCAAGATGTTCACATATCTGTTCTTCTCCTTGTTTTCTTCCTTAGAGGCAGCTTCACAGGTAGCCTGAATGGGGCATGCTGGGAGAGCCTAGAAGGACAGAGAGGCAATGAAGAGATGGAGAGGCTGCTGTACTCCCAAGCCGAACCCAAGGCAGTAACCATCAGCCAGTACACAGTCTCGGTGGTGACTTGCTACTGTCGGTTTACCACTGTCCACCCAGCAGCCTCTAGGAATGAACTGCAACTCCTGCAGGCTTTCAATTCGTCCTTTTTCAGGGCTAGAAAAAGGGTGGTGTCCAGGCACATTATCCATTTACATTTTAGACAGTACATTTTTAATTTGGCATTTACAATTTCAATTTAATTGACTGTAGCGCTTTTGTTTGCTGGCTGGCTAATTTTTATCCCCCCCCCCAATTTACAGCTGCAGGCATTTTGTTATTTATTCTTTCAGAAATGCTACACACACCTCCCTATGATCCTTGTAGACAAAGGGTAGACATTTAGAAACAAATAAATAAATGGACCAGCAAGGAAGAAAGAGACGGACAGAGGTGCAGTGACTAGTACCTCTTTTCAACCAAACGCATCCAGGCAAGAGCCTGGAGGGGGAAAAAAGGTGGAGACGTCTATCTGCCCACTTTTCCTAGAACCACTCCATACCCACTTCCCAGTCCTCCCCCCATGGGCATTCACTTCTTTTTCCCGCTCAAAATCCTCAGATAGGAGTTCCTAGAACAGGAACTCTGCTTGCCAATTCTGCATAATGTATGGTAGGAGTGGGCAAAATGTAGACTGTGAGCCATATACCAATTGTGGGACCCCTAACGTGCAGCCCCTGAAGTTCCCTAAACTGTGCCAATTTTGGAGCAATCGTGTACTCCAAAACTAGCCAAATGCTCCCCAACCAGCTGCAAATGCATGCATTTTCTTTCCCTGCCCTCACAGCTCACCCACCCCCCAAACAGAAACCAGTTCCAATGGCACGCAGAAGTGACATGACCTCAATTCTGGAACAGTGAAATGTGAAGATGCAGCCCTCCATGGGAGTGCAGGGATCAAAAGCGCCCCCCTCTACAACTGCCTACCCCTCCTTTAACGGTGTACCTAGGCTTCTCCAGCATCTCAATATTTGTTAGGGCACTAGCATAACAAAAGGAGGCCTGCTGTTTACTCAGAAACCATGCCTAGTAAGTGACCTGGGTGCCCTGCAAACCTTCCCCACCAAAAAGGGGAAGGAAGGAGGGGAGAAAACGGGTTGAAGTTTGCCTCTCTGGCTCCTTCTGCATGGTTAGGGAGGAAAACCTCAGTGGGGTTTTATGGGCTACAGTTCAGGAGACATAAATGCAATACAGGATAGGCAGCATTCCCTGCTCCAAATCTAAACTCGGAAGTAGTAAAAATAATTGCAGTAATAGTGCTCAGTCAAACCCCAACTGTAAACAGCCTAGTGCAACCTTCTAATCACTGTATTCAATTTTTGTCTTATTTTAAAACAGATGGACATAACTGGCATAATTCCTATTAGGCTGATGTAACCAAAAAATCAGGTGCAACATGGGAAAGCACTAGTTCTGAAAGTTCCTATTTTAAATTTTTAAAAGGTTTACCCAGGAAAGTCATCTCCCTTGGGTGCCTTGACATCTGGTAAAGTGGAAAAAATATTCACTACTTCTTCATGTTCTGATTTGGCAAAAGGCAACTTCATATGCTCATTTTTACATGAGGATGAGGCTCTTCATTAAAATATTAAGCTTTTACATATGGGTTCATTATTTTTGGGAGACAAGCTATTATGTCAAAAAGAGTTTGCATCCAATTAAAGCACAGAGAAAATATCCTCTGGGTGAATGAAGGGGAAGGGGAGTACTACCATGTGATTACAGATCTTCAATTATTTTTATCAATTTTTTGCAAACTGAAAGAATTACACAACACTATGCCACAAAGCAACACAAGGTGGCAGCAAAACATATTTCAGCTCAAGTTTAAAACCTATGAGTCATGTTAGTGTTAATTGGTCTCAGTACAACCTTTTCAAATAGGCAAAACCCAAAATAATGAATGGCAAGTGAACCATGAAAGTGAAAATTCAGGAAGAGTGAAAAGAAAATACCCTGTCTGGAACATTTAAAAAAAGGGAGGGGAGAAGCAGTGAAAGAAGTTACAGGAAATAAAAATTTATCTCCTTTGTCAAGCTGAGACTGGAAGATAGCTAAGCCTTCCAGAGAGCACAAGGTCTCACCAAAAATTTAAAATCCAGATTTTAACTTGGTGGATCATGATCCAGGGTTAAGTAGAAGAGGATCACCGGGCATAATCTGAACCTAGAAGTTCCTTCAAAACCTTTCCTAACTAAGATGGGCACTCTTTATACTGACACAATTCTTGGATGGGTTGAAAAAGAAAAGGATTAGATCTTCACACAGCATGGAACCTACTGGGCGCCTTTTGTAAGTGACTATTAGCTTCATTAGCCTCAATAGCAAAATTGTTCCAAGATGCATTTTGGTATATCTTGTGGTGGACTTATCTTTATTAGGTTGCTCAAAAAGACAAAATGTATGCAAGTATGTGTATGTGCATGTGTGTTTTGTGCAAAATAAAGAAAAGGAGAGAACTACAGAGCCCTCATAAAATCCCCAAATTATTTTACTAATTACTCAGTGCACTGAGTATCCCAGCCAAGTAGGTACCACTACCATCAGTCCACAGGCAGTTAAAACAAGGAGTGTGCGATGGTGACCAATCCAGTATTCTAATTATTCAACATATGCCCATCCTGGACTCCTAGCAGCACAGCTAATACACATTCCCAAGTAAGCTCCAGCACAGCACAGATCCTATTCCTAGCGCATGGTAACAGCACAAACAAAGAGTCCTGTAATAACTTAAAGACTAGCAATTCACTGTCACAGGTGCTTTTGTGAATGTTCGTATAGCTCACATTACATCCAAGTATACTTTGTACATGAAAAAAAAAACCTGAATTCAACTGAAAAACGAATCAACCTTCCAAATGCTACTCAGGTTGAAATCAATAACGCAGAAACAGATTTCCAGCAGCAAAACAGGAAAAGGGTGTGAAGAAGCCTGGAAGGGGTCCCAAGGGGCAGGGTCAGATGAGGGCAAGCCTCAGCATTGTTGCTCTAGAAAGATTTGATTGGGAGGTGGAGCACGGCAGGGACGCAAGAGTTAAGCCTCAGACATTTTAACACAACACAATACCCATTCCTGTCACTTCCTAGATTTTCAAATGTAATCCAGAAACATTTTTTAAAAATGTTCAAATGTGTCCTGCAAATGGTACAGGGAAACAAGACAGAGAGGATCACTTTACTGCCTTGTGTGTACTATGTAAATCTTAAGTTCTGCACTACAAGCAGCAAACCTAAATGTTTTTGCATACCAAAAAGGACAAATCCAACAATCCACATCATCAGTATATACCTTTAGTTGCCTTTGAGAATTAATGGAGTAGAAGCTCATAAACTACAGGAGAATTCTAGCTACTTATGCTACGTTAAAATGTGTTTTATTCTGAAGTGCTACAGTAAAAAAAGATAGTTTCAGAAACTGAAAAGAACAAGTACTACTTGGACTGGTATGGGCTTGATTTGATATATTTGGCAGTCTATCTTGGTAAACAATCCTTTATTTTAGCACAACGTCAAAATATAACAGGAAAGAATAGAGCAGCCGGGTGCGGGGAGAAAATCAGGTAAGTAAAAGTAAGGCACTCACATTGAATTCCTCACGGAAAAGTTTGTTGTCATCTGCCATTCGCCGGTTAATTTCCTCTTCCAGTTTATCAACAGGCAGCGGTGGGTACTTTCTGTTGGTACTGGGGGATCTGGCAAGCAATGGCATGCTCTGAGGCTCTGCATCACAAACACAAAGAAAAAGAACATGTTCTTAATTTTGTTATGAAAGACAAAGGGCCGCTCCCACATGGAATTTTGATGATTTGCTCCAACATGGAAATGTAGCAGCACTTTGGAGCAACTGGGGCCATCCAACACGGAAAGAGCCTGGTGGGGGCACGGTTATTCATTCCATTTGCTCTCCTTACAAAATCATAGTGCTGGGCCTTAACCAGTATCGAGAAAGATGTGTAGATACAAATCCTTTGATAAAGTAAGTCCTTTGCCTCAGAGGTGAAGCAGAAAAGAAAGTCATTTTCCTCATGGATGTTAACAGATACAGGTCAACAACTTCTGAATCTCTCCTGCATCCTAATTCAACTGCATTCGCTGAGTTCCTGGCTAGCTGTGCTAAGACATGACTCAGAAGGAATCATTCGACCCATGGGAAGAGAGATGATGTATTTCATGGGAAGGGGCTCCTGCAGTGCTAACTGGCACAGAGATGGGCAGCTGAGACACAGTCAGAGGATACTTTTGTGCCCTGTAACTTTTCAGGGGCTAAAGGAACTGGCTTCTCCCAAATAACAACCGATTCCCCAGGTTAAAAAAAAAGCAAAACTGAAAACCAGCTATTTTTGATGTTAAAATATAGGAAGGGGGAGCTACAGCATATTGCAAAAGTAGATTGCCACTCCCAGAGGCCTCCAGTTCACCCTTTCTTGGGATCAAAAAAGGGGTGGTCTGTGGAGTCTGGAAGAGCTGAGAGTCACAGAAACAGCCTTGGGGCTGTATGTGGCCCCAGGGCTTCACTTTACCCACCCTAGCTATAAAGGATAGCTGTATGACCAGGCCATGTTCTGGCGCTCTGAGGAAATCAAATGGGCCAACATCGCAATCTAAGCATCAGTGCAGATTTGCAGGCCCTTATCCATCCAATCTTTCTAGAAAACGATCAACAAACAGCGGTGGGGGAAGCAGGAGGCCAGGAGGGCCACCCTTCTGATTTTAGCTTAAGGATTAGACTTACCCATGTCGTCTGTCCGACCGTTTGACAAGTGAAAGGAATTGGAATGACTCCCAGCTTGCTTATATTTTTTAAATCTACAAGTAAAAAGGAACAGAAGAGAAGTTTTAGGCAAGGTTTGTATCTTAGTACGTGACATATCATTTGAAAATTGCTTGTTTATTTGTTAGCCTACCCTTTGCCTCCCAAATATTTTTTCCCCAGGGACCTGAACATAACCCCTTACCAAGTTCTGCCACAAAAATAGTTTAAATAAGTCACCATGTCATCAGTCCAACTGCAAGGGATTTTTAACAAATTAAGTAAGCCTGGGGTAGTAATCTCTAAAGATCAGAGCATGGTTTACTTCATATCCCAAATCCTGGGATATTTATCACTTATGAGCTTGACATTATGTCTGAGACGGAATGCATAAAAGATATTAATAGCAAACTTACGGTCCTCACACCTTTATGACAGAATGTTTGTTTTCTCAGATTGTGCTCTTATGCAGACTTGTTTGACAGTCAGCTTACTACACTCAATGAGACTTAATTTCAAGTCAACATGCAGAGGACTGTACTCACAAGAGTTCAGAAAGTGAGAGACAATCTCAGAACCTCCCAGGAGTTGGCACATTCACTTCCAAAGAGGAAATTTAATTCTTTAAATCCCAATTCCTCCTGACAAAACCAATATGCAACTATCCCCCTTGCAGAGTTAGCAATGGGGTATAAAGCAAGGAAAACTAAACATGTCTCTTCAGAGTCACTCCTGAAGAAAAATGAGAAAAATGGTTCCCTTCATGTCTAGGGCCAGCACTGCCTCAACACAGATGGTTATGAGGCAATGATGACAGACTGTGCCTTAAAACTAACCAGGCCACACCTATCACCCAAGGAACAAGCAGCAAAATCCAGCTCAAGCAAGATGGTTTCTCAAAGAAGGTTGTTCAGTCAAGGCTCATCTCAGGAGGAAGACACATATGGTGTCTATTTGGAATGGCTGTGGCTACTCTATCAGCTTGTTTGTCTCCACTTTCCAGAAAGGAAAGTGGGAAGCAGGGCTGACAATGTCTGGCTTCACCTTCCCTCTTCCCAAAGTCACACACACATTCTCCTACTCAGTTCTACAGCAAAAAAACATCCCAGAAGCCTCAACAATTTCCAACCCAAAGGGAGAGGAGACAAAAGGAAGGAATGCAACAGCCAAGTAATCAGGCAATTTACTGATGGCTACATATTTAAAACTGAGCAACAGGTTAAGGCTGCAGCCATAAAAGAAACATGCTGTGTAACTGATGGCCAAGAAAGAAAATCAAGAGGTTTCCCAAGTATTACTTACCTTAACATGTACAGGACAATAATAATAAATACTATGACTAGCAAGGAAGATAATGCCACCATAACAGCAATGATGGGTGTCTCATCTAGAAGAGAGAGAAAAGATTTTTGGAGGGCTTATTTTAGAAACAGAGACATCAAGTATTTCAAAACATTTTGAGTTTGTGCCCTCGTGCCAGTACCAGTGCTCCATGAAACAAAACTCCTTGACCCCCAAGGACAGACAGATAGAAGCCCACTCAGAGTGTGCAATTTTGCATCAATTATCCTAGTGCCCTTTGGTACTGAGAACACTTGAAGTAGTGCTAGTCGTTTGCAAAGTGACCATCCTAGACAAACTGTTTACATCTCTTGTATTTCAATAGCTCAGCCATCCATTTGCACAATAACCATTTAAGTCTAGACTCTAAGCTCATAAAAGAACCTTAATTAGAGAGCTTCAAAGGAAATACTCCATTGTCATCTGACTTGCGACATCCTTGGGACCATGGGCTGGAGCCAAAATCAGCATTTACAGTGGCTCAGTCCCTAGAAAGGGACTGGGCCAGTGTCCCAGTGGTTGCTGACCACATTTCTAAAATCTGGGGGTCACAGAGGTGGAGATCTTTTACTTATGGAAACTGTCAGCACCCACACTTCTGCCCAGGTGGTCAGATTCCTACAGGCATCTATGAAAAATCCTGATATTATTTCAGTCACAAGATTTTGTCCTTCCCCTGCCAATCTTGTCTTTTTATACTGATAAAGCCTAATGCATCTATCTCTCTAGGAGAAATTTGGTCTACTGAAAGATATGAGTATGTCTGAATAGAAACTAAGAAAATTTATAGTTTGGCTTGCACTGCCACTTGTGCAAACCTGTACAAAGTTGGTTCATCTATCTCTTGATTCCTTTTGTACAAACAACATGCATACTCTGGTACTTTCCCATCTCTTGGTGATTCAACGAAGAATAACTTCCCCTTATTTCAAGTGTATTCAGCTGGTATGAACCTTTAAGTCCCATAACACCATGTGCCTGGCTGTTCTGTAATATTAGTAATCTTAAAGGAAGGCTATCTGAACAGATCCACATCCAAAGAAAGTCGAAGTCTAAAGCTTGCTTGTTCAACTATATTCTCCTCAGGCACACCAACAAGGGTGGCTTCTCCTATGATGGAAACTGCAACTTTCTTAGTCATACTGGTGAGAATATCAGAAACCCTAGGAAGGCTTTCAGTCAAGTAAGTGAGTCTTCGAAGACCCTAACTAGCATCTTCCTGGCTTCTGCAATGGACCCCCATTAGCAAGCCAAGCTCTCAGAAGTTACATTTCATGTAGTACAGTTTTGGACAGTTACAAGTTTTACCGGTATCTGAAACTATGGTATACCAGCAGCAGGGTATAAATACTAAAGTGGGTTGAACATTCATCCAAAAACATGAAAAAAGAGATGGCATTCTGACCACTTACCTTGTCTCCAGCACACACACAGACACACACACCCATCACAGCAGGAGTCATTTTAAAAAGGCAGTTACCTCCTGCTAGAACCAAAAGGCTGCAGAATGTGGTCGTAGAATGGACAGTACCACTCCAAGATGCACGTGGAGGATCACATTTTTGAATGAGTCTCTATGGTTTTAAAAGCCCTCCCTGCAAGAAGCAAAATTACACAATAGGCAGAACAATTCTATCCAAGTCTGACACTCTAGCTTTCTACTTCCAGCTATTATATTTTTTTTTAAATACAGTGGACAGTATTCAAAAATGTGATACCCCCACCTGTAGTCCATAGTGGTACAGTCCATTCTATCTCCTCAGGACTTTACCACCTCATTCTGCTGCATGTCTAGATGAGGCTTAAGTAGCATGTATTCCCCTCAATTATCTCTGTAAACGCTCATTTACAATAATTTCCTAATAAAACAGCAACATCCATCATTTATAGAGAACAATTTACATTTTTAAGGCTCTCCACGTGCATTACCAATAATGCTTTGAACACCTTTTTAAGACCTTACTATTCTTATTCCTCATATTTTAGACTGATTGACAGAAGGCAGCGAATGAGATAAAAAGAGCTTCCTTAGGAACAATCTCGCAATGGTGAATGGCATTTAGACTGTCACTGACTAACTGACAAATTTGTTCTGGATCCCTTAATGCTAATGCCAGGGTGGAGAACAGGTGAGCAGAGATCTTATGTTGCAGATAAGAAAGTACATCTCCATCTACCAGCAAATCTCTGGATGATTCACAAGGCACCAGAAAGACTTCAGAATCACAACTGTTCTAACAAGAACAGCAAACTGACATCGCTCTACCCTGCATTATATTACTAACATTAAAGACTGGGGTCAGGAGGAATATATTTTGCGTGGAAAAACTGAGAAAGGAAAACTGTGAGGCATCTATTGTGGTGGGATCTTGCCTTCAGCAGGTTCACATTACAATGGATCCTGCATCCAGTGTATCTAACGCTGGGACATTTGCTGAAGAATACCAGGCCCAGATCAATCTTGTTCTCACCTAGCCAGAGACATATTTTCTTGTTCTTAAGGAAGAATTCACGTTTAAGATCACGTAATACCGTAAATATCCCAAGAGCCTGCTTTTAATCACAAATTACGCAAACAGACAAACATACACTCAGAAGAAGGTGAAGTAGATGCATGGATGAGGAGTGGGGAATAGACTATGTAAGTCTGCCCAAGCTCAAATTAGTGAATTCATGCTTTCCAATCCTATTCTGAAGTCCTGGCTTTTTTGGAGGGGGATGTATCCAACAACGAACTGGTGCTGACCGAGAGAACACACATTGCACAAAAGCACAGACCAGCACAAGGTGATTTCACCATCCTTTGCACGGCTTCAAATTTCTTATTTCTAGTTCCTTTTGTGCTACTGTAGTGATCACATAATGCAGAACACATTCTTTACATGCTGCTGTGACCTACTTAGATGTTAACTACATGCCCAAACTAGTGGTCTACACACTATTAAACAAAATAACGCTCAAGGAGGGACTGACTGATTTGACAAAATAAAACTGATAGGCAGAACAGTCACTTAAAGATTATGAAACACATTTATTCATGATTGCATTTATATCCTGCCTCTCTGTCAAGTACGCAGAGTTAATATTTGATTCATCTCAATGGTCCTATGAGGGAGAGAGGCTGAGAGCTAAGTGATCAACTTCATAGCTGAACAGGGTTTTTGAACCCAGGTCCAAAAGTCTGTCTGCATTATATAATCCAAAAAACACTGTGTTCATACAGGACGACTAATCGTTCCCACTTGGTTCCTTTCCACTAGTGTGAGAAACTATACTATCAGGAAACAAAACAGAATGCTAATATCAAGAAGGAAAATTAGTTAAGTTAAAAGGGAAACATATCAACCATCAAATCTGAGATTGCTTTCCTGGTAGCGAACAAGAGAGATGCCTGATTTAATTTCTTCTCTGATACAATCTAATAAACTGGTGGAGGTTGAGAGTGTGAGTTGGCTACAGTTTCATCTCTCCAAAGATTTCTTTCACACAGGATTTAGATTCCAGGCAAGCCAACATTACATGCTGAGACTGTACAATGCAAGGTTGCCTAGTGCATACTTAAAGCAGTTGCAACCACATTTTCCTACATGTTCTTCACAAAAAGAAAAAAAAAAGGCCCTAAGCAACTCCTTTGCAAGCTCACAGCAGACAGCGGTGGTGTACACAGAGCACGTCTCCCATCCTTTGAAATATGCAACAGGTTTACAAATGAGCTGTGGGCTGGCTGCTTGAGCCCTTGAGAGCTGCTGGATTTGTACCTTGCCCTAGCAACCTCTCTCTTGGAAAGAGGAAGGCGAAAGAGAGAGGAGGGGGAAGAGGGAGAGAGAGAAATGACAGCAGGCAGAAAGCAAGAGAGGAACATGAAAAAAGCAGTTGGGAGCTCGCCATTCTGCTTCCTGCCTGTGGTTAACAGTTGCCATGGAAAAAAAAGCTCCAGTTCTGAATCAGATGTGTCAAAAAGGGAAGGTGTAAAACCCCAAAGCTTCCCATTTTTATTCCAGCTGCATCCCCTGGAAAGGCTGCTGTCAAGTATTCTTGCTTTGTTGATCATTCCTATCCATCATTTGCTACCAATGTATGCAGCTGCTATGCCCTCAGCTCAGGAAACGACTTGCCAAAAGCAATGACTTTCACTCATTGTAGGTGTCTGCAGCATTAGGATATTTGTATATTTTCTTCATCCCCACCTCCATCACAAAAGGCAAGGCTTTCCCTCATGTTCCTTCAGCTGCAGGAGACTAGAGAATATCTGGCACATAATGGTAAGTCAGAACTGTGACTTTTGGCTTACTACTTATGACCAGTGTGCTCATACAGGATGACCAATTGCTCCTACTTGGCTCCTCCTCACTAGTGTGAGGGACTGTAAGATCAGGAAACCTGCAGTGCTGCTTTGTTTAGCGAACTGGGACTCCTCATTTGCCACTCCCAAACAAACCAGGGACCTGAAGCCAAATAAACTCTGGTGTCAAGATCCAAGTGTATTACAAAGCAACAGGTCAAGAACCCCAGATTTGTTGTGGTAAGCAAAGCAGTAGAGAGGTATTTTGGTTTGTTTATCTATTCCTATTGGGAGAGAAACCCAAGTAAGTGTGACTAGGAAGTGAAGACTCTGCCCTCAACTGATAAATCAGCATTCAGAGCACTTCTGGCTTATCATTATAGATGAAGGAGGCCTGTGTCACAAAACTGGTTATTCTCTGTGAAGAATCCATGTACCCTCCTCAACTTCCTGCCCAAGGAGACCCATGCTGTCTCTACTATCATAAAATTATTTTCTGTTATAAGTACCTTCCTTAGCTGCAAAATGACAACAGTTGCAGTTGGGAATATACAGTTCATAGGAACTCAGATGTTTGTAATTTCACTCTAGAACATTTATTTAGTGGGAAAATGGAGGATAAAATTATCAATGGTTACAAGTTATGATGGCTATTTTCTGCCTCCACAATCTGTGGTAATATGTCTCTCAATGCCAGTTGCTGGGGAACACAACCAATGCCCAAATCCTATTTGTGGGCTTTCAACAAGCATCTGGCCAGCTACTGTAGGGACAGAATGCAGGACTACAAAGTTTCATCCAACATGGGTCTATCTATATTCTTGAAAAGCAAATTAGCACCTGCTCAAAAAAAAAGCAAATTAGCACCTGCCTACCATTATGTGCAAAATGTTCTCTAGTCTACTGCAGGTGCTAATTTGCAAAAAGTAAAAAAGTTCTCTCAAATATTTGCTCAACTAAGAGATGAGACATCCATCTGCAGTTAACTATCTTAAGTGGAAGTATGACAATATCGTCTTGAGATCATATGCTAGAGAAGCCAGTGGATTTTTTTCACTGAAAGTGAAAACATGAAAAGACTATAGGAGGCTAATCCAGAACAGGCAAAGATAGAAGATATGTTCAGAAAATATAAACCTGGACTTTTCTGAGGCCCTCTCCACATGGCCTGTAATTGTGCATCTAACCATCTGCATCAGGACCAATAGGCAGGTATCAAAAGTTCATGGACAAGTACTTGGGACACAGGAAAACAGTTTAGATCTCAGATTCTGCAGGCAGGATGCCAAAACAGACACACATGGACAACACACTGGTGCTGAAGCGCCCACAAACATACATTATACAACTATGAAGACCATGTAATTGGACACATTAATGTATCACGGTAAGCCATTGTTTGCATTAACAGTGGTTTGTTGCTTAAGCCACAAACTATAGGACAATCGAACAACTCATGGCTTATCTCCTCATTTCTGGCCTGTTTCTCTTCTGCCTCATTTTTTTTCCAGTTCTTGTTTCAGGGTGAGTAGCTGGGGAAACAAACCAGGGAGAAGCCACAGTTGCATGTTTGGACATACTGACAAAGCTAGGGTTTAAATAAGCCCAAGTTCATAAGCCAATGAAATGTGGGTTCCTGTTGTCATCTGCAGTTGCTTATAAATTATGGCTTGCTAGCAAAGATGGGTTTGCACATCACAAGACAGATTTTAATAAACCAAACCATGATGATATGCAAATGTGGTCACTCCTCCCTTTTTGGGGGGAAAAAGATACTCCCAGCTTTGCCAAGCATCAGTTACATGTGGAAACACTTTTAACAAATTTCACACATAGAAAACAGGAAGTCTGAAAATCTGTGGCAAGATACTGTTTAATGTAGTTTAGAAACTCCAAATGATGAAGGGAAGAACAACAAAACAATCTTTCCAATATAGAGGGCCAAGTATAAATGGGTAAGTAGACTGACCACTGCTGCAACGTGCAGACAAGAAATTGGTAGTGGGTTTATAATATTTAGTAGTCCATTAAAGGAATGGTTAGCCTACTTATCCCCACACAACAATCATTTGTGACCTAAAGGGAGACAATATTTCTTTCGTAAAGCCTTCCCATCTGGTGGTCTAGAGGAAACTCTTGCTTACTGGAAATAACCAGATATGTGGCTTTGTATGAATCAGAAGTTCATCTGCTCAAGCCAAATTCTGCACCTCTGATGCAGAGAGACTACAAATCAAGCACAGAAGTACCCTTAAGAGAAAACCTGCTCATACATCTCTTACGTAGGGTTCATCGGTACATCCCTTCCTGTTGCTTTCTTCTAGTTGTAAAGCTTATAAAGGTTCGTTCTTAACTGAGCTGCTGAGGTAGGAGCAGGGAGAAATTTTCCACGCCCTTCATCCCTGCCCTAAAACAAGCATGAGAACCACTTGCCAGCCAGCTGACACATGCTTGCTGCTTCCTCTGCAAAGTTACTCAGCCACAGACCACATTGCTTGGGTGGAGTGTGGGAATGGGGAATTCTGTTACCAGGTGTATTCTGTTTGGACATCTCAGCTGAAAAGGCTGCATTGACACTAACCCTTAGGACAGGAGAGACAGGGCCAAAAACAACAGCAACCCATCACTGTCAAGCAGTCCTATTTAAAAAAAGGACTGCAAGCTACCTTGTATTTTTTTCCCCTACTGGCAGTTGCACGCATGCGCACACACACACACACTTACTTGCTTCTTGCTAGTAACTGTAGTGATTACAAGTATAACATAGACACCGTAAGCACAACCACCAAGACCATTAGTTAAAAAAATATATCTGTATAGTTGCCTAAAATTCCAACGAAAGGTAGATTACTGTGTTGCTTCCTTTTTAAAAAAAAATCCCCTGAAATATAAAAATGAGACCATATGCAGAAATGGTTCTCAGCATGCAGTCTGTGAGAGGAAAGTATATTGCCTTCATCTAGATTTTGAATCAGCAAAAAACAGAGGCTGGGGAATCCTTTCAGTAAGGCCTTTGACAAAGTTCCCTATGACATTCTTGCAAAGAAACTAGTAAAATGCGGGCTGGACAGGCCTACTGTTAGTTGGATTTGTAATTGGTTGACCGACCGAACCCAAAGAGTGAACATGAATGGCTGCTTCTCATCCTGGAGAGAAGTGACTAGCGGGGTGCCACAGGGTTCTGTCCTGGGCCCAGTGCTGTTCAATATTTTTATCAACGACTTCAATGAAGGAACAGAGGGCATGCTCATCAAATTTGCAGATGACACCAAATTGGGAGGGGTTGCTAATACGCCAGAGGTCAGGATCAAAATTCAAAATGACCTGGATAGATTGGAGAGCTGGGCCAAGGCTAACAAAATGAAATTCAACATAGATAAGTGTAAGGTCCTACACTTAGGTAGAAAAAATGGAATACAGAAATATAGGATGGGGGACACGTGGCTGGATAGCAGTACGTGTGAAAGGGATCTAGGAGTCTTCATAGACCACAAGCTGAACATGAGTCAGCAGTGTGATGCGGCAGCCAAGAAAGCCAATGCAATTCTCGGCTGCATCGATAGGAGTATGGTGTCTAGATCGAGGGAGGTACTGGTACCACTCTACTCTGCTTTGGTTAGACCTCATCTTGAATACTGTGTCCAGTTCTGGGCACCCCAATTCAAGAAGGACATGGTCAAGCTGGAGCAAGTCCAGAGAAGGGCGATCAAAATGGTGAGAGGCCTGGAAGCCATGCCCTATGAGGATAGACTTAGAGAGCTGGGTATGTTCAGTCTTCAGAAGAGAAGGTTAAGAGGGGACATGATAGCTATGTTTAAATATTTGAAGGGATGCCACGTAGAGGAAGGAGAGGGCTTGTTTTCTTCTGCTCCAGAGACCAGGACAAGGAGCAATGGATTCAAGCTGCAGGAAAGGAGATTCCACCTGAACCGCAGGAAGAACTTCCTGACAATCAGGGCTGTCCGGCAGTGGAATCTGCTGCCTTGGAGTGTAGTGGAGTCTCCTTCCTTGGAGGTTTTTAAGCAGAGGCTAGATGGCCATCTGTCGGGAGTGCTTTGAGGGTGTTCCTGCATAGCAGGGGGTTGGACTGGATGGCCCCTGAGGTCTCTTCCAACTCTACATTTCTATGATTCTATGATTCTGCCCCACACAGATGTTCCCACAAGCTGAAGAGAACAGAAGGAGGCTGGGGACAGAGAGACAGAGAGAAGACTCATATTGATGCAATTAAGAGGCAATGTCTTTTAAAACATAAGTACCCCAACCCCATTTCTATCTTCCAGCAACTCAAGAGGACACAGTCTCTTTCTAGGGTTCAGCACAAACAAATCCACAACACTAACTAATGGTATTCTTTTGTTCTGGGTCTCTATAACTTGGGTATGTAAGTTAAGACTACATTCCTACCATTGTTAGGACACTAGAAAACTGATGCCATTCCCTCCAATTCTCAATTAAAAAAAAACCCCTCAATGAAGAACATCAAATTGATTAGAAGAAACCAGCAGGTGAAGCTGTTTATACTAGTTTTTGCACAGCAAGCTATTTTTTCACTGTTTAAAACAAGCCAGCTTGAAGTACCGGATAGGATGTCGCCAAGGGTTGCTGGGAGGATAAGACTGGTTCCACGTTTGCATCCTGCTTTTCCACTAACTGGTTTTCAAGGTGGCTAACAATATAATAAAAACACAATGAAGCAACAAAGTGGAATAAACTAATGCCAGCTGTGCTAAGACCTCTGAAGAAGCAGCAGTGAGATGAAAATGTCAAACAAGGTCTGCAATAGGGCATAACAGCCACAAGAAATGCTGATATACAGAAGAAAACACAGTATCATAATCAAGGAAAAAAGCACCACTGTTCACTGTTTATAGTGCAAAAAGACAAGGAGTGCAATGCTAGATCAAACCAAAGGTTACTATTCCAGGCCAATCAGTTGCCTCTGAGGATCCATAAATGAGACCTGAGTACAACAGTATCCCCTCTTTTGTGTTCCCCAGCAACTGGTATACAGAGGCACAGTGTTTCTAATACTGGAGGCAGCATATGATCATTTTGACTTGTACCTACTACTTCCTCCAGAAATCTGCTTAATCCTTATTGAAAATTATCCATGTCGGCAAGCATCATTGTACATGTAAAAGATATAGCTAAGAGGAATGGCTTACCTCGTTTGGTATTATTATTATCTGTAAAAATGAAGGGGGGAAAAACAAATACAATCAGAACATGAGTCTTCTTGAGTCTGATTGAAAGCCTATCTAGTCTGGCACCCTGTTTCCCATCACAGTGACCAGATGGATATGGGAAACAGAACATGAGGCAACAGCCTTTCCTAATGTAGCTGCACAACAACTGATATTCAGAAGCATGCTGCCTCTGATACTGGAGGCAGGATATAGTCATAATGTCTACTATCCCTTGAGAGCCTTCTTCCTCGATCTGTCAGAACTCCACTAAGAACTATTTAAGTTGATTGCCGTCACCATGCCTTTGTGGAAATGAAGGGCAGAGGCTGGGGATGGGGCAAGCATGCCCCATGAGGCTACATCTTGACTGCCATATTCCTATGAGTGTGACACCATAGTTACCCAGCTTATGTATGGGTTTTCCCATTCTAAAACAGTGGAATGCCTCTCCTAAGGCTTAGTTACTAGCAGTAAGAGATTTAACCTAAAAAGCAATGGCATTTTTTGTCCCACTCTCCACTGGAACCACTGGAATGTGGTCCCCAAAAACCTTATTGAGTTTGGCCCTTTGACTGCAATTGAGTTTGGCCCTTTGGCTGAAAACAGATCCCCATCCTTGTCATGAGCTTTCTTGCCATGGGATGAGCTTCCTGATGGTAAGAACTTCCTGATGTTAAGAGCAGTTCTACAGCAAAATATGTTGTTGCCTCAGAGTGTGGTGGAGTCTCCTTCTTTGGAGGTTTTTAAACAGAGGCTGGATGGCCATCTGTCAGGAGTGTTTTGATTGTTGTTGTGGCATGGCAGGGATAAGACTGGCTGGCCCTTGGGGTCTTTTGCAACACTAGGATTCTATGATTCTCTTTCCTTTTGTCTATTCTGAATCTCCTGCCATTGAACTTCACTGGATGCTTCCTTGTTCTAACAGTGGTAAGAACTTTTCTACTATCTAAATACCATCTGTAACATCATACACCTGTATCATATGCCTCCCATTAATTTTCTTTCAAAAACAAAAAGCTCCAAACACTTGGAATCCTTCCTCACAGGGGAGCTAGGCCTCTGATCACAGGGTGAAGAGAGGAAGGAATTTCAAAGCACCTTAATGACTAATAAGTTTTATCTGGCATAAACTTTCAGGGATTCCAGCCCACTGCCTCTTTCTGTATCTTTCCCAGCTCTTCAATTTCCTTTCTAAGATGTAGGCAAATCAAACTGTAGTACAAAGTATTCTAAAACTTTGTATAAGGGCATTATAATATTGGAAGCTGTATTTTTAAATCCTTTCCTAATGATCCCTAGCAAAGAATTTGCCTTTTTCATAGCTGCCACGCCTTGGATTAATATATTCATAGATCTACCTACTACAGTCCAAAGATCCCTTTCCTGAACTATCACTGCCAATTCAATGCCCACCAGAATATATATGAAATAAAGATTTTGAGCCTTTGATACTGAACTGCCTTTGTCATTTTATTGCCTATTCACTCATTTAGGAGCAATCTTTTGAAGGGAGTCTTCATTTAAGGCAAGGCTTGGCTGGCAAGCAATAGCTCCAAGGTCATCCACGCCAATATTTAACGTAGACAAGACCAATATTTTCTCCACTGAAGCCTTCTCATAAGCATAAAGAGCAAAAATTATCCCCTTCTTTCTGCAGATCATATCGCACACTCAGACCTTAAGTATCTACAAGCTCTCCTCCAAGGAATTCAAAAAAGTGGCTGACGCTGGTGTACATTTGTACACATAGATTTTATGTCCCCCTGCTGTCAAGTTAATCCCTATTCACATGCATATTTTTTTTAAAAAATTAATAATTCTGAACATGTGCTTTCTACTTCTCCCTTTTTATTTGGTCTCCTTGCCCCAAGCTGTAGAGAACCCTCTCATTTCTGCCTCTTTCTAATAAGTTCCAATGTTATTGTGGCTTGGGAAACCTCATACTGACAGAAGATGGAAATCTCTAGTTCAGAAGTGGAAAGAGAGAAAATGCAAAGAAATATGCTTACCTGGGTCTCTTGTTATCTCAGCTAAAAAAAACGTGCAGAGGGAACATTAGATACTCATAATCATTAGAATATGACATCATCTCAGTTTCCATGTAGCACTCATCCATCTCCACAAGTAGATTTTGTTTCATCTTAAACTTGTTGACAAATAACTTATCCTCAAAACATGTTTGGGTATCAGCCCATTTTAGTAGGTCTGGGGGCAATCTGCACAAATTGCAAATCTTGCAATAAAGTGCAGTGCATCAAAGGCTAAATGGCTTATCTGCTCCAATTTTCAAGAATAAAATAGGCTCCTTAATGTAATTGCCTCACATTTTTGCATGCTATAGACAGTGATTCTCAGAGTACAACATATACGGTATCAGACAAAATTCCAAGACAGAAACAGTTTAGTAAACAGAACTTAGGTAACTGAACTAAGCCAGACACTATTAAAAGAAGCCATGAAATGCATATAATATGCCACTGATAAGACTATCATAAGAATAAATGAAATATAGCAAAGCTCTTCCATACTTGAGGTGTCAGAGACTTTTGGAGTAGATACTGCTGTTGTGGTGTTGGCATCCAAAGGAACCATGTTGGCATCTACAGCAGTCGTGTATGGAACAGAGGATGTGGCGTTTTGTGGAAGAGAGGTGGTCCCAGAAGTAAACACAGCTGCTTTTGCAGTCGTGGCCTCTGTGGCTGGTGAGCTGATGGTTGTGGCACTAGGGAGTTCCGTGGCCTTTGGCGTAGTATAGTTCCGTACCACAGTAGGAGACGCTGTTGGAGAAGCAGCATTTCTGCTGACTGGACTTGTGGGCTTCCTGGTGCTTGGTTGTGTCTTGGCAATTTTCACAGAACTTGTGGGCCAGGAAGAACTGACTGAGGGCAGTACTAGAAGTGAAAGAACAACAACAGAATTGCCAAGATATGTCAGTTGTTCAAAGAATATCATGCTTGTTCTACAACTAGAAAGCTCCTGTTTTAACGAATAAGAGCAGGTTATTTCCAGCAAAAACTAAACAAGCTAACAAGACAAATGAACAAGCCCAGAACTGAGCATGCAATTTTTCAGTGGGTGTTCAAAGGTCTGATCTGAGTCAAAGGTTTCAAATATCAGCCTTCTAACATCTATTTCTGTGGCTTAACTCTCTTCCTGCAAAATAACAAAAAACTCCTCACACCCATGGCCATCTTTCTTCATTTTTCCACATCTAAAACTCCCCCTCCTCATATAACGGTTGAAGATTACAGAATAGAACTATGTTCTTGCCTTTTATAAAGCTGCTCTGCTTGAGGCTACATAAATCTTTGCTTCCTTACAACATCACGCCAAATCATAGCTTCTACACACATTGGCCTCCCCTGATCCATGAAGTCAACTCCATTTTCCTCCATCACCCAGCCTTTCAACCATGAGCTGGTGATACAGGGGTACAAAGAATGCTAGATGTTTCCTTGTTGCTTCTTATCACTGAAAGGGATGTTGTTAAAGCCTCTTCATCCCAGCAGCGCTAATGAAGAATGCTAAGATGGGACAGAGGTTAAAGCTTGACATCACTTCACTGCCATCACCATGTATGTGAACTATAATAGGCTCTATACAGCTCAGATCTAGGTTATCTAAAAAGTCATATTCTCCCATATGAGCCTGCGCATGTTTTAAGATATTCGGGGGTGGTAATTCTCTCTGTCCCAACATCCTTACAGGCACATCTAGTGGGAACACAGGAGAGGGCCTCCTCAGTGGCTGCTCCCAGGTTCTGGAACTCCATTCCAAGAGAGGTTAGATTGGTGTCCCCCTTGCCATTATAAGCCTATTCTAAACAGGCTGACAGCTTATTCTAAATACATTTTCATAACTTGTGGACATGTGTGTTCTACCTCTGGGTATTTATACACTGCGTACCTATTCCTATGGATATAGGTTACACTTCTCTAGACAATACTCTTGAAAACATCGGCACTTTTAATATTCTGTAATACACTGAAACTCTTCTTGGGTAAAAAATATCCTAGGGCCAAGGAATTCAAATGAAGTTTTTCTAAAAAAAAATCTGCCTAGATAAAGGTTAGATAACTGACTAATTAAAAAGTAACTTAAAGTGTGCATGCATTTGTATGTACACACACTCACAAACAAAAAAATTCAAACTCTCTGTCCAATTACATTACATTAAGAGAGAGCACGCTAATAGAACAGCTATAACAAAAGAACACAAAACCATGCCAGGCATTATAAAGAAATTTTATGGTCTGTTCCCATATTGTTTGAGTGCAAAACTAAGAAGACACCTAAAGTATATAATGACAACAATGATGCCCATCACCCAAGGGAACCAGAGGGGTCTGATAAAGACGGCATGTGCCCAAATCGCCTAATCCCTTTGGGGAGAATGGGAACATACTGCCACCTTGATTACAAACCCCAGTTCTTCCATGGTTTGCACTGATATAGTGTAGTAACAGCTGTGTACTGGTGCTAACCATAAATTTACAAAACCATGGTTGTGAGGGCAATCCTGGTCTTAACCGTCTGAGAGAGTGAGATCTGGTAAAGGTAGGAGCTGGCAATATATTCCTGACCCTCTAGCTATGGTGACGAGACTCTGTGGCAGGAACAAAAAAGCATTCCTTGAGAAGTCACCAGTGCTTTACCTGTGGTCATGTTGGTGGATCCTAGGCACATCAGGTAGCTGCTGAGTAGGATGACAAGGAAGCATGAACCCATGTTGGCCTGCAGGTGAAAAAGGCAAACAAAATGTAACAGAAGCGCTTTACTAACAACCCAAGAAAATGCCCTCCTAAAGCTAAAGTCATCCTTGGAGGAACCTAATCCCTGACAATTGTCATGTGTCTTGAAGTCAAAGGAGGTGGCTACAAAGAGATTTATATTATTTTAACATTCAAACATTACTATACAAGCATTCTAAATTGCTCCTTGTTCAGAAGCACTGTTCAACAGAATGTCTATATTGTGCTGTTAAACCCAATATTCAAGACACTGAATTCTTAGGAGAGGTTGAAGAGGCACAGCAGGTTTGCACATCAGTATGGAAGGGAAAAGAGGGCTTTGCTGATGGAATTTACTGGCAGCTCAGCAGGTCGTAAAGACTAAGCTTTCTAGGCAGCATAACTTTAATGGCATTTCTGGGCTTGCAGGGCAGAGCGCACATATGCTGTGATCTCCAGTTCAAATCTCCCCTCAAGCTACTACCTCTTAGAGAGCAGCATAGTGTTGGACTTGATGTTTGAGCATTGCACTATGACTCTGGAGACCAAGGTTCAATTTCCCACTCAGCCATGGAAACCCACTGGGTTACCTTGGGTGCGTCACACACTCTGAGAACCCGTGATAGGTTCACCTTAGGGTTGCCATAAGTCAGAAACAACTTGAAGGCACACAACAGCAACTACCTCTTACCCTCAGCCCCCTTGTCTCTAATATGGAGAATAATAAATATAGGCTTGTTATGCAGGGTTCTTTTGCAAGCCTGTGATTACTGAGCCAAGCAAGGACAGTAGCTGGAATTTTAAATGGTAGGAGGAAGGGTAGAGTATCTGCAGCCAGCCACTACTTGCCACTTAGACTCAGTACCAGCCTCAAACGTCTGTGGTATACTGGCTGCAAGATCATCCCTCTATTTTTCTTCCTCCAATCTCACCATTAATGGAATCCTTTATTCCTTCCCCATCCACACTTCAAGTGTTAAACTCATAATTCAACTGTGTAGCAAGGCCTGGCACTAGATACTACGATGGTTAGCAGCAGCTAAGTATAATAAGGAATTTACCAGCTGGGTACTCACCTGGGAGAAGTTGCCCCAGGCCAATAAAAACTCTGTGTGTGTGTTGTGTGCCTTCATTTTCTGACTTACAGTGAATGTACTGAGTTGCAAGGCCACAATAACGTATACTGCAAGGTTGAGCGCTCTAGTGTGCTCTGGTTATTTTAGATTTCAACTCTCAAGTGAAAGAGCTAGAAAGCACCAATTTGCCTACTCCTACTGCCTCCCAGATATACATTTACTTGCTCTCACAGCTAAAATCAAGTTACAATGGTTTGGATATCTTCTTGCCTTTAAGAGAGATCCAGGACATCTGGGGACCCACAGGTTGAGAACCACTGAGCTAGAGAGTCAATGCTGATCACATACTGTTGAGCTCTGTGACCAGAATAAAGCTTTCAGGTGGTTTCCCACAGGCGGAAGACAAGCATGAAGGGCAAGTTACATAGCATTCTATGGCATACAGCATTTTTCAGTCTTTAAGACTGCTCCACAGGATTCATCAACTTTTTTCCTCTGGAGAATTCCCTGACACATCAACCCACCACATTGCTAAAACATCTGTGGTTACAATTCAGGCACCTTTCCTGTTACTGTGCTTTGTTTCTGTTCACTTCAGCCCAGACCCTTCCCAGCTTCCAGACACATGGACAAAAATGAAGTCATAAGAATCTTGTCTAAAGGGAAATCCTGGGGCCGAACTAGATGCAATACTACAGACATCATTAGGAAGCCTGCCAGGAGGGTTGTTCAACAGCAGGCATGGGAGGAGCAGTTTCCAGCATCAAAATTGCAGTGCTTGGAGAAAGAAACTTTAACCCTTCTGCCCTCATTGACCCTAGGGGGAAAAAACTACCCTGCCCCGATTAGCCCGAGGGCAAACCACTCCCTTTGGGGAAGAACAGCATGGGGACCCAGCTCAGCTATGGAAGCCCACCGGGTGACGTTGCGCAAATCACACACACACTCAGCCCCAGAAAATCCTGTGATAGGTTCACCTTAGGGTTGCTGTAAGTCAGAAACAACTAGAAAACACACAACGACAACACAGAACATCTTAACCTTCCTACTATGCTTAATGCAGTGTGGATGAAAAAAAATCAAGCCCATCCGTGTCTGCTATTAAACAGCCATCCTGACATGTGGAAAAGAAAAGTCAGAAAGTGACTTAAGGCCTAAAAGAAATAGGGGGCCATGCTGGGAAGAACATTTTGCTCAGATACAGAAAATGTAAGTTCCTAGTGATTTCAAGTTAAGTTAAACATGTAGAAAACATTCTGAGCCATATTTGCAAACATCTTGACATATTCTGCTGATACAATAACAGCTAGAACACTGGAATGAGCTACAAAGAACAAGTGTGATGTGCATAGTTTGGAAACAGTGCTTGCTCCATATTGGTGAATTTGTTTGTATGTCACAGTCTTTTGTTGCTCAGTTGCTACCATTGCAATTTTCTCTTGTAAGAAATCCACACAAATTTGGTTTAATTGCTTGTTAAGATCAAATCCTGGGCTACCAAGTCAGAGTTCACCCAGCACTGGGTCGTTAAACTGCTGAGTTCAATCTAGTATCAGAGGTTTTTAAAAATCTTCTTCATGTGCTTTCTAATGGATCTTTTTAGCATCACATCTAATTTTGCTCTTAAAAGTTACCACACTCGGGCTTGATTAGACCAATCTTTGAAGCATTACTTCTTTGTTAGAAGTAATATGTAGAATTTGCTATGGATGGCTTGGACTTGTTATTTTCCCGTGTGATGAATTGCTTCTATTATTTTTGAAGATTTGGGATGACTTCTGTGTCACATATATCTGTAAACACAGCCAACCACTTGATAGACCTTCTGAAATCTTCAGGAATTTGACAAGCAATTCAAAAGTCCACCAAAAAGCAAACTTGACACAGTGAAAGATGTTTACACACATACACAAGTAAGGGACTCATCTTTTGTTTGATAGCAGTAATCAAAAACACTCTCAGCTCAATTTTAAAGTGATTATATCAAGTAAATATATAATGGAACCCTCACAATTACAAAAATTCACTTATTGAAGACACTCTCTCTGGGGAATTTCACCATAACACCCAGAATATAACTATACAGAGAAGAGAAAGCACTGTAAGTGCTATCTATTCAAAAAGATAATTACATTTCTTTGCTCTTCTGATGGAGGTGCACAACCTTCCCTGATATTTGTGAAATCTAAAATGCTACTTTAGCTTTGAATATAGCTAGTGTGATTTTTGATGTTCTTCTTTGGATGGTAGATCCCAAAAGCCATATTACAAACTCTTTTTTAAAACTATAACCATGCTGTACTACATCATGGATGACTGCTATTCCAGGAAATAAATGACTCCACAGCACCCTGCATGTCTTCATTCTTCTCTAATTTTGGAAGTTAAACTGGGCCAGACCTGGTTAGTACTTGCAAGTGAAGTCTCCATGGATGTCCACATAAGGCTAGGAAAGAAAACCTGAAAAGCATGGAGCTGACAACACTGGACCAGAAAGATGATTAATGTGATTCCATATAATTCATACACGCCTATGTTCAATGTGCACAGTGGCATGGTTCTTTTAATCCAGTCCATTGGGTACAAGAAGCAAACCAAAAGGAATACAAGAAGGACTAAACAAACAGTTACACTGTGCCTGATCTGCAGGAGGACATCACTGTTATATTTTGTATTGTTTGGTTTGAAGCTGTCACAGACTATTTGTAGTACTTCACTGCTATGTCCAATACACACTGACGGGCTTTCATGTCTGAATATGTGGGATTACACATCTCACTGGACTGACTTGATGACTGACATCCTTGTAGAACATTTTCTCCGCATATTTCCCTCCTAACATCTCACACCCATGCAGCACGTGACAAACATTATCAAATAGGCAAGCAAACTAAATTGTTAATTACAGAATTCTTCCCCACCATGATTTTTAATTAAGGCTCCAACTCTACCCATGTCAGAAAATCTGTGTCTTCAAACAAAAAATTCAACTGGTCTACCTTTCCCCATCTTAAGGATAGTGAGGTGGGACCACAGTACCTGTTGAATTTCTGAATGCTGCTGCAACATCTGATGGTATAGAGCAGTGGTTCTCAACCTGTGTGTCCCCAGATGTTCATGGACTTCAGCTCCCAGAAGCCCCAGCCACTATGGTCAATGCTCAGGGCTTCTGGGAGCTGAAGTCCAAAAACATCTGGGGACCCACAGGTTGAGAACCACTGGTATAGAAGCTTCTGTATTGAAAAGGGGGCGAGTACTCTTAAAAAGGTATACCCTTTCCATTTATGCAGATGTATGCAACTATTTTAGGTTCTGATGTTTGCTTTTCTTCTGGCAGAATGTAAGACCTGGATGAATCTCTTGGTTATGGCAGCACAGCAACAGTAGTTGGCAGTTAAATAACAGAATTATTCCAGGCTTATAAACCAAGATAGTAATCAAAGTAATATGGAGTTCCTTATTTGTGTAAGGAACAGGGTTTTTTTTTAAAAAAGAAAAAAACAAGATAGAATCTCCCAGAGGCAATGACATCCAGTTCTTCATTTTAGTTGACAGAGATAACATCATTTTACAGTTTCTAGCAACAGCTTAGAAAGGAAATTTTCCTATAGTCTTCCCTCAGAACTCCTGGTTACCAATATAGATATATTGCAAAGATCTTTACAACCCTGGGCAAGTATGATCAGACATGAGGTGATTGTCTGGGGAAATCATGTACAGAATTGCCACAGAGAACCTGATCTAATCATCATGAACTGACAGTTTAGAACTACGCAGTTTTCATCAACAAGATGTTCTGGAGCAGCACTGATTTTAAAGTGCAACTGGAAATGTTTTTTTCTTTAAAAAAACATTCACAAAAAAAGGACAAGGGAGAAATATATAATGCAATATTCAGATTTAATATTTATACTAAAACGTCAATATTATAAACACTGCCACCCTCAACTAAGGGTAGTACTGTCCCTTCAACACTTCTAAAATTGGCAGAAAAATCATATGCAAATAAAATCGACATACCAGTGGGACTTGTAGAGGTGTAGAATGGTCCCTGCCCCCTCTGTAGTTGTCCACCTCTACTCTAAACAAAGCCAAACTGTGTCTCATTCCACAGTACATTTTCATTTCTTCCTGCATTTGCTTCCCCTTGCTGTCTTCCTTACTGCTAACAGTTATACTATATAGTTTTCTGGACAGGGAACTCTATTTTGTTCACATTTGTAAGGCGAAATGTACTCTGACAGGATCCTATTGTTAGCAGCAGGACTTTCAATTCAATTTGTGGTATACACTTGTTAACATCAGCATAAGGTGTATATTGTTCATCTAGAAGCTGAGATGCACTCAGCACAGCCAAGGTCCATACCTACGGGGCCTCATGTTTCTCTGTCCCCCTCAGCAATCTTACCAGCAGTAACTCAGAGAGTCCTCTTCCATTTTCCCATCTTGTTTTTAACCTCAGAAACTTTTAGCAGCATTACTTTAGCCCTCTTTTATTTCCCCACATTCTCCTTCTTGCTGAATTCTTCCCTGCACTATCCAAGACTTGTACCGCACACAACAAATTGAATCCATAGAGACCTTGTCTCCACTCTCCTGACACCTTTCACTTCAGTCCCTGGAAGAATCTCCCGCATTTTCACACCCCCTTTAAACCTCAGAGAGTTTAGCAGGTATGCCTTAACCTTCTTCTGTTTTCTCATTCTTTTCCTCCATCTCAGGAAGTTTAGCAATTAGCCTTCCTTCATGTTCTAGTCCTTAAAAACTCTATTGAGTTATGGCTCCCTCCTCATTTTATTGGCTTCTAGGAAATTCCAATTTGGATATGACATGACATTTGGAAGCCCCCTCAACCCATACTCAAACCCCGCTCTCACAAATTTTGAAGTGTCTACCGTGATGCCTCAATGAATTGTGACAAGCTCCTTTTTTGTTTTTGCAATTTTGACTTGGAAACTCAGCATTGCAACCTGGATGATAATGAATTTTTGAGGCATCTAGCACAGTATCTTGGTGAGTTATGGTCACCACACATAAGCAAATATTCTCTTTTATTATTATAATGTGAAAAGAAATCTACATTCCACCTGTACAAATTGTTTTTGCGGGGGGGGGGGCGTCATTTTAAAAGAACTGCCAAAGCGTGCTAATGAAGTGAAAATCTACACTATGATCTTTTCAGCAGGTTTTCAAAAATCTGATGAGACACCAAGGAAAACAAGAAATTACCCATATGCAGGCTAGAATAAAAAGTTTATAAAACATTTTCCAGTCTTCCTTGGAACTGTCCTAGAGGAGGTCAAAAGGCATCTGGACAATCTACAGCACTATGATGATATCATGGCCCCCATAAAAGAAAGAAGAAAAAGTTTTCATTTTTATTTTAACTCTTACAGGTATCAGGAAGGGTTTCAAGAATGACTATTTTGAAAATGGGGAGGGAAACTGGCAAGGGGTAGCTTCTTCCATCTTTTGAGAACCCACTTAACAGACATCTTAGGTAATGCAGTAAAATGACTCAAGTCCCTTTTTGTCCAAATAGTTGGCTAATACAACCCTGACGTGTTTTAAAATTACATCAGTTTTAAACACAGCTGGCTACTCCAACAGCCCCCTTGACATGAGCATTTTAAGAATCCATTGCCTCTTTGGTAAAAATTATAAGTTACACAAGGGCGATGACTTAGGGTGGGGGAAGGATTTACAATTCAAAATGGAAACAGTAATATAGAGGCACTCTTCCAGCGCTCTGGCTGCAATCATAAGACAAATGCAAAAACCCAGACTAATGGCTACGGTTATGTATTGTCATGGAGCTTCTCAAAAGCAAGAGGCCAATAAACATCCAGGGGCAACTAAGTGGTAGTTCTGATACACATTAAAGCTAAACCCTAGGGACCCTGGATACGTTCAAGCAAAGATGGTCAATACCATTCCAACATTCTTAAAAACAATTTGGAGCACAAGATCGCAAGGTCCATTTGGTGAACTAAAAGATATCTGCTAATCAAAAGCTCTGTTTCATCACCTAATGGTAAAACATAACAGCAATCTCTGAATAGCTCAATGTTAACACTTAAGGTACAGCACCATCATACTCCACAATTCTCTCTATTGGGTATTGGGCACATTCCTCTCAGATACGGCTGTTATGTTTTACCATTAGATGATGAAAGAGGGGAGGAGAAATGTTCATAACATACACAAAACTTCTGGCTAGCTACAGCATCCTGTGCACTTTACAGAAAAACACTCTAGCACCAACGATTTTTCAGGATCCAGGGAAAGGGGTAGGAAAACAGCTATTACTTACTGCAAGATCCCTTTGCAAAGAACTCAACAATATACACCAGCAAAACTGTGCAAAGGGAAAGTGATTTAGTTTGTTTCTTCAGTAACACTGCCAGGTTGTTTGACAGTTACGTTTTGACTTGGAAATTCTATCAGCTGCTTCCAAATGTTGTTCCTCAAGCATGCTTTCTTTCATACCGCAGTTGCTTGGAAGCACTACTTCTGAACAAGGATTCAAACCAATTTTGATAGCTTAGTATAACAGAATACTGAAATTGCTTCCAGTGCCAAAATATAAAATCTGGTAAACCTCAGGGGGATGACGACTAGCACGAAAGGGTGGAAATATTTAAGCAGAGATCAGATGCCCATCTCTTAGAAATGCTGTTACTATTTCTTGCATCGCAGAATCTGCAATGTAAAGAGGCCTGAACAAGAACTCTACAGTGCCTTCCAGTCTATGATTCTATGCCCAAATCTTATTTTTCAAAATATAAACCCATTTCTTGTTTCTACAAGAGTTTCAGCAGAAGTCAGAAGAGCAGTTGTTTACTAGTGTATAGAAAGCAAATTCACCTGCTGAAGTAACTGCACATTAGTCACTTAATACAGTGGTTTTCATCAACATTACCACAACATACTGCTTTTGAAAGTTCCAAGTGATCCATATGCCTTATGTAGCTGTCATACTCTCTGAGTATCACTCTGTAAGTTAGATGAGCACTATTATTTATTACAAATGGGACAGGCAGGAGGGGCATACCTAAGACCATTTAATAAGGTCTTGGGTGGAGATGAGATTTTTGACTTTCAACCTTCAGTGAGTCCTTGTATCTGTAACACTTTGCTGTGTCCTTTCAATTACTCCATCCCAGTAATTACACTAAAAGAAATCCGCTTAAGCTCAGCTAGAAGATTTGGGGGCTGATCTGAATCTAGATTTATCCAAACCCACGGTCGGCATTTATTTAAAAGCAAAAGGTGTGCTTCTAATCTTCAGACTAATTTGAAAATGTGATCATCAAATCCTTTAGAAGATTTGGGCCCATGCGTTTGATTAGCATCCTGGTAAAACTGAGAAACAGCTGTGATGGGACAGAAATAAGATGCAAAGGCCATTACAACACAGAGAGACTCCACTGGGCCTTTCTGAAGGCCCAGACTCCAGTCTTTTTCCTGCTTCTTCCTCATCCATTCTGAAGTCTCTCATAGCAGAACAGAAGGCAAGTCATAGAATCATAGAAATGTAGAGTTGGAAGAGACCACACGGGCCATCCAGTCCAACCCCCTGCTATGCAGGAACACCCTCAAAGCATTCCCTGCACACAATGAATTTACAAATACATTGCACTGCTTGCTAGTTCATTTTTGTATGTGCCATTCAATGGTTTAGGAAAAAAAATATCTAAAGGAAAGTCAGCCACTACATGAATATACATATCCTCCACATGATTTCCAAAGTTAGAATTGTGAGCATCTGAGAGGTCCTTTTTCTACTGTTGGCATCAAAGATTTCGAATTCACCTCGTCTTCTACTTTAAGGATATTCCATTACTATCTACAGAATGTAATACTGAATTATTTTTCATGCTCTATCTGGATCTCTTATTCTTAGAGCTTCACTCCCCTACTTTGTGTTTTAGCAATGGCTCTGCTTTTGTTGACAGAAGTTAAATTTTAGAAGCCACTTCTGGTGCTCCATCTGGAGGACAAACAAGAGGTATTAATTCCAATAAATAAATAATTAAATAAAGAGTCACAGATCACTCCTCAACCTCTCCCACTACAAAGCACTAGTCTCTCCCCTGTATTCCTCAGCACACTCTGAGATTTTGCAATCGTTCTTTTTGTTGTTAATCTTTTCGTACGCTTTATATGTGCATCGAAATGGGATTGGTGCCAAATCCCTGCTTGGGTCTCTGTGGCTTAGAGACAGTCTTTGATGTGTTGCCAATAATCGTCCTTTAGCTCCCCTGACCCACTTTTTGCAGTTAAGGATGAGTCACCAAGACACTCTTTAGCATGGGACAGTGGCGGTGGGGGGGCAAAAACAGAAGGACATATATACAAGTTCCTGGTATTTCCGGGCCTTTCGCATTCATAACCAAATTTGCAACCCTCTGCTAACCTGTGTGTTTCATTTTAATATAAAGAACTTTCTGGACAGGCCACTAGTGACTATGGACATCTGTCCCTTTATACAAGTTGGATCTAGTTGCCCAAGATATAGTTATTATTCCCTTCTGTATAATTTAACTGTCTGTACATTTTTACACTAGTAAGGCTGAGAAGGTTAGGAAGTTCTAGATGAGACATATATTCAAATGCCTCCTAAAGCTTGATCAGCAGGGGTCCCTTCAGAGCTGCCAGAGAAACAAAACATCCCATACTGCTAAGCCATCCTAAAACATCTATGTTTTTACTGTGATAGGGTGGAGAGTTCAGAAGCCACTGCTTCACAGCTGCCCAACCTGAGCCTCAGTTAACTACACTGGGACCGTGGTATAAGCCACTGACAGTGATTTTAGAACTAAAGGGTTGGGGGCAAGCTTAGCTCACCACTTCCAGTGTTGAAGCCACTAGGACAGAAGAACACTGAACACAAGGCATGCTTCCATAGTGTCTTCACATCACAGAACCACCCTCAGTCTGAAGTAAAGTCACAGAGAAATGAGCAGAAAAATCAAGAGACTGTACTGGCTCACTTCTTCTTACTCTAGATCAGCTCATCCCTCACATTATCAAAGTATCACAAAAGCACAATATAGTAGTGTTAGCCTCAACAACCCACCAAATAAGTAAATAAAAGCCAAAATCTGTAACAGGGCAATGCATTTGTTAGACAAGTCTAAATTTTACAACAAAGCATGCAGCCTTTCAAGTTCTCTAAAACTTTAGAGCAGACTAGATGGGAAACAATGTTTTTAAAAAAGCAAAAGAGGGGTACCTCTGGCAATGAAGCCAATGAGTCATCATTTTGTTTGCCTTGTCAATCAGCTACCTTGATGAAGAGTTACAGAAAAGTCAAGGGCTTGCACATCATTTTATGACCATTAGGTTGGCCTAACAGAGATATTGCCCTGTGGCCTCTATGTTGGCCTACGAAAGATATTCACTATGAGAACCACTGGGCTGTAGTGATTTGAGCATTGGAACTACAACCCCAGAGACCAGATTCCACTTCCTGCTGGGTGACCTGGGGTGTATCACACACTCTCATCCCCAAAAAAACCCCGTGATAGGTTTGCCTTAGGGTCACCATGAGTAGGAAATGACTTAAAGATAGAAAACAACAACGATATTAAAGTATATTTTAGCACATATTTAAACATTAAAATTATAGTTAAGACAAGACTGAGAACCAGTGGAGTGTAGTTGCTTGAGTGCTGTACTAGGACTCAGGAGACTGCTCATCTATGGAAACATACGGGGTGAGTGTGGGCAAGTCATATTCTCTCAGCCTCAGAGGGAGGTAATGGTAAACCTCTGCGAACTAAATCTTGCCAAGAAAACCCTAGGTTAGAGTCAACTTAAGTCAGAGTTGACTTGAAGGCACATAAAAACAAATAGCTTTCCCCAGCCTAGAGACAGTGAGGTGGGACCACTGCACCTGTTGAATTTCTGCATGGTGCAGCAGCACCTGCGGGTGTAGATGCTTCTAAAAGGAAAAAGGGTGTGTGTTTTAACAAAAGACATATCTTTTCCATTTACACAGTTGTTCTTGATGTATGCAATCTATTCCAAAGTCTGATGCTTACTTCCTTTCCAGCAGAATGTGGGTTTTGGGTGAATCTTTTGATTTATGGCACTACAGCAACAGCAGTCACCAGTTATGTGATGTGAACTCACATAACAACAATAGCAACAGAAGACAGTGTGCTTAGTCAGCACCTCTCAAACCATCATACAAGGGCATGTTCCAGTTAGATGGGGATTGCTTTTCAGGTAAAAGATGCTCCACAGATCTATCCTTCATTGAGAGAAACTCTGCTCACCTCCTTGAGCCATCAGTTGTTACAAAGCTGCAGAGCACACACAAAGCAGCAGTCAATGGATAATCTTTGTTTTGTTGCCACAGCAACAGCAATAACAGGCTGCTAATTATGATTCTGGGAAATCACAGTTCAATAATTGAGATACAGTCATCATGGGCAGCACTAAGGAATACATTTTGATGCGTGAGGCAGATTTTGCCATGATGGGAAAGGCTAGTTTGCTAGGGTTTAATGGCACCTCAAGGTATGCAGCCATGGCAATCACTTCATCCTGCCTAATGAGATACGGGACACTCTCATTCTTCACAAGGCAGCATGATATCTGTACTGGCCTGGGCAGAAGCTATTAAGTCTTAGCTTATTTTAATACCTAGCCAACATCTGTGATTGCCACTTTCCTTTCTTGACTTGGAAGACAGGTAACATTTGTTTTTAGACTGCTAACTGGGGCTAGAGATGGATGCAATTCCCTTGGAATGTGGGTAGCAAGTGGCAGCTTCTCCAGACACAATTCAAAGTGCTTGTTAAGATCTAGGTTTCATTCACACTACAGTATTTTGGTGCTACTATTTCACATTAACTGCCATGGCTGCATCCTATGGAATCCTGGGAATGGCAGTTCAATGAGGGGCATTTAGAATTCTCAGTTGCTTCACCAGACTACTAGTCCCAAAATTCCATAGCAGACAATCCTAGAACCATAGAGTTGGAAGGGGCCTCACAGGTCATTAAGTCCAACATCCCGCCCGATGCAAGATTTCCAGCTAAAACATCCCCAGCAGGTAGCTGTCATGGTGGTTAAAATGGAATAATAGCACTATAATCATATAGTGTGAATAGACTCATAGCAAGCGTTTGTTATGACTTAAAACAGCATTGTGTAGTGGTGTGAGCACTGGACTATGACTCTAGAGACTAGGATTCAAATCCCCATTCAGTCATGGAAACCTACTGAGTGACCATGGACAAGTCTCTCTCTCAAGCACAGAGGAAGGCATATCATCATCATCACCACCACCACCACCACCTTTATCATCTTTGTTTAACACCTCATCATTTTTTTCTGGTAGCGACTCAAAGCAAAGGCAAATCTTGCCAGGAAAGCTCCCAACAGGGCCACCTGAAGGCCGCCATAGGTCAGAAATGACTTGAAGGCACACAATAACAACAGTAGCGACAACAACATAAGAGAGCCAGCATGGCATAAAGGTTCGGGTGGCAGACTAGGATCGAACACCAGGGTTCAAAACTTAATTTGGCCATGGAAACCCCACTGAGTGACCTTAGGCAAGTCACATTCTCTTAGCTTCAATGGAAGGCAATGGCAACCCTCCAATGAGGAAATCTTGCCAAGAAACCCCCATGATATGTTGGAAATGATTTGAAGTCACACAATGGCAATGCAACCAATCTAGTTAAATGACTGTATTCTTCCCTAAGATCCAGGTCGCCTTGCAAATATCTAAGGGGGAGAGAGAGAAGTTCTTCTCTCAGTCCTACTATCATCTGAGGCACGCTAGACTAGGCCCAAGACATCTCTTGACGGGCACTCCCAGGCTCTGGGACTCTCTGGCCAAGAGAGGCTAGGCTGGTCTCTATCACCTTTCTGCTAGTAAGCAAAGACTTTTATTTTTAAAATCACACTAGCCACTGGCACCTAAGCTGGGTTGTTGCTGAGACTGTCATTCATTGATTTGTTGGGTGGTGTTTTCTTCTTTTGGGGGCATTTTAAATTATGTTATAAACCTGCTTTTTCATTTCAATTGTAATTCTTTTTGAGTTTATCAGTGTTCGCTATCTTGAGTTCCATTTCCTTGCAGCAATGTGAGAGATAAATTTAAAAAACTGACATACATATTTAAAAAGGATGATAAAAAGAATGATGACAAAAAGCTTCAATTTCTCATCGACAGAGATCTCCCTCATGAAAGACACAACTAGGTATGCTGTATAGCAAAGCAGGCGATGATGATGAGGAGGAGGATTGGGGCTATCACCTCACACAGTATACACCTGAACTCATGCAGAACTGGACAGAAACCAACAGAATAATCTTTTCAGAACTAAAATACTCTTTTAGTTGTTGAGTCGCACTATTTATACTGGCAAAAATATTCAAAGGGACTATATGTGAAGGGAAGGTTGCAGAGTTGGAATTCATCAACTTATTCAACAGCATTTCATATAGTTTTAATAAGCATTATGAGTAGTTCTAGCCTGCCTCAGGATAACAGCCCCCTTTTTGGTACTACAGCAGTCTCTACTTAATACGCAGATGTTACAAGGAAGTGCCTGAGCCCCAAGGTAGATTTATGTCAAGCATCAGAAGCTATGAAACTAAAAAAGAGAAATCCTGTTATCTTTATTCTAATCTCTGTTGAGTTAAAACTCCACTATATTTCAGCTCATGTAACACACACTTTGCTGGGTTGTTGTTTACAATGCCCCAAGCAATATATGGCTCTTGTAGCTGGATCACAGCTATGCAAGACAGGAGGCAAAGCAATACCCAAGACATAAAAACAATCCACTGAAGAATGAATTTCAGAAGTTCAGACTCTAGAAACAGATTAATCCCAGATCAATCTTTTAAAAAATTATTATTAAATTTCTAAATTGGCATAGGGTGGAATCAAAACCAACAGGATTACTGCTAATAAATTATGCTATCGTTGTTTCTACCAAACTTCAATGGATAAAGCTTTGCAGATGTTACTTCACTGGGCTTGCAACTGACTAGTCATCATCTGCAGCAAGTAAAAATTCTCCTGAGGTCAGTCCATTCTACTTGGAAACAGGATTAGAAAGCGTCCTCTTTCAAGAGGTTCCTTGAGGTTAGGAAGCAATTGACAAGAGACAAGTGAGCAGTCTCAGTGGTGTTGTCCCATTCAGCATGAGGCTGTGCCATGAAGCCAAGTAAGTCCATACCACCACCACCACCATCATCATCACCATCATCACCATCACCACCATCCTCCTCCTCACAATAACAAATGTGACTGTCTTGACCTCTGTTTGAAACAAAGGAGAGCTGCTGTTAGTCTTGATAAGCAATATGGACATATGGTCTAAATCAGCATAAAACACCTGTCTTATCCTTACAGCTTTAAGAAGTTCATGTATTTTATACCTGCAAGGGTTATGTTATGTTGCTGTGTGCCTTTAAGTTGTTTTTTACTTATGGCAACTGTAAGGTGAACCTATCACAGGGTTTTCTTGGAAAGATTTGTTCAGAGAAGGTTTGCCATTGCCTTCCTTTGAGGCTGGAAAAGACATATTCAGGGTTACCCACTGAGTTTCCACAGTCGAACGTGAATTCAAACCCTGGCCTCCAGAGTCTTAGTCCAGCACTCAAACCACAACACTGCACTGGCTCTACCTGCAAGGGTACAACATACCATATGTGTCAATACAAACACAGAACAGCACTCATAGACATAGCAGATAAAGAACACAACCTTTGCCAGAATGATTTACAGCCTGTTCTGTGATGAATACTGAACACTTACAGAACTAGGTTCTCAAGAATCAAATCATATCATTATATAAGGCACACCAGGCCCCTTACCTTATACTTCTACAACATGAATGAATCTTTTCAAAACACAGCAGGCTCTTAAGTGGGTTGCAACTCTTGCTTAAATACTGCACTATTTTTGCCAGTACACAACACAATCTCCAAATTAGCTATCCAAGATTAAAGGGCTTTCAAGAGCCAAAGAAAGTATATACAAAATATTGGTGTATTCTAAATACAGAGACGAGTACAACCCAAAGCTGAGTGCACCATGTATGGCTTACGAGAACACAATGCAATATAAGATACCTCAGGCATTCATGATTAGACTCAGAAATGAGTTTTCCTGCAAGCAAAGCTTTGAAGATTAAGTATAATTTCAGCTCTCAAATTGGCATCCAACATGAGGTAACACCTGATGTGTACATCTACCCACTGCTGTAGTGCATGATGTGAGCCAAGATAGTATCCATCCAAGTGCTTTCTGTATCATGGTATGCACTAATGATAGTAGCTTTTGTATCATATAGCAGTAATAACTGCATCCTGTGGTTACTTATGTTTTCTTTATCCAAGACACCTTAAGCAATTTAGGAGCTCAACATGTTCAGCAGTAGGACCCCCTGAATATTTTAACTAGGGTCAGATTGAATGAGGGGGGAAGGGGGACTAAGCAAAAAGAGGCAAGTTGCCGTTAGCTAGTTTTTAAGGAAAATAGTTCACGGAAAATAAGGACAACATAGCTTTTATCCATGATTTGTATTAACTCCAGACCAGAGGAAGTATGTCTCTGGGCAACAGCTGTCGGAGAAGACTCAGTGAGAGGACACAACTGTGCTCATTTTCTGATTGTCAGTTTCTCATGTGCGTCTGGCTGACCACAGTAGGAACAAAACACTAGACAAAATACACCCTTTTTCATGCTATCCATGGCTTTTTAAAGTGTCTTCCCAACAATCTGTTCTCTCTATTCTTTGCATGACTCCAAAGATATATTAAGACTCCCAGCGCAATAAAGACAGAAGATGTTTGCTCTCTTCCAGTTTTCACAGTTGCATTACTACTACGGATCTGTACAGCAGGACAGAGAGTTGGACAAAGTCATCTATATTGAGTTTAATGGAAGTGTGGAGACCGGAATCCAATACTCTATTCAAGTCTGTTCCAGTCCTATGAACCCAATCATAGAACCCAAGAGTGATCTGTACATGCGAGGATTCAGTGAGACAAAAGAACAATCAAATTTGTTTAGTCATGGCTAATTTCTAGAATCTGTCTCTCTGCACAGTGAAAGGCAACAGCCTTTGTGGAATGATCTGGTTGTTCCCAAGATGACAAAGGGAGACACATTCAAAATCAACACCTTTCTCTTTCAGAACTGAAACTGCCGCTTACAGTAGCAATTGCAGGGGAGAGGAGGAGAAATGCACAGAAACAGAAAACAAGGCAGGTTTGGACAATGCAATCCATTGAAACACTCAGGAATTGAAAAAAAACATCATATGATGAGAAAGAGGTTAAAATGCCCAGCACCACTTTAAACAGGGTGCCATTTAGACAGGCATTTTTTTTTAAAAAAACTTAACTGAAGTGCCAAACCCATGAGAACACAGTTAAACCCAAAGTAACTCTTCAATTACTAGCAGAAAGTCACAAGATCTGCTATTAACATCAAGTCAACCAAGTAGCATATCAAGTATTGAAGGAAATAACACCACAGATTAAGATACAAAACAATGAAGCAGATCACTTGCCAGTGAGAGCCGCACTTTCCTCACTAAACCCAGAAAGAAAAAAATGGGGAAATCTGATGAGTATTTTACAAGGATATAAACAGACGCTACAGCAGTAGTTTTCAAACTGTGTTCTGATAATCAGAACTTCATCAGACACACCTTAATTAGAATTGTAGAGACTATGGACAAGCTTCACATATTCCTCTACAGTACACTGCACACTGGGACATGGGAATATCCACATGAACCAAGCGTCCACACTATCATCTGTCCTGCAATCCTCTCCAACACGTAACGGGAAGCCTCAGGGCACAAACAGATGGGGAAAGGGTTGAGCACAGATGTCTTTCCATGTATTTCATCACATTGCTTCTCTATGGTTGCAACAATCTCCATCACCAATGATTCTCTTTTACAACTAAGCTTGATCCAACCTACCTGTAGTCTCATATTTCCTATTCTTCCACCATACCTGAGATAATCATTTCCTTCTTATTTGCCAGGATTTGTCTTATTTGCCACAGTTTTTATTTATCTGTTGTGAGTTGTATATCTTTTGGATAGGGAATCTACCTGCAGTGATTACAGCAATTACTCTTACCTTACTCCTCTTTTTTCATGTGTCTGAGGTAATACGTAGACACAGAGCATTTGTACTACTGAAAAGCAGCCATTTTCAGGACGGGCTTAGTGTGACATGATATAAGGTACACCTTGTACATCATACTGTTCCCAATTTAAAATGTATCATGCATACTCTCCTCCTGAGAGGAAACAACAAGGCACAGCTCTGAGCAAGGAAGCAAGAAATAAATTGATATTGCTCTCTTTACCTTAAGCTCAAAAGCTGAAAGTATGAGAGCCAAAAATTTCTGACCACAAGAATAAACCCATTTCTTCATAAGTTAAAATTAGGCTGCAGCTGGGCCAAGCTTCTGCAAGAATGCAGCCAACTTCCATACAGAGAATTGGCACTTCTAAGAGGAAGAATAAACAACTCCCTGACCACAGCCAAGGTCACAACTTTTTTTGCCACCAAGCTAATCTGATTTTCCCATACTATAGGCAATAGTTTACGAGACCAATTCCAAAGCAACCTACCTTTTGCTAGAATTTTGTAGGCAGTTTTATTTCCGTGTCACTAGTACAGCCTACTGCTCATTCAGCTTCTCCTCGGCCTTCCCAAACATTATCATAGTGGGTGTATAATGGTACAAGTGCTGCCAGCAAAGTTGTCTTTCCTTTAGGTAAACATAAGCACTGCGTTCCCAACGGCTTTGAGTTCACCTGAAATCTGATGAATAAGTGAAACAAATGTTGGCACACACCACAATTCACTTCAGGTACAAAAGAAGCAGCCCAAACTATTTTCTTCTTGAGCTAGGAAGGTTCAATGAAGAAGGCAAAACAATGCCTAGAAAAACATATGCCACACTTAACAGAGCTGAGGGAGATACTACTCATACCCTGAGAAATTGTATCTTCCAAGTGGATGAACAGCAGAAGACAGTATTTGTTGATGAAGATTACTGATGACAACTGTATATACACTGGTGATTTTTTTAATGGTATTTTCTGGCTCCTATATTTAATTGTGAAAGATGTTAGCTATAATTTTGATCAAATTAACTTTACCAGGCTCCACACTTGAGTTCTAAAACCTCATTTGGAAACAGTCTGTCTACTGGCATGGACAAGTGTTTATACAGTCTTTTTATTGGGCTTCCTATTCCTACCAGAAACGTCCTAGATTTTTCCTCTCTGTCCTACTACTATGTGTGAGCTGTTAACAAGTATAAAGGCGTAGCAGAACACTTCATCATCATGGCAGGTGAAGTTATGGGAATGTATGAATGGGACAATGCTTAAAAGGTACTTTATTTAAATTTACTGTAAGCAGAGCTTAGAATGGTACCATTGTATCTGATTGGCTTATACAGGCCTTTCATCCTGCTAGCTATGACAGAGCTGGACTGGCTCGTGTCCAACAGGGGTGGATCCTTCTCTCTTCCAGTCAACTGGTTCTGTTTATTATAAATGGCAGAACTCAGAGGTTTAAGGGAGAGGCTTTTCTTTCAAGAGTCTTTATGTGCCAGATAACTTCCTCTCTGGCACAAGAAATCATGAGTAGTCTTCCTTCTTATTCTTCATCCTTTATCCTTAAATACTTTCATTTTTCTATTAACAATCTGTGTGCTTCTCCGCCTTTTGGCTAAGATCAAGTGTAGTATAGTCATTTATACTTGTCATTACTCACCTGACTAATGATACAGTAAAGTTTTATATTTTGCATAATGATAAGGGGAGGGATTTTTATAACAGGCTTTCATCTAGGACACAGTTGATACTGAACTTGGGAGGCGAGGAATAAATCTGAAGTTTTATAAAATTCTCATGGTCTCTATACGCTCTTTTTGACACAGATTATCCATAGAGCTGTCATCAACAGCAATGAGGTACTATAGCAGAAAATTGCATCTAACACCTGTATCTCATGCAATCAAATACTTTCATGAGTGGAGACAGTATGTAAGTGGCTGAACAGACTGACAGACAAAACCCTAAAAATCAATCCAGCATCCACCCAGCATAGAAACTAAGCCAAAACCAGCAGACCCCACAGATTTCATTTAGCTTTCTGGAGATCTTATAAATAAGATTGTACTCAAGATTAGGAAGGGAATAAAACGAGGTGATAATGTGGCCCCTGGGCCCTTTAATTTAATTAATCCAACCTCTACAAGCAAAACATAAGACACTCTTTTAGTTGTGCTTGGCTGCTACAGCATGATTTTCAGTGAGGGCTAACTCTATAATTGGATGCTAATGCTTGCCAGCAACTTCTGCAAAACTATGGGTTTGAATGTAAATGAAATATAACCATGTTTAGATTTCACTGTCCATAATTCATAACCACAGTACTTCCTCCCCTAACCAGTAGTTTCACTATGTTGTTTACAAATGGGACTTTTGGCTTTGAATGGTTCAGAGTAGTAATGAATAGAAATGCCTGCTGTAGACTTAAAGGGAGGGGCTGGAAGCAAGCAGAAGAACACTGGCTGAGTACACAGTTGCTGGAAATGGTACGTTTTGGCCCAGCCCAGCAGCTATACAATCCAGTGCCATTATGCATAGGAGAGAGCAAGATCAGAAACTGAAGACATTCCAGGGTTTGATACTAGGGAATTACTGTCAAGATCTACCACCAAGACAGACAACTGAACTAAGAATTTCCAAAGAGGCAGCAGTCCTAGCCTGTTCCAGTAGATCTGGCAATGAACAATGGGGTATTTCCAATTCACTTGTCAGAGAAGAGGAAATATGAGTTGGCAAGTGTTGGATCAGAGCCTGGTGAAAATTCTGCAGGGTTAAAACTTCTAGATTTGTTAGGGTACAGAGTGTAGTGGACACTGGAAAGTAGAGACAATTTTTAAAAGTTATCAGGTCCTACCTGCATCAGGTTTTTCCCTGAGCCTACAGAGCTTGCACTTGTAGATTCAACAAGACTGGAGTAACTACTTGCATTATTGCCAGAGGCAAGCTATCCACATAACTAGGATTAGCCACCAGTGCATCTCACATTCTCTTAGCTGCCCTCTGACAGCCCCAACTCAAGTTTGCTTTCTCCATGTCATTAAGTACACTTAGCAGCTATTTAGTGTCAACACTGTATCAGGTACAGCACTTGGAAAATCAGGTTGCTCACCAAAGGGCATATGACCTATGGCTGTCCAACTGTCAAAGAGAAGAATGAGAATCCTTTACCTAAGGCACATTAACAAACCTGGAATTTGCAAAGCAGAGGCTGAAGGAGATAGTTGCTCCACCTCTCCCAGCACACCTGGCTCTCAGACATCTATTCCTTTTGAAAACAGCCACCTACCATGACTAGTAATAATTAACAGACCTGTCTATCCTGCATTTCCTAATCCATTTTTAAAAGTCATCTAAATTAGTTGCCAACAGCACTTCCTATGGAAACACCAGAGGTTTAGTTGCCTTGGATCCCATTAGGGAGAAAGGCAGGATATAAATGCAATAAATAAATAAATGCCAGAAGTTAGATGCTAAGTGAAATATCTCCTTTTGTGTGTCTTCTGCATACAGAAATAATTACACTGTATTACTAAATCACAGTATTATGAAATAAGAGCCTTCTCAAAATTGTATTCCCCTCTTATTTTTATTTTTTTATGGGGGAAGAGACTGTCAACGTGTTTTTACAGACACATAGGCATACACTTTTATAAGTCTCTCCTTTGTCATAGCATAGTTAAATCTCAAACATTTTGAAAACCAATCCATAGGAAAATTAAAACTGAAATGTCTGTTTTGGTACTTCAGTCTTAGTGTCTTTAAAAGGGGCAACACATGGAGATAACACAATGGTTTTCTAAATTTCTTCCTTCAGGCCTCTTGCTATACAGGACTGCCTATTAAATAAAACATTGATTGTCCACAATTAAAAGTTAATGGGTATAAGAATAAAACTAAAACAAACAGCACTTCGTGCTGGTCCATTACTTTCATACACACACACATATGTATGTACACACACACAAAATTAGAGTTGTAACTTTGGGGACCAACCTTCATATTTTGCTTTTGCACTGGTACAAGCTAAGTAAGCTTAAAGTAGTTTTGACACCTCAAAAATGAAGGCAGGGGAAGTTTTATCCAATACTTAGATCTCATCTGTAACTTCCCAGTCAGAAGCAGATTACATCTGAATATCAAGTATTAAGGATATCCTACAGTAAGAGCTTATAGCAGGTGTCTCTAAGTAAGCCTAGTCAGTAGAATGCTGAACTGGACGAATCATGGTTTCATTGGCAGTATTACATGCTTGGTCTTTTGTATCTACAGCATTAACTGACTGATCAGTAGTATGTGTTCTGGTTGTAAACACGGAGGGGAACCATTCTTTCTTGTATTTCCTTTGTAAATAGCGTTGGTCAGCCTTCATAATATAAACACTCCCAAGGCGAACCATACAAATGACCTGTGCTTCAGAATGCCTCCCAACAGATTTTCTGAATTTCTTCTACTAGGAAATTACCTCGACAAGCAATCTTACTCAGTAGTAGTAAGTCCCAATCCAGAACTGTGATGAACACATTTCTGCACATAATGACTGCTTCCAACTTCATGAAAGAAGCATATGATGGAGGCCTTCATTCCTTTTGACAATATGCACTACTGAAATACTCAGTATTTTCAAGGCTATGTTACACCTTATATCCAAAATATCCTGCTAGCCCATTTCTTAAGATTATGTCCACATAAAGCCATTTTTGTCCAAATTACACCCTTGAGGTTATCATAAAATTTGTTGTTTGTTCTTTTGTTTTTCTTTACTTTGCCAGTGACAGGAATGAACTAACATACCTTGGGGGGGGGGGTAAATTCACAATTTTTCTTATTCAAAATTAAGGTTTTTTAACATATATAATCATGAATATGATAAATAGTACAATTTTATAGAATAAATGGGTGATGCATGAAGCATTTTATATTCCTTCCACGGCTCCAAAATCTCTAGAAATGTTGCATCTCTAGCTAGAGGCATCTATAAAATGCAGCTTCAGCCAAAGATGCAAAATTTCTGGAATTTCCAGAAAATATGGACTTTATGAAACATGAAACTCCCATAGTGTATGGACTGGGAGTAACCAATGCTGCATGAAAGCTGAAGCTAAGCAATATGGTTTTAATTAAAGCCTGTATGAAAGACCATTGGCAGTCCAAACGAATTTCTCTGAGTTTTTCAGAGAAAGCAGAATCTAGTGAGATCGATCAGTCAAATCCACTTAACTGATGCTAGTTTCAAAATCCTGAAGTCTAGTCCTAAGGAAAGGAACAGACAAACTGAGACAAGTTACTTCGCAGTACCCTACTGTCCTGTGTGGGTATCCTAAATCAGAGCTGTGGTACTCTGACAGACTGGGAATTTCACTTTCCCGTATAAAAATGACACGCATTTGCTGCTGTGGAGTATCTGAATTGATGTAGATTTCAAAAGGACAACGGCTTCAAAAACTTCTACCTGTGTGTGGGAATTTAAAAGTATTTTCCAGCTACATCTACTCGCAGAGGACGGAAAACAGTTTAAGACTAGAGGAGGATTTTCATTCCATTTCTAATTCACTATGGACAGCATCAGCAGCCAGCTGATACTTCATATCAAAGGCAAAGAACATGATGCTATCAATCCCTAAAGGTAAGAGTAAAATCCAGCTGTTAAAGCATATCAACCCTGCACAAATTGCAAGATTCTATACCTATCAATATTTTAAAAAATCTGTACAGCACGTCAAACCACTATCAGCCTGAGACCTCAAGTAAATGTCAGGAACATTTACTAAAGCCACTAACAATATGAAGTTCTTGTGAGTCATATTAATATTTTGTTCAGCAGCCAGCTGACAAATGCCTGATATACAGTATGGCAGACAGAGGCATTTATCTGCAAAGCACTGTATCCCATCCCAGTCACACACAATCCAATTCAGGGAAACACATGTGTACACATGCTTTAGTGACACTCACCTTTAACAGTTGATTACAACTGTCAAGATAAATGGATGTATATCTATTCATTCATTATTAAACTTTATGAAAAGCGTCTTTTTAAAAGATATTTCAAGTTCTCCATGGAAAAATATAGCAAGAGAAAGTTCATCAAAACATTTTCCATCCCCAGATCACCAGCTATGCATTCAGGACCTAGCAGTGAGTGTATGGAGTATAAAAGCAGAAGAACTGAGCAGCACTGGTTCTCTCACACACCATTATGGGAATGCTACCCCAGCCTAGTGCTTCCTTTGATACAGATGGGCTTGTCTTGTATATCCTTGTTGGGGGAAATGGACTGGGCCAGTATGGAGTCACAACAGGTATGAATATCAGTGCAGTCGTTCATGAACCACAGTTAGTAGCAATGGTGAAACACAGGATATTCTTGAGATTTCCTTTATCTGTGCTGCTAGGAAGTTTAAAACAGAGTGAATCCATCGCACGTAGGCTTATACATGCATATGGGGCCCTTAAATATGAAGAAATTAACTTGAAGACATCTTCTTGTCCACACTGCCAGTTGGAGGCATAACAGCTTCTCATGGCTTGCAAGTGGGTATAAATCTAGCAGAGTTTTGTACTTTTGTACTCCCTCCATTCCAGACTGGAAGCCGGGATCAGGCAAGCATGAGCAGGCCCAAGGGTGTGTGTCAGGGGGGCCTTTATTCTTCACAATGTGCCCGTGGCTGTCTGGCAGTCACAAGAGAGTCAATAAAACTCATGAAAGGGCCTTTCATACCACATCCAGTGTACAAGGAAAAGGGAGAGGGGAACGTCAAATGACCCAGTTTAAGACGCAGCTATTAGCAACAGGCTTTAACTCTTCTTATCCCAGATTACCCTCTTTGAAATTCACAACTTCAAAGGTTAAAAGATGATGCTTCCTTTGCTGGAAAATTACTGGTTTTTCTCTAATCATGTCTATCTGCATTTTTTTAAACAATACACAGGAGACCTATGAAATGGTACTTCAAACAAGTGTGTGTGTCTGTCACATACATGCATGCACTCTCACTCTTACATGTGAGGAAGAAGTGCAGTTGTCTCATTTATATAAAAAACAAATTCTTGTACATATATGCTTCCAAATCCTAATTGGACAGGTATGTATCCAGCATAATTTTAGCGGCACCTTTGTTCTCCACATTTGACGGTAAATACTCATGCGGGATCTTCTGTGTGATCCTGGAATGTTACACAGCACATGGACAATGTCAGTCAGCCATAAGCTATAATGTTTGAAGTCAAGTAGCAACATTGTCCCCTTCCAAATTCAAAAGGGTAGCCAAGATGATCTCCAATTAAAAAAGCAGGCATTAGGATAGAGAATGGGAAGACCAAATTCAGATGGATCAATTCCAACACTGGAACAACTGCAAAGGGTTTCCGTCAGTATATCACAGTCAACTGCATTATCAGCCAACAGGACTGTCAGACTGACATCCTGAAGTGTCATGGATATACAAATCAGATGAAGTGTGAGATATATTCATATTCCCAGCAAAAAAAGCTTTATTTTAGGATGGGGGAGAGCTGTTTTAGGTGGCATCTTCCTGATAAGATATATTTGTGGTATATTTTCTATAAAGACCTGACTTAGAAGGTATAAGAGAGGAGTGGGCAAGTATGGTGGTTGTAGCGAGCACTCTCTGAACTCAGGCTCCCACTGAAGGTCACAGCACTTGAATATCACATCCAGAAGTCACCTCTAGTGGTCTCCTCCAAATTCATTGTGTGTTGGAGGCTGTGTTTTGGTTTTGGTTTTTTTGTGTGGTTTTTTTGGTATGTGTTTTAAGAGGGGTTGGAGTGTGTGCCAGTCCCTCTTGGAGAAGTTTGTTTGGAGAACAAAATTGCCCCCAGATATTAAATAGGGGATGTGGGGTTTTTGGTAGAGGGGTCTTGGAGGAGCCTGGAGCTGCACAAAGGCTCCTGAGGGCCACATGTGATTCGTAGGCCATAATTTCCTATTTCTGGTGTAAGGAACCAGGAAAGAGCCCAGAGAAAATCAAAATTTAAACAAGGAAGGGATGTTTCAAATGAACAGATAGGAGGCAATCAGAAATATTATTAGAAGAGAGGGAAGATGACTTGAGATGGCAAATAATCAAAAGTAAGTCCTTTACAGAGGAAAGCCAAACTGCTCTTTATCTTTGGGAACTTCAAATATTTTTCACTGCTTATAGCGCTAGCTTCTAGAAATTTTGCTGCAGGCTGCTTGGAATCTGAAGTACTTTTGCAGCCCAATCTAATATTGTATAAAACTTTATAACTGGAAGACACACTAGATACATAAATCCATTAACAGAATAGCTGGAAACACTAAGAATTAGGCAACAACAACCAAAAGAGAGAGAGAGAGAAAAGATTAAAGAGAGAGATTGAGAGAGAAGAGATAATAAGAGGTGGGCAGAGAGACAAAGCTGGGAGAAGAATCAATTTATGTTTAGAATGAAGAAGCTGCACAAAGCAATATACGAGCTTTTGTACCATAAGGTTGCCCAATTAACCTAGATTTCCTTTTATTATGTCATTGAAAAGACAACAATGACTAAAAAAAGGGAAAAAAAATAAAAAGGCTTGATTCTCCCTACATCTAAAAACTGCACTTGCAAAAGGTGCCTTTTGTGTTTACGCTGATCACACTGATTTACAGTCTTACAGTATCTTACTTCCTTTGATCCATTCATAAATCCTTGCAACTACACATAATCACAGGACTGGAAAGCCATTAAAGATGGTCTGAAAGTATAGGATGATACCCAGGCATACAAAGTGGTAGGATAAATGTCCTCCCTCGAGCCTTTCATCTAACTTTCAGTATTAACTACCAGTGAAGCAGAATGAGAAGATAGAGCACAAATGCTTTAGGACTCCCATTGTGATCACTGTATGTATGATAGCTATTACAAACACAGAGCAATATGGAAGATTTCTTTCAGCCAAATTCAGTCTGTGCTAGGGAAATCCCCACTTGATTTCCCTGCAGTCACCAGTTAAGGTGTGGAGCACTGACAAACTGTGCTACTGTTATTTTAAACAGAGATATGAACAGATATCATGGAACTTCGTATCTTCCAACTATTTTGACTTGTCAGGGACAGTCCCAATTAATCATCTCTCATTCCACTTTTTCAGCTGCTTTTAAAGTGTCCCAGTTTTTCTCTCCTCCTCCCACTTTCTCCCTTTATCCTCTGCTTAATTCAACTGTTGCAAAGTTAGTTCAAAGTGCAAAAGTAGTTTGCACTCAATAACTCAGGAATAGAGAGAGGAGAAACGGGATTGAATCTTGCCCTTCTCTGTAGTCTCAGGCAAAAGCAAATGGCCACTGCCTCTCTCAGCTTGCCATCCTCTTTCTCATTAATAACTTTTGCCATCTTGATGCCATTTCATATTGCTTGTTTACACATGCCCCAGTTTTCATATGTAAAATGGATGATATAGAACAGTGGTTCTCAACCTGTGGGTCCCCAGATGTTTGTGGACTTCAGCTCCCAGAAGCCCCAGCCACTATGGTCAATGCTCAGGGCTTCTGGGAGCTGAAGTCCAAAAACATCTGCGGACCCACAGGTTGAGAACCACTGATATAGAATGTCTTTTTCTAGTGTTGGAGGTTTGCACAATAATATTGCACCTATTCCAAATAACACTATGGAATTTTTAAGAACACCGCACTAAAAGCAGTGTCAGTTAAAAAAGCAACTTACCCAACTTAGAGGAATCTAAATCCCAATTAGCCACTCAAAGGCCTGTAATGCTACATATTAATTCATTAAATTTTGAGTTGGGGCCACTTATTGTCCAGCATGTACAGTTGTAGTAAAAAACCCTGCTCAAACAGAGCAGACTGAAAGAGAATGAATTTGATGGCTAGGGAATGTAAGATTCATTTCTTTAGTCCCCATCTGACACTTTTACCACTATGTCTCTTATTTAACAGTTAATTTTAACACTTGCAAAGTTTCTCCTGACCAGCTTTTAGATCCAAACTTACAATGAAAAGCAGATACTTCCTTAATGTCTCAGATGATTTCAAGAGTTGTCCAAACATGTTGTCTTATCCCAAGGGTAAGGAAAGTGGGGGCCCCAAGCGACCAAGTGCCCAGTACTAACAAACAAACAAACAAACAAACAAACAAACAAACAAACAAACACTTTACCCTCAAAATACACCTAAATGCCACCCATGTGGTATGGGGACATTTTTTGACCCTCTCTAGCTATCTGAAATGCAGCAGAGGCCCTTTTTCCAACACAAAGTGACTTTAAGGTTGCCTTCCTGGTTATTATTTGCTGGATAAAAGGCCTCTCCTTGCCCCAAAATGGCAAAGAGAGGGCCCAAAATGTGGTGAAATTGCCTCCATTGCCTCCAAAGATAGATATCTGGGGCCAAAACAAAAAATATTAAGGGGGCAAAGGCAGGGTGGCCAATGAAGTCCCTTAAGTCCCAACAGTTCCCAATCCTCCTGTATCTATTTGGGCTACATGGGTTCCCAGAAAGCATTCAAGTTGGATGAACTAAGAGTTGCTGCCTCATCTCAAAATGCCTTGTGTTTTCAAACATAAGGTTAGCCCAAGGGAGCCATTATATTTAATCTAAATCCAAATCTATGCAGAACTGAAGTATGCGGCATATGATATTTTCAGATTTTCATCTTGTAAATTATGGAAAGCTGGCCACCTTACACTGAACTAATCCCTGATTTGCCATTATATACTTACATAGCATGAAAAGTAGACATATGTCAGAATGCAACTGCTGTGGCTTCAATTTTCACATCCAGTGGAAGTCTATTAACAACGCTGTTGCAGGACAAACATGTACTAAAGCACATCCTGTAGAAATCACCACTACCACCTCTCTGATTAGAAACACTCAACTCTTATCTGAATTATTTTATTTTTCATCAATTATTCAAATCCAAAGATCAGCTGGTTAAGACAGTACGCCTGTAGTCTGGAAGCATCTAGTGGCAACGTACAGGAAAAGGGAAGTGAGCAAATAAATCATGCATGGTTATAAATCTCTATGACAGTTCACTGTATTTGAATACAGTAATCCATAGAATTTTATGTACGTGAGAAACGACAAAAAATGAGTCCTATTATTCCATTACGTTTACCACAAAAAAAAAAGAAGAAGAAGAGACCACAGCTAACAAAGGCTTCAGTTAGCTACCAGTGGCATGAGGAGTCACATTCTCAGAAACTCCCTTTGACAAGCCTTGGCCAAATTAGGTCCCTGGGGACTGTTTTGCTTGAAAAAGGCAACAGCTCTAACAGGATTCTCAGCTTCTTGTGCTGAGAATGAGAAGATGCCAGAGTAATTTGATCAGACTACAGTCCCACAAAAGTCTGAGATCAGGGGGACAAATATGAAATTTTGACATAATGCTGTTAAATACTCTCAGAAAATGGCTATCACAGGAGGGATGACCTGCCCATTGACAATATGGCAGCATAGTACGAATGGCCAGTTACAAAACACCAGTTTCTCAGAGGACAACCTGGTGACATCAAAAGTAAAGCAATTTGCTAACAACAAAGGTAAACAGCAGAAATGGGGTCCAATCTTAAAAACAGAAAACCACTCTTCTGAATCACAGCTTTCACTTCACAGAATGCAAACTGATGAGGCAAAGATCTTGGCCAAGAAACTGCTTACAAGTCAAAGGTTGGAACCTGAGCTTCAAATCCTTATCAGATATTTGACCCCACCAAGCACAAAAAAAGATAATTTTACTGAAAGCGAACTGGTGATGCTCAGAGTGCACACACTGGGTACACCCAGCCACACTAATATAAAGAAAAGTCCCAGGGAAAACATACACCAACAAAGCGGCTAGCATGCTCATCTTACTATCAACATACACAATTGTTAGCTTCTACGAATGCCTAGAGGCCAAACACCTTACTTCAACTATGTTTCTTGAGGCCAATGCTTGGAAATAAAATGTGTGTTGGAAGACAGTGCTGCAGCAAACTAGTCTCCCTGGGAATGTGAGGATTAGACTACATTCCGGGAGAAGGAGATAAGTATCTCCATTTTCTACCTCTCTATTAACACAAACAGCCATTTAATTCTACCCATTAAACTGGATGCCAGCATCTCCATCTCTCTTCCTTCCCATTTGAAATGTTGTAATGAGCCATTCCAAGGCAGACCACCAGACTTTACTTGAATACTTTGAGCAATCTGTGCAATCAGTACAATTTCGTATAGTATAATTCCATTTAATATAATTCCATACCATTTTTATTCCAAGAGCCATTGCTTTGGCCTTCGAGGAAGAGAAGCAAATCCAGCATCTGATGGACTTAATCCCCTCCCTCACTGCCATTCCCTTTTCCTTACATGAACTATCTTATTTAGTTTGTAAGCCTGGGTACAGTGAACTGCCAGATTAACAATTTCTAAGCCATTCTGCTTGAGTGGTTAGCAGTCTGAGCACTGGACTACAACTCTGGAGACTAGTGCTTGAATCCCTGCTTGGCCATGGAAACCCAACAGAGAACCTTGGGCAAATCACATTCTCTCAGCCTCAAAGGAAGGCAAAGGCACATCCTCTTGGAAAAAATCTTGTCAAGAAAACCCCATGACAAGTTCACCTTAGGGTCACCGTAAACGGGAAATGACTTGAAGACACATAATAACAACAATACCATCCTGGGAGCCATTTTGACTGAAGGGAGAGTTATGAATACTCTAGACATAAAAGGCCAACTTATGACTTCCCTACAAACTGGTACACAGTTTGATTAAACATTCCTGAACAACTGCAAATATAAGAAGCCAATATCATGTTCTGCAGAGGAGAATATTCCTTCCAGACTCTTTATATAATCATGAAGTTTTTCAGAGTGGAAAGCACAAGAGATTTTAAATAGTGACTCCACATTTACACAATAAAGTAAGCCATACTAAGACATTGCTCAGCTTGTATTCTTCACGAGGCAGTCAGAAGAGCATCTAATTCACCTCCCCTTCAACTACATTTTCTTCATGTTGAAAATAATCAATCTGAAGAAGAAATCCTAACTAATTTTCCAGAGATTATCCCTATGCAGACAACCTCCAAATGAACATGTCACTTCCCACATAAGGAAAGTGACAAAGGGATGGTGTGATGCTGGGCCAGACCAGACGTGGCCAAACTTACTTAATATCAGAGCCACACACAATAAACTTTGGATGTCTGAGAGCTGCAAAAAATAAGTATAACACACAGACAGCTTTTTTTTTTTTTGGTGAATATACACACTGACATGGCTTCTTGTTACATCAACTTATAAGTTCAGTTCTTGTAACTAAGTTCTTGGGGACTATTCTTTTTCCTTTCAGTCAACCACTAAGAACAAACAGGCTTTTTAATCATTCAAAAGACCATCTGAAGGCTCTGCTTTTTCATCTGGAGCAGTGTCCACCAAACCACCGAAAAACATAATGAGCCCAAGCAAGAGTAGTTACAAGCTGATGAGGCAGAGTGTGATAGATGCTTGAACAGCTGTGGTCTGAACTACACCAATGGGGGAGAGAGGAAGCCAAGGACAGCATGCTACAAAGAGCTTCTCGTTCATGTACATTCACCAGCTCAACAGAATTCACGCCCACATAACATAATCCATCTGAACATCTAACTATCTAGGGGGGTGGGAGGCAGAGAGGCAAAATGCAGAACAAATTTCCTACAAAGCTTTCTCCTACCTCTTTTTTAAAAAATTAATTTGGGAAACACAGTCTTACTGCAGAAAGCAAATGCTGGAAATTATGAATCCAAATTCAACCAGCGCACCCGCCATCCCTTTCAAAATGGCCATATTATCAGAAGTAACATGAATGTGATTTCAGACATTGATTATTTTCTCTGGCCTGTCAATCAGCAAATCACTCACCTAATAAAAAATCACAATTTCTGCAACACAAAATCTAAGGTACTGCACTCAGATTTTAAACATAAACCTACACACTAAGCATCTCAGTTCTCCTACATTCAATCGCTTCTTCAGACAACATATAATTTGAGGAAAACATCCTGATCTATTTTCTATTAATATACTAAAGTAAAGCAATACTGCTAATTGGTTCTATGTTTCTGGATGGTCATGATATTTGTTCCAGTTTAATTTCAGAGATTCTTTCACAGAAGAAAAGTTGGGGGAAAAAGACTCAAAGAGAAAAACTTGTTTGCCCCAAGCCTTCTACATAAATAAATACCATTGTTCAATGGTGCTTATGGCTGGCTTAATGTTTGTTCTACATACAGTTTTACAAACAGAATCCATATCTAAAACACCTCCTGTGAAGTTTAATTTAGAATCTTTGAAGGTCAAAGTGGTAAAGATACCAATAAAATGAGCAATTGCGTGTTAGAAGTGGCCTTACGGAAATGTAAAAAGAAGAGTGATACATTACAACAACAACAACAACAACAACAACAACAACAACAACAACAACAACAACAACAAAACAGGAAGGGGAAAAGAGGCAGAAGAGAGGGAAGGAGAATATTTATTTCTGCCCGCCTCACCGTATGGGTCCAGGCAGGGAACAACATTTTGCAGTACAACAACAAGTAGACACACAACTCTGTTAAAAACATGAACATCAATTAAAAGTACATAATCAGTTCTTTCAACATCTTATCCCATTTCCCTTTGATTTTGCAGGTAAGCAGATTATTTTCTTTCATCTCCAATATTTTAATCATGCATTGATCTAATGTGGGGATTTCTTTAAATTAACCATAATTTGGCCAATAATAATCTAGCAGTGGTAACTAGATATAATAAAACTCTTCAATATTTTTTTGAAATTATTGGATCTATATTTTGAATCATGTTTAGTAAGAAAAATTCTGGTAAGAGAGGGATCTGGGCTTTAAATACCTCCGTTAGATCTACACATAACTGCTCGCAAATTTTTTTAACTTTTTGGCAACTCCATCACATATGTGTAAAAGTTCCAATTTTCTCTTGGGATTTCCAACATTTGTTCTGGTGTGTGTTATACATTTTATCTAATTTTGCCAGTGTTAGGTACCATTTATAAAACATCTTCACATAATTTTCTTTAAGGTCCTGTGACAGCGTAAATCTGTAAGACAGTTTCCAAGATGTTTCCCAATGTTCTAATTTAATTTCGTGACCTAAACTATTGGCCAAAGATATCATGGTATCTTTACAAATTCATCTTCCAATTTGCAATTTAGTAAGAATTTACAGAATTTAGATATAATATGATGTGGCGGATCAAATATAATCTTCTCTAATTCATTGGGTGTCTCCCGCAGATTGAAGCCTTCTAGCCAAATCAAGAACAATACATCCATAATATAAAAACGCACAATTTAAAAACAGTATGGTGGATAGGCCTGCCAGAAGAGATTGGTCTTTAATGCTGTTTTAAAACACAGACAATATTTCCAATTGCTGGATCTCTTTTGGCAGGTCATTCCACAGTTTTGCTGTGAATTAAGCAAGAGTCCTCTGGTTAGCAGTTGCCAGGTTGGTCTTGGCTGACTGAAATAAATGTCTCCCTGAGTGTATGGGGTGCATTATACAGAAGAAGAAAATCACACAGGTAACCTGGACTCAAATCCATGAAGGGCTTTAAAACCACCATATCTGTTGTACCATATCTGCAAACTAACTGGCAGCCAGTGGCATGATTTTAATAAAGGTGTAATATAATCACTCCCAGATCCACCAGTGACCAATCTGGCTGTCATGTTTTGCTCTAACTGAAGTTTCTGAAGTTTCAGTGCATTGCAGTAGTCCAACCTTGAAGTTACCAGTGTGTGCATTACCCTCTTTAGCTCCTCCGGCTCTAAGAAGGGGCTGATAGTGAGCAGTCCTGGCTGTCAGATCTATCTGGGCTGTCATTTGGAGCAATGTATCCAGAAGCACCGGATTATGATGAATAGCAGTGGGCAAAGTACAGCTCTCCAGATGTTGTTGACTGCAACTCCCATTAGTTTTAGTATCGAATAGTGAGAAATGCTGGGGGCTATAACTCATTAATATCCGGAGGATTGTGTGTTGCCTACCCTTGCTTTAGGAGACAGCAGTGTAAGTTCAAAGTCACAGTGGCATCGCTGTGACAGCACAAAGTAACCTCCTTCTCTTCTCCTCCTAGGTGGAGTCACCTTGAACCAACTCCAGAAGGTTCCCCAGCTTTCAGGAATAGATTTTTAGGGTACCCAAAGTGCTGCAATACAAAAGGGAAATTCCCCATTGCATCATTTCAGCAGTGGATCATGCTCATTGTTTCTTGAAGAGAAGATTTCAGGTGTATGTTTTCTAGTATCTGAAGGATTGTCCTATAAAATACAGACAAAACTTTCCATTTGTGAGCAAGACTGGATGTACAGAATTTTCAAGGAAGCATGGAGTAGGCTGATTTAAATCAAGGCAATTAAATCACAGGTTATAAATCAGAGAGGATCTATTTTAATCTGACTAAAATCTGGCTTCCCATTCTTCATCCTCTAAACAAAATAGCAGTTCAAATTAGACCACAGTTTCCATTAACCAACTATGTTTACACTGTTTGATTTTTAGAAAAAGACCTGGAATCTCTTTGTCCCTCTGTGTGAGTTTTACACGCTTTCCTTTTCACTATTACGTAGAGTCTTTACAATATCTCCATTTGTGTCTCTTTCTTACAGCTGGCACCGATGGCAACTTGCTTGCTAGCTTTTATTTACTTATTTTATTTGGGGACTTTATGCTTATCTCAGAGAAACCATACTACAGGTTTGCACTGGGAATTATACAGGATCCTGTACACCAGACAATTTTGTCTTTTCTCCCTTATGTTGCGTTTTCTTCTGCTTCACCCTATCTTGGACCAGCCCTCCCTCACAAAAACAAGGTGGTAAATTAAAAATGACATACTCATGATTGATACATAGAGGTAGAGATGAATTTGAGGCAGAAAAGCAATTTCTTTCCATTAGGTGAAAAATAGTAGGCTGTTAATATTCTGGTCTGACAGATGACCACTTTCTAAAAAAATTTACAGAGAGATGCCTCCTTAAGTTACAGGTAACTTATTGCACCTAGCATAGGCACTGATTCAGCTTAGACATTAACTACAGGGCTAATATGCTTATTATTTCATACCATTCTAGCCATCTTTTAGAACAAATTTTAAGTAATTGCTAGAACAATAATAATTTCATGTTAAAATAATAATTATTATTTATTATAATACAATTTAAAATAAAAACATCTCCGACTTACATTTTAAAATCTGATTCCCCTCCGAGAAACACAATTCGATCTACCCTGAACCAGATTTTCGCTGAACATTAGGAGAAATGTCCTGATGGTTCACAGGTGCCTCAAAAGTGGAATCGACTGCTTTGGTAACTGGTAGAGTCTCCTTTACAGTGTTTATTTAAGCATGATCTAGCGATTCGTCTCTTGACGAATTTGTAGTTGCAAAATTTCCAATGCTGAACATGTTAGATGACCTCCAAGGGACTTTTCAATTCTAAAATGCAGCAAATTTTAAATGAAATTTTGTGGTTAAGGTATATTTTCCTTTAATATTTTGCATGGTGATCAACTATTTAAAGTAAGTGTCATAAGTTCAGATTCACATTAGATAGCAGGAACAAATGTAATGACCCAGCTTTCTAATATATCAAGCACAGAAAGAATTTGTAGGCTGCAATTCACAGCAGCCCAAAAACTGCTCATGATGAACTTGCTGTTGTGTGCCTTCAAGTTATTTCTGCCTTATGCTGACCCTAAGACGACTCTATCACAGGGTTTTCTTGGCAGAATTTGTTCAAGGGCAGCGTCGCCTTTTCCTTCCTCTGTGGCTGTGAGTATGACATGCACAAGATTGTCCAGTAGATTTCCTTGGCTGAGCGGGCATTCAAATCCTGGTCTCTCAGTTTCCTAGTCTAACTTTCAAACCACTACACCATGCTTGCTCTCTTGATGAACACTGAAGCTTACTGGGAGTACAGCCCAAACCAGAAAATTCATTAGTGGAACTGCTTTCACACCGAGCTTGAGAGTCTGACTTTTTACCTACTTTACAATGGAGGGCAGGGAAAGAGTTCTTGCTAAAAACCCCAGAGCAAGGATGTGGTAGACGTGGCCCTCCAGATGCATACACTCTGCATATGCAACACTTAGCCTGACAGAGTGGACTTCTAAACTTTTGTGATGGTGCGTTGAACCACAGTGTGGGTGTACAGGAAATCAGAACTCATTTGCCTTCCCAACTAATTTTGTAACCCAGTTTGCAGCTCTGGAAAAGTTGCATGAATAAGATCTAAGGGCCTTTCTCTAGGTTCAACTAAAAGCATCAGTGTGAATGGTTTTACTTAGCCACATGTGCCTTCTTGAAAGTGTTTATTTAAGTTGCTACATAAAGAGAGATCCATCAGTGGTTGTGCCTTGTACTGCTGTCTTTTATTTGCTGCCTCTGGGCTATATTTGCACAGCCTTGCAGTATGAAAAGATCACCGTACTTCAAAGAGTTTGTCACAGGGGACTGAGTCTTTGGGCATGGGCTGCCTACATCTCTGTCTTTTAGGCGCTTGATAAAATACTCAGTGTTATTAGCACAAGTCCTATTTCTCTAGCAGAAAATTTATTCAATTTTGCAAGCTAGTCACGAACTACTGTTGCAACCATTTCGAACTGCATAGCTGTTTCAGTGAATCAATCAGGTGAAGGCAACAAGTTTACGCCTCTTCCCTTACTGATTTTAAATTACTTGTCCCAAAAGTGACTTGGAAAAAGTATATACATCAAAACCCATGAGCTTGTCAGTTCAAACAACTACTATAAGCAACTCCCATGATCAGAGTAAATGGAGAAATGGCCACCATCATGAAAAATCACTGTCAGCAAATTCCACACTCATGTCATCCTACACCAAATTGTGTGTGCGTATGGGGCTGAGAATAAACTGTCAAGGCTGTAAGAAAGTAGGCCTTTGCAAACATGCTTGGAAGAAAAGGAACACATATATAACCAAAGTATGATTTTGTAAAAACGCTACCACATTGTGTGTAAGGTAGAGGCAACATTTGCAAGAGCAAGGAGTTTCTGTTCTGTATAGTTAAAAGGCTCTCAACACTGTATCATGTTGTATTTTGGCTATGCCAGCTATGGACAGCATAGCTTGAGGTATCTGAATGCATTTCCATCTCATTCCAACCCATGTAAATTGGTGGACAAATGTACCACTGACATTTATATGCATGTTTCTACATCCTTACTGCAGTGAGAAAACACTTACCTATTTTAAGATGCTACTCTTAATCAGTCTGAAGTGACAAAAGAATTCTGCCTTTTAATATTGGAGACATTTCAATTAGTTCTGAGTTCTGGTTCACTTTTGGTTCTGGACTTAGCTATAAAATAAATTCAGAAATACTGCTGGCTCATGCTACCTTGACTCACTCTCTCTTTAAAGCTCTATTTTGTGCAATCACTTGGAATGGCTGCATTGGCAGGCCAGTTGCTTGAAAATGCTCACACACCTTTCTCTCTCTCTCTCTCTCGTTCTCACATTCACACTCACACTCACACATACACACACAATGTCATATATTTTATACAAATACAGTTACTAGACCTTTGCACTAGCAAAACTATTGTTGCAGAGAGGACTGGGGACAATATTTGAAAGATGATGGAAGACAGAAAGAGGTACTGTGTTCATTTTTTGTTTCATCTTAAACAAGCTATCAGGTTTCAATAACTACACAGGTACTACTGCAACACAAAACTGATTACAGAACATTTAAAAATGAGTGTTTTAATTGTAGTGTTCCACAAATGCTATTCAATACTTCCAATAGTTATTTTGTTCAAATTGTATCCATCCATCAAACATTTTCCTCATTTTTGTGATCTCTTCCATTCCTGTTTGATGTTTTACTTAGTTAATCATTCATTATCCTCTGGAACTGGGTATGTTTTCCAGGGCTGGGTGAACACCATCTTGAAACTACCATGTTAAGCCGAACATCCTACATTTTATTACCCTGATTTCAAGAAATCTCACTCCATCTTTTTTAAGTTAAAAATGTGGAATGTAATTTGGGATTACTCTGAAGATCACATGCCAACGGATATACACATTTGGATACTTCACATGTGAATAATTTTTCATGTTGCACAATAAAATAAATCATAATAATAGAAAAGATTTTACAAATTCACTTTTTCTATAGCTTAATTTTCTACTTACCAATGTCATTTATATAGCCTATTAAACTTTATAACTAATTACAATACAATTTTGCAAGTATATTCATCACATTCAAAACTGATTAAATATTTTATAATTCCTGTAATACTTTTTTCATTATTCATGCACAATTCATTATTCCTTGGCTGTTTCGTCAGTTTGTTAATAGAAATTTTCTTCCAGCTCAAAAAAAAATCATATCTGAGAAAAACTATTTAGTTCACAGTTCATCAAGCCTCAGAAATGCCATTTTTTCCCAAGAGAAAACCCCTCTCATGACAAAGACCAAAACTCATCAGCTTTTTTCCAATTGATTGTAAATGACAGTTCTAATGAAGCTCAAGTATGGCTTGGGTCCAAACTATCTGAAAGACTGTATATACCTATATGATGCTGTCTGAATTTTGAGATCCTCAGGGGATAGCCTTTTGGTCTCACCACTCACAGAGACTTTTTGCCAGGACATCTGAGTGGGTTTGAGTTGCTGGTGGTTCCCTAGCTGTGGAATTCTGTCTCTTGGGAGTCTAGGTTGTTTCCCTTTCCATTGGCAGCCAAAGACCCTTCTATTTTTATGGCTTCTGCCTATTAGCTGGTTACTATGTATGAGTCTTTTAATGGGGGGTGCTGTACTTTTATTCACACTGTTGTGTTATAAATGCTTGAAACATTTAAATTAGTGCTGTTCTAAATAGGATAGCTTATGTATTTGTTTTGGATTTTTTGAATTATGATTGTTTTCAGTTAATCCGTGTCATGAGCTGCCTTGGGCCCCAAACTGGGAAAAAGGACAGAATCACTGATTGAATGGTATAAGCATATATCTATAGTCTGCTGTATTACAGTTGAGGAACTACCGCAGTCATTGAGGCCAAGTAAAAGCAGAAGGATCATAATAAACGTTAATAAAAAGACATTTCTATATGTTTCTTTCACACACACAAAAAATCAAGGTGTAATTCATTCTACCAATTAAACAAAGCTTAATGGACAAGTTTACTGAAGGCGTCCCAATTAGCCAGAAGCAAGCTCATCTTAATATATGAATCCCTTAAAAAGACAGCCAAATCAGCAAGGAAAAATGACTGAAACTGTAGCTTTGTCCTTTCCATAGGCTTTTTAAAAATAGCAGTATAGTCCTTGGATTTAATAAATTCAATAGTCTCTGTGTAATATTCCCTTCCCACAAAAAACAAGATGCACCACAGTCCAAATTTAGTTTTGATGTACAGTTAAGTGCCTCAGGTTGCTTTTTGGAATTTTTATTTACAATTTTTTTTTTTTTTTCAAATTTTGTAATTTGCAATTTAAACTATTGCCCTTATTAAGAATAAATAGTTTCAACACAGTAGAATGTACTTTGTATGAGCAGGGCCAATACACAATAAAGTCAACTACAAATTGCTTTAATCACAGGAAGCAAATGGGAATTCACTCATCCTATCCAGGTGGCCCAGAGAAAGATACTAAGAAGTAAAAGTCATCAAGAAGAGTTCAGATCCCCTATATATGTAGAAAGAAATGCTATCTTATGTGATTCATCACACCACATTTTCCTGCATCGTGTTATGTTGCTTCAGGTCATTTCTGATTTACGTTGACCTTTAGGAGAACCTGTCACAAGGCTTTCTTGGCAAGATTTATTCAGAGAGGGTTTGCCTTTGCCTTCCTTTGAAGTTGAGAGTGTGAGTGTGACTTGCCCAAAGTCATCCAGTGTGTTCCATGGCTGAGCAGAGATTCGAACCCTGGTCTCCAGAGTCAAAGTCCAATACTCAAACCAACATACCACACATGGCTCTCACATTTCCCTGCTAATCAAAATTAAAGCCAGAAGAAATATGAACCTTGGAGTATTCTGATAAAAATTATTTATGCATCACTGATTAATTGATACTAATTTTCTTCTTTACCTTAATTATCGCAGACACGTCATCCATTCAGCAGACATTTGGATCCCATAAAGGTTCACACTGAGGCTCCTGTAAAAGGAACATACTTTTTTTCCCCAACTGAACTAAAAAATTCACCATGAAAGTTAAGATGTAAATGATCACTCCTAAGTCAATCCACATTCTCTTTATCTATTGCTCAAGTGCAAATATAGACATCTAGAAACATCACATAGCATCTATTTCATACAGAAGGAGAAAGCCTTCTAGATTCTGTTTATTTTATTCAGAAACATGCACCAGAAAAGGCTTGTTTGCAATATTTGTGTTGGTGTTGCAATGAAAGACTGGTTTAACAGCTTCCAAAAAGTGGGAGGTAAATTCCATGCAACATACAGACCACTGGAACCCTTCCCACAGAAGTACTTTAAGTGTCTCTTCCTTCCTTAGGAATAAATACATGTCAGAAATTCATTTTTATCGATCATGACAATTTGAATGACCTAAGGCTGGCAAATATGAGAATTATGTCATCCTTCCTACAGCCCCATTAGGGAGGTTGGCGAAGTGAGTAGCCCAAGATCATGTAAGTAAACATAATGAGATTATGAATGGTACCATATTAACCGTTTTAAATGTAACACTGACTTGCACAACAACAAATAACAAGCAAGATTCACTCATTTTTGTACCAAGGGCAAATTCCATGATAGGCTTATGGCATACATTAACACAGGAACTGGTACTGTTAACTGAAGCAATACTCTAGTAATGTGGTTATCCAATTATAATATCTGAGTATCAGATTAGATTTTTTGGAAGACTGTGATTTCAGAGTAGTGAATTACAGAGCGCTACATTATATGAAAACACTAGCTCTCTCTAACACTCTCTAACAAAGGTTCTAGTCTTGTTTACAACAACTGCAACCCATCAGAAACAATTAAACAGAAGGCTAACAGTAACAGAAGAAACAGATTTTAAAAAAGAGGTCTTTGATCAGGGCCAGAAACAATGAATGAAAGCAAGAAACTGAGAAAGGGACGACAGGCATGGTAAGAAAGCTTCCCTGAGGAACAGCCCCACTGATAGGCCTCCTAACTGAAAACTCCCTCTCTCTGGTTGCCACCCATTTCCCCTCCAACGTCAGCAGCACCTAAAGGAGCACGCTGACAGAGCACACAGGTAGACTGAAATGGCAGAGCAAGTACTTCTCCAGCTTCCTAGGCATCAACCCTGCGCATCTGCTTCCTGGAGATGGGAGCACAGTAGTTAAGAATACAAATCTGGCAACATCTGGAGAAACGACAGGTGCCCCAACTGTGTTGTCATCATGATGACATGCAATTAAGAATTTCCAGGAAAGGAAGCCACAGGAATGAAGTACAGGTAAAGATCAAAAAATGGGACATGGCCACTACTTGGGGAAGAGTGTGGTTCTTTGCTCTATCTAAGGAAGAAATGTTTATGATTTTAAATTCCTGTTTTAAATGACGTCGGTCTCACTCATGTGCCATTTGGAGGCACTGTAGAATTTACAAGAATGTACCCTGCCCATCCTCCAAAAACAGTCTGCAACATTATTATGTAATTCATCATTGTAGTAAATGGAGGAGGGAGTTACTTACGTTAGCCACTGCTAATGACTGAATTCTGGGTGTAACTTCCTGTGGCAGTTTCTAGTCATGCCCATTCCCACCATCAAAACATACAAATGCTCAACAGCACACTGAGTTTCAAAGGCTTGCCTCCGTCTGCTTCCTCTCTGTTTTCAGTCTTCTCCCTCCTCTTCCAGAACTAGCTCCACCTCCTCTCTTCTTCTGATCTGCCAAGGAGATCAGACACAGAGATCCCACTTGCACGTAATGTACAGAACTAACAAGCGTGCTCTGAACTAATACATGACAGCCTGCCAGAGAGAATCAGGGCTGTTTGCTTATTGATATTTCTTGCCGTCTCTGAACAAGAAAGATTTCCAAGTAAAGCAAGCAGGGAAAACTGTGCATCAAAGAAAACTGCCACTACCTAGGGGCAGTTTCAGATACAAAAACAAGATGTAGGAGGGGGAGAGAAGTGAGAATAGATACAAACAGAAATATTTAATTGCTTCCTTTTAGTGCCAGCTTCCTTTGGCTCGGAATAATCATTTATATCCTTTTCAATGTGTCCCTTCATTCAACTTGTGAAATACATGGCTGCAATTCCTAGCTATTTGTTGATCCAGAACTAGGCCTCTCTCAAAACAGACTGTGGATATATGACAAATGGGGAAGCTGAACCCGTATCTTTTGAGTCCAAGTCCAACATACTGTCCACTAAATGAAACCATATGCATGGCTGCAAAAATGCAGAAAGCCTGCAAAAAGTAGGAAAAGCACAAAATGTGCTATTTGAACCAAAAATGCTCCTTCTCAAAGTTCAGATTTAACACAACACAGTGATAACTCCTCCTCCAAAAGCGCATTTCAAGCTCATTAGGTTAAATGTTAAGCCTCAAAGGGATCTGCTATAAAAGGATGTGTGGGGAGAAGCCTCAGTGAACTTTGTAGATCAGAAGGATTGAAGAATGGTAATTTGAAGTGCCCTAAAAATCCTTAATTCTGTTTATTATGCCTTGACCATTAATAAGCCTAAAACTGTTGTATTAAACAAATCTGATTTGCTTAGCATATTTCTACACCACATCTTCATAGGGATCCAACAGTCTGGAAAAAGAATTGGAAAAATTTAGAAGCCCCCTCTCCCCCTGAGGAGGATTCTATTTTTTTCCCTGAGTCTCTGTCCTCCCAAAAAATTAGAAAAAAGAAAAACAGGCTATGGAATATTTTCTTTTAGAATAATGAGTAAAATGTTAAAGACAAGGTTCTCATATACTGAATCCCCAGGATTATTTCCAAGAGCTAAATAACATGAAGATTGTTATGTAAGTCTATGTACAGTACCACATCATTGCAATTCCTGGTTTGGTTTCCTTCTTTTTATACCAGTGAATGCTTTATGTTTGCTGACAACATGCAGGACTAGAGGAGGCAAAATCATTTTGTTTTTTGACAGTATCAGCTGTTTTATGGCAACTTTTGCCTGTTCCTCATAAACTGGCAAAACCAAAAGTATCTTACACTACAGCTGTTCCTTCAGAACATTATAGCTACATTTGCAAAATAACAAGAACAAACAACATTTTAAAAGAAAATTCAGTAATTATTGTCTGAATAAACTGTACTTTTAATTGTCAGACATAATTTTATATCAAACCAAATTACACATAATGCATTTTATGTTCCTAATGTAACACTGATTTTTTAATCTGTACAGGGAGTTAATTGGGAGCCAGCATGGTGCTCGGACCAGGATTTGAACCCTACTCAGCCATGGAAGCCCACTGGGTGACCTTAAACAAGTCACATTCTCTCAGCCTCAGAAGAAGGCCAAGGTAAACCCCCCTCCCACAAATCTTGCCAAGAAAACCCTGTGATAGGGTCATCATCAGTCGGAAACTACTTGAAGGCACACAGTAACAACTGGCGCTAATATTACATTTTTGTAATTGTTCAACAATTTCCATTCTTTTCCTTAAAATAGACAAGAAACAGCTGTTTTCCATGACTTCAGAATTTCTGGAAACATTGAAAGAGACAATAATGTTTGGTAAAGGGAAAGCAATAGGAAGTGAGAGAGACCACATGACTTCTGCAATGATTGGTGAAGGGTCTGGAAGCCATGCCCTATGAAGAGCCGCTTAGGGAGCTGGGGGTGTTTAGTCTGCAGAAGAGAAGGTTAAGAGGGGACATAATAGCCATGTTTAAATATTTGAAGGGATGTCATGTTGAGGAGGGAGCGGGCTTGTTCTCTGCCACTCCAGAGACCAGGACAAGGAGCAATGGATTCAGGCTGCAGGAAAGGAGATTCCATTTAAACCTCAGGAAGAACTTCCTGATGGTCAGAGCTGTTTGGCAGTGGAATCTGCTGCCTCCCTGGAATGTGACAGAGTCTCCTTCTTTGGAGGTTTTTAAGCAGAGGCTGGATGGCCGTCTGTTGGGCGTGCTTTGATGTGTGTTTCTGCATGGCAAGGGGTTGGACTGGATGGCCCCTGGGGTCTCTCTCAACTTTATGATTCGATCAAGGGGGCCACAGTCCTGAGTCTGCAAGCTCTGAGAAGGACAATTGATGACTGAGGATTCTGAGGTCTCTCACTCATAGGGCTGTTTATCAGTTGAAACTGACTCGACAGCAAATAACAGCAACAAATAACCTTCATCACAAAGCATCCCAGGATTATGTATGTAAGATTATAAAAGCAAGGTAACACAACTTCTTTAAAACAAGAAGCAAAAATATTCTGCATGAGGCAGATGAACTGTACAAAGTGGGTGGGCTCAGCCTTTTTTTACCACTATTATGCTGAAATCTCCAATTGATTTATAGGTGATAGATTTCTTTTTGTTTTATTTGAGTATTTTTGAAAGTCACTATAACTTCTTTAAAAACTAATGGAAAACATTTAAGAACTAACAGCAAGTTAAATCATCTGGATGCACTTCTACAGCCTAGTTTTTAAATATCCAGAGTTACTTTGATAATATAATCCCAAAACAGGCCCAGAAATCAGAAAACTAAGCTACAAAACAGGACAAAAGGTCTTTGGATCAAGGTTCACAGGAATGCCACAGCTCTAGATGAAGTGTCTGGAGATGTAAGTTTGAGCCAGAAATCATGCACAATACACATCCAAGGATGGAAAGGGACCTGCCCCAAGCATAACTCCAGATGCTGGACACAGCTGCAGCTTCTCACTTTAAACCACCACTGGCCATATACGTTCCTTAAGGCATGACCCCACATTTAAGAATTCTGTCTTTTCTGTGAATGCATGCATATAATTACAGTGTTCCACACAAAATCTATGAAAAAACCCTAAGTAAAAACTCAGGCTACATAAATAGATATAATGGCAATATAATCCATCCAAAACAAAAAATGCTCAGGGCTTAGACTTTAATCTAAAAGACCACTCATGAAACATGGAAGTAGCCAACAATTGATCTAGAGAGAGATTTATCCCAGTATATTCATATCATGCAGCCTTACTACTGTTATTAAAGGAAGAGGACTAACTGTTTGGCGACCTACTCATCACTATGGCTCAATACACTTTTGTCCCATGCCATTTTATCCACCTGCAGAATTAAGAGTGAATCACTGAAAATTAAAAAAAGGTATAAAAGGGATTAACCCTAACCAAAAAAAGAGAAAGAACACACCAAAGAAGCTAAGGAAATGATTCTTAAATTACTAACATGTATGCAAATTAATCAGGTAGACTCAAGCAGACACTAAACATGAGGAACCTAGTAACTAGAGGATGTGGATGTCTAATCTATGGCATCATACTTTTAATTACTGGTCTTAGATGTCAGGGTTGAGAGACAGAGAGAGAGAAATATTTATTGTTGTTTTGTGACTTCTAGTCATTTCCGACATATACAGACTCTAAGGCGAACCTATCACAGGGTTTTCTGAGGCTAAGAGTGTGTGAAGCATTCAAAGTCACCCAGTGGGTTATATCCCAGGATCTCAGGGTACAAGTAAAATCAGTTTAAATCATTTAGAGCAGTTTAGCATTTTGAAAGCATAAAGAGCTATTTAAACAGACTACAAACTATTTAACTCTAACCAGTTAAAGCAGGCTAAAAGATTTAAACAGTTTAGATTTGTTTGCACGTTCATTTTTGAAGAAAGACTTTAAGAAATTGCTGTATTTTAACTTGGTGATAAGATGAAGCTAGCAGCAGAGCCAATGGGGACCGGGGACGCGAATTCCTCAACTAGTGCACCACAACACAGAAAGTCCTTTCCCACAGTGTTACCCCATGGCTGGGAGACGGAACAGACACCCCTAGCAGACTACAGTCTTCAGGAAGCTATATATAGGAGCTGTTGTTGTTGTGTGCCTTCAAGATGTTTCTGACTTATGGCAATCCTAAAGCAAGCCTATCATGGGTTCTTCTTGGCCTGATTTGTTCAGATGGGGCTTGCTTTTGGTTGTGCCTTTTTCTGAGGCTGAGAGAATGAGATCATCCATTCAGTTTCCATGCTTGAGCAAGGATTGAAGTCCTGGTCTTCCAGCGTCATTGTCCAACGTTCAGTTGTCCAACAATCCACTACATCACACTGGCTCTCAAGATTTATCCAGATAGGGTTTCCCATTGCCTTCCTATAAGGCTGAGAGGGTGTGGTTTGTTAAATACTGGGTTTTCTGGCCAAGCAGGGATTCAAACCCTAGCCTCCCAGAGTCCTAGCCCAACACTCAAACCACTTCACTATGCCTCTTTGTTCTTATAGGAAATTTTCTCCCATGTTGTTCCTGTCTTTGATACAGTGGATTACAAATTCAGAAGAACTGCTTAAATTTAATTTTCATTTTAAACCAAGGCCTAAGCCTAATTGTTAGGCCCTACCAGAGTACATCCACTGAATCAGTGAAAACTTGGTACACTAACACATATGTAGATTCCACTTCTTCAACAGGTCTGCTCTCAGGAGAGTAGCTATTTGATTTAGGCCCACACTAGCGATTAAACTAAGAGTTGTTGTTCTATAAACCCATACAGTTGACCTGTCTCTCAAGGGCATAGTAATGGAAAAAGTAAAGAAAGAATAAAACAAAAATGGTCACAGGTTTGGCATACTTTACCTTGGTCAAAAGGTCAAAACATTTTTTTTTATTTAAAATGGAGACTACCAGGATAGTGGTTTATAAAATTATGCATAATTTAGAGAGAATGGATATATATTTCTCTCTCTCTAAGTATGAGAACTCAGGGGTCACCTGAATGAAACAGCTGGCAGCAAATTCCTAAAGGTAAGGAAGTATTTACTTAAAATAATGCATAATTTATGGAATTCCTTCCCAAATGCAAGTGATGGCTTAAACTTAAATGGTTTTTTACACAGATCTGAAAAGTCATGGGGGATAGGACTATCAAGAACTATTAGCCAGAATAACTAAATGGAAAGTGAATGTTAAGAGGTTGTACAGTTTTGAAAAACAGTTCTGTAGGGAAGAGCAGGGGAAGACTGTTGGCTTGATTACCACGTCTGTGGATTTTAAGAGTCATCTGGCTCACCACAATTGGAAACAAAAATACTACACTAGCTGAATCTATGGTCTACCCAGGAAGCCTTTTACATTAAAACATCTTTCATAAATTTGGTGGCATGCCTATGTTTGCTTATAGCTGTTACCCCAACACCACCTCTAAAACTACTCATCTGCAAGATGCCATATAATAGAGACAAAGACCCTGCTACAAACGCAGACACCATTTCTATCCCCATATCTACTCTGAAAACACAATGATGGTCCATAATAATGTCACCCACAACACCAAGGAATCATGTACTTGCTCATCTTCTAATGTGATAGGTGCCACCCTCTGCCAGCAATGCTTTCCTGAACTCCTCAGAGGACAAATAAGACGGTCTCTATCCAAGAGAATAAATGGATACAAAACTGAAGTCAGAAATGGTAGTACACCAAAAAAAGTGTCAGAACACTTCAGTTCCAAGATGCTGTCACTGATCTCAAAGTGGCTGTTAGAGAAAAAAGTAAATTCAAGGAAAGAGAAATAGATGAATCAAGACACGTTCACAAACTCCAGGCTATTAGCAGAGGTGTGAACAGGAATGATGGTTTAGTAGAACACAACAATATTAATACAGATTTTCACCACAGATGTATATATAATACATAATAGCATATACAATGAAACAATTCACATCACAACTTTATTTACAAAAAAAAGAAACCTATTACTTATGCAAAGAGATCATGTCAACTTCCCACTAAATGCTTTGCAACGCCCCCATCTTTTCCTAGTTTATTTTGCTGTATATTTTCTCAGCTATCCAGCCTTTGACTGCCACAGGCTATCTGGTTTACACTTTGTTCAACAGCAGCATAGCGGTCTGAGTGCCAGACTATGACTGCACAGACCAGGGTTCAAATCCCTGCTCAAACATGGAGACCCACTGTGTGACCCTGGGCAAGTCAGCCTCAGAGGAAGGCAAAGGCAAACTCTCTCTGAACAAATCTTGTCAAGAAAACCCTGTAGTAGGTTCATCTTACAGATGTCATCAGCTGGGAAGAACTTCAAGGCACACAACAACAACAAGTGTACTTCCTAGCTGGCCTAAATACTCTAAAAGCATCAGATCACATATGACCCTGGAAGCTAAGTAGAATCAGCCCTGCTTAGTACCTGGATAGGAGACTGCCAATGAAGACCAGGTGCTGTAAGCTATATATGTAGGCTAAGAAATGACCCCTCAGTATTCTTTGCCTACGAAAACCCTGGGAAACTCATGGGCTCAACATAAGTCAACAAGTAACTTGAAGGCACATACACACACAATGCTGTTCATCCTCTGTAACATAAAGCCTGTGCAAACTATTTGAAAATTAAGAAAGCCAGCATATTAAAATCAGCCCAAAGCTCCTTCATGCCACTTCCAGTTTCTCCATCCATCTGAAGGCATCTCTTCAGCAAGACTGGCATACATAATACACTTCCCAAGAAGCACAGAATGCAGTACTAGATAGGGAATCCTTCTTGACAAGAATCTTGAGTTTTTGGAATGTGTATTCTTTTTCTTTAAAATGCATATTCATTGCTTATGGTTATAAAAATACGTTTCAAAGCATATGGTCTCAAATGCTGATGACACAGCAGAACAAGATTTTCAAATATTAGAGGTGAAGCTTCTGTTCATCTCCGTGACTAGCAAAAGCAGGTGCATGCTCTGTAAAGACAACTTTAATTAGGGCAGTGTGCTCAGGATCTGGTGCCTTGAAGAGCACACTGATCTTGGAAGCCAAGCAGGGTCAGGCCTGGTTAGTACTTGGATGAGAGACCACTAAAGAATAACAAATACTGTAGGCTATATTTCAGAGGAACTGGCAAAACTACCTCTGAGTACTTTTTACCTAAAATAAAATCTATTAAAGTCACGGGGTCATTATAAGTTGACAGGCAACTTGAAGGCACATATACATATTCATCTTACATAAAGCATACAGACTTCCTCCTATTTTCTTTTCATAGGATTTGGCTTGTCTGGGGGCAGGATGCAGAGGAAATGCTCCTCAAGTTGGATGGATGGAAGATTTAAAAGAAAAGGGTAGCAAGGGAGTTTTCAAGGCAGAATCTGAAAGCCACAGAGAAAAGACAGCAATTTTCTCTTGGTCCAAAATCCAGTTATCTCGAGGCTATCAGCTTGTCATGATTACCTCAAAACACAGTGTGACAGCGAAAGGGTTAATGCAGACTGCCCACTATGTAGAAATTGAATCTGGCTTTTAGAAGTCAGGATGCTAGGAACTGTCTGCTCATCATCCATTCAGGCTGCCATCAGCAATATCCTCCATACCCCAATCACTGTACACTATCCCGTTACCAAGAATACAAAGTGATGAGCTGGCTGGAGAGAAGGGGCTGAGCACAAAGGGAAGCTTGCTGTGCACACTATTAGCTGGTACTGAATGGTTTGTTTCCACATTTGTGAAACACAAGAGATAAACTTGGTAGTTACACCAGGCTTCAACATCTGGAACATCCATCACCTGCTGTTTCTCTCAAAGTACAGTTCCTCTAAATATAAAAATTTCCCACCACTGGCAAAATCCATTGATAGAGTTTCCATCTACTGAGCTGTTGCATCCTTTAAGACTACTGACGCCACAGAGTGTCACACCTTAATTACAATGTTACAACTTAAAAACAATCATTCAAACCCTATTGAACTGATTAGCTTAAAAGAGCAAAGTCAAGCCAGGCCAATATACAGTCAGCTTATATAAGCTCATGAAAGAGAATACGGGCCAAAAATACTTTAGGTTTATCGAAGCACAGAGCTCAAGAAAGCAAAAGGTGAACTTGAAATAAATGGTGCCCCACCAGTCCTCAGCTATGTCAATGATATTGTGAATGGGAAATCTACGCAAGCACTTTTATAAATAAGAAAGTGGCATGTTAGCATTTCTGTGCCTCTACTGGAAGAACACATCACTTCTCCACAGGTCCATAAACCTCTTAGAACTTCAGGAGTGTTACAGCATAAAATTAAGAGAAGTTATCCTTTGTCGACCACCCAGTGATTAGTCACACTAGTTCAAGTTGGACTGGGAAAATCAGAAAGCCAGTGAACTGTCTATATTAAACAAACAGTTGCCATTTGCTTCCTGGGTAAAAAAATTCCTAAGTGGCAAAAACTAATTTACTGCCCATGTGCACTATGTTTATTAAATAATTAAGTGATAACAAGTCAATGTCATTTCAGCATCTAGCTGCTTGAGGGTAAAAAAGAGACAAACCTGAAAGCAAATGTGAAAAGGCCCAACTCTTACCAAGGTTTTGATCTGTCAGAGTACACTGTTTATTCTACATAAGGACTAAAAATCCTGGTCACACCTAGACTAGACCCACCAAATCAGCTGGTTTTCTACTAGTCTGGATTTACCATTCAACAAATCATTCAGTGGTTTCTATTCTAGTTGAGTCTAATAATGCAATTTAGGTGAAACAGTCTCTTCATATCTACCATTATTAGGACCTACTTAAAAATTACTTTTTCTGAAAGTTTAGCAGCACAGTTTTATTCACAACATTCAGTTATTAATGTCTTAACTATACTTATTGTAGCCTATTATGCACACCAAGACACTCAGGACAGAATACATGAGGCTAGGCTGTTTTATCTTCACAACCACTGAGGAAAGAATGTCACAGAGAGATAAGGAGGCCACAGAGTTTTAAAATACTGAGCTACAACTTCAACACAGGCATTCACAGGCATTCCTCTTCAACAGGCTAAGGGAAGATGCCATAAAAGAGGAGAATTTGTTTCAAAATTACTACCACATTCTGAAGGAGAAGAGGAGGCAGAAAATAAGCCCTAGAAAGAAAACAAAGTGGGAGAAGGCAGTCATCTCAGTTCTTAAGACCTAAACAGATGTAGAGACAGAGCTGCCCTCTTTCAGAAGAGATAGTGCCACCTCTCTGAATCTCTAGAGCAGGACTGAGCAGCACATGGCTCATGTGCCACCCGGGCCATAGGCCACATCTCCCTTTGGTTGCATGCACACTGTGGTAGGTAAATCAGTAGGAGATGGCATATCATACTTGCAGGAAGAAGCTGGGACTGAGGGAAGTTCTTCATAACTCTTATGAAAAGCCAGTGTTTCCTCGATCATCACTGTATTCCACCATGGGCACATGTTCTAATGCTTGAGAACCACTGCTTCAGAACTGTAAACTTGGGATGAACGATAGTCTTTTTAAAGTTATTAAGAAACACAGCAGATACAAATTTTATTGGAATTAAGACAAAAATGCACACAGTACAGAAAATGCATGGAACTGATTAAAGTTTAATGGATTTGAGGTTCTCTCTCAGCCACTGTAGAAGATAGAATACTGCACTAAATGGAGGGCTGCTCTGATACAGCAGAGCAGTTCTTCTATGCTATTACATCAGGCTGTTTAAGACATTTCCTCTGAACTTTCCATAACTGACTGCTGTCAAAGACAGGATGTTTAGCTGGAAGGATCATAGTTTTGACCCATGAGATGCAGTTCTATTTTTGACCTTATTCCATTGTCTGAGAGCCATGTACTTCCCTTCTGTATTCTTCCATTTCCACACCAGATCTTCACAAGTCTCGCCTGATCATAATACATTCTCACTGTTCCCCTACATTTTGAAAGCCAAGACTTTCCCCTAAATTTAAGGTGAGTCCTTATATTTCATCACTATTAAAGTTGTACTGAAATCATATACTGGGGTTTGCTCCTAGCATAATCAGAAAAGAAGCTGTGTTACTGAAAATGCTCAAGTCAAGACAACTTACAAAATGAAAATGAAAATCAAATGCACACACCACATGTACAAATAACAATGGCATTTGTTTGCAACAATGTGACTGGCTCCTCTACCAAAAAAAAGTTATCCACCTTATGATAAGCTTCTAGAATAGTAATTCATACTGCAAGACCGAGAAGTTATCTTCTACAAATAGAAGCTTTCCATATGTTGGCAGAGGGGCTGCAGATCCAGCAGAAGCTCCCTGCTGGAAAAACTGGCTTGAGTGTGGCTTTTCTCTAGTTCCTCCCCCTGCCTCTCAGCTAAATCCACCACCACACACACTGTGTTGAAGGTCTCCTAACTATCCAATACATCTGAAGAAATTCACCTTCCATCTGTGGGATCTTCCATTTCAGGGAGTTCTGTTCTAAGCAACCCTGGATCCAAACAATTTTTTAAAGGTTTGCATAATTTTTCATGAGCGACTACATCCTGTATTCCATTAAAACTCACGCAAAGTACAGCTGCTTAATCCTACGTCCATATTCCAGATTTTGGGAGAAGGGACGCAGAGAAAGGAAACCATCTAAAATGCGCTCACTGGAAGTACACAGCTGCTTAACTGTACCTCCCACTTAACTGTGTGCTGCTAACCACAATTGTATACCCCTCTTCCTAGCCTAGGTTTTTGGTAAGCCCATGAGGAGTTTAGGCAGACTCAGACTTGTCACTTACAGCACTTCATGGCTCTGGAGAATTCAATTTCTCCCTGTTCCCAACTTCTCAATCCAATTCTGTTTTTGGACACTACGTCACTGTTCATAATGCCAAACAGTTAAAATCCTGTACCGTTAACATTCAGGTGTATTAAATCACGCTTTTTTCAAAATCTGGAGTCCACGGTGATATTCAACATCTAAACGGATGATCTGAAAGATCACATTCACAATTTTAAGTACTTTTGGTTCCAACTCCATTTTCAGAGGCAGAAGTGGCTCTGGCTCAAAATGCATCAAGTGAACTGGTGCTCCGGTTGTGATTCCTCCTGATTAGAGACAGCCCGCCTGAAGTCATCCGTGGACTGGTGGCATCTGGCTTAGACTACTGCAGTATTGTGTACATTGTGATCATTTTAAACATCGTTACTAATGTCAGTTACTGAACAGTGTTTTCCACTAACTGGAACCAGACATCTGGAACATATTATGATAGTTTGGAAGCAGCTACAGAAAATTACTCCTGAAAATGAACTGGTAGTCAGTGTTCTGGATTTAACTTGCCATGTCTGTAGCAGCTTGACTCCAAGGCACCAGCTCCAGCATGACCTTGCCTGGCTATTAAAAGCAGGCTGATTGTCACAGGGTCCTTTTAGGGCATCTGTTTTTTTTAACTCCACCAAGACATTCATCTGGTACTATCTCTATTCTTCTTGTAGTGACAAGTTAACATCTTTGTTTGCCTTACAGTACTAGTTTTGTTTTTTGCTTTTATCCTGGATTTTTACTGCCTGCTGTGATTTATTTGCTTTGCATGGTTTTTATTACATACTTTCATTTTATTTTTATGTTTTATCTACAAGTTGTCTTGAAGGCTGAAGAGCAACAAATACATTTTTTAAAGGTAAACACAATTAAAACTCAATCTTCCCTCTTCTGCAAACTGTCTTCCAAGTGGGAGTTTAGTTCTCAGACAACATGAACTGTCTAAGGTTCCCTGCTATTCTGTTCTCTGACATTTTCCTTAAAACCAAATATGGCATTTACTGCCTTGCTTCATCTTCTAATCCTGGGAGAAAGACATAGCCAAGTGTGTGTGTCGCAACAATCGTAAGGCAGAGCCACTTCAATGTTCGATTCCTAAAACTACTCAGTTCCTATTTCTTAACTACTTTTTTTCCAATAAAAAGCTTGGCTTGGATCTCTCTGTCATGCTATAAATCTTGGTTTAATTTACTGGCCCCCTTGACTCTCCGTTATACTTGAGAGCATTTTGGAAGGCATGTCACTGTAGAACAGAAATAGGAAACGTCTAAGGGCCCAGTAACCTTTTCTACCACACCCTACTGAGACATCCTGAAAAATGTACAAGGCAAAGACAGCTAACTGAACCCCTAGAAAAAACTTTTATGCAATTCTGTTGCACTCAAATACTTTAGGCCAACTTAACATGCTTGCAATGTCTCAATACACAACAGAAAACCTGAGCAGAAGAATCATGAGACTCACAGGTTTTATGCAGGGACATATTGTGTATATAATTACTGACTTTTAATAGCAGATTTTGTTCTCCTGTGCCAAAAGGACTGGAGCCAGAAGAAGCTTACTGAGAAACAAATGAAAGGTTGCATCATTTTATTTATAAGTTATTCGATTTCAAGAATGCAAAGCTCTAAAGAGACAATTGAATAAGATGTAACATTTTGTTGCAAATCCCACCCGCTTATATCTCAACTTAACTGGATCAAGTATGACTATAATGAAGAGGAAGATCTGAGAATCTGCAGCACTAAAGGAAAAGCTGGTACACACACACATGCAGAGAGCATCTTTGGATCTGAGCTGTACAAAGGAGTGATCCAAAGAAGTTTCTCACACCTTCAAGCAAACTTTTAAAAAGGACAAACTTTGAAATGTACATCATTTATCCAGCTGACTCTCTTCTCCATCCATTTGAACAGCAGCTGACTCATTTGCCTCAACTTTAATAAGATGCATCACTGACAAGATAGGAAATTCAGGCCAGTAGTCACAGGGAAGACAGCAGGGCTCCCCCAGTTTGTTACCATCAACATCTAAAGTTATTAATTTAAAAAGCAAAAGAGAACTGGCAAACATTCATAGAAATGTAGAGTTGGAAGAGACCACACGGGCCATCCAGTCCAACCCCCTTCTGCCATGCAGGAATACCCTCAAAGCACTCCCTTTGACAGATGGCCATCTAGCCTCTGCTTAAAAACCTCCAAAGAAGGAGACTCCACTACACTCCAAGGCAGCACATTCCACTGCCGGACAGCCCTGACCGTCAGGAAGTTCTTCCTGAGGTTCAGGTGGAATCTCTTTTCCTGCAGCTTGAATCCATTGCTCCTTGACCTGGTCTCTGGAGAAGCTGAAAACAAGCCCTCTCCTTCCTCTACATGGCATCCCTTCAAATATATAAACATGGCTATCATGTCCCCTCTTAACCTTCTCTTCTGCAGACTAAACATACCCAGCTCTCTAAGTCTATCCTCATAGGGCATGGCTTCCAGGCCTCTCACCATTTTGGTCGCCCTCCTCTGGACTTGCTCCAGCTTGACCATGTCCTTCTTGAATTGGGGTGCCCAGAACTGGACGCAGGATTCAAGATGAGGTCTAACCAAAGCAAAGTAGAGTGGTACCAGTACCTCCCTCGATCTAGACACCATACTCCTGTTGATGCAGCCGAGAATTGCATTGGCTTTCTTGGCTGCCGCATCACACTGCTGACTCATGTCCAGCTTGCGGTCTATGAAGACTCCTAGATCCCTTTCACACGTACTGCTATCCAGCCACGTGTCCCCCATCCTATATTTCTGTATTCCATTTTTTCTACCTAAGTGTAGTACCTTACACTTCTCTCGGTTGAGTTTCATTTTGTTAGCCTTGGCCCGGCTCTCCAATCTGTCCAGGTCATTTTGAATTTTGATCCTGTCCTCTGGTGTATTAGCAACCCCTCCCAATTTGGTGTCATCTCCACATTTGATGAGCATGCCCTCTGTTCCTTCATCCAAGTTGTTGATGAAGATACTGAACAGCACTGGGCCCAGGACAGAACCCTGTGGCCCCCCGCTAGTCACTTCTCTCCAGGATGAAAAGCAGCCATTCGTGATCACCCTTTGGGTTTGGTCGGTCAACCAATTACAAATCCAACTAACAGTAGCCCTGTCCAGCCTGCATTTTACTAGTTTCTTTGCAAGAATGTCATGGGGTACTTTGTCAAAGGCCTTACTGAAATCGAGATATGCTACATCCACAGCATTCCCTTCATCTATCAAACTAGTAACTCTATCATAAAAAGAGATAAGATTAGTCTGGCATGACTTATTTTTGAGAAATCCATGTTGACTTCTCGTGATTACCGCCTTGCTTTCTAAGTGATTAGAAACTGACTGCTTAATGATCTGCTCCAGGATCTTTCCAGGTACTGATGTCAGGTTGACTGGGTGATAATTATTTGGGTCCTCTTTTTCCCTTCTTGAAGATTTGCTCTCTTCCAGTCTGCTGGAACTTCTCCTGTCCTCCAAGATTTCTCAAAGATTATAGCAAGCGGTTCCGAAATGACCTCTGCCAGCTCTTTTAAGATCCTAGGATGCAATTCATCTGGCTCTGGAGACTTGAATTCATCCAGTGTGGCCAGGCATTCCTGTACCACCCCTCTACCTGTTACATGCCTCATTTCCCCTGCTTCCCCACCTGCTCCCCAACTGCCAGGTTGAGTGCTTGTATCCTTTTGGGAAAAAACTGAGGCAAAGAAGGTGTTAAGTACTTCTGCCTTTTCTCTTCCCCCTGTGAGTAATTCACCATCTTCTCTGTGCAGCGACCCTATCGTCTCCTTCTTTTTCCTTTTGCTGACCTTTTTATTGTTTTTAATGTCTCTGGCCAGCCTAAGTTCGTTCTGTGCTTTAGCCTTTCTGACCTTCTCCCTACATCTCCGGGCTACTTGCTTAAATTCTTCTTTGGTGGTTCCCCCTTCTTCCATTTCCTATACATGTTTCTCTTAACACTTAGCTCAGCTGAGAGTTCTTTAGTCATCCATTCTGGTTTCTTCAGATGCCTTCCATTTTTCCTCCTCATGGGCACAGTTTTAGACTGTGTCTTCAATATCTCCTTTTTAAGGAACTCCCATGCCTCCTGAACTCCTTTCCCTTTCACTATTCTTGACCACGGAATTCCAGCCAGCAGCTCCCTAAGTTTACAGAAGTCTGCTTTTTTAAAATCTAAGATGAGTGTTTGGCTACCCTTATCTTCTCCTTCTCACTGAACGCCAAATTCCAATAGGGCATAGTCACTCCCCCCTAAAGATCCAACCACTTCTACCTCATTAAGAAGGTCATCCTTGTTGGTCAGGATCAGATCTAGAATATTTGATCCCCTTGCGGCCTCTTTTACCTTCTGGACCATGAAGTTGTCTGCAAGACAAGCGAGAAACTTGCTGGACCTTGCTGTCTTGGCAGAGTTTGACTGCCAGCATATATCCGGGTAATTGAAATCTCCTATTATTACTGTATCTCTCCTCCTTGAATGTGCAGTCATTTGGTTGAGGAAGGCGTCATCAAAGTCCTCAGCCTGGGTTGGAGGTCTGTAGTAAACCCCCACCAGAATATCCCTATTGTTTCTCGCTCCCTTAATTACTGAAAAGCACACTGGAACTTTGAGCTTTGCTTGCCAAACAATAACAAAACACAAGCAAAAACGTGTTCTTCACAGCAAGGGAATCTGAGGATATGTAAGACATAGAAAAGCGGCCTAAATACTCTAAAGGCACCAGATTCTTGGAAGCTAAAGCAGGGTCAGCCCTGGTAAGTACTCAGATGGGAGACCACCAACGAATACCAGGTGCTGTAGGCTCTATTTCAGAGGAAGGAACTGGCAAAGCCACCTCTGAGTATCCCCTGCCTTAAAAAATCTTATGAAATTCATGGAGTCACTCTAAGCCAAAAGACAATTTGAAGGCATATACACACACCCATGACACAGAAGAACAAGATGCTGTGCCCTTGTGACTGTGCTGTGGAAATAAGTAGGAGGAAGCAGTAATCAAAGTCTTCCAAAGCATGTTGCTACAGCCACCCACCCAGAAATGACAATCATTTGCTGCATTTAGATATTCTTCAAAAACCCTGAAAACAACTCTCCTTCTAAATCCCTGGCCTAAGAAAAGTTCTTATGGCTGAGACAAGCTATTGCTTATTCGAGCAGATGGATTCATTCTGAACTTCAGCTGGCCTCTAGTCCAGTGATTGGTGGGGGGTAGCTGCCACCTCCTTCTTCACATCCATGCATGATATATGTATACACATTGCTGTACCAAAGCCTGGAGACAAGAAAAACTATACCTACTCCAAAGGATCTGCAGTATTAAAAGGATAATTCTCCCATCAAGGTAATTTGTTCCTTCAGGGGCTGATTTAGTGTTTCTTTGCAACAGTCTCATGCAGTCCTTCCCAAATTAAAACATACCTAAATTTTAAAAAGTGTGTGTACAAGATAATCTAAACTCTAAATTATATTTAAAAAACCAAAAGTAATGAAAGGCATTAAGCCAGATCAAGCTTTAATGCAGGGGTGAGGAATGTGTACCTTGCAAATGTTGCTGAACTACAACTTCCATCAGGTTAAGGAGCACAGCCAATGCTGAGGGAAGTCAGAAGCTTCAGTCCAACAATCCAGAGGGCTGTAAGTTGCCATCTCTGTTTTAACTGAGTTGTCACAACCTGTTCTCTCTCCACCCTATTCTGTGTGTGTGTGTTGACAAAAAGACTCCTCTGTCTACTTTGTTACTTTGTTGGTATTTTCCGTCATATCAGCTTTGATTTGTGGCAACTGTATGAATGAGAGATCTCAAATATCCCGTCATCAATTAACCTGGCTCAGGTCTTTCAAACTCAGGACTGTAGCTTCCATGGTTAAATCAAACCACCTAAAGTATCATCTTCCTCTTTTCCGATTGCCTTCTATTTTTCATCTTTTCCAATGAGTCACATTATCTCTTGATATGTTTTTAAAGTACAACAGCCTTAGTTTAACAATCTTCAGTCATCTTTGCTCCTAGTGAGAGTTCAGGATTGGTTTGCTCTGAGACTCATTCTTTTTGATTTTTAGCAGTCCATTAGGATATCTGTAGAAGTCCACTTAACATAACACTTTTTCAAAGCACTTCACAACATTTTTAATTCAGCAAATTAAAACTGATGCTCGACCAGAAATGATCAGATTAACAGCTACCATCAAAACTTTCCAAAGTGTCATGTACAAGGGGAAAAACCAGCCTTGCTGCTCCTTTAAAGAAGACATATATAGACATGCAGTGCCCCTTGACTTTTGCGAGGGTACAAGCTGCAGAACCCTCACAAAAGAAAAAAAACCACAAATAACTCCCCCCCAAGTGAGTGCTCCTTCTCCCATTTCCTTACAGGGCACCCTTCCCTTCATTCACTTGCATTTCACCTGGGTGCACTGCTTTCCAGGTACCCCAGGGATAGGCAAGTGAATGGGAGTGGGAAGCCGCACACATGCTTCCCCCCATTCACCTGATTTCACACATTCCCTCCCATCACTTGTGTTTCGCTCAGGTGCACTGCCATCCAGGCACCTGGACGAAAAGGAAGTGAATGAAAGTTGGCAGCCATGTGCCCAGAGAAGGTATGTGCACAAGGCTGCCCCTTGCCATTCACCTGCCTTTTGCCCAGGTCTGTGGAAGGAAGGTACATGCACCTGGGCAAAAGGCAGGGGAACGAGGGGGTTGGGGGAAGGCAAACATGTGCCCTCACGAATAATCAAGTTTGTGAAGGTCAAACCCGCGAATGTGGAAGGAGGACTGTATATATGCATGGAGCGAGAGAGAACGGGAGAGAGACAGATACACAGGCATATACAGACAGACAGCTGCCATCTACCTCAATACAATCTGCACTGACCAGCAGTAGTTCTTCATGGTCTCAGACAAGATTTTTCCAAGACCTACCTGGAAACTGAACCTGGAACATTCAGCATGTGAAGCATGCAAAGTGTTTCTTCTAGCACAAAGCTATGGCCTTTCTCACAACCTAGAAAGACAAAACAACAAAAAAACATTACCCTACAGAATGACTAGACAGAGGACCAACTGTACTGAAAATCTGTGGGATAACTGCTGTTGCTATGTTGGATGACATGGAGTCAAAGCCCACGGAGATGCTGTGCATTCATGAAGTGGAATCCAGAAGAGTTGTATGTTTAATTGCCATAGCCCAAGGATGAGCGTCATTGTTGTCATGGGTGCATATGGCCTCATTCAGTGAGAGTACTTCCCACACACAGGTTTTCATCTGATTTCAAACCAGTCCAATTGACACTGAACATACAGTGGACTTTAAGAATTCTTCCCCACACTTGTTTCCACTAGTAAGCATTGTTCCATGACATGGACACATATTTAAAAATACTTGCACAAATTACCAACTGATAATCTGATTGAAAAAGAAAGACAACAAAAATTGCTCAGCTCTGATGTTTGCACATTTCAAATGTTTTCCATGGTTAAGTCCTTCGCTTCTTCGCTAACAAATCATGCTCTAAAGAGCAAGCAGTTTAAAAACAAAACCCAAGTCTCTTATGCAAAATGAAGACAAAATGGCTTAAAGAAGAGTGGATACAACCCAGGCATATTTCAATATCTCATGGCACAATTCCAACCATGCAGACTAAGAACCAAGTACCATTTAATCCAGAGGAATTTACTCATAGTGCATAGGACTGTAGTTCTAGACTTCATTTACTTGAATGAAATTCAACATTGTTGAAATTCAACAAGTTAACATTGTTCTATTTTTTAGTGTTGGCAAGACTGTGCCTTTTACCTTTTTATTTTTTTAAAAAATATTGTTTTGGTTTTGAATAAGTATTTTGCCCTCCCCTCCATTTTGTAAGGTCATGTAAGGCTAGGCTAAAATCTAAACATTTTCTTCCTCCATTTGAAGCTTTCCACATACTTTTTTCAACTGGCTAAACCATTCATAATCTTCAGGCCTAGGTAGAGTAAAAACCAATGTGATCTTTAATGCAGCACTTCCATGAGATTATTTCCTTTTTAATAACTGACACTAGACATTATCCAATGTAAAACAGACACTACCAAACGTAAACACACCAGTCACTCTAATCTCATATGAATCTAAAGTCAGGACTCCAAAACATCAACTTCCTCTTCCATACATTTTATAGCTAGGCTACAATTTGACCCTACCACAAATACCAGTGTGGCCAGAATCTTCAATCATCCCATTAATTCTCATCACTTTCAGCTACTAAAGAATGAGGCTGTATCCTTCCTCCCTCCTGCTTTCCCAGTTGTGAGTCCACAGCAAGCAGTGTGAGAGTAAAACGACGTTTGGGAAACGCATGCTCCAAGAAGAGCTTGTGGAACAGATGCATTCCTAGGCATAAATTTACTAGACAAAGAAGAAAACTGTCTGCCTTGTAACTGTCAAACTATATGCAGGCATTTTGACAGAAACTCATGTTCATATTAAATGAAAAGCTCAACAAATGAAATACACAGCATGCATGTTTTGTATGTTGCTCTCCAAAATAATCAAGAGGAAATTTCAGCTGGAGAGGCGGCAGACTGCATTCTGTATGTAGCCTAAATCTGCATGGAAATGATTGCTTTGGACTACCTAGGGGGTGAGGAAGGGAGTGTTTAGACTTCAGTTTCCCAGAAGCTCCAACTAGAATAGTCAATGATAAGAGGGAGCTAGAGTTAAATATCTGGAGGGCCCAAGAGTATCCACTTCTGCCTTTAAAAAAATAAAAAACACACACGGAACTGCTGACTTTTTGAAACCATGTAGGCTCATCAATTAATAAAAAAAAAAAAACAACTCAGCATGAGCATACAATTTATTCTCTTTCCCTGTGAAAAAGTATGCACCTAGCACTAATGTGCTTCATGATATCCACATTAATCTCCTAGAGAATTATACAGGGGCAACATCTACTGACTCTTCTTACTTCCATACGAACAGAAGCAGAACTGCTAGAATACAGGCATTCCCGACTTATTTGATAGTTTAGGGACCAGGCCGTTGTTGAAAACCAGAAACTGTCGAAATGCAGAACCCAATCTTTTTATAGCCTTTTTTCATAAACATGAATTGGGAGAAAAAGTAGCGTGTGGTTGGAAACAGGGCAAAATAGACTGAAAGACTGGACCACACATCTAAAGTATGAATTCTGTTTATAACTAAAAAGGGTTGAAGGAACACATTGCTGAAAAGCACACTATAGAAAAGGAGGAGATGCCTGTATTTAGATGGCATTCTGGGAGCACAACTAAAGAACAAAAGTACTGTGGAAAGTAGGGAGGCTAGGTTCAAGTACAGTAGACCCTTCACATTCACGGGGGATACGTACAGAGAATCCCCATGAAACTGAAATAACTGCGAGTAACTCCCACCCCCAGCACCCCTCCTTCCCTGCACACATGCTCATGACAGACATCGCCAGCAGCGGGCAGGAGACAAGAGAGGGAGAAAAAAATCTTTCCTCCCTTTTGCCCTGCCCCCCCCCACTGCTGGGGCAATCACTCCCGGAGCTGCTGGCACGAAGATGGCAAGCGGGAGGAAAGGATCTTTTCCTCTCCCCTTACCATCTCCCCCTCTGCTGCTGGGACAATCCCACCAGAGCTGCAGGCAGGCAGATGGCGAGCCTGATCGCACTGGTGGTGGCCGAGGAAATGCAGAGATCAGGCAATTGCCCAATCAGCAAGTCCCTGCAGGCCGCCTCCAAAGCGCCTGCATGAGCGGCAGCAGGCGTGCAGAGAACGGGCGATCGCTCACTCTACACACCCCTGCCGGCTGCTGCCAGTGTGCCTGCATGGGCAGTGGTGGTAGGTGTGCAGAGAAAGGACAATCGCCCACTCTGCACGCCCCTGCCGGCTCCTGCCGGCACGCCCGCACAGGCGACGGCAGCAGGCACGCAGAGAAAGGGTGATCGCCCATTCTGCACACCCCGGCTGGCTGCTGGCGGCATGCCCTCATGGTGACTATGCAGAGAATGGGCGATCTCTCACTCTGCGTGTCCCTGCAGGTGGCTTCTGGAATGGAGGGCATCCAGAGAAGGGATGATGATCTTTCCTCCTCCCTACCCCTGGGCAAGAGGCCGGGGAATGGGAGGGGGAGATGCAGCGAGGCAAGCCCACACCGCAAATAATCAAATTCGCAAAAGTGAAACCCACGAATGTGAAGGGAGAACTGTATATCCTTTGTTTTATATCTACACAACCTTTAATAAAACACTTCAGTCATAAGTTTCAAGGAAGTCATATTTCCTCACAATCTCTGGGTTTCTAGGAAGCTTGGAAGCAAACACGTGAAGAACTGATGAACCAGGGCAAGAACTGCATGTAGTGTATGTTTGACAAACAAATCATCCCAATACAACAATCCCGAAAGTCTACATACATCTGAACATGTCAACTGCTGACTTTTCCAAAATATATATTTTAGTGTTTAAAAATCAGTATTAATGAATACATCATTTAAAAATCTATCACCTTCTAATCAATTAACTGATTTAGCTGTCTAAATGAAATAGTTGAAAGGTCACGTATTCATACACACATAGATGCACATACACGTATTTGTCTGTCTGTCTGTCTGTCTGTGTGCGCGCGTGCGTGCACGCACGCACATGTCTTGTAAACAGTTTTTGTTAAATCCAAACATATCTGTGGGGAGCATTCAAAGAACTACCATGTCTTATGCACATCCAGTAGAAGTAATAAAAAAAATAAGTCAAACAGTACTTGTTTAAAAGTGCCATATTTCAAACTAGTTTTTTAAAGTCCCTCTGTTTCAAAATCACTTTGCCATATGGAATTTCAGGAACTGGGGAAAGCAGTTAAGGAAACACATATCTAACACATGTTGAACTGTACAGATTTTTATAGATACCAAACACTGCATCATCCTAAAACTCACATAATTTCCCTAGACTAAGCACCACACTCAAGATCAGTCCTTGGTAAACCTTGATAATTACATAACTGATGGAGTGGTATTTCTATCTTTTGAGGAAAACACACATAAATAAACACACTTGATGATCACAGGTTAATTGTACCTTGATTTTACTTCCCATCACAGTGTTTTGCACTAAAACAGACACACTGAACTTCCTGTTAAAAGTTCTACCATGAAATATATTTTACATGCATATTGCACTGAGCAGATCAATCATTATAATAGCCAGCAGGGCACATTCTTTACCACAAGGTGATATTGATTGTAGTGGTGGTTGTGTGCCTTCAAGTTATTTCTGGCAACCCTAACACAGGGTATTCTTGGCAGAATTTGGTCAGAAAGATTTGTCGTTGCTTTCCTCTGAAGCTGCCCACAAGGAAGATGGAACAAGCCTGTTTCCTGCTGCTCCAGAGACTAGGACACAGACCAACGGCCCTAAACGTCAGGAAAAGAAATTCCATCTGAACACTAAGCACAACTTCTTGGTGGTAAGAGCAGTCTGACAGTGATATGTGCTGCCTCAAAGTGTGGTGGAATCTCCTTCTTTGAAGGTGTTTAAACAAAGGATGGATGGTCATCTGTCAGGAATGCTCTGATGGTATATTCCTGCATGGCAGAAGGCAGTTGGACTCAATGGCTTTGGTGGTCTTTTCCTACTCTATGATTCTATGACTTGCCCAAGGTCACCTAGTGGGTTTCCATGACTGTTTGAACAGTCTCCCAAAGTCCCAGTCCAATACTTAAACCACTAAACTATGCTGACTCTTACTATAAGGAGGGAGCTTTAAAACCCCAAAACAATTTTCTCCAGCTCTGACAAAATATTTATTTATTCATTTTATATACCACTTTTCTCTGGGGAGGGAGAATTTTGTACGCGAGTATGCTGCTTGGAGAACCATTTGTGGTAAAAAGGTGGGATATAGATTAAAATTTACTCAACAGATGAATAAATAAAGGTACCCCATTCAATTCAAAAATATTTACTTTTGATAAGGCACATACAGGATTGTGCTATAACATAAATGTTCTGAATATCTGACAGAAAAGCCCATGAAGAGCATTAAAATCTCCCAAGCAAGAAGGGCTGGACTGCAGTTTTTTCCCACTGAAAGGGGCTCTGTTGTCCTTTTTCAAACTTCCACTCCGTGTGGAATTTGATCCACAGTACGGAAACTCACTTTCAGCTGGGAGAAAAAAACAAGGCAAAACTGTTAGCAATGTTTGGTACATGCTGGAGAGCCCCAAGTTATAATCTATGAATACAAGGAAAAGGATTCCCCAAGAAGACTGTTACTTGCCTCAAAACAAAGATGGAAAGGGAAGCATTTTGTTGCAGATACCAATGACACTGCTGAAAGTTTCTCATCAAAAATAATAACATTAATGAACGCTTTAGTTTGCTCTTAATACCAAACGAACTGGTTATACCCTTTTCCTCCTCATATCCGGCTTGTATACGAACAGGGCTCTCTTTTAGCCAATTAAACCTGTTGCAGCTGGACTCTCTAGCTAATTGAAGGCAGAAGCAAAGCTTTCCAAGTCCATCCATTTTCCTGCCAATGAAAAGTTGCATTCTTAAGCGCTCATTAGAGTGTCACTGTCACATACAAAGGCTGCTTCACTTCATGGTAAAGAAATGATGCCTCTCATCACTGACACCTCAATTAAAAGCAGTGCCAAACAACAAATGTTTTGGGATACAGGGCCTGGAAGAGATAGCAAGATACATTTCCTTGAAACATTTGGGAACAATCCTAGCTTCAAGTAGTTATAGCCTATCTTTTTGCTCATCTCCAATTTGAACTGTCACAGTCACAACTGATGAACCTATTGCAGTCAGACTACTGGTCTCAGAGCCAGTTCTGTAAACCAAAAGGACCTTGATAGCTACTGAATTTTAAAATCATACAGTTCCTGAGTATTTCTATAACCACCATAAGCTAAATTTGACTAAAGTCTGCTGCATCAAAACTCTGGGGGTTTCTGGGGATCATACCAATCATGAGATGGTAAAAGTTTACTTTAACATGCCAAGAAAAAAAAAATTAAGGCTTGAAGTAAAATCACCATACACAGACCAAATACATGGTAATGCCAACTTATATCAGCCACTGTAGAAATAGCTGGTGATGGTCATGTGCTCCTGAGCAACCTCCATTCATTTCTGCCAGCTTGGCACAGAAGGCTGTCTCTGTGGGATGAATCTATGAAGTACAGTAAAAACCTAGCACGTTAACTTTGTTCAAATACCACCTACTCAACTCAGCCATCTGACACTCAGCGTGCTTCAAAATCAATGAGAGAAAGGCAAACAGCCCCTTCGTTCATATATGGTATAGCAAATCATAAATACATTTTTACAGGAGAAACGGGAAAAATCAGCAATGCAATCTACAAATGCAATTGAGCTTTTCTTTCTGGCAGTTTATATATACTGTTTATCCTGGAGAGAAAAGAAAGATAAATATAAATGCTCTGCGTGATAAAACCAAGGGCTTGTTTTGTTAGATGGCCAGGAGAAGTCTTCCAATGGCACTAAGAAGCAGAACTCCATTGGAACTACAGGAACGAACATGCATCTCCCTGGAAAAGACACGAAAGACATTATACTCCCTGCCACTAAAAAAGAAGAGACAAACTGGGATTGTTCTTGTGCTGAAGATTTCTTGCTGGCCCTGAGTGTCTTCAAAACTCAGCCCAGCATCAGAAACAAGACTCACCTGCTTCCCTGAATCAGGAAAAGAGCAGTCAATGGCAGCCCCATAGTTTTGGTGGTTGTGAGGTTAGCCAAAATTTGTACAGTCAAATATATATATATGAGCAATTAGAATGGGCCACTGCCTGAAAGGAGCTTACTATGTAAATTTTTGATAGTGAAGGAGAGAACAGTAAGTGAACAATGAAAAAATGAGCCTTTGAAAGAAGTGAATATTAAGGTAGCCTTGATGGACAGCAAATATGTGCCCTTTCACCCTCCACCAAATCCTGGGGTGGTACTATTGTGAAAATGATGTTACATATCATTTCTCAAATAGTATCTAATCCCAAGACAACAGGGGAATGCTGCTGTATTCACAACAGAGCAACTCGTTACAATATAATACCATCAGCTAGTGAAGCAAACATTTCTCTTTTGTACAGAGGGTAAATAAGGCAGGAACAATATTTTTAACATGTACTCCGAAGGAGGGTCTGCCTTATTTCTGTTGCTTTGCCTAAGCCCTCAATTTAAAATGTTACATTATATAACTGAACTACCACAGAGAAGGGTTGTCAGCTTTGTATCAGACCTGTGACATAGGAGAAAAAGTGAAAAAATGGTTACTATACTTATGCCCAAGCCACCTGTAAAAGTTTTACAGTTCTCAGAAGATAAAACAAGAAACTGCTCTAGACATAACATCAAATATTCATGTTAGCAGCCCATTTGTGTCAGAGGCAGGCCAAAAGCCTCACAGCACAAGATTTGCACAGATTTAAAACTAGTGCTACATCACATAATACACACCACGACTACAATACACATATAATTTTCAATGTATTAAATTCAGCAAGCCCTTAAATGTTTATGCTATTATCAAGATAAAATTAAGTGCCCAATTCAGAAACCAAAGTCACTGATTTTATTTATCATATTTATATGCCGCCTTTCTCCCAGAGTAGGACCCAAGTCTGATGATGGTCTAAATTTCCAAATGTAGTAATTTAATAGCTATAAATGAAATACTATTCTCTGGGACAACAAAGACACCCTGCTTCTCGGCCCAGATCAAATTTAATAAATCCAAATTGGCTAATTAGTCTGAATTCAGTACTGCAGTTCAAAATTACTTACGTGGTCCAATAAGTCTTAAATTACTCTAGGATTAAATTATGCTACGTGTCGAAACACTCTCAGATTATGGTATTTAGGGTAATATCTATAAATAGAGGCCTTTCTTTTCTCTGTTCATGAGGCAGGGAAGGACATTTACAGCTTATTATCAGTGGTCACAGGCACTGAATGAGTAGAAATGGAAAAAGGAGAACAGGCTGCTCACCTGTAACTGTGGGTCTTCAAGTGATCATCTGTGAACTCACACAAATGGACTAACTGTACCTGTGCACTGCACTGGTCAGAACCTACTAGAGCTGTTATACAAGCACTTTGGCTGCAGCCCCTCCTCCAGTGGTACATATGACCACTCATGCTCCCACTCAAACCCTCAGTTCCATGGCTGCCAAAGCAGCGGCCCAGGAGCTAAGCATATTGAGCATGACAGAAGAGGGGAGGAAGGGTAGGTATTGTGTGAGTTCACTGACAACCACTCAAAGAACCACAGTTACAGGTGACCAACCTGTTCTTCGTGGTTTCTGTGACTCACACAAAGCTACTAACCCAGGTAGTGAGTCATACGACACGAGAGTACAACACTGCTCTCCCAGCCTGTAGTGTGTAATAAAGGTCAAAGGCTGAGACCAGGTAGCTGCCCCGCAAATGCCCTCCAAGGAAACACCCTTCAGAAAGGCCAAAAAGGCAGCCACAGTTCTTGTGGGATGGCTGCATACAGTCACAGGAGGGTCTCTTTTGGCTAGTCCATAGGCCAAGTGAATCACAGAGGAGATCCATTTGGAAAGACACTGGGCACAAACCAGTAGTCCCTTCATGTGGTTCAAAAAATAAACAAAGAATCTTTGGGACTGTTGAATATCAGCTGTTGTGTTAATGCAGAAAGCCATTGCTCTTCCAACATCCAGGCAATAAAGCATCCATTCATATTCTGAAGATGGATTCAGCATGAATGCAGGTAGTATGATCTCCTGGTTAAAGTGGAAAGGAGAGACCACTCTGGGAAGAAAAGAAATGTCCGGCCTAAGGGCAACTTTGTCCTTGTGAAAAAATAAAGTTTTTAAAACAAAACTTATTTCCTATAATGTAGTAATCTTATCCTATTAGCCAAGCTTTGCCACTTGAATTTTTATCTAAAGCTCAACATTACTGTTCTAAGTCTGCTGTTGCTGTGTGCCTTCAAGCTGTTTCCGAATTATCATGGCCCTCAGGCAAACCTTTCCCAAGGTGTTTTCTCGACAAGATTTGTTCAGAGGTTGCTTTTGCCTTCCTCTGAGGCTGAAAGAGTGTGACTTGCCCAATAAGCCAGTAGATTTCTATGGCCAAGTGGGGATTGGAACCCTGGTCTCCAGAATCACTGTCCCACACTCAAACCACTATACCACACTGGTTCAGTTTATTATTTTCAGTTTATTATTACTCAACTGCAGAGAGCACAAGTACCATTTCTCTACCTACATGGTGACATACATTCTTTTAACACCTGCTTCTGGATACACAGGAAGCCCCAAACGATTAAGATCAAAACCTCAACCTACTGCATCTCACTGTGTAGGAACAAAAAGATAGTAGTGTATGCCCTATAAAGATGCACAGAATTTGCCTCTTAAAAAGACCTAGTAAGAACAAGTTGTTTTCCATCAACTAGTAAAACGGCTATTGCCTTTTTGCATGGCCTGTGGATTTCCCACAGGTATTTGATAGTCATTGCAGAGACACTGGTTTGATTCAGCAAGACTTTTATTTCAGACTTCTTTTCCCAAAAAAAGAAACAAAAAAAGACAAGACTCTTATGATGCTGTTTTGTGTCCAATGAAAGTGTCTCTTTTTCACAGGGATAGCCTCACACCAGAGCCCTGGCAACTGGATTAATTTCTAGGTGGTTGGGAGAGAAAAGACAGAATTACTACCAGGTGGATGGATTTCTCTATTATGATCTTGGATCCTTTCCTACTTGTATGACTGACACTTGAGGATACCTCTAACTCAGCCCCACCCCAGCCCTCTCCCTCGCACACACACAGAACCCTCTGCCTAACCCTTTCAAGTCAGTGTGGAAAAATGAATTATGCAGGAGCATTGTGAATAAAAAGTCACAGAATTTCCAAAGGTGTTTTAAAAGGATTTTTCATGTTTTTTTTGCTGTAATGATGTTCAACTACTGAATATGCATTCTGTGTACTGCCAGGCAAAGAACACCACTCTTTTCAATATCCGATTCAATCTGGAATTCTGCCCATTTTCTTTCAGGCAGACTGGGCAAGTCACGTATAGCAAGGGAAAAATGAAGCCACTTCTCTTCCATTGTTGATGTAGAAAGAATCTATGGAATCCATTTAAATTCCCAGTAAAGTCAATGGGCAGAAAAACACATCAAGTTCTGATAAAATTAGTTTTCTTCCTACTTCCAAAAATCCTCAAACCTAAACCAATACTCAAAGGAATGAGGCTAATTAATTATTCCATCTGGATGTGAAAGTAATCTAAAGTCAGCATGCTAAACAGAAGTCAATATATGAATGATCTCAAATCAGATTTAGAGACACAGCCCCAATTTAGTACACAGTGCATGTATTGCAACATATAATGAGAAATTGATCCTAAGGGTGAAAACACAGAATCACAACCTTACGGAAATGGCATTGGATCAATGAATAACAATACCAGATTGATCCACCTGGGATAATAAATGCATCCATGTTCCCACAAACCACTAACACAAATTGGAAATCATACTGTGCAACCTTATGTTAAAAAAAACTATCTACACTATACTATTCAGTACTTGTAACTATCTTCAGTTACTGAACTATTGTGGGAGAGATTCCTCACTTTTAAGAAACAACAATGGGGTTGGGGGAAATGCCATATTCTCAAAATGACTAGGTAAATGTAAACAAATCAGAACAAGCTTTGAACTGCAAGATCAAACACATTAGAACCACTAAGAGTAGAGATCATACTGATATCATAAAATGATGCCCAGAATCTGCTACATGTGCATTATGAAACTAATGCCAGTATAACAGCAAATACCACAAGGTATTGTGTACATAAACAATTTTGCATACTGATTCATTTTTTTTATATAAATCACCCTAAATACTATATCAAAATATGAGTATCTAGCAATAGATTTGCATTTAAACACAAGTGTGATAGTCCTAGGTAGCCAGGAATTTCATAGAAACAATGGACACACAGAATCTCACACAGGTAATCTGGTGAGCCAGTGCCTGAGGAATGAAGCACTTTGCATCCAACACAGAACAGGCTAGTATAAAATACTGCAGCTAGTTACTTTTGTGTGATTATTTACAAGGTAGTAACAAAGTATAACTTGGTAAGAATGATATCACAATGAGTTCGGGCAAAAAAAAATCATGATTCTCCAGCAATCACTGGCCAATTTCCAACTCATGTAGCGCAACCCAGTTCTAGTACTAAATGGACCTCCCTCTAGTCCTTCTGGTCTTGAGCCATGCTATAGATTCAGGATTATTGGACATCAATGAATTAGTCTTAATTTTTTTTACAAAACTTCTTTTTTTTTAGTCCTTGAATCCCCATGGTGACAAATATGAACAAACTGTGAACCATGGGGATTCTCACATTTTTTTAAAAAAACAGTTAAGACTGGTGTTAGCTTATTCTCCCCAAAATAAAAGAATCGACCCAGGATCAGCCTAAAAGTATTATGCTATTGTGTCATTCATGATCTTACTTGCTGTCACCACAAAGTGAACTTAGCTGAGGAAAGTAATAATAGATTTATAATACAATACCCCACATGCTAACGAATCACAGAGAAACATGTATCTCATTCCAATACCAAACCACACGCCCTGCAGGCCATCTGCCATAAGCAAATATTTGTTAAGCAATGATAACTTAATTCACTTAGGAATGTCAGAACGACAGGACACTTTATTTATTAAAATATTCGAAATCTCCTTTCATTCTTTTAGTATACAACAGTATGATTGAAAGTAAAACTCACTAACAGGAAGCAAATACAATAAAACAGATGGATCACTTAGTTTCTAGAGCCACAGGCTAACCTTTTTAACTGTACAGGTTTCTGTGAGAAAAAAGACATACTGACACCACACACAGCAGCAGCATGTTTCACTAGGAAAGGTGGTACATTTGAAGGTAAACCTCTACCTGCAAATCCTCATATGAGTGATCTGCAGTATATCAATATGGATTTCTCTGTCCCAATTCTATAACAATCCAAATTTATATTGATAGAACACAAATGCAAGAGACAGCCAGGTCAATCATAAAATTCACATTCCATGTCCATACTGAAGTAATACCTTCATTAAGCCAGCACAAAAATTGATGTTAGCTTTCTAAAAGAATATTGTCTTCATTAGATAAAGACAGTTAAAAACATAATAAATGGGGATAACAGGAATTTTAATATGGAAGGAAGATGACGTCCACCAAGTTTTGATACTCACAGCTAGTTCCTGTACTAGGCTCCTGTTACAAGAGTCTGAGCTTGGAGTCTGAGCATCCCTGCTCCACGAGAGATTGGGTCATTTGAAGAAGGTGGTCAGGAGCCCAAAGTAGAACAAAAACAAGCTTATTTTCTTCTGATTTGCCTTGACCAGACATAAAGACTAGGAATCCAGCCTTGCCTACCATACACTTTCCCACCCACTCCCCAAGATTCATGCCAATTCAAGGTTCAAACACAACTGTCAGTTTTGAAGCTCTCAGACCGATTTTGTAAATATCTTAGAAGTGGATAGATTTTGTACTGTCTCTCACACAATCTTACCAGTTTTTGTAGATTACTTACCAATCCAAGCAGCATCAAAGTTTTTGCACTTAGGGACTGTGTTGTACAAAGAACTGAGCCAATATTCCACACAGAAACCTGTATGTCTCAGGCAGTCCTCCTGTCTGAATATTAAATCCTTGGGGGAAGAAAACACCCCAAACTATAAGAAAACTACTCACAACACTAAAAGCCAGGGCTATATTAACCTAAGGTTACTATGATATGTGCCTCTGACTAGATATGAGTAATTCTTTATTTTAATTGCACAGAATTTTTAATATATTCACAGTCAATATTTCAACTGAAAGCCCAGATCCTTTTAGCATACTATGCCAGTGTAATTATGCTGCCTTAGGCAGTAGTGATAGGTAGAAAAAAGGCTATACGCTCAGCAGCCAGTGGCCATGAAAGAGACAAGGCACTGGAGAAATAACCTGCTCAGGGCTGACAGATTTGTCTTCCTTTATCATCTTTATCATTCCTTTATTACCTTTCTAGAATGAGAGGACCCCAGATCCTTTATCACTTTTCTAGAATGAGAGGAGCTCAGAGCCAGCATGGTGTAATAGTCGGTGCCACCACCTTGGAGACTAGTGTTTGATTTCTGACTAGGTCATGGAAATCCACTGGGGGACCTTGAGCACATCACACAGTCTCAGCCGCAGAAAACCTGGTGGTACGTTTGCTTTAGGCTTGTCAAAAGTTGAAAACAACTTGAAGGCACACAGCAACAACAACTGCAGTCCTCTGCTTGCACTGCCATCCATTGTCCTTTTCACAGTGTTTATATACTTTGCGTCTTAATTGACAGTTCTGATCTTCACACTCATGCTTAAAACAATACAGTAGAATTAACTTCTATTTTCATTTAAAGATTCAGACTGAAACTGATTTCCAATCAGCACTTACTAAACTGAGGGCAGAGCTATAACTTGAGCCCAAGCCTCTTTGGGGCTTATCTGCATTATAATTTGTCCCACTTTAAGCTAACAGAAGTGATTGACTGCATTATTTGTACAATCAGGACAAAATATTAAAGAACCTGCTGTACTAGATCAAAACATCATCAAAGTTTAGAAACTGCAAAATCCTTGGACAGAGGTCTGTTTTTTGCTATGCGAAACTCAACGTACATAACATCATTATGAAATACAATTAACCAGCCCCCTGTTTTCAACAGCAGCCAACCTTCTGAGAGCTGAGATATCAGAGAATTCTTCAAACACAGATGGCAGGTTACTCATTTTACACATTCTCAAAAAATGTCCCCCTTTGACTTCCTATCTCCTTTGATAAAAGAAAAGATTTTGAGTCAGATTGGCTTGTTCACTGTCATGTTTGCAATGCCTTTCATTTATTTGCACAAATGAGGCTTTCAAATAGAAAACCAATAACCCATTTCTTGCATTATAAATATCTATATAAAAAGCAACCAGAAAGAAGCCATTTCCTGCTGCAGCTGTTATTTACAGAACTTGAAATGCCCTGGAAGAGAAGATAAAAATGTTTAGCGGTCTGGTAAACACCGTTTCTTGTCTGTTGCCAATTTTAAAGCATGAACCTAACCAGCAAACGTTTAGGGGAGGATAGCATATGCATGCACAACTATAGGCATAAGGACTCTTCCTCCTTCCTTCCATCTGCAAAAGCAGTTAGATAGGAAGGCCCAACAAAGAAGATCAGAGGAAACTCCACAGGGGTGGAAGAAAAGGAATTCATTCACCCCATTCCGGTGCATTCTTTGTTCAGTATAAGTGATTCATTACCATATGCCGGATCCCAACAATCTCAACAAGGCAACAATCAACTCCAATGCTATCAAAAAGGCAAAAAACCCCTCAACCTAGGCATCTAAAAATATGTTTTGAATGTGGACATGCCCTCAAATGCGTCTGCTCCACTGCAACCTAGGGGAAAGGATATTATGAGAGTGGTATTTCTACATACGTTTCTTGTTAGCAAGTGGTAGACATGTATATGCTCAATTGAGGTCTAGGTCTTTCATTTTTATCTTTACCCACAAAAAGCAGTCCAATTCCCAAAATGGCTTTGTTCACCAGTGGGCTTCAAGACAAAAAGTTAACAAATAGAGGAAAAGTTCCACATTAAGGAACATTTTACTGACATCCATAGCACAAAATTTTTATCTCCCAGATTTTCTCTATCCTGCCAGTTCCTTAATTTTCTCCAGCTCTTTATACCTATTGATTATTATCTTCAAAAAGTCTACAGCACATCCCTACTCTATAAGGACAGCATCTGCTGTAAGCATATAGAGAAGAAAGTGGATCTTCAAGAAAAGGCACTTAACAGCTAGAAATAGATCATTCCAGTATTATGTACACAACTGACTGCAAGCCATCTAGATCTCCAACATAAACAAGTTACCATATCTAACTAACAATTTCCCAAGGTTCTTAGAAGCAGCAATTCACATTACCTTTCCACAAAACTAGATTACCAACTCTAGATTATGGAGTTGGATTAGTCAACTGAAAGTTGAACAATCAGAAAAATTGGAGCTTTAAACAAGAATCTCACAAAATAAAGTTCCATACCTGTTTTATCTGGGCAAGATTCATGCATTCTTCCATTGCTGTCACAAGTAGTTTACTGGGTAACTAACAGAACATTTCATGTTATGTTTTGAAGACCTCCCCAAAACATTAGACTAGCAATAAATGCATCAAGACAAACCAAAGATTTGTTCAGCTATCCTTGCAGTTAAAGGTGATACAAACATATAGATCTACTAAGCAACCACACCCAGCTGGGTTTCCTGCCTGTTTATTCATCTTTGCTTTATCTGGGTTTAGGTGCATAGGCAGTGAGAGAAGAAAAACAAAATGAAGCCTCCGCTCCAAGTGAACTCCCTGACTATTACAGAGATTACCAGAACACGAATGAATGTCAGAGATGGAATATAAAGTATTAATTTGCCTTTACAAAATGAAAGTGATGTGTGGTCAAAAGCTTCAACAACCAAGAAGTACCTCAACTCTACAAGACATTTTAAGTGATTAAGCTGCAAGCTTTAAAGAACATATCTTCTCTCTCTGAACGGATTAATCTGAACTGCACCTACTTTTCAATTCAGTCAATTAATCAAGAATCACCTGAAACAGAGAGAGAGAGAACCAGTTAATTCCACAAAGAAAAGGGTATATTCTAAAAACTGGTACGGGAACTGAATGGAAACCAGTTTCATAATAAATTTGCAGTTATTAATGCCTATGGGGCTTTTTTTTTGACACCAAGAAATATGCAGAATTGGTCACTGTGCCTGCTATATACATTTTTTTTCCAAATAGGCCTCAAAACTCTTCTTTACATTCCTTCTCTGTTATGCTACTTTCACCACAGCCTCAGCTACCTTGGGAGACAGGAACACGAAATTATTCTCAGTTTCCTTAGAAAAGCTTAGCTCATGCCATTTGTACTTTAAATATTTAATCACTAGGAACTCTGCATCCGTTTTGCTGTAAGCCATTCCACTTTTAACAGTTGGCTTCTTTCATATAAATATCTACTGATCTGTCTTACCATAAAAACACAGACCTATAGTAAAGCTCTCCTGCAATGTTTAATTTTAGGGTGCAAATTACTTCTGGGGCACAAACATGGCTCTCTTTGGGAAAAACCCTGTAAGAACTGAAGGGTATCAGACTAGAGGTAAGAGCCAGGTATCTAGGTTTTACTAGAAGGCCATTTGCCAGTGCCGGCCTCAGCTGACAAAGCAAGCAGTGTGTGTGTGTGTGTGTGTGTGTGTGTGTGTGTACACATGCCTTCAAGTCACTTGTCAACTTAGGGCAACCCCATGAATTTCGCAGAGTTTTCATAGGTAAGGAATACTCACAGGTGCTTTTATTAGTAGCTAAGATAACTGTAGCTGCAAAGAGCTGACATGTGTCACCATGCAACTGTGATAAGAAGCCAGATACCCCATATTCCCACATCCTAGAATCACAGAATCATAGAGTTGGAAGAGACCACAGCGGCCATCCAGTCCAACCCCCTGCTATGCAGAAACCCACATCAAAGAACTCTCAACAGATGGCCATCCAGCCTCTGTTTAAAAACCTCCAAAGAAGGAGATCCCACCACACTCCAAAGCAGCACATTCCACACACAGAGTAAACTGAGGTACGAAATCTCTTTGCAAGCTTCCAAGACCACAAATCTCATGGTAAGATTAAAAAAAAAAAGGCAGGGGAAAAAAGTGAGGAAGGTGATAAAGTCTCTTAAAATCACACAGTCTGCATGCTGTATGGAGATGTTTTGGAAAGACATGAAAATGTGAGCGAACTATCAAATTAAGTTTATCAGGTTACACCCTAACGGTCCCTATGTTCAATGGGAACAGGAAAGGCAGTAAAATGCAGCGCACTTTGATTCTTCTTTTTGAAGATTCTTCTCCACTTTACAAATTCACAACTGTCTCTACCCAGTACTAAGATCTGGGGGTATTTGCGGCAGAAACATTTAATCTTTTTGATTCTTTGTTTTTATTTTATGTTACTTTTAACAGTGGCAGAGGTAGTGAGAGGATGTACCTCCCAAGATCTCCTAGAGGGCTAAAGTGGCCCCTAGTCTCCCACAGTTGACCAGTCCTGCTCTATATTATGAGGGCTAGAAATAAAATTAGGCTTTTAAATCAACCAAAATTAGTCATGGTAACTGCATGGTAAGGATGAGACAATTAGGGATATGAAGTCTTTCTCTGCTGTACCTCTACTGAATAGCTACATTTGTTAGTCTCCAATTCATATAAAAACCAAGGGACAGGCACAATGGCACAGGACAAATTCCAAAATCTATACTGTGAGTAATTCCTTCATCAGAACAACTGAAGGACAGAAAAATCTTTGTGCAAGCTTTGGAGACCAAAAGGTGTCGGGCAAATATATCCAAGAAAAGCAAGAAGAAAGGAATGGTGGGGACATACCAATATTAAATCTGGGTACAGACAGAGCCAGCATGGTGCAGGGGTTTGAGCACTTGATTATGGCTCTAGAGACCAGGATTCAACTCCCCACTCAGCCATGAAAACCTGCTGGGTGAAGTCATAGTCTCACAGCCTCAAAAGAAAGCAAAGGAAAACCCCATTGGAACAAATCTTGCCAAGAAAACCCCATGACAGGTTCTCCTTAGGACCTTCATAAGTCAGAAATGACTGGAAGGCACATAACTGCAGCAAATCTGGATACTGTAATGATATATTATAGGATAAAAGATTAGCAGACTATCTATTTAAAGTCTTTATCCTCTACCATGCATCTACACAGGCAAAGACACACAAACATATTCATACTGAAACAGAGAAGCAGAGATCACAATACCTTCTCAAGATCTGTTATGGGCTTCTAGTAGCCACATTCAGTAAATTCTTGGACCTTCGCACAAGTCTCAGCTCATATTATTCCACCTATGCCCAGACACTGTCCCCTTCAATGTCTTCTAAGTACTAAATCACTCTACAATTTGACAACACTTCCCAATGCAGCAAGATCTCAAATAAGGTTGTTGCCGTTGGGTGCCTTCAAGTCTTTTCCAACTTATGGCGACCCTGAAGCAAACCCATCATGGGGTTTTCAGGAGCTGAGAGGGTGTGACATGCCCAAGGTCACCCAGTGGCTTTCCAAGGCTGAGTAGGAAATCGAACCCTTGCCTCCGGGGTCATAGTCCGATGCTCAAACCACTGTACCACCCTGGCTCTCTCCAAGTAAGAGACACAACCCAACATCTTGTGTAATATTAGACACAAAAGTTATTTGCAAAACATGTGTAATTTACACCTATGGAAACTCATGGGATTTTTTTTAATCACAACAGCTTAGCCTGCTATCTCATGCAGAGATACAAATATGAAACAAATAAGAAACATGGTTCATTGGCCTCCTCCTCCCTAAAAGAGGGCCATGTGTCATCAAAGTGATAATCAGCAGTGCGAAAGCAGTCTATGGGCTGCTGCATTAGTCCCCAGGGCTTCAGAAGAAACCTCTGAAGAAGTTTCTGAGTGCAAAATATATTTATTCCAGAGCCACAAAAGCCCTCACAGTACAAGGAAAAGGATGCTGACTAACAAGCAGCAGGAAGTGCTGGGCACACCAAGGGGTCCAATTAATGCAAGCACCAAGATCTCATTGACAGGGACAGTGCTGTGAGTGCACAAAAGGATGTGCCACACAAGAGGTGAAAAGATACACTTTGAAGAGAAGAAACAGAAGAAATGCTTTATGACCGCCGTAATTGCCTTATTACTCACTCCTCTAGTGAAAAAACAGAAAAGCAAGCAGGAAAATAATGGCGAGTCACAGTCTAAAGTTCTGCATACGAATTGTGCCTTGGTGCCTTGGCTATATATCCCTAGTGGGGTAATTACATTCCAGCTGACTTTAAAAGTTCCCTGCTCCACCTGATGTCATTTTCCAGTTACTGTACTGCAGTGTCACATCTTTTAAACAAGCTACTGTACCATGAACTGCTTCTCACTCTTTTCAGTGCTTCAGGTTTTCTCTCTGGAAATCATATACCCTTCTCCAAAGCCCTCAAGTGGAACCGTGGCTGCTTCTTCAAGGTGAAAAATGGATATTCTGCAACCTGGAAAGGCATGTTTTGCAAGACTCTTTCAAACAAGCTAAACAAATCATTACATTTACTGAAATGCTGAATGATTTAATAGACTGTGAACATTCATTTGTTTCATTTATTCTAAGCACAACTATACAAGCAGGACACCAAATCAAATAATGAAGTTGACCAAAGAAATGAGATGATATCCAAAAAGAGGACTGGGGTCCAAAAAAAGTAGAAAAACTAAACACAGACCTTTCTTTATAGAATGCAGGTGGGCAAGAAGGAGGAATAGCCAATTACAATAGGAATGGCTTGCAGATGTTTTCAACGGCAACTCCCCCCATTGCTAGACAGGATAGTCAATAGTAAAAACTGCTTCAAGTTATAGGTCAGCTGGTGGGCCACATGATTCCCACTCTTGCTACTAATAGAGTTTTGCATGCAGAAGTCCCAAGTTCAATCTCCAACAACTCCAGCTAAGAGAATTCCAGGTAGCAAAGATGGGAAAGTTTCAGTGCTAGCTTCTGGACAGGCAACAATAACAACAGAAGATAATACTAGACTTGACGGATAAATAATATGACTTGGAATTAAGGTAACATTTTGCCGGCTAGCAGCAAAGCATTATCTATTTAAAATACTGCTGCTGTTGCTGTGTTCTTTTTAACTGCCTAGGATGTGTTTTTTGGAATTTCTACCTCAAGAATTTTATTTCTCATGGCCTTTCACATGATGCGTCTGGACTTGGAACCATTTTGATATTATTCTTCTGTTGCATCTCAGGCAGCAAAGGATCTTTAATTAAATTAATAAAAAAAAGTCAACATCTTAAATTTGTTTAATCTTTCAGGCTTTATACAACAGATAATATTCATGTTGGAGAAAGACCAATGCTCATTTTCAGAAATCACACACAGGCAGCTCTTGAGGGCATCAGCACAGGGTCTTTACCTGAAAGGGTATTCATGCCAACAGCGTCTCCTTGTCAACTGGACAGATGACATGTTCAAACTGACTGCAGTGTATGAGCTTCCTGCAAGCTATGTGTTTAGTATTCTACTTGTGGTTCTCAAACTTGAGTCTCCAAATACTATTGGATCAGGACTTCTGTCACCTTTACCCAGCACAGTCAGCAGTCACATATGAAGAGAGCTGTAATCCAGTATCATCTGGGGACATAAATTTGAGAACCACTATCACACAATTACAGTTATCTGAACATGCATAAATAAGCCATAATCTAGTCCTGAAGCTGTTTGGTCCCCTTAGAATCTATGTTTCTTAGAAATCTGAAACTCCACTAGAATCCAAGATTCTTAAGGGAGATTTACACAGTCCTAAGTAAGCATGGTACCCCTAAAATGTTAAATATGACCTCCTTTCTCAACATCTACTGTTCACCGCTTTCTAAGCATCAGCAACTTTTCCAAATATTTTTAGCTCTTAATTTTTTTAAAAAACTATGCCAGAGAAAAAAGGCTATATTATGGAGTTTGTTTTCACCAACATTATGTTTTTAGGAAAAAAGTTACGACTACAATCCAATCAAATGGTGAGTACAGGGCTTGGCATTTCTCCCAGGAAAGCTAGTTCCCTCCAGTGGTATCAGACTATAATACCCATAAGTCTCAGCCATCATGCCCACTGGTCAATGATTGTAAGAACTGTAGCTTGAAATATTTGGCAGGCGACAGGTCAAGGAAGGCTGCTCTGAAAAGAGCTCTGCTGAATCAGACCCAAGGTCCAGGTAGTCCAGCATTCTGTTTCCTCATGATGGCCAATCAGATATTTCTAAACCATCCTCAAGCAGAGCTTGAAAATAAAAACCTTGTCAGCACATTCGTTCTTGAAGGAAGGTAAAACAACCTTGCAGAACATCAATAAGCTTCGGGTAATACTTGCCACAAGGAAACTTGCTGCCATCCCAAGAGAGTCAACGTGAGCAATGAAATGGAAGAATTGATTTCAAAAGAGGAAGGGAAACTTGCTGACTTTTGATAGCAAATCCAGTTAATGAAGCACAATGTAACATAAGCCAGTATGTTCTCTTCCCCGCCACCCATCTCCACTGTTCTGACTTCACTAAACCAATGCCCACAAACACAAGAAATACCTTCCATGAAATCCTCTCTCCAGTGTCATAGCTCCACAAAAGGAAATTCCCCTTCCATCATGTATGTCTCCTCTCTCAGAAAGTTAGATTTATGACAGGAAGAATGTGACATTTTGCAGAAGGAATGGAGAAAGATGACAACAGTGACATTTAAGCATATATACACACTATATTGGCAATGACTTTTCTTTTTCAAAAATTGCACCCTCCCTCTGACTTCTCAATGCAGCTTTCAAGGTGGCTGAACTATAGCAATAAAGTCAATTTAACACATGTTAGCATGCAGAATCTTCACTGTGCAGTCTATCTCACCTATAACCAACAGATGAAAGGTTTGGACTTCCAGCGTATATCATCACTGAGATTACACACCCTGTATAACTATACACAGTTCAAAGGGATTCATAGGCATCTCTATAATAATACCTAAACGCTGTCATCTCCAACTGATTATTGATAAAATACAATGTTTTCTCATATAAGTAAATGCTGATAAACCTTGTGATTACTGGGACAGAACAAGAGCTAATTAGAACAAGAGCTAATTAGAACACTTGAATTTTCCCTCACACCTCTGCAATGCACTAGATGAAGAGTTACTCATTTAAACAGCTGAGATTCTCCACCTCATCTATTCTTATATGATAAGAACACCAACAATGACTGTTTATCCCACAGACATCTGCATATGGTGACATCTTATGCTCTCCAGCGTCTGTTAGGGAGAACCAGGTTGGTGAACAGCCAGAATAGGATTTGCAATGGTGGCTCCACAGATTGGAACTATATTCTTAGGAGTCACTATCAGTTCCTTTTTGTGGTCTTCAGATAAACACTGAAGGTGCCTGTTTGTTTGTTTTAATGAAAGGGCTTTTCAGTTTGAATTTATTCTGATTAAATGTTTACACAATACAATTTTTTTTTCTGCTTTTTGTTTGTGTGTGTTTGTTTAAAAGATTTTTGAATTGTCCCTGCACTGGTCAATTGAGTTCAAGGCAATTTACAGTAAAACCATAAAAAGAGTGAAACGCAACAACTGCAAATCAAAATACTGATGAAATGCAAAACAAAGGAATCTTCTAAAAATGAATGGCGGCATTTAATACAAAAAGCTCAGTGCAACAATACAGTGTACCTTCTGTTTGTGTGACCTCTGCACACATGAATGCAAGGTCATGCGAAGCCTCATGTCCCATTATCGCCAACAGATGTGACAGTGCATGCCAGTGCAGGTGCATGCACATTGTGTCTACACTGTATCCATGAAGATAACGGGGTGGAACATTTGAGTTTTTTGTTTTACATGAGGGTCCCTGGAATGGAACCCCCGCATATATAGATGGTGCACTATATTGTTTTTAATAGCTGTCTGCCAATAAAGGGACAGCGATCTTAACTTCCTAAAGTTCCACAACTAGATGCTAATATGCTAGAAGAATCTACCTTTATCTGTCATCAGCCTCACCTTTGTAGGATGAGAGAGATCTAAGATGTCCCTGGAAAGCGCAAAGCAGATTCATACAGAAATGGTCAACTTCTCAGACATCATAAAGCCCTGAACAGAGTTTGGGACCCCAGTAAGAACCAGCACTTTGAATTAGTCACAAAAACAAACAGAAAGCCGGTGACACTCTTTTAAGATCGGCGTTATGAGAATCTATAAAACGCAGACAAGCTAAAAACGTGTCTGTCAGATTTTGCACTAGCTGTAGTTTTCCAAACAGTTTTTAAAAAAAGCCCTGCAGTGAGCATGTGACAGTCAGCCAAAGATGGATTATTATAGCACAGATCACTGTGGCCATGTCCCCCATTCCCAGAAAGATAAAAAGCAGATGCAACAACCAAATGCAAGCTGGACCATTCGGAAGCAACACTTGTACGCCTGAGGCCCCATTCAAAACGCCTTGAGAGTACTTTTGGAATCTTGTTTTAATGGTCCTGGCAAGACATGCAGCAGAGTGATATTACACTGGTTTCACAAACAGATCTATACCCATTTCGCAAACAGAAAATGTTGCTTCAGTTCTTCCATTACTGTCCCTGTGCAATAGCTTGCACAAATATCATATGACTAAGTACAGAAAGCTGCAGCAAAAACATGTTCAGCAAAAACATACTGTTAACGGAACACTCTTGTACTAATGTTTTAACCATAACGCGTGTCTTCGTGGTGGAAGAATGTGTCGGAAATTACAAGATGTAAAGTCCATAGCCTGAACAGACCATAGTGACAACAGGTAGCAGAGAGAACAGAGACCAGCAACAACAGAGTTCTGTCAAGCCTGCATGCTATGAAACTACTAGTTCTAAGGTGTCGTCCGAGGATGGTGAAGGGCTTCTGAGAAGACTCTCTTGAGAGTCCTCCTTCCTTTTAAAGAGCTGAGGAAATTAGCATTACAGGGAATAACAGAACTAGAGAATTCCACAACAGGAACACCGCATTTGGGGAAGGGGGGCTGCTCACTTTTATTAAGGCCAAACAGGACTTTTTCTAAACAATACCTGCCTTGTAACTTCCTCTTGGGAAAAAAACAGATGAGGAGATAAAAAATGAACCCAAACACAGAGAAATGGCAAAACCATACCACTCCCCAAGGCTTAGGCAGTGCTACTGGGAGAGAAACTGGTGTGGAATCCCCATGAAACTCACCCTTAAATTAGAAGCATTAAAAGAGCACATCATCAGAAAACAGGGTGTCAAAAGACAGGGCTTTCCTGAATAGGAATGAAATACACTATATCATTTCTTTCCTGAATAGGAATGAAATACACTATAGCATTGCTTATTTTACACATAGCTATAATATACATATACCAGTCTAAAAAGGTACAGAGATAATGCTGGAATTCTTTTTAAAACAATTTAAAGCACTCTGGCAGCTAGCACAGCAAGGTGGCTGGTGGTGGTGTACTGAAAGAGGTGGGGAAGCATTCACAGGTCATTTTAGGAAGCCTCTTTCAACCCTAGAAGAACAAACTCAGCAGCAACAGCAGAAAACGGCTTTTTTAAAAGAGGGGGCCACAAAAAACAAGAACAATTTGTTTCAGTTCTCCAAAGTCAAATATTATAAAGGTTTGTAAACACATAGAAGGTTGAGGACAGAACAACATTTGCAAACTCCCATTGTTGTAAATGTAACACCAAACTCTTGCAAATGATAGATTCTGCTCCAGATCTGGAAAAGTATACTCTGTCACCCTCAGGGAACACCACTGATTAAAATAAACTTAGCTGGTTCCTCTCAGAAAAGGAACATTCCAACTCAGGCAAACATAAGCCAATCACAGACGAATAAGAATACCACAGAAGAAAGGAGCAGGGTTCCAGTTAAGTTTAATAAAATTAACATTTGAACATGTCAACACCATCCCATAAAAACGATCCCTTTTTCAGCCATACTTGTCCTTTAAAAACCTACCTAAAACAAATGCCTCATTAATAGATTTAATTAATGGAGTATATTTTTTAAAAAACATACTAGTATGGTTTTTTTAGCAGCTAGCAAAAGGGAAGAAAAACAATAAAGGTTGAAAATAGAAAGGGTAAACATTGTGGTAAACAGGGAAGGAAGGTTCATTTATTTCACTTGGAAACAGCACACAAATTTCAATTTTGTGCTGAAGAAAATATAAGAGCCCCTTGTTACTAGAAAAAGGGGTAGAAGAGGAAGCTCAGACAGACATCACAGTAATGCTATCAACATTCTCACTGCTCATCCTAAAAGTATAATGATTTTCTAGAAAAAAAATTCTGTGTACTCCCCTACAGATCTAGTTTGTTCACTCTTCTGTATTTCTGTGCTGGCAAAGGAGTACTCCATTAGAGTACATTTTTTCCTCTTTTTTTTTATAGGCCTAGAATCAGAAAACTGTTGCATATGAGGTCTGGTTCTTCTTCTTCTCCTCAGCCCTGTACCGTCTGCACTGAAAAGCAACTGCGCTTTTGAGGATCTCAGGCAGAAAGGAGGCTTTGACATCACAGTTGCTTTATAACTGGAGATGCCTAAACCTACGTTCCTCTACATGCAAAGCACAGTTTTCCCCCTCATATACAGTGAGTTGGATGTGTGTGTGCCAGCGGAACTGAAGGAAAAAGGAAAAGGTTCAAATCTTCTTTGATTTGGGGAGGATCACTATCAGGTTTCGGATAACAGCACTAACCTAAAGTACCAAGAACAGAGTACAGTCAGCCCTCTACATTTGCAAGTTTGACTTTCATGGATTTGATTATTTGTGAGTTTTTCCAACCCCTGCTTCCCTCACCTCAGGTGCTTCTTTTCTGGGGGAAACCTTCCCCCTCGGCTGCTGCAATCAGGCCTCAACTTTAGAACCTCATCTCTGATCCTCCTCCTCCTCCTCCTCCTCCTCCTCCTCCTCCACCACCACCACCAGCAGCTTGGTCAGTTGACGACAGCTGGCAGCCCAATTTCTCAGCATCCCAAACCCTCTTTGAATGCCCTCCCCATATGAGACGGGTGAGAGAAAGGAAGTACCTGGGAGCTCACTCTCCCCACCATGTCTCAGCCCCTTCCCACATACACACAGACACACAGACACATTTTGATATCTGCAGTTCTTCCACTTTTGCTGTAGTCCTGGGTCCCTAATCCTGGTGAACGTGGAAGGCTGACTGTAAAAGATAGACACAGCATGAGCCAAAAGCAAGATGTGGTAATCCTCAAAATACAGCGTGTATAATATGCTGCAGTGCAGAGCTCTTCTGGGAAAAAAAAGTCATTTCCTGGTTTCTCGAACAAACATTTTTTTTTCATCCATCAGAACACAGGATGTGATATAGACCTCTCAGAAAATGAAACTTACTCCACACAATCCAGCACGCAAGGACGCGCGCACACACACACATACACACCATGCAGGAATAGAAGGCTGATTAGCTTATACTACATCTACATTCAGTTTCAGTGCCCTGCCCTCACTGCAACACAGCAGTTTGTTTTCCAGCACAACATGTGTTTGGCTTCCAGGGCTTTTATTTATTTATTTATTTAAAGTTTTTCAAGGGAGACAATTTTATTGGAGTCCGGAGACTAAGCCCCAGTAATGTCAAGACTTCCTGAAAGCTGTTCTTGCTCAAGCAGCCACAAGACTCTGCAGGGGCTACAAAATGATAAAGTGAAGGCAACCCAGGCAAAGTCCTCTGAAAGAAAATATACTAAGCAAAAAAAAGGGACTTCCATAGTCACAAAAAGGAAGCCAAGGGAGAATGGAAAAAAATGAAAAATGCTATTATAGGCACATATTCCTCACACTTTGTAACATTCAGTTGCCTCATGAAAGGATATTCTCAAGTACTCCATTGCTCTGCATTGAGGAGATCAAGTACACTTTTGTGTAGCTTTGTGAAGAACTATTCTGGCAGTATACTTACAAACAAGCAGTTCAAGGGGAGAGAGGATGGAAAATAACTGCTCACATAACCCCATGGCAAGAGAATCAAAACAATAACTGGCTGTTAATTCTAAGCACATTACATATTACATGTAACACGTAACCAAACTGGCACAGCATTCACACCATTCCACTAAGAAGGGATTCTACTGAATAAAAAGATTCTCCATGAGGGAAAAATATCTACGTATAGTGAAACTGCTTCAGTTCACCCTTGTATCAATGAGACAACTGATGTGGGGTGGTACCTAACATCAGTGTTCCCCTGATATGGCTCTCACAATAATGGTCAACAGGTCCACATCAAGAGAAATATACGCAAGACTGAGGATGGCTGAAATAGCTTGTAAATTCTCTAGCAATAGAGGCAACGAAGTGTAGTACTTGGAGTGTTGGACTATCACACTGGCAAACCACGGTTCAAATCCCTGCTCAACCACGGAAACGCACTGAGGCTTCTTGGGCAAATCACATTCTCTCAACCTCAGAGGAAGGCACAACCGAAAGCAAAATCTCCAAACAAATTCTGCCAAGAAAACCGCGTGATAGGGTTGCCATAACCCAAAAATGATTTGAAAGAATGTCTGATTTCTCTTCAGCCTACAGAAATGACTTGAAGGCACACTACAACGATGGAAACTTATCTAGCAAGTGCTTGTTTCATCCTTCTTTTTGTTCATCTCAACATTAAAGCAGCAATCAAAATTAAGTATGCTGACCTAAATCTAATTCCTAGCCCCCTCTAAAGTGTACCTTGCATCAATTCCTGAAGTCAACACTTACAGTTGAGACTGGCACTTGGATTCAAGCTACAGTGTCCCACTGCTATTTGTTCTATTTGACCATTTTTGGCATTATATTCCATACCACCATTAACTATCTCACTTCTACATCAGTTGCACTTAGAGGATCTTGAGGTAACAGCTTTATGTGTTTTCCACTGAGATGTTGTGTAGAGTAAATGAAAGCATGGGATGTACCAAAGAGAAAAGCAACTTCCATGACATCGCAGTACACGCTGGGAGAGTTTAACTGCAAGGATTATGCAACTACCATTTGCCCAGATAGCTATACGCACAAATGGAGGGGCACGGAATATCAAAAGAGCAAGACATAGTCAAATTTATCTCCTTCCTTTCCTCCCACACAGAAGACAGTTTCACGGAATAACCTTTTAAGAACAGTTCAGGCACTCTCATATCTTCATGAAAGTAAGAAGGTAAAACTGAGTCTCTCATATACACCTCTATGTATAAAGAAACCAGAGCAGTGACAGAGCCATGAGTTTCTTTTTAACAAGAGTTTTTGGTTTTTTTAGAACAATAACCAATTCTCCGTATTCAAGTGATTAGTAATAACAAACCCTCTTAGGATAGGGACACATTTAGGTAAATACCGCAAAGTGTAACAATGCTACCATGAACACCATATGAGCCTTTATTACAAAATGAACCCATATCTCAGGAAGCTGTCTCCATTTACCAAAAGGTATTTCTACGAATGGTTAAAACAGCCTAAATGAGGACAGAATGCAGGCCTGCTGGTCAAGCTAAAAGTTATTCAGATACTACACTGTCTTGCCTTTTAACTGTCCAGCAACACTGCAGACAAAAATTATCCGAAACTAGGAAGACAACAACTTAGTATCTCTTCCAGACTAGCACATGTGCATACTGATCACATAGATTAGCCAGATGAGCTAAGCCACAGCATTAGGAAGGGCTGAGGAGAAAATAGTAAACAACAGCAGGGCATCTTTGCATTTGAAAAAAAGCAATGCATGAATATGAGTGCTATATACTTCACTACTACTCATACTTGCTACTTGCTGCAAAGCTTTAAGAAAGTCAGTAAGTAGAGAAGAAGCCCCAGCACATCTGAGTCTGTTCACGCAGGAAATGCAGGTGGCTTCAGTATCCTGAGGCACATCCACCAGAAGTTCAGAACACCACATCTCTTCTTCACATTATTTATTTAATGTATCTCCGACCTAATAATCAAAGGTGTATAATAATCAACAAATCCGTTAATTACCCAAATACATTAATTAACAATCAACAAATCAACAAATATGTCAATTAAAAGGAGTGATGGCCCCCTAAAGCTATTTTCAAGCTTTGCAATCAAACACATGCAAGACAAACAAAATCACAGTAAAATGGTTGCAACATCTGAAATATACAATTGAAGAACACTTGACAAGTTTAAGACAAGACATATCCATACATTTCAGGAAATAGGATCAAATTATTTTTAAAAAATAGGCTGGACTAGTTTGGCCTTGTGTCAAGGAACATGACTTTTTTTTAGTTGAGAGTCTTCATATTTCTGGAACTCAGAAACTGACTGGGATGGGGGCATGGAAGAACTGGAATATTCTTTGGACTTTCAAATTCAACAGTTTCATCTGGCTTGTTCTCTTTAATGTGGTGGTGGGGAGTGGGGGGAGGATATGAAAATGGTTGTTTCAAACAGGAGGGCTTCTGATGCAGTGTAATTACCCAATACAGGCAACTCATAAATCCTAGCAATGTCAGACCTACAATTACTCTTACACATTCAATAGGGATGTTTTCAAATGAATAATTAGTAAGAATAGTTCACAGATGTGCAAATGGCTCCTCTGAAAGTTCAGCACAGCTTGCAATAGCAGAAAGAACTACCAACTGTTAGCTACTGCATCCAGCAAACAAGGCGCATTTCCTAGCTCAGTGCAGGTAGGACAGGCAATGACCAGTCAAACATAGTCAACTGACTGCTATCTCATTCCATTATCCAGTTTTTAAAAAGTTTCTGTTGACACAGCACCATTTAACACAAAATAACTGAGCATAAAATGATGAACAGAACAGGTCCGGTGGCACTGATAAGGAATCCTGATCCCAAGAATTCAGGATCTCTTATGTGCACATATCCCACACTCTGAAGCAAGCACTCCCGGTGGTCCAACTATCATTAACTGCTTGTTTTGTCTTTCTCCACCAAGATAAGTTAAACAGTCTGCTTTTTCTCACTGGCAACGTGTTGTAATTGCCAGCATTTGTCACAAGGGACAAAAATAGTGGGTTTAGAAGGAAATATGAAGGCACTTCTCCAGCATTCAGAACAACCAAGTCCACTGCATCTGCTGAGGAGGGGCATCTCTCTGAAGAGAAATGGCTTTCTGCTTCTTGAAATTCTTCTGAAAGGCTTATACTGTTACAAGAAATCTAGTTCACTGAAAAGCTGCAAAAACAGGAGTGTAATCTATCACAGTCATCAACAATCTGAGGCCTCCCTTTCTCTATTGCTGTTGTTGTTTTGTGCCTTCAAGTTGTTTCCAACTTATGGTGACCTTAAGGCAAATCTATCATGGGGCTTTCTTGGCAAGATTTGTTCAGAGTGGATTTGCCTTTGCCTTCCTCTGAGGCTGTGAGAGTGTGACTTTCCTAAGGTCATCCACAGTGTGACTTGCCCAAAGTCATCCATGGCCAACCAGGGATTCAAACCCTGGTCTGCAGAATCATAATCCAATGCTCAAATCACTACACCATGCTGGCTGTCCCGTTTTTCTATACATATCTTAACATGCAGGAAAGAAAACCTAGCAAAAATTACATGCGTGTGCACTATGAAGACCATTTGTTTGGAACATTCTGCAAACCAGCACAGCTTGTAAAGTTAGTTTACAGAGCATTAATATAAAAACATGCTGCAGCTATTCACAATGAGTAGTGGTAGAGTGAGGCTCTGCATCCTGGAGCATCATCCTAGCGCTGCTCTGTTATGGATGGTTTCAGCACGTCATTATTCCTTCTTGTTAAAAGTAACGCTTCAAGCTCTGCATCGGTGATTCAGTAATCTTGAACTGCACTGGGTGGTAGAGATAAATAAGAAAAATGTAGTGTCAAATCCCACAAGAGTGTCAGAAACTAAGCAGTGAGCTTGCTCCTTGCTTCTCAGAGTTAATTATTTAAGCCGTGTGGCTCCTGTGTTCATGAAGAAAGAATGAAAGATTTTAGATGGCTTAGCTGAATCTCACTATTAAATCTAGAGAAATCCTCATAACCGGGTACTTTTTCCATAGACACAAGAATGATTCCTCTAATTTGGTCTGGAGCAGTGATTCTCAACCTTTGGTCCTCCAGCCGTTTTGGACTTCAACTCCCAGAAGTCCCAGCCGCTATGGCCATTGTTCAGGAATCCTGGGAATTGAAGTCAAATATCTAGAGCAGTGGTTCTCAACCTGTGGGTCCCCAGATGTTTGTGGACTTCAGCTCCCAGAAGCCCCAGCCACTATGGTCAATGCTCAGGGTTTCTGGGAGCTGAAGTCCAAAAACATCTGGGGACCCACAGGTTGAGAACCACTGCTCTAGAGCAACCAAAGGTTGAAAAACACTGGTCCAGAGCAAAAACCTGCTTTACAAAGATAAGAACATAGCAATGAGCAATCCATTCATGCAGCTATGAAGAGAAACCAAAATTAATCTCTTCCATCAATGGCCAGGTATGTTCACTATATAATCAGGCTTAGCTAATCTGGTCAGACATTACAGCTGCACATCAGAAAGGATTTGATGAAAAAGGGATCCACTATCATGCCTGTACTACTGAGTTATAAACCTATGACTTTTTTTCTGACCTAGATCCCAAACACAAAGACATCCTGCAATCTTGTTGTTAGGTATGCTTTGGTGCATCTGAGAACCTCTGTTTAAGAATTCATTCATTATACGGTTGCTACACTTTATATAGGCATGAGATAATAAAGGTGGCTGAGCTGAACTATCTCAGACCACTGGCATAAATATTCCAGAAAAGCAAATACATGAGATGCAAGGTGGAAAAAAAATAAAGACAAGGTTAAGCTGTGAGAACAAGAACTGGTTTTTAAATAGTTTGCTCTTCATATATGTGGGGTGTCTGTTCCAGGAACCACTGTGTAAAACAAAAAATGAAAATGTTGCATCCCACTGAAAACAACAGATGCAATGTGCATGTGTCCATGCAGGTGCACACCTGTCACGTCCACCGACTATAAGGGGAGTGTCACTTTGTACAACGTCACATTTAGGTATGCAGAGGTTGTGCCAGAAAAGAGCACACTGTAATGTTGCTATCCAGAAAACAATACTCTAGGGCTTAGGTCTCCCATCCTTGTTCCGCAGGAGTTTAAGGACTTTTAACTGAGGAAAGCAGCAACTGTGGATACACTGCTAAAATGCATCTTGTCCACCTCTATCCATTGTCTCTTACCATTACAGGAAACATCACACATGGACATCCTTGGGAAAGTCCACGCAGAGCAACAATACAAACCAGTCCTACAAGCCAGATCCAGTACTTTGGCATATGCCCCTTAAGACTGTCAAGAATGGGACCTTAAAATTCAAGAACAACTACTTAGTAATGCACTGCTATTCACTACAGACAAGTCACTGCAGAAAGTTTTCAAGACATGAACCTCCAAGAAATACCACCATGAAACCCACAACATTTATACATCAAACCTAACATCTCAAGGTCCCTGAGAAGATCTAGTTAGTTTTAATCAGGACTAGGCATGCTCTGGAGTCTAGAGAGCTCCACAACCCAATTTTCAGTGGCTGCCATTTGGAGTGACTGGAAGTAATGTTGTATTACTCCTAGTTTCCTTTTGGGCCTTGGAGGTTTGCATCAGTGTAACCCACAAAATCATATTTGAGTTTTCTACCAATGTTTTGTGCTTCTTCAGCTGAAAAAATTGAATAGTATGCTGGACCCTAGATCATAGCCGGCGAGGGTCCCAAGGGTTGTTCTTGCTGTTGTGTGCCTCCAAGTCATTCCTGACTTATGGTGACCCTAAGATGAACCTATAGCAGGGTTTTCTTGTAAGATTCATTCAGAGGGAGGGAGACTGAGAGTATGTCACTTGCCCAAGGTCACTCAGTGGGTTTCTATGGTTGAGTAGGGATTTGAACCCTGTTCTCCAGAGCTGTAGTCCAAAGTTCAAGCCACTGCACCACACTGGCTCTCTAAGGGTATGGACTCCTAAACATACAGACAGGGCTTCTCTAAAGGCAAGACTCTAATACTGGATTAGATAGTGCATCCCACTTCAAAAATGCAGCTATAGCCTGAGATACCAAAGTGGTAAAGAAAATGTTGGACAACTTTGGCAGGAGCCAAATTTCATACCTGTACCTTCCACATCCCCACCCCCTGTGGGCTGCGATGCTCCTGCAAACTCAACCAGAAGTCACTTCTACTTTCTACGGAAATTATTTTAAAAAGCTTCAGCAGTGCATTCTCTAGTATGAATACACTGACCCAAGAAATCTACTGCTGGAAGGATAAAGTTTTAGACTGCTGGAATGTTACTAGGAGCATAGACTCTCAGAAATTATTTGCCACGGACAGTGTTAAACATAATGCTTCAAAACTGTGCACAGCCCAAACATTTACAATGGAAAAGCAGGCAAGCCCCTCCAGAACAATTTGGTCGAAGATATTCAGCTAGGCCAAGAACATCTACACTGCCACACCCAGTCCAGCTAAGAACAGTACTGCAGAGTTCTATAAATCCCTGTTTTATACAGTTGGTCCTCCACATTTGCTAGAGTTAGGGGTGCAGGATCTCCACAAAAGTGGGAAAACCACGAATACCAAAGTGTGTGTATATGTGTGTCTGTGGGAAAGGAGCCAAGGCGTGATGGGGACAGTGGGCACTCAGGGTCCAAACCAGGTCAGGGAAAGGAAAGGGGCGGGGCGGAATGGTGGCCATGTATCTGCCCTCTCTTGCTCATATTCTTCCTTGGGTGGGTGAGTGGGCGGGTATAAGAAGAGCATTTGTGGTGCTAAGAAATTGGGCTGTAAACTGTCCTTAACTGGTCAGACAGCTCTGGTAGTGGCGGTGGCGGTGGCGGAGGAAGAACAGGAGGGAGAGAGGGAGAGGCTGGTTTTTAAAGGGCTGCACAGCCCCAAAATTTATTTCCTAGTTAGAAACAGCTAAAACAGCTGGGCAACATGTGATCTAACTGTCCAGTCATATTCTCTAGAGCATGTGAGAATCATATTTAGCACAAAGAAAAAAATGTTCAAAACAAAAGGTTTTAGAATTTCAGGGACGAGAAGGAATGATAGAGGGTAAAGCACTCTGCAGAGCAATTTGGCCCTCAACTTGTTTCCTAGCCCAGTTTTAGAGGAAGTGGGGATGCAGAAAAGAGAAACCAATGGGATGACATGGCTGGAGCAACTGCGCTTATGGTAACAGATTATAACAATTGGGACTTTTTCATCTAAAGAAAGGGAAATAAGAAAGGAACATAACAGGAATTTATAAAAGCATTCATGTTGTTGAGAAAGTGGATAAGAAAAATCTGTCTCCCCATCTCATAGTACTTGTATATATTTATTAAGCAAATTATATAAGATAATAGGATTATTTTCTGTTATATACATTTCCTGAAACTCTAAAGCTTAGGAGACTCTTAAGGGGAATGTTGGTGATGACCATTGGTCTGACCAACAGAGCTCTTATTCTGAGAACTACACATACCCTTGTATATAACTCTCAATGTATTCTAGCCTTGTATCAGATATAACCTTAACCACATCTCCCCCACTGCTGGGGGTAGGAGGGGACAGTGGAAGTATGCACACATAATCTTTTGAATGTGTACACAATCAAAATCATGAACACAAGGTAAGTAATTAACAGGAAAAAAATCTTGTCTAAATCAAAACACTATGTGTATTAAGTGCCACCTTCCAGGTGAAAGAACATTATAGTGCATCAAAACAATATGAATCATTCAAGAGTGAAATATTCAAGTTACATACAAAATGAAACAAGGCAGCTTCTAGGTTCATGCACCAACTGTAATGTGCCATAACTGAAGCATTATTAAAATTACACAAACATGTTCCACAAAGTCACATCTTAATAATCCCATAACAGTTAAAACTATGGTTCTAGTAGAAAACAGGCTGACAACAAGGGACTGAGCATTTTCTAGCAGCTAGCCTCATTCAACCACCTTGGAGCCTGACACACCTGCTACCTGAAACACAAACCAGAAGAGGTGCTTGATGGTAAGGAACAAGCAATATTGTTTCTTACTGAACATGGAATTTGAATGAAAAACTGGTAATCTTCACCTCCACATGTGAGAGATGGGGAAGGACTTAGAGAAGAGGGGTGATAACTGGAAGGAAATCTGCCAGTTATCACCTGAGCAGTGGCTACCAATCAAACTGCATAGACTATGTTGAACTCCCAGGTCCCTTATGCATGGAATGGTGATCTTGCATGTATAAAAAGTCCTTATATTGGGTTTCATTCTCTCTTCTCTCATTTAAGTGACTGGATAGGAAACTTATTTGCATGTAACTTTACATTTGATACTGTGTTATGTATTCCTATTGATGCAACGGTTATTTGCAATTGTTTCTTTTGCTCCGAATTGCTATAAATACTGCAGTCAGTTGATATGTTGCCAGCCACTCTGAACAGCTAACAAGACTGAATCACCATGAAGTACCACAGGCAAAAATTAAGTCCCCATTTTTTCCATATAATATAGTAGTACTAATAGCTGAGAAATTATCTAACTGTTCTTCTGCACAAAAAAATCCTCCTTCAACTCAATAGACATGGAAAACACGTGGTGCTGTTGAACTTCAAAACCTAAACCACTTGACCAGTAATCAGGGATGGTGGGCATTTTAGTCATACTGAAAGGCCACAGGGTCTCCACATTTGTGCACTATACCCCAATCCCATTTAGAAACTAATTTTAGGTTTTGGATGGGTATATCCGAATAAAATATTCAAGCAGTTGCTCTTCAGGAGGAGCAGAGTATTTACCATTCTGGTATAGTGGTTTGAGTGCTGGACTATGACTGTAAAGACCAGAGTGTGAATCCCCACTTGGCCACCGAAACCCACTGGGTAACCTTGGGCAACTGACACTCTCTCAGCCTCAGAGGAAGGCAAAGCAAACTCCTTCTGAACAAATCTTGCCAAAAAAACCCACTATGACAGGCTTCTCTTAGGGTTGCCATAGGTCAGAAACGACTTGACAGCACACAACAACATGACATTGTTAATATTAATCCCCATCAAATAGCAATCTTTATTCCGAGGATTTAAGTTTTACGTTTTAAAAACCTGGAAAGCAAAAGCATTACTGTATTTCCATGAAAAGAAACACGCAACCTTTCATGCCGTTTTGAAGGACATTTTCTTTCAGATTTGTCAAAATCCAGAGCCTTCAGAGTAACAATTTGCAATATTGTTGATTAATTCAGTGGTGTAGGCCTGTAATATTAAACTAAATAAGACTTTAAGAGAGACCACTGGGTCATTTTACTACCAGTTTGCACAGCACTGCTTATCTTTTCAGTCCTTTGTGGGGGAAAAATGTGGCAGTATCAGTATTGGGCTGGGAGGAACCATTTTATATTCCCCTTTGATTGACTGATAAACATTGAATCAACATGTTAAAACATTGCTCCTGTTATTAGATGGGTAGGTTTCCTTTTGGAAAACACAGATATGCATGCCACATTCTTTTTTTAAAACAAGAATGCTGTGTTAACTGCTGGTAGGAAGTACACACTCTTTGTAACAGCAGACACCACCCCTTGTGGGGGGCTATCCCAAAAATGCCTGCTGGCTGTATAAAATTACGTTTTTCCTCTTTTTGAAACACATTTTATCTCCTTGCAACCGGTTCAACACACACCCTCTCCCTAAAGGCCTGATAACTGAGATTCTCCAATCATACAAAACTCCATGCATGAGAATTCCACAAAGTCATCTAAGCTTAAGAGAGGGACACTCAATGAGCAAATCCCTTATATTGCCAAAATTCTAAGCATGCACTGGGAACTAAGTACTAGGGAATACAATGCAAAGGACTCACTTCAAAAACCTAGTTTTAAAGACAAAAACAAGTTGGAAGGAGACTTTTAAAAACTCAAATATAGTTGTGAGAGGTTGCCTATTTCTTACGAGCAACAAGGGGAAAAGAAGGTACAATGCGTCTTCCATATATGTGAGCGTTCTGTGCTAGGAACCCCGATAAAAAGTGAAATTCATGAATGGTTATGCTCTGTTATGTTCAATGGTGATGACATTCATGGATGCTTCAGTGTGTCCACGCGTACATCACCACCATTTTAGGTATAGGACATGACACAGTCACAGATGCTCAAAACTCACATGTCTAAAGACCACAGCTAAGGAGGGCCCACTGTATATTTAACCTTCTTCTAATCAAAATGGCTCTCAAACCGGAGGGAAATACAAGCCCAAAGGACAAACATTCATTTGGGAAGCAACTCTGAAAGGCAAAATCATGGGATGGAAAAGGTAATTCATACACACACACACACCCCAACTCCACTGCTTCCAACAAAAATGGCAGTTCCCCTCAGAGGCATTTTTTCTTTTAAAAAGTAAACATACTAGGGGACCCACCCTATTTATAGCCCACGTTTCTCCTGAGATGGTACCTGCTACAACTCCCCCCTCCACGTTACATACAGTTTGGCCCTTAGTTAGGTCATCGTTTGTTCCTCAGGTTTATCACTTGATAGTAGTGGGCTTACATGAATTAATGACCTTTCATATAAGATTTTTAAGATCCTCTCTGTATAAGAAAACAATTGGTGAGAGATCTCAGCCTGGCCTTTGCCCTGCTGTTTAGTTTTCTAGGAATTTTCATTTTGTGCAGCATATCACTCTGCCATGTGAACCACTACCTTGAGTCAGGACTGCTACAGTCTAAGTAAAAGTTGATCACATGAGTAAGAACTATACTAACTGAAACACATACAAGATCACAGTGTCAAACAATTTCCAAAATTACAGCTCAGTATTACTGGAGGTACAGGACTCCTGAAGAAAAATTTGTCTACAAATTTGTATTTAAGACAGCAAAGTGAATGTTGCTAAGTTACACTTTAAAATATTAGGTATACCATGTTGGCAGAGAAGGAAAGAGTTGGAAGGCAGAATTGTTTAAGACATCCCCTCCATGTTTAAAAACTAAACACTCCTTTGCATATGTTTAGCATATATGATGGTGTGCATGGACACGCACATATAATTACATATTTCAAGTAAGTGTCATGATGCTCACAAGAATTCTGGCCTGCATTAGATGGAACTATTCATTCTGATTCATTCAGTTCACATACATACTCAAGACTGAAAGCCAATGTCAAACTATTAAGACAAGTTTTTACGTTGGATTAATGCTCATGTGATCTCCACCAGAATCTGTTTCATAAAGATCCCATTCATAAAACGCTCCCACACTTGAAAACAAAAGAGAAGCCACACGATTTCCCAGCACTCACCAATCAAGAGCAGCAACCCTACAGGGCGCTTCAGCCAAGGGAGGATCCTACACCTCTGGAAAAGCAGAAGTATGATAATTAAGCATCAGCAAACTGCAGAAAGACCACACCTAGAAGTGATTCAAGCCTGTACTTAAATACTTAATATGCATCTGAATGTTAAAAAAAAGACAAACTTGTCTTTTGATGAAAAATTTAAAAATCCTTTTTTGAATGTAAAGGGAAGGCTCTTGATGACAGAGAGCAGAAAGATCAAGTTCTCAAATCCCATCAATTCATTTTGCAAGCAGGTACCAATCAATTCGCAAGCAGGAACCATGGTCCACATCTTACACAGTGTAAATCTACACTCCATGAAGTGGTGGCTGTGCTATACCATCCTTTTGATGAATACCAATATTGTTCAGCCAATGATATATCTGTCGAAGTGCCTTTCCATCGCTTCCATGCGCAATGGGAGATGCACAGCAGCTTTCTCTGCAATCTTAGTGTATTAAATGAGACATTAAAGGAACTAACAACTCATACACCAGCCATATATGCATTACTGCCCATTCAGTGATACACTTACAAAACTCTGCCTACCCAGCTGTGAACTGAACACACTAAACAATGGTTGAAAAAGTACAACTACATGTCACCCAAGGGAACTTATATCTGCATAAAATAGCAACAGTATGCCAGTCTATATCTAGCTTGTCAGCACTCGCTTAAATATACACTGAGTATATTTACCACTCTAAGAAGTGAAAGACACTAGCATTACTTGCCAAATACATCTAAACTCAGATTTCTCATGCATGTATACCGATCACACTACTGTGAAATCCAGTATCATAGGGGATTGCATAAAAGATACTTAAATAAATAACATTAAAGGACAACCTTTGATCAGGACTGCAGCGAACAGGGTTCAAAGCTCCACTCGTCCATGGCTCTCGCCAAGATGAACTTGAGTCCTTCACCATCACTTAGCTGACAATTATAGGGAAGTAGAGGGCAGGAGGAAAAAAGGGGTGTATTAATGGTGGGCAAGTTCTAGAAGACAATTTCTCCTGGAATAATTATTGCAATAAAATTTATTTATTGCACAAAAACTGCTCCTGGAAACTTCCAGAAGTGGAAAATGGGATTCAAGGATAGGATGTGTATACGTGTTCAAGTCACCTGTCAACCTACGGCAATCCCATGAATTTCATAGGGTTTTCTTAGCAAGGAATACTCAGAGGTGGTTTCGCCAGTTCCCTCCTCTGAAATATAGCCTATGGTATTTGATATTCACTAGTGGTCTCCCATCCAAATAGTAATGAGGGCTGACCCTGTCCAAGATAGACAGGAGCATACATATGCCAAAAACAGAAGTAAAGAGAGTACAACCTGAAAAGGCCGTGAACTGGTGAAAATACTCTTTTACTCCCCTTACTAGAACAATACTGACAAAGCTGGATGCAAATGGGAGGGGGGGTTGTTCTTTTTAACCAAACATCCATTTATTAATAGTTAAAGAGTTAAGAATTCCTGGTCCCTAGTCTTAAGGCACAACACACAGTTTCCCTTGGCTTGATCTCATACTCAGTAACAAAAAATAAGTTTACACAGTTATTTCCTATGCAAAATGATCAGGTTCAGGAACTAAAACATAATTGCTTTTTTTTGTGCCAGCTGCAACAACCAGTGGAGCTTAACTGGATACTATCTGCATTATTTCAGAGGTTTGTTGTGGTTGTGTGCCTTAAAGTCGTTTCTACTTACAGAAATCCTACAGCAAAAGCGTAAGTCAGAAATGACTTGAAGGCACACCACCACCACCACAACAACCAAAAAAAAAACCTAACATGGGGTTTTCTTGGCAAGATTTGCTCAGAGGGGGTTTGCCTTTGCTTTCCTTGGAGGCTGAGAATAAGACTTGCTCAAGGTCACCCAGTTCAGAGGTATTCCTATTTATTTCTTAAACCCATTTGTCTTTCTCAAAAATCTGAAATGGTGGCTGCTATGTATACTGTACAAATTTTAAGACAACTCATTTCTGCTAGCAGATTTCAAGCACCTTCCCTCTAGAAAAGTCGACCTGAGACTCTTCTCCGTACAGGCAAAAAAACTGTGACTGCATTACTGGACTGTTCTGTACCACTGTACCACACATGGCAGATTCTAACAATCCATATACGCCATCTGCTCCCTTCCTCTCAGGCTTCTCTTTCTTCCAAAAATCCCCAGACAGCCCCACTCATAAATATTTTTGGTACACACTCAAACTTTTCCAAAGTCGATTGGGAGGGGGGAGTGGTTATTTCCTCATATGACAAATTTATACATCAGGAGAACATGCAACTCTGAGTTCAGCTCCAGAGAACCTACCATGGTCAATCCTCTCAATTTACAACAAATCAGCACATCCACAGACAAAAAAAGAGAAGTCAAACGTCAATGAAAATACAAGACATCAAACTCGGCCAGGATTCTTTTCACACCAATATCTACTGTTCCCAGGTTTTAATGTCATTCTATATTTAGCATGAGAAAGAGAGAAAACAATCACTCCCTTCCTGTAAATTTTTCCATCCCTGGATGACACCCCAGAACATCAAAAAATAAGTTGGTTACATATGAACTGGATTTTTCCCCTCCTAGCCATCATTTAGCTGGAAGAAATACAGGGCTTCTCTGAACATTTGGAGAAATAATAGATTGGAGTAGATGAGCAAATGCTCCTATGCAGATGGATACCAACACAGACAGAGCAAGAATAATGGCTTTTAAAATCTGACGCCTCCAAAGGAAAGTGAATATATCTCCAACACAGTTTTAGTGTGCTTTGAAATCAAAAGCAGAATAATAATAAAAAAAAAGCCTAACAGGAGACAATGAGACAACCGGAACTATGATGAAGAACAGTATCTGCAATGTACAATATCCCAGGTTGTACCCAAAAACACCCCAACAGATAACATGTAGAAATAAACAGAATCTACTCTTGTCCTCTGTACCCCACCAGTGAGAGCAATGCACTGTGTGCAGACATGAGAGACCGTCCTCTCTACTGTAGTATCCCTGTTCTGGCCTGCCAGTCTTAGAATCACAACTGGCAGGGATGCCAGCTTCATTCTGCCTCAGTTTAATACTTGGTTTTTTCAAAAACTTTGAAGTCTAAAAATGTTCCCTAAATTTGTACTTCTATTTGGTTTCAATCTCTTTTAACAGGTAAATTGTTTAGTAATCTTTTAGACTGTTTAAATTATTCCTACTGTTTATTTTTAATTGTTCTAAATTGTTTTAAATTGATTTTATCTGTCTACTGTCCTGGGGTCTGGTAGATAAGATATAAGTACTTTAACAAATAAAATAAGTCTATTCACTGGATGATTAACTAGATTCATCACTGGCAACTCCTACTCTCTCATGTCCCTTCCTGAGACTGTAATGCATATTTTGCTTCTATTGTGAGTTCTACTTTTATACATACATATAAGTTAAATAGGCCATCACCCCCACAACAAACTAATACAATGTAAGAAAAACAACTAACAAGGCTTGCTTACTCACTTTTATTTCCACAGGCAACGTCGGGGTTTCCTTCATGGCAGTTACTAAGAAAACACTCTTCTGTTGCCTTTCATTTATCAAGTGGTGGTCTTGGATGGGTAACCTGTGACAGCCCATTGCACCTGCTCTCAAAGTAGCAGGAAACTGGCAAACATCAGACACAGCTGGTCCAATATAGTCATACAAGGCATACTTGATCCACTGGCAACAGCTTAAAGCTTCCTAACACAAAACTCTCATGTGACGAGTAAAAATCATGGCAAGGCAACCAACAGAAAAAATTTTAGGAAAGGAAAAGTTGGTAGGTATTCAGGTAAGCCAATAGTTGTGTTACTATTGTTGGGCTATAGCTTTCATCAATTATTATGCTACAGAGAAGTCATTCACACACCTGAAGTTTGGTGGAATCAACATGCTGGTGACACCCAGCTTCAATTCTCCTTTCCACCTAAACTGAAGGAAATGTTTCAGTGCTAAATCAGTGTTTGTCATCAGTAATGGACCGGAAAACAAGCAGAGACCTAATTCAGAGAGGACAGAGGTGCTCTTGGGTCATCCAACAGGCAGAACAAGGAATAAGGATTCAATCTGCACCAGATGGAGTTATGTGAAAACACTCATTTGCAATTCGCATGTGCTCCTGGACTGAATTTCCAGCCTGAATTTCCAGGTTTCTGCAGTAGTCAGAATTGAACTTGTAAATTAAAGCTACTGTACTATCTGCAATGTTTGATCTGGCCATGGTGATTCATGGATTACTATAATGCACTTGCATAGAGTTGTCTTTCAAGAGCATTTGGAAACCTCTAAAATACTGCAGCCCCACTGTGGAACGGCGCTGGTTGCAGGGGAACATACAAATTCATACTCACAACACTGGTTACTAGTCACAGAATAATATAGTTGGAAGAGAGGACAAGGGTTGTTGAGTCCAACCCCTGCCACGCAGGAGTACACCACCAAAGTATTCCAGACAGATGGCCATCCAGCCTCTGCTTAAAAACCTCCAAAGAAGGAGACTCCACCACATTCCCAGGCAGTACATTCTACTGTCAAACTGCTCTTACTGTTAGGAAGTTTTTCCTAATAGATGGAATCTCTTTTCCTGAAGTTTGAAGCCATTGTTCCGTGTCCAAGTCTCCGGAGCAGCAAAAAACAGACTTGTTCCATCCTCCAGGTGGCATCCCTTCCAATATTTAAACACAGCTATCAGGTCACCTCTTAACCTTCTCTTGTCTTGGCTAAACATACCCAATTCCCCAAGCCTCTCTTCACAGGGAATGGTTTCCAAGCCTTCTACCACTTCGGTTGCCCTCCTCTGAACATGTTCCAGCTTGTCAATATCCTTCCTAAACTGTGCTGCCCAGAACTGGACACAGTACTGCAGGTGGGATCTGAGCCCATTTCCAGGAACCATTCTTATAAAGTCCTGAGCAACTTGCATCAATGCTATCTGAAAGATCATTTTATCCCATAAAACTTGTCCAGGCTCTGAGTACTCCATGAAAAACTCATCTCTCAGTCTCACTGCCTTCAAAGGAGTACTTCTGAGAACAAGGCAGATGGCCTTCTTGGTAGTCAATCCCAGATATAAACTCCCTTGCCCGCTTCCTATTGTCCTTCCACCGGTGAGCAAAGATTTTCTTTTATTCAGACAGCATTTTAGTCAGACATCATTTCATTCTAGGTTAATTTGTGTGTTAACAAATATATTTTGCACACACACACACACACACACACACACACACACACACATTAATCTACATAATATATAATATCTCACTTTTCTTCCAAGGAGGCTTATAGCCATTTAAAAATATAGTACAACTAAAAAAACACTAAAGTGAAAATATTTAAGCCTGAGTTCTACTTAAAGAACAAAGTTAATGATACAGGTTAAAACACATTAAAAGCATAATAAAATAGAAAAATAACACACACCCCTTTAAAAGCTCCATCTGCTGCAGCATTTTATAAACCAAACGCCTCCCTAAACAAAGGCTCTTCATCTGCCAATGAAAAGACAGCAAAGAGGGTCCAACCAGACCTCCCTGGGAAGGGAATTTCACACTTTGGGAGTAACCACCCTAAGAAGGCCGTCTTCCATATACTCACCAAAAGTGCTGTGATGGCAGTGAAACTAAGATAAAGCCTTCCTGTGTAGATCTCAAATCTGAGGTAAGCTCATATAGGGAGATAGGGTCTTTCAGATAGTCTGGGTCTACACCATGTAGGGCTTTAAAGGACACACACAACACTTTCAATTCTACCAAGAAGCAGATTAGCAGCCAGTAGAGGTGTTTCAGCAAGGGGGTTACACGCTCCCTACAATCTGCATCACTCAGCAATCTGGCTGCCCATTTTGGATCCGCAGTTTCCAAAGGCAGTTCCATGTAGAGACTGTTACAGTAATGCAAATGGAATATAATCAAGGCATTTCTCACCATAGTCAGATCTGATATCTCAAGGAACAGGCACACCAATTTTACCTGCTGAAACACGGGCATGCAGGCTCAGAACTAAGTCTAGGAGTATGCCCAAGCTGCAAACCTGAGTTTACTGTTTTTGCAGGTAGCTGTTTAATTATGTTAGAAGGCAAATCACATCTCAGCCCAGAGAAAAAAGTGGGATATAAATCTAATGAAGAAATAAATATGTTGGGTCCCATCCAAACATATGCAGAAAGAATGGTGCCTATATCAGACTGTAGCAGCTTGAAAAGAGCTGAGAAACTCCAGGATGCCTGGCCTACCTGAATTGTATGGTGGTGGCTCTTCTAAATCTTAATGTTTTACCACAGCTCAAAGCCTGGGGCACCTAAATTTCAATAAAATAAAATCCACACCTGAATATGGATAAGGGAAAGCAGCATTTGGCTATATAGTGAGAGAACAGGCTCTGGACAGTCTGGTTTTGCACCTGTTGCAATACTGGAGGGAAAATCACTTTAAAATTACTTTTCTAAAGTGTTTATGAATTGCTTTTCTTCCCACTAGGGCCCTCAAAGCAATTTACAGCAAGATACAGTACTGGGCAGGACTAAAATTAATGTGATTATACTCCCATCACCTTCCCTCTATAATTTTCTCCAACTTATCTGTATGCATCAAACACTTACAGCTTCATTTCTTCAAAATACAAGAAACTTGCAAAGCCTTTAAGTATTTTTAAAACACTAGTTTAAGCATATCTGACTTGTCACTTGCCATAATCTCAAACAGAGTATTCCTATGCAAATGACCTCTATTTACATAACACTTTTTTGGAAAAAAAAATCCTACGTATTCCAGTAAACATTTTACCTACTCAATCAGAAACTGGAAATCGAAAACCAAAATCTTCCACACATGTACAACTTAGAAGCAAGAAGTATACGGAAGAAAATGTGGTGGCTGCATTCACAATTTAATTAAGGGACTAAAAATGAGGCCCTTGTTTGTCACCCTTCATTTTATTCACAATGACTACCCCAAAAAACTAGTTGGGGCACAAGATTATAAAGCACATCAGCAAGCTAACATTGAATCAGCACTTTTAAGCCACTCTTTCTTTCCCTCATTTTTCAGATCAGTGTTAGAATATTAAAGTCTTAGAAGACATAAATCCTAGACAAATTCCTCTTCTAGGCACTGTACTGTAACAGTCAACCAACAGATGAATCACATCACCTCATTTAAATTATGCAGTTATTAGGCAGGATAACAGCAGGACAATAAAATGACAAGGAGATGAAGTGGCAGCTCATTCCTAGACAGGCATTTTGTAATTCAAGCATACACTTGTGTGCAACAGCATGCTTTCAATGCATATTCTGACACCACAACAGAGCTGGCATATACAACTCTGAACAGGGTAGTGTAACAGAGAAAAGAAAGAACAGGAAAAGGCTGGCAACGTTTTCCTATGACATATAAGGCTAAGATGGAAGAATCAGCACTTTGCTGGAGAAGCACTTTCCAATTCCTAAGCCCATCCCATCTTTATAGCTAAAGATAGTTAACAATGATTTCAAAAAAAACACACCATAAAAATACAAAAGTGCCTTGCTAAGTTAACACAGATGGGCAATGCTAGTTTGAGCATGCTAATACACTGCAAAGTGGCATCTGACAAGTTCTATTATGGAAGGTTCATTTGATACGTCCCACGAGATCATAGGTGGGCAAACTGTGACCCACAGGCCACATGTGGCTATCCAGAATTTATTTTTTTTTAAAAAAAAAGATTTATTCCTGAAAATGCCCTTCAGGAGATGGAGGTGGGCATTTTGTTTTGGGCCAGCCAAGAGGCCTTTTTTGAAACAGGAAGTGAGCAGGAAGAGACTTTCACTAACTTCCTATTGTTAAGAAAGGGCTTCCAGGCCTAAAATGTCCCGGAAAGGCCAAAAAAAAACATGGCAACCTTGTCTTCTAAGGATATTTCGGGGCATTTTTTGTTGTTGTTGTTGGAATGCATGTGGCAAGGGGTGCAGCCATCCAAGCTTTCCTGGGGGACTAATGTGACCCCTTACCCTTTCACAGTTGCCCATTCCTGCAATACATACATTCCACATAAAGGACAGAAAACCAAGTTGTCCTCAATCTCTACAGTACTTTACTTTCCACCTGCTCAAGAATGACTAGTTCTAATTGGATACACAGTTCTCTCCAACAATTACAGGACAAAAGGCCACGATCCCTATACCAAGAGCAGTTTTCTAGGAAACAGGGACTCCTGTAAATGCTCAAAGGAGTGAAATTGAGGTCGTAGGCCTTTGGAGCTGCTACATTTACTGCATACGGGATGCTATAAAGTCAAGCTTTATTCACTTACCTGGTCACCAGTAGTGAGTTAAGAGATATCTTCAGGTAAACAGATAGAAAGGCTTTTGTAAACTGAAGATATTAGTATTTTCTCTCTGTTAATTCATCAGTGTGTCACCAGGTAACTCAGCCATTCATTAAAAGCGATGAGACAGTAACTGCAGTGCATTTGCAAAGAACCTAAAAACCAAGTCCTAACTAAGACTGTACAAAATCTGAAAAGCCATATAAAATGTATGATGGGAGATCAATGCTCTCAGGGGCAATCCAAACGAGAGAGTTACGCTATCTCTTCCTGCTCTTCCCATCTTTCAATATAGAACTCACACAAAGCAAGCAACCTTAGCTGACAGTAAGTAGCCACTCCCATGGTCTCCAGCCTTCAGCAGCATGTTTCCATTAGTGCTTTAAAAGTTGACTTTTGTCGTTGTTTAAATTGCAATGGTTTCTTTGTGGACATGAGTTTCAGCATATGATCCTTTTGTTCCCCTTTCATACTGATGAAGTTCTGCTTCATTAGCAAAGTTCAGCCTCCCCATCACTTGTCAGCCAGAAAAGGTCACAATTTCTTACTGGTATATGCATGCACAGGCCTCTACCTCACAGTAACGATTATACAAAAGCAGTCGCTTCTCACCATTAATCCCATTGGTTCACTCGCTCTCTCAAAACTGACACAACGAATAGCTCCATAGTGTGCGAAGGAGCAACATCCACATAAGCTGATACCTTTTGGATTGCACTCCATAAAGTTTCAAACGACTAGGAATAATTGAAAAATCAGTGTCACTTCACCCCCTTTCTCTTCATTTCATTTTCTCCCTTTCTACTGTGGAAGGCTACCACTGCCTCTCCTGTTAGGCTACCAATGACTCCTAATGCCCCAGCCTCTCCCATTTTAAGAGAACCAATTCAAAAAAGCATGCAAACTAGAGGTCAGAAAAAGGAACTTTTCTGACAAATATTATGAATAGCTACATCGATTTAACAACAGCAACCCCTCCCCTAAAAGTTGCTGAAGCACTCACAACTACAGGAAGTACACAGACTGTTTGATTCACCCAGAATCTTTTGACACACATTCAAGGGCTTTGCACTGCCAAAAAGTCCTCTTTCTATAACTACACAGTATGGGCTACCTCTCTTTCATGAAAGCATAGAGCTTCCCTGAGCTCCACAGTTCTGATGGATCACACATTTGTGTTAAAATTAAAAAAAACTCTTGCAAACTATTACAGCAGTTCATAGCATTCTGAATTTGCAAAAAATGGCCTAAGCCACATCTAATAAATAAAATAAAGGACTAGAAAATCTCTAAATAGAGCTAGTGTGGTATAGTAGTCTTAAGTTAGTCTAGGACTCCAGGAGACTAAGTTTCAAATCCCTGCTTGGTACAGAAGCCTGCAGGGTGACCTTGGGCAAGTCACACTCTCTCAGCATCAGAGAAAGGCAATGGCAAATGCCCTCTGAACAAATCTTGCCAAGAAAACCTCTTAAGGTCCCTGAAAGTCAGAAACCTCAAAAGGACACTGCATCACCTCTAAAAAGGACCAAACATTTTGACTCATGAAGTCAAAAAGGAGACAGTTTGTATTTCACCATTTTGGCTCTCCAATATATTTTCAGAACTTAAATCTTTCCAGACCCTAGATTGGATTTTGTTCTGCTATGAAATGCAGCTTGCCTCAACCTCTGTTCTACAAAGACTGGAGATGAGGCAAGGCAGATTTTTCTTAGTCTACCAAGTTCATACCACAGATACTGTGTTTAAGGAATTAACTTAAGATGAGGCCAGGAAAGCAAGCATCTTTACATTCACTAAACTGAAACATCCTGGAAAAAAGGTAGTTATGGCGTACATAACATTATTAGAATATTCTGACTACTTCCTCATATATGGGCGTGATAATTTCTGGAAGCATTTTCTCACTCAACCCAAACCTGTTATGGTCTGTGTATGATGATATGTGACTTAGAGCATATCATCAAAACACAGTGCAAATATATGCCTCCTCTTACCTTCCCTGAGCTCTCTTACAGATACAAGGAAGGTATAACTTTCCAATTTTAAGCAGAAAGGCTAATCCAACAATACACGCCCTTACTTCGAACATATTTATGTACCAGATTGTCACCAACAACATAGTAAATAATTTAGGTTTGCAGATAATCCCTCATATATTTTTATTAGCCAACTTGTTCATACTCAGTAAATTGAAATATCTGTAGGCCTGGAAGAGGAATAAGCCAGCTCTCTTTTATTTGTAAAACCCGCTGTATTTGATCACCTGGAGGACTCTCTTATTCGTTACTCTGCGGCAAATAACTAACTGAACCCCCCCCCCCCGCAATAACCAGTGATCAGCACTATTTTAAGAGGTAATCCATACACTAACTACCATGGTCCATATCTCAACACTCTCTCCTCCTGCTCTTCGTACAATTCCTGATGACCACAGTTTCTGATAGCAGATACGATATAATAGGCATCATTCCATTCTGCTCTGGCTAGACCTCACCCGGAATACTATGTCCAGTTCTGGGCACCACAATTCAAGAAGGATACTGACAAGCTGGAACATGTCCAGAACAGGGTGACCAAAATGGTGAAGGGTCTGAAAACCATGCCCTATGAGGAGCAGCTTAGGGAGCCAGGTATCTTTACTCTGATGAAAAGAAGGTTCAGAGGTAACATGAGAGCAATGTTTAAATACTTGAAGGTATATTATGTTGAAGACGGAGCAAGCTTGTTTTCTGCTGCACCAGAGACTAGGACATGGAGCAATGGATTCAAACTACAGGAAAACAGATTTCACCTAAACATCAGGAAGAACCTCCTGACAGTAAGAGCTGTTTGATAGTGGAAGATGCTGCCTCGGAGTGTGGTGGAGTCACCTTCTTTGGAGGTTTTTAAGCAGCAGTTGGATGGCTATTTGCAGAGGGTACTGTGAGTGTACTTTCTTGCATGGCAAAGGGTTGGACTAGATGGCCGTTGTGGTCTTTTTCAGCTCTATGATTCTATTCTATGATTTGGCTACAAGGCTAACACACAGACATTGACCTTATGAAATAGAGGGGCGGGATTTATCCTGTACAGGGAGGATTCAGGAAAATGAAGGTTTGATGAGTACTGAAATATAGGCAACACTTCATCAAGTCTAAACTTCAATATTCTCACCGTGCAATACTAATTTACTGAAAGTGGGTAAATCCCACAGAACTCAGAAGGACTAAATGTAGAATATGAGTGAGCTATAACACAATACATGTCATATTCTAACTCAACACTTAAATGTTGTATCATTTTACACAATTCAGTAATGTAAACATCTTACTTTTATTCTAAGAATATTCCTACATGTATCTACTCATGAATAAATTCCATGGGTTTCAACAGGGCTTACATCCAGATGGTCTGCAGAGAACTGGAGCCTATACAAACCCTAGTTTTCACTAGACAAAACTGAAAAAGAAACTGCATGGAAAAATGAAGACTGAAAGCAATCGAGGTTTTATCATCAGATTTTAGAAACCATCTCACTCTCTGGCACTATCACATTGAGTAAGAGAAGCCTCAGAATAACAGTTAAATTTTATATTACTATATTATCTACAACAACTGGAACATTAGTAGAAAAGGAGCTCAGAAATCCAATCCACTGATGTTAGCACTGGGCAAGGAAAAACTTTTAACAAATAACGTAATACCTTAACGCGCTAAACTTTAACAGGACCAATAGAGAAAATGGCATAAAACACTGTGGTTGACACTGCTGCCTTCCGTTTCAAATTTTGTTCTTGGCTAGTTCAAAAGTGCTTTTTTGGAGGTCTAAATTAGCTACCTGGCCCTATTCAAGTACATACTATTCCCATTATCCTATTACTGGTTGGGAATGATGGGATTTGTAGTTGAATTCATCCAGGCAGTTCCAAGATGGAGAAAGCTATCCTAATGCAGTGTAACTAACTATTTGGCGTATTAATTGTCAATGATCTGCTGCATCTCTTTTTACTTCTTTCAGCCCCAACCTACCACCAGCAAAACATAAGCAGTTCCCTCACCTTTTGAACACAACTGATGGTTTCCAAAAAATGTCCTTAAAAGCAACTTTTAAAATAACTAAAATATCTTACTTGACATACCTCATATCAGGTAATGTTATTACCACGCAATGTATTACTTTTTAAATAGAACTCCAATACATCCTTTCTTGTTAACAAAGAAAAGTGACTCAGTACAGGCAATCATACCAATTTGAGGCTTCTCATCCCTGACCACCTTTGAACAAAGTAAAGCTACAGGCCAGCTCCTCCCTTCAACAACAAGTTCAGGTGGCTGAGCACAGACAAAAGTAGAGCTAACAGAAGGCCAGTAAGAAATCAGAGAGTGTATCAGTATACTTGAGGTTCATCAATGCAAAAGAATTTTTAAAAAGAGAAACTCAAACATGCAGAACATGTCCAGATGCCTCCAGAACCACAGAATGTTCAATATCATTTGGAAGGAAGATGAAATACAAAAGTGTAGCTGAATGGGTATAAGAGACTGACTTGGCCTGCCGGAGCCCCTTATAGTTGATAGTATCCCAGAGGAGAGCAAGTACATGGCAACTGCCACAAGTGAGTGAAGCAATACTAACATTCTGTCACAGGTCCAAGTGAACCCCACTAAAACCAGAGGGGCTAGTTTCTGAGCAAGTTTATATATGAGCAGGTGGCCATTATTATACTAATTGGAGTTTGCTGTTCTGAACACGTATTTATTCGTGTCCTGTTCAACTGGCTTAAATTCAACAAGTTCATTTCTCTGTTCGGCATGGTTCTCTTTTCTGAAGTGTCACCTTGTGTTTTATGAATAACAGAAAATGGAAGGTTTTCATAAGCATGACAAGTCTCTCCCTTCCTTTCACATTGGTAGCATGCTCCTTGTTTGGATATGTGTGTGTTTTCACATTAAATCTGTCTCACTTGATGAGTAAGAAGCTGATGAGTAAGAAGCAAGTGTGAAGTCTGAAACTGTGTTATGCCATGCCGCCACACTGCAGGAGCCATCAATTTGGCAGATATCTAGCTTGGATCCAAGAGTACTGCTTCTTTAGCAATCCAAACATAGCAGCAAGTGATTATTGCTACCTCCATTCTGCTGAAGAGTTAAGAGTAAGAGAATAACTGACTGTAACAATATATTTTAAAAACACTAGGAAGTACAATATTTCACTTGTTACTCAGAAAAGTATCACACAGGAAGCTGCCTCAAACCAAGTCAGATCACTGATCCATCTAGCACAGGGATGGGAATCATGTGGTTCTCCAGTTAATACTGGACTGCAAAGCTCAGCAGCCCTAGCTATCACCGCCAGTGGAATGTCAATCCAACAATATCTGAAGGTCCAAATGGTCTATACCAGGGTTCCTCAAGCAGGGTTCCTCAAGCAGGGTTCCTTTAAACTCTAGGATTCTGTGGGAGTTCAATAAGAGTTCCACGAAAGACCATGACTGGGGGGGGGACATTGAACAACACATATAATTTTTATACCAGGGCTCCCTAAGATATGAAAATTATGTCAAAGGGTCCCTCTACGACAGTGGTTCTCAACCTGTGGGTCCCCAGATGTTCATGGACTTCAGCTCCCAGAAGCCCTGAGCATTGACCATAGTGGCTGGGGCTTCTGGGAGCTAAAGTCCACGAACATCTAGGGACCCACAGGTTGAGAACCACTACTCTAGGATAAAAAGGTTGAAAAAGGCTAGTCTACACAGACGGACAATTGATCTTCTGCATTTCAGATTGTGATCTTTTCCAGATAGTGATTTGAACCCCAGCCAGTCTGAAAATAAAGCAGGCACCCTATCATTAAGCTACAATTCTTCCCCTGTTCAAGAGAGATAAAAGCCAAGGGCCAATTCAATGGTGGCCAGAAAGGTGGGTTAAGGAGAAGAATTATTCTTTTTAAATAAAAAGTATCAGGCAAGTTCCATGGAACAGCTTTTACTTTAAAAGTGGTCAGCTCAAAATCTGAGAATGGGCAGTTATTGTTTACTTTGGGTGGAGCAGTCTAAGGGACACCCCTACATATTTATAAAGACCTTTGTGAAAGCTGTTCTCTGTGGACAGTAAAAGTACTATCCCATAGAGCTGTGGATTTTTCCACATCGTTCCTAGACTTCTATGAGGAATGGACAAAACTGTTACTTAAACATTTGAGCAAGTACATTTGCTCAACTCTTCCTGATTAAGGCCCCCGCTATATGCATAGTCACAAGCTGAAATGCATACAGAACAAGATGCTATAGTACTGTACTGTACACACTGGTTGCTACGAAGATGTGTTAACAGTAAGGGGGAGCACTACCTAAAGAAGAGGCAATACTGGTATGTCTATTTCAGAATCTGTATCTCTGCAAGAGTATTTACAGCACTGCAGAAGGATGCACTAACTCTCCCGTTCTTCAGCTTTGGTACATTTGTGAGGTGTCAATATAACAGAGGACAGCAAGAAAGAATGCTCATTTTGCACAGTGTCTCTGAAGTTGGGCAATGGTCTAAATATCTCAAGGAACCAGAAATTCTGTCCAATCATGGCAGCTAAGTAGGCCCAACCCTGGTTAGTACTTGGGTGGAAGACCACCAATGAATACCAGGTGCTGTAGGCTTTCTTTCAGAAGAAGGAACTGGCAAAATCACCTCTGAGTATCCCCTGCCCAAGAAAACCCCATGGAACTCATCGGGTCGCCATAAGCCAACAGGCAACTTGAGAGCACATTCACATACATACCCTCTGAAATTGAGGGAGGCAGCATCTGCCTCCACAGAGAGAAAGCATCGCTCAGTGGTAGAAGATGCACACAAAAATTTTCAAGCTCAGTCCCTGGCATCTCCAGTGTGAAGGCCCAGACAGAAGGTGATCTGCTCAAGATCTTGCAAAACTGCTACCGATCAAAGGAGACAATATGGGGCTGCAAAGACAATACTCTAGATCTGGTATAACACACTTCCAGCGGTTATGAGATTAATAGATACTCCTCCATCAGCACAAGCCCTTGCACATAGATCAACATACATTCATTAATTAAAGTCAACACAGCTCAAGTAAGGAAGAATAACTATTGAAGCAGTTAAAACAGATCATGAAGGAAGATTTGTCATGTATGAGCACTACTCTTCTGAAATGTTCTAAAGGAGTTTAATACTGTATACAAAACTGAGCAGCTTGCTTAATATGGAGGGTTTTTTCCCCATCTATTTGTGTAGCTTAGATACCCGGAATTGTCTGTCACGCAATGGCAGAAAGAAAAGAGGTAGAGATAGACAGAGCTCACAATCCATACAGTTCTTCTCAATTAACTACCTTTGCTGGACAGCCCCTTCCAGGCCAAAGCCAAAATTCCCATCCTTCTCAAAGTCCACTTGCCAAATCTTCTTCTACAGATGGAATTCGTCTCTTCCACACCCTTTTCTTACTTCTAACAACCAGGTTGAGGAAGACAAACTAACCAACAACATCCAACAGGGAGTCGGATCTGGCCAGGGGGTCTCCCTTTCCCCACATCTCACAATACACACTTAAAATTCTGCATAAGTACTGGGAGGAGGTGGGGGTGATGAGATAATGGCCTCTTCTGATGATAGATGCTTTGCCAATAAAGACAGACAACAGGCATGGAGGTTAAAAACATACTGGAAAGACTCTTAGGGGGAGGAGAGAATTCCAGACTGAACCCCAATTCTCTCCAATGCCCTACCCCAAAATTAAACTGGAGAAGGGAGGTGGTCAGAAAGACTTGCCAAGATCCTGGAAGCAAGAAAAAGAAACAAATGCATCCCTAAAGGGCGTGGGGGGGCTGAAATCAACATCTGGGGGAAAAACAATCGTTTTGGAAGCATGGAGATTACGAAATTTGGGTCCAACCCACAGAGGGGTTTTTTTTAAAACAAAAATCTATTAGGAACATTAGTTTTTGGCTTTTTTTTAGACAGTTACCTTGGAATAAAATGACCACCACCCTTTAAAAACATAATAATAATCTGAGGAGTGTGTTATGAGGGAGAGGAGAGAAAAAAATCTCATTTAAAAGAAATTGCAATCCCATGTACACTTTTTCCTAGGAGTAAGGAGCATTGGATCTAATGGGGCTTCTCTTCCTCACCCCGCAACCTACAAACCCATAATATAAGCCCAAGTTTATACCAAGTTTCCCCATCCTTTTTTCTCTCCCCGACCCAAAAAAAATACTAAAGTGGGAGGGGAGGAAAAAGTGGGGAGGGGGAGGAGAGTAAAAGGCACAATTTTAAAAAATATTGCGGTCCTATGTACACTTTTCCCTGGGAGTAAGCAGCACTGCGTCTAATGGGGCGTCTCTTCCTCACCGGCCCCCCGACGTATAAAGCCACAGAATAAGCCCAAGTTTAGACCAAGTTTCCTCATCCCTCCCCCTCTCTCCCCCCCGGATAGATAGGCAGATTAATTTGGGAGGGGAGCAAAAAGCGACCCACTTTCCTCGTTTGCCAAATCTTCGCCCGCAGCAAACGGCGGTGGGTGGGGCCAGCGGGGAGAAGGCGAGGCTCTCCCCAAATTTTTTTGGCGGGGGGGTGGTAGAGAGGAAAGCGGGAGGGGGGATGACTCAGAGACTTACAGTTGCCAAGTGATGGAGGAGGAGGAGGAGGAGGAAGCGCGGGAGGAGGAGGAAGGGGCGCCGCCGCCGCCGCCGCCGCTGCTCCTAAGGCCGCCTCGGCCGCCGCCGCCGCCCGGTCTCCCCTCAGCGCCCGGAGGCTCGTGAGGGGCGCCTCCAGTCCCTCCCGCCGCTGCTCCTCCCCTTCCTGAGCGGCGGCTCCCGCGCCTGCCCGCCGCCCTCGCCGCCCTCGCGGTGCCGCTCCATGCACGGGGACTGCGGGCGGGCGGGCGCGGGCGAGAAGGCGCTGAGGAGAGGGCAGCCGCGACCCCCGAGGCGCCGGCGGTGGCGGGTGGCGGGGGTCGGCGGCGGGTGGCAACCAGCTCGTCTTAGCCCAGCCTGAGGTAATTCCGACGACGAGCAGCGAGGCTCCTCCTCAGGCGGGCGGCCACCGAGGCGCCTCCTCGCGCGCGGCTCTGCCCGCCTTTCCTCCCCTCCCAGGCGGCGGCGGCGCCTCACGGGTGTCCCCCCCAGCTCAGAGGCATGGAAGCCGCCCCGTGATTGGGCCGCCGAAAGGGCGGCTCCGGTTGGCTGCGGCGCACCAAGTTGCTCCTCCTCTTGCTGCTGCTTCCTGCCTCCCCGCCTCGAGGCCACGCCCCTTCGCCTCCGGGAGCGCTTCGCGGTTGCCTCGGGTCCCCGGCGGAGCCGCCTCCCGGGGGGCGTCGGCCGTTCCCGCGCCGCGCCGCTGCGACCCCGCCCCGGGCAGCCCAGGGAGCCCTGGGGTCTGGAGTTTAGCGAGGGGCCTTTAGAGTCCGCCGCCCGGGAGCTCTTCGGCCTCAGGAAACTACAAACCCCAGCATTCCACAGGAGTTCGAAAGTGGAAGCGTAGCGCTGAAACGGTGGCCGTTTGGGCGCTAGGCTCTCGGAGCGCGGTGATTCCACTTTGGACATGCCCTGGAATCCTGGGGTTTGCAGCTTAGGGAGGCTGGCTGTATCCACACGACACTGGCCATTGCCGCACTAGAGCGTTGTAGCGCGGTGATTCCACTTTCGACATGCCCTGGAATCCTGGGGTTTGTAGTTTAGGGAGGCTGGCTGTATCCACACGACACTGGCCATTGCCACACTAGAGCGTTATAGCACGGTGATTCCACTTTCGACATGCCCTGGAATCCTGGGGTTTGCAGTTTAGGGAGGCCAGCCCCTCCCCAAACTGCAAACCCCGGGATTCTATAGGTTCTTGACAGTGGAATCTTAGCGCTGTAACACTCTAGTGCGGCAATGGCCAGTGTCGTGTGGCTATAGCCTTGCGGACACTGTGTAGAGAGGAGAAAAAATGGGGCAGGAAGTCTATCCCAAGCCAGAGTATTGCATTTCTTATAATTACCTATTAACTACTTATAATAATTATTATAATTATTAAATTGTTAATTGTTAGTAATTATAAGTAAATACACTCTTACTGACCAGTGTGTAAGACACACCCATGTATAAGACACACCTCATTTATACACTGGCAAATACTATTTGCCAATGTACAAGACACACCAGTGTAGGAGATGCACCTCATTTTCAAACAATATTTTTTGGGGGAAAACTGAGTCTTATACGCTAATAAATACAGTGATTGAGTAATTAATAGCATGACGCAAGCAGGCCTGCTGTTGTTGTGTGCCTTCCAGTTGTTTCTGACTCTTTGTGACCCTCACCGGGAGGCAGAAAGTGCAAAGGCAGGTTTACAGTTGAACGTGAAAACACAAAGACCACAGATTATTGACATAACCTTAAAGCTGAAAAAGACACTGAAATTGTTTTAAGATTTTCTGTACCTTGGCTGTCACTAATCAGAATGAAGAAAAGAAACTAGAAGACTAGGGCCATTTCCACCCTACATTGTGATAGTGCTATTATTCCCCTTTCAACATCCTGTGGAATTTCTGGGATTTGTAGCTTACTGAGGCCAAAGAGCTCTCTGGCTGAGGGTTCTAAATGCCCTTCCCTAAACTGTGAACCCCAGGATTCCACAGGAGGTTGAAAGTGGAATAAGAGCCCTATAACAACGTAGTGCCGAAAGGTCCTGAAGCTTGGAAAGGTAGCTTAGAAGGAACTAAAGAAGATCTTGGAAGTGTAAAGATGTATTATTGTATACTAAAGTTAGGAATGTCTATGTCTTTGTATTTCCAGTTTCTATGTATGGTTGTCAAAGCTACACAGTGAAGAAAGCTGATAGGAAGAAAATCAACTCATTCACAATGTGGTACTGGAGAAGAGTTCTACGGATATCATGGACTGCTAAAAAGACAAATGAAGGGGTCCTGGAGCAAATCAAGCCTGAACTCTCCCTAGAAACCAAGATGACTATACTGAGGCTGCCGTACTTTGGCCATATTATGAGAAAACACGACTCACTAGAAAGGACAATAATGCTTGCTAAGGTGGAAGGCAGTAGGAAAAGAGGAAGGCCACATTATGACTGGATAGACTCAATCAAGGAAGACATATCCCTGAATCTGCAAGACTTGAACAGGGCTGTTGATGACAGATTGACTTAGAGGTCTCTCATTAACAGGGTTGCCATAAATTGAAGTTAACTTAGGCCATTTCCGCGCTAGACAGTTCTAGTGCTATTATTCCACTTTCAACATCCTATGGAATCCTGAGGTTTGCCATTGAGGTCCCTCCCTAAACTGCAAACCCCAGGATTCCATAGGATGTTGAAAGTGGAATAATGGCACTAGAACTGTCTAGAGCAGAAATGATGGCAATGAACAGCAACAACAAAAGGAACCGAAGATCAAAGTGCCAAAAAGTCAAATGAGCAAATCAACCCGAACTCTCCCTAGAAGCCAAGATGACTAAAGTGGGCCTGGGGTACTTTGGACATGTCACGAGAAGGCATGACTTTCTAGAAAGGGCAATGCTTGGTGAAGAAGGCAGCAGGAAAAGAGGAATGGCTACCTTGATTCTGCAAGACCTGCGCAGAGCTGTTGATGATCGGGCGGCTTAGACGTCTCTCATTCATGGAGTTGCCATAAGTGGAAGTTGGCTTGACCAGCTTACACTTTGCCTGGTACTGCTTTATGTGTGTCCCTGAGAGTCTGATTAAACTCTGTTGGTTTTACCTCTGAGTAAGATTTCGCTGCTCAGATCAGTCAGGAGATAGGAACTAATCACACTCCAATGTTGTTGGACTATCATCCCCAATCATTGCCCTTGTTTGATGGGGTTGATAGATGTTGGAGTCCAACAATATTTCAAGGCCCATCCCTGATCATTAAAAGCCATCAAGGGAGCTGAGTTGACCATAAGCGTTAAAATCATTTCTTGTTATTGTCAGCCAATTTTTTGGAGGTGTGGGTTGCAGGATTGTGGCCCACCACAGAGGTGTAAATCGCTCCTTTGCAGTTTCCTACCCTTGGTTTAACGTTAAAGCATAATTGTTTTGTCTTTGAAATCCCAGGGTGCTTCTACAAACATTCCTCAAAGGGATTGCATTCCAGACTATTTATTGTCTTGGCCACCCTCCTCTAAAGGCACTCAAGCTTGTCAATATCTTTTTTAACTTGGGGTGCCCAGCAGTAGACTCAATATTCCAGATGAGGCCTGTCCAAAACAAACGAACATCTTTTGGTCTGAACACTATAGTTCTGTTTATGCAAGCCGGAATTTCATTAGCATTGTTTGCTGCTGCACTCATGTGAATCTTGTGGTGTACCAACACCCCCAGATCTTTTTAAAATGTACCGCTGCCGGGCCAGGAAAGAATGAAGAAAGAATTGTTGTTGTGTGCCTTCAGGTTATTTCCAACTTGGGTCCATATGAAGGCAAACCTATCATGGGGCTGAGAGTGTGTGACACGTCCAAGGTCACCTAGTGGGTTTCCATGGCCAAGAGGAGAATCGAACCCTGGTGTCCACGGTCATAGTTATAGCTCAACCCACTACAGCACGTTGTTTGTCTGGGGAAAGAATAGGAAGGCTTTTTCTTGGAGTGAGGAGGTGTTCTAGCAGGCCAGAGGGCACCGTTCCGCCTTCCATCTCATACATCTCTCTAGGTACAATTGTAAGCTTTACACTAAGGAAAGGCAAAGCGTGGCCCTCTACATATTTGACTTTAATGCTTGAAGTTGGAAGTCCGACAGGACCACAAATTGCTTGCCCATCCTCACCAAAAGTGGATAACTGCAGCAGATTCTGGGGTCCCTTTTCCAGGGACCAGATGGACAAAATGGGCAAAAGACAAAAATGGAAAAAACAGAAGTATCTCAAAAGTCCACTTCTAAATTGGAAAAATAGGTCGTTTTGCTGCTGTTAAACGGCACAGGGAATTCTATGACTGATTTAAAAGCTGAATTGCCATTCCTGGAGGCCTCTATAAGAAACAATTTTTTCACCCCTTTGGGGGCCTGAAAAGGACAATTTGAGTATTCTGAAGGGCTTTGAGAGCTACAAAAACCACCTTTACACACTTTCCAGTTTACTTTATACACACAGCTTCTTTAGGAAGTTTCATCTATTTCAGTTAGGATTTGCTTCCTGGCAAGCATGCTTTTGGACCCAAGCTGTTTCACCTGCTTACACTGAAGTAGTTTCCACTAAATTCAGAAGTGCTTGTCTCAATGGCCATTTCCGCACTAGCCTGTTCTAGCGCTATCATTCCACTTGCAACATCCTATGGAATCCTGGGGTTTGCAGTTTGGCCCCTCCCAAAACTGCAAACCCCAGGATTCCATAGGATATTGCAAGTGGAATGATAGCGCTAGAACAGTCTAGTGCGAATTTGTTGAAAGTTACTGCATACAGAATTTCAAGTTGTTAGCCAGCCTACTCTGGTCATGATGGAGCCTCCATTTCACAAGCAGTAGTGTTCCTTGTGTCTAATTTTGCAATTTTTTTTTAAAACATGCACTGCTGGGGTGGCAAAGACAAACCTCAAGAGAAGCATTAGGTCTAGGGAGTTTGTGACAGGCACGCCCTTGCTGCGGAGTGCCCTGCATGCTTCTGTGTGGCCACTACTGCAATGGGAACTCTGTGAGACCTTTGTCCTACAGTGTGTTGATTCTTTTTGTCCTGGCATGCTATGTGTGTCATTTCTCCCTTCTGCAACTAGGAACAAAAGCAATCTCTTTTAAACATGTATTTTCATTATACAGTGGAAGTTCCAGCCTCAAATGAACCATATAAGACTCGGATGCACATGCCCTGGAAACCAGCGATGTAGACTCAGGTCAATGGACTTGGACTCAGGTCAGACTTAAGTCATTCCAGTGACTCGATTCGGCACTGACTTGACTGGAGGCTTGTATGTTTTTAGTGACCAGCTTGCTGGCCTTCGTTCAGTAACATAACACATTCATCCAGAAACCCTACAGCTTTGAACAACACTTCCATCTCCTTTTGCCTACTGGTCACATGAGGATCTGTCTCAAGCCCAAAGTGTGGGCTTGAGAGGGGCTTGAGGTCTACTCAGCAGCCTGTACCTGCTGCATATTGGCAGAACCTTCTGAAACTTTTCCTAAGAGCAGAAGACAAGACTTGTCCCAGGATGTGGGATGTATTTCTCAGAGCAAATGTGTTAACAGCAAATGTGTTAGGTGATGGACTTGAGGAGGAAGGAGCATTCCTTCTAAAGCTTTCGAAGCTGCAGTAATGGGGACTAAGAAGGATCCTATTCCCCACTTCTGAAAAATCCTCCAGCTTTAGAAATGGGAAGTAAGAAGGATTCTATTCTCCACTTTGGAAGCTGCAGACTCTTTTATGCCTATTGGTACAAAAGCCTCCAGCTTCAGGAAGGGTGAGTAAGAAGGATCCTATCCCCCACTTTGTAATTGCCGTTGCCATCCTCATTTGGAAATAACATTAGAGATCATTTTCGATATCAATAATTTGGCTTTCTTCCACTACTCTTCTCCATGTGCTTGCGAGGCCACCGAACAAGCTTGCAAGACAGGCACGGCCGATAATCACCGCAATATTCCACACAATACAGGCTGGCCAGAAATAGCCAAACTGCTGCTTCAGGAGACCTCAGGACAAGTACCCTCATCGGGTATGCACGCTACGTACAAAGAACTCTCTGCCCCGAGCAGGCAGCTTGATTAGAAGGATCCTCACCTGTCAAGCACTCTACACACTTTTGAGGCCCCTCCCTAAACTGCAAACCCCAGGATTCCATAGGATATTGAAAGTGGAATAATAGCACTATAACAGGCTAGTGCAGAAATAGCCTAAGACTCCTAGATCCTTTTCACCTGTAATTTGGTCAAGCCAGGTGTCACTCTTCCTTTATTCATGCATTCAAGATGCATTTTTTTCCATCTAAATGTAGCATATCTTTCCTTTTCTTTAATATGGCATCCATTTGAGGGACCACAATACCAATTTCATTGAATTAAGAAAAAAACAAGCTCATAAAGCTGGAGTGGACAAAGTGTGGCCCCTTGAACTGTTTTGAGGAGGCAGAGATTTAAAAACTGCAAGATACTTTTTTTTGTTCCAAAATGACCTCTAATAGGTGGAGGGGGCATTGCCACTATGTTTGGAGGCCAACTGAGCCCCTCAAATTTTTTTAAAAAAAGGTGCACATTTTTAAAAAGAGTTTTGTATCAAAATGCCCTCTAGGGACCCAGAAGATCTCAAAAATATAACGAGAGTCCTCTAACTTCATGACTCCTAGAAGGCATTTGGGGACTAAAAAAAATAATGATTTTTTTTTTCAGGAGCAGGTTCAGTGGGTTGTGTGCCTTCCCCGCAAAAGTCTCCTGGGAGTCTAGTGTGGCCTCCTGGACTTCCACAGTTGCCCCCCTGCAACTGGACCATTATAAAATTCTCTGGTTTGATTTGGCTCTCGGCTATTGTACTTCCAGTATAAGAAAGCAGCATTGAAATATGAATCCACATCATCTGTTCTTGGTGGCAATGGCAGAATCTAGATCATCATTAAAGGAAGCTTGAAAAAGTTCCCATGGCATTGTCACACCCCAGCATCATGTGGCATTAACCACAAAGCCAGAACGCAACATGTGAGCAACCCGAAGAGTTAACTTGAATTGCCAATCCTGTAGCATTTTTTTTTTTGAAGGGGAGGGAGAGAACAGATGATGTGCTTTGGTGCTCTAGCTATTTCTCAGTATGTATGAGAAGGTTTCACGTGAGAACCCTGTAGTGGCCAAATTTGGCCCTAGGGCTGTACATGGCCCTCGTGGTTATTTTTGTGGCCTTGATCTCTCCAGATGCCCCGAAGTGCCTTTCTCCTAGTTAGAAGAAAGAGAACATTCTCTCCTAGATGTTTCCAGAAGCAGAAAATAGGTTGCAACCATTCTCCCTGCCTTTTTGGCATCCATTTCTGGTATTCTTGGCAGTTTGTGTAGCCTCCAGTGAAAGAATAGCCATGCTAGCTGGGGGATGCTGGGAGCTGCACTCCCAAAAGCTAATTTTCCCAAGCCTGAGTAATAATCAGCCACCCCTCAGCTGAAGAACTACAGTCAGCCCTCCGTATCCGTGCCTTCTGTATCCATGGATTCAACCAACCACAGCTGAAAAACATTCCAAAATAATTCCAAAAAGCAATCCTTTGATTTATTTATCATTTTATGTAAGGGACAACATTAGGGAGACTTGATCAAGGTATCTCCCCTGCCAGGTAAGTATAGAGAGACATAGTCCTTCAAATATCCTGGAACTGAGCTGCCTGAGGCTTTACAGGTCATGACCAGGACTTAGAATTGTGCCCAGAAACAGACAAGCAGCCAATGGAGCTGTCGCAGCAAGAGAGTTCTATGCTCTCTGTAGTTTTCCTGTTGCATAAATATTTGTCAATAAACAGGTAAATAAATATTAGTGAGATCATAAAAATATTGAATGGGACCAGCCTACTCCTTAAAATAACCCCACTCTGTATCAAGAATATGATAATACAGCCTCTCCCACAGCATCTTCCAGGTGTGATAGACTCTAATTGCCATCAGCCCCAACAAACAAGGTTGCACATCCTTCGAATTTCAAATATGAAAACCAGGACACATGTGGCCAAGCAACATCAGGGTATGGTCAAGATGTCAAAAGTGGAAGAACAGGCAAGCTAGGAGAGGCTGAAGTGGTTTGCTTTTGCCTGTGCCTGCTGGGGAGGGGAAGATTCTGCCACCTCCTCTCCTCTTCCCCTTGCTGTTCTGTGTCGGCAGCCAACGAGGACTTACAGCTGTCTAATCAGAGCTTGTTATCAGCAGCCGCGAGCAAAGTTTGTAATGGTTTGTTAGTAAATTACCAGTTATCGTTTTGCAGTCCGAATTCACAGTAAATTCAGAGCAACAGTCCGATGACGAAGTCCATGCACAAGTCAAAGGTCAAGGTTTCTAGGAGGATGAGCCAGGAATCTGAATGTAAGCCGGGTTGCTTCCACCCTTAGGAACGGTTGACTGCAACAGCTTCCTCCCATTCTGGTCCCTCTTTATATAGACGTAGAACCTTCCACAGCTCCTTGCCTAATTAATGAACTTTTACTATATAAACTCTTTGAAATACCTGGGCTCTCCCTTTTCCACCTACACAGACTGCCACAAGTATCATCACTCTCACGTTTGTGTGTTGTGGCATTGGGAAGGGTCCTATCTGATGGGGGCATGACGCCTGCCGATCTAACGGAGTGCAAACTACTTTTGCGCTTTGAGCTCAGAGTGCAACTGTTATCACCATGAACTGGCCTGGCCTTGGAAGGTACTGCATATCGATTGATATCATAATTCAGTCTCATTTTGCCACCCTTGGCCAAGTGTTTGTGAGGCCTCCGAACAAGCATAGTGCTAGGCATGGCCATTAATTGCTGAACATTTCATTCTCCAACCAGGCAAACCAGCTCAACCAGATCTTGCTTTAGGAGACCTCCCTAGACAAATACCTCACTAAGGATGCACGCTAATACAAAGAACTCCTTGCCCCGAGCAGGTAACTTGGCGAGCTAGACTTTTCACTGGCAAAGCGCGCTGCATCTGCATACTGGCCATTCCATTGTCGATTCGGACTTAATTCAATCATGTTAAATTCTGACCTTTCGGAGACATTGTCTCATGCCCAAACCTCATTGTTCTTCCCAAAGTATAGACTAGCCTATGGTCATATTTTCCCTATAAAACCCCCCAGTTCCGAGATCTTCCTTGGATCGCTCCGAATTTCCATCCAGCCTTGCTGCCGTTTCGTCCGCCGAGCTTTCCCCTCAGTCTCCGTCCAAGACTGCGCAAGTACAGACCGCCGCTGTGATCCACCCTGGGCTTTGGACAGGTGTAGTATCACCCATTCAACAAACCCTCCAACTCCTCTATACCGTTAACACCTTTATTTTCTATAGTTACTTGTGTGAATGTGTTGCATACACTGTTTGCCTGTATTTAATAAAATTACAGTTAATTTCATAATTTGGTGTGCTTCTTGACTGTACCTGACCCCATAGACATTGGGTTGCAAGATCCTGCAAAGTTACCCTGCCTCTTGCTAGCTTAAGTGAGTGCTCCAGCAAATTTCCCCCACATATTGCTTGTTGTTGTTTGGTTATTTTGGAGTCCCTCCCGGGACCCCCAGTAGACAGGGTAACACAACAACTGAAGTAGGCTGAGGGCCAAGCGGGGAAGTGGGAGGATGAGAGAGAACTGGAATATTTTAACAGCAACTGAAAAAGTGGGATGACAGGGGATTAATTAGGACTGTCACTAGTAAGTTGGGATGGCAGGACAGTATGAGATTGTGCGCTGGTTGAAGGTGATAGCAATTATAGTCCAGGACATCTGGAAGGCATTTGGGTAGGGAAGAATGATTAGAAGGCAAAATAACGGCCAAGTGAAAGAACCAAAATCTAGCTTTAGAGTTCTCTTCTATCAAAATTCCCATGTTTCAGGTCTTTTCAGGTTTTGTGATGCTGTGATGCCGTGATGCTAGGTTCTTCTCCTAGACTGGGGGAACTATGTGAGGTATTTTTTTTTTACACTATTGATTGGAACTGTGAAACCTCCCAGTGTGAGACTCAGAAATACCGCAAAGAACCTGCTTCCTGGACGTCACTTTCTAAACATCCCCTCGCCTCCATTGGCTGGAAGTCATTTCAAAACCTCTTGGCTCATTGTGCCACCTCGTGGCACCCTAGAAAATTACAGGGGGTACATCCAGAACCACAGGTATTTGCGGCTCCAGCACAGGTCTGGGGATAGTGTGTCTTGTAGAGAGCATTTTAAAAGTATTTATGTAATTATGCATTTATATCTTGCCCTGTATCACAGCATCTTAGGATGGCATACAAATAAAACCAATGCAAACTAATTTGGAGCAACTGATATTTAAATTCATAGAATATATTTTAAAATGAGGAAAATTAAAACATTAAACCATTTTAACAGAACAGAATTTAATTAAGAACAATTTACATTTAAATTCTTAAAATGCCTGAAAATTTAGCCAAGCAAACATGTAACAATTTAGCAGCTAAAACAGACTGAAATGCATTTAAACCCATACAGATTTGGGTAAAATAACAACTTTGGGGTTGAATTAACTGCCATTATAGAATCATAGGGCTGGAAGAGACCCCAAGGGGACATCCAGTCCAATCCCGTTCTGCCATGCAGGAATACACAACCAAAGCATTCCCGGCAGATAGCCATCCAGGTTTTGTTTAGAAACCTCCAAAGAAGGAAAATCCATCACATTCCCAGGCAGCAGAGTATTCCATTGTCAAACTGCTCTTATCATCAGGAAGTTCTTCCTAATGTTCTTTTTTTCAGATTATTTGTAATTTTATTGTACTTTGACAAACTACTAATAAAAATTATAAAAAAATTGAAATTATTTCAGTGATGTGAACACTGCTAATAGTTCACACCTATTAGCTATGATTACTTTTCCTTGGTCGCCCTGCCAGTATCTTTGGATGCCTAAACTGGATTTCTAAACGTGTGACCTACATTTTTACTTACTGGAAAATTGAGAATTTACCTGCTGGAAAGTTGACAATGAAAGGAAAATTTAGTTTGGAGGGGCAGAATTCTTATCTGTGGGACAATAATACACTCCTTTTGCCTGCACCACCTCCCACAGCTACACCTCTGTGAAGGTGCTTGGTCACTTAGGCCATTCCTGGGGTTTGCAGTTTAGGGAGGGGTCTCAAAGGATTCCATAGGATATTGAAAGTGGAATAATACCACTAGAACAGTCTAATGCAGAAATGGTCTTATTTAGATAGAGAAATAAACGGTAGTTTCTTGAAGGACAGGTCTCTTTTGTGGATTTGTTAGATCAAGATATTGCTAGCAAAATACTGCAGCGTTTGTTCATATCTGGAGAGTTCAAAGCAGTTATGAGGTGTGCTCAAAACGAGGAACCCTCAATTATGTTCTCCAGTGTTGCTTTGTCATCCTGGAATGAAATCAAGCCTTAAAATATCAAGTCTTATAGGAATTATACGAAGCCTTTGTATGGGTACAGGTGTGTACCTATTGCGCAAACACTGCTAATAGCATTTCCTCTGTAAGAGTTTAGAAAGTTAAGCCACACCAAACAGATCCTTGAGTTAGGCCATTTCCGCACTGGACTGTTATAGCGCTATTATTCCACTTTCAACATCCTATGGAATCCTGGGGTATGCAGTTTCTGGTTCCTCCCGAAACTGAAAACCCCAGGATTCCATAGGATGTTGAAAGTGGAATAATAGCGCTATAACAGTCTAGTGCGGAAATGGTGCCAGGGATTAGGATGTTCTGCTGCAAATAGATTGAAAGAGTGTAATGGTTCAAATCGCCACTCAGCCATGAGTGACCTTGAGAAAGTCACACTCTCTCAGCCACAGAGGAAGGCAAAGGCAATCTCCGTCTCAATAAATCTTGCCAAGAAACTCCCCTGTGATAGGTTTGCCTTAGAGTAACCATAGACAGCCATCATGGTGCTGGTTTGGGTGTTGGATTATGACTCTGGAGAGCAAGGTTCAAATCCCTGCTCAGCTATGGAAACCCACTGGGTGTCCTTGGGCAAGTCACACTCTCTCAGCCTCAGACGGAGGCAACAGCAAACCCTCTCTTAGCAAATCTTGCCAAGAAATGGGATGTAATATTTAACCACCTCTATGTGACAAGTATAGGGATCCATGCTAGGCAAAAGCAGAGAATATAAAGCATCAGTCCTTCTGAAAGTGTAATGACTTACATAGACTCATGGACTCATAGAATCATAGGGTTGGAAGAGACCCCAGTGGCCATCCAGTCCAACCCCCTTCTGCCATAAGGAACCCATATCAAAGCATTCCTGACAGATGACCATCCAGCCTCTGCTTAAAAGCCTCCAAAGAAGGAGACTCCACCACACTCCAAGGCAGCAGATTCCACTGCTGGACATCTCTGACCATCAGGAAGTTCTTCCTGAGGTTCAGGTGGAATCTCCTTTCCTGCAGCTTGAATCCACTGCTCCTTGTCCTGGTCTCTGGAGCAGCAGAAAACAAGCCCACTCCCTCCTTGACATGACATCCCTTTAAATATTTAAACATGGCTATCATGTCCCCTCTTAAGCTTCTCTTATGCAGATTAAGCATCCCCAGCTCCCTAAGCCGCTCCTCATAGGGCATGTAACATAAGAAATGTAATATGCCTGGTTAATGTAAAGTAGGGGCCTTTCTGCACTACACTGTTATAGTGCTATTATTCCACTTTCAACCTCCTATGGAATCCCGGGGTTTGTAGTTTAGGGAGGCGCATGTAGACTTCTCAGCCAGAGACCTCCTTGGCCTCAGTAAACTACAAATCCCAGAAATTCCACAGGACGTTGAAAGTGGAATAATTGCACCATAACAGGGTAGTGCAAAGTCTGTGTTTCTACGTCTACAGCACAGATGGATTGATGCATCAAGGAAGTCTCACCTTGCAAGACCTGAGCTGGGTTGTCGATGACCAAGGCTCACAGAAGTCTCTCATATATAAGGTTGCTGTAAGTCAAAACCGATTTGATGGCATATAACAAAACCACAGACGGTGCTGTATAGGTCTGATCAATCAAATCAGCTTATCCAAGGGGCAAACACACTAGTGTTTTGACAAGCAGGTGAAAAATCAGAGCAGGAGCGAACTGGACATGTACAAACTGGACATGTACATGCATTCCAGCACTGATATTGGTGCCTTGGGTCAGATACTGGTGCCTTGAGGAACGTGAAGGCCAGCTGGAAACTGCTGTCAATGGAAATGCCGATTAACTCACCGGCAATTCCATCCGTAAGAAGCTTCTGTCCTTCTGATCTGGGAACCTGCAAAGCTTGCCTGCAACACTACAGTTGGCCCTCCAACTGTAGGATTAGGGGTGCAGGATCCCTGCAAAAGTGGAAAAACCACAAATATCAAAATGTGTGTGTGCGGGAAGGGAGGTATGGCATGGTGGGGAGAGTGGGCACCCAGGATCCAATCCAGGGAAAGGAGGTGAGCTGGTATAGTAGCCCAATACTTTCTGTCTCTTGCCCATCTCCCCCGGGTGTGGGGGAACAATGAGAGGAGGTTTGTGATGCTGAGAAATTGGGCTCTAAGACATTCTTAGGTGGCCAGGCAGCGGCCAGTGGAGGAGGACCACAGGTGGAATTTTTTAAATGGCCACACAGGCTGATTGGAGCCACGAAGAGGGAAGACCCCCTTGGAAAAGAAGTGCCAGAGGTGGAAGGAGTCAGGGGTTGGAGAAACTTGCCAATAATAAAACCTGTTACACCTGCAAATGCGAAGGACCAACTGCACTTTTTTGGCCTATAGCTTCCTGAATAGCCATGCTGGTTGATGTCTCCTTTCCAAGCTGTGTATGCATGTAACTTTTTTCTCTCTTCTCCTCTTTCTCTCTGCATGTGAGGTGCAACAAATTTAACCCACTCTGAACCCATGAACAATGGTCCTCATCTAGACATCCCTCCACATTTGCTAGAGTTAGGGACACAGGACCCCCATGGTAGTGGATAAACCATGAATAACTCTAGGCCCTCCCAAACCATATTTAATACCCAAAAAGTATGATCACCATATTCAACTCACCATGGATTCCTTTGAGGCCTCAGGGATCCTCCACAAGGCAGAAGTGGGGGGCTGGTGGGGCTTACGGCCACCTCCACGGCTGCCCCACACCTTTTTAAAGAGGGACTTACAAGCCTTGTTTGCAATTTCTCAGTCTCACGAGGCTTGCAGTCCCTGCTAAAAATGGCATAGGGAGGCAGCAGAGGTGACAGCAAATAATCCGTGAATGATCAAATCCGCAAAAGTGAAACCCGCAGATGTGGAGGGCCGACTTGTATACATAAATGAAAAAGAAGTGAACCTAAACAGCAGCACAGTAATACGTTGTTTAGCCTTATCTTAGCAAGTCCAGAGGCCAAGAATAAGGAGCTGGCTTGGGTAGGCAATGTCTCTTCACCCTGCTGTTGCTGAAGGGCAGCTAGCACATACTTACTCGGGAGTAACTTCTCTCCTCAACTGAACGGAGGGGGAGCAGTTTCAGTGACGGACGAAACCCTTCTGTGGCTGCATGCTTCCTCATAAGCTCGTTTAACAGTAACGAAACCTTCTTCCTCTCAAGCATTCCAGCATGAGATCACTGCCTTACTTACAAGTAAGTATGCATAGAGAAAACACAGGCCATTTCCGCACTACACTCTTCTAGCGCGATTATTCCACTTTCAACATCCTATGGAATCCTGGGGTTGGCAGTTTAGGGAGTTTAAACTGCAAAACCCAGGATTCCATAGGATGTTGAAAGTAGAATAATCGTGCTAGAAGAGTGTAGTGTGGAAATGGCCATAGTCGTGTTTAAAGCAGAGCAAGGAACCCATGTGGCCTGCCAAGGGCCCTTCTGTACTGCACAAAGATAGCACTATGATTCTACTTTAAATGCCAAGGCTGCATCCTATGGAATCCTGGGATTTCCAAGTTTAGGGGAGGGCATTTAGAATTCTCAGCCAGTGAACTCTTGGACCTTACCAAGCTACAAATCCTAGGATTATATAGGATAGTACCACAGCAGTTAAGGTGGAATCATGGCGCTATAACTGGATTCTGCAAAAGGGCTCCAGGTATAGTTTGACTGCATTTCCCATCATCCCTCACCAGGGACTACGTTCAACAGAGAGGATGGAAATTGCCAGTCGACAACCTGTTCCCCATCCCTGATAGAAAAACACAGCCACTCAGGTTACTTTTTTGAACCCCAAAGGTAACTTTTGTTGACCGTTCCCCAAATCTTTCCCGTCATCCCTCACCATGGACATGACCATTCAACTGTTTCCCATCCCTGACTGAAAAACAGAGCTGGGCAGATTACTTTTTTGATACACACAAGTTACTTCTGTTGAGCGTTCCCCACATTGCCCAGCCCAATCTATGGGCTCCAGGGAGCAGAAAGCCAAAAAGGAGTCTCCTTCCTTGGAGGTTTTTAAGCAGAGGCTGGATGGCCATCTGTCCAAGGGAGTGCTTTGAGGGCGTTCCTGCATGGCAGGGGGCTGGACTGGATGGCCCCTGGGGTCTCTTCCAACTCTACATTTCTATGATTCTATGACGAAGCAACTTTCCCAAGCTCGGTTTTTTCAAGCCTATTCCGTAACCGCCCTTCGCCAGCTCTGGGCCATTTCCGCACTAGACTGTTACCGCGCTACGATCCCACTTTCAACCTCCTATGGAATCCTGAGGTTTGCAGTTTAAGCTTCAAGCTGCAAACCCCAGGATTCCATAGCACGTTGAAAGCGGAATCACAGCAACAGTCAACTGGCCCTGGAAAACAAGCCCCCTTCGGCGCGCCTCGCGCGGACACCCTTCCCCCGATTTCATCCCGCGACCGGCCCCGCTCGCTGGCAGCGTTCCAAGCGCCTTTGACGGACAGCCCGGAGCAGAGGCCAGGCAGCCAATGGCAGGCCGGCGGGAGGCGGGCTGAGAACGTTCGCCGGCAGCCCCCCAGCCCGAGCGCAGACTTCCTCCGCCCGAGGCTGCGCCCGCCGCCGGCTCCGCCCGGGGCCCGGCCTCTTCCGGCGGCGTGGGAAGAGCCGGGGGCCGCGCGGCTTCCTCCTCGGCTCGGAAAGAGCCCAGGGCGGCGGTCGCACTCTGCTCCGGAGTCGCTCCGGCTTTGCCTGTGCGGCTCAGCCCTCTTTCTTCTCTGCATCCTCCCCGGCAGGGCCGATTGGATTTTTACGTATGTACGTATGTTTGGACCAGCTCTTGTTCCTTGGCCGAGCCGGAACCAGCTTCAGAGAGCGGGCCGGGCGTTGCTTTCGCTTTCATCGCCGGAAGGCGCCAGGGGTGCGGAGGGGCCCCTTCGCCCGCCCCCGCCGCGGGCCCGCCGGCGGTCTCTGTTGCGCGCAGGGCGGGGAGGAGCCAGACGCGGAGCTTGCGGACCCTGCCTCCCGGGAGTGGGTAAGCCCGGAGGTGGCGGCGAGGAGGACTTTCCGAAATGCCTTTGCTTGCTCTCGAGCAGTCGGGCTTGCGGAGAGTCCCCCCCGAGAGGGCGAAGAATAGCTTTCCGTCCTTGGTGTCTGTTTTGGGAAGGCGGGGCGAGAGATGCCCCCGCGATTTGAGAAAAGAGCAGTGTCTTGGCAGCGCAGTCCAGGCCGTTTCCGCCCTAGACGGTTCCAGTGCTATGATTCCGCTTTCAACATCCTGTGGAATCCTGGGGTTCGCAGTTTAGGGAGTAGAACTCTGAGCCGGAGAGCTCTCCAACCCCAGAAAACTACAAATCCCAGAATTCCACAGGATGTTGAAAGTGGAATGATAGCGCTGTAACGGTGTAGTGTGGAACTGGCTCGGGAGACCAGAATTCAAATCCTTGTTTGGACATGGGAACTCAGTGGGTGGCCTTGGGCAAGTCGCATTCTGGCAGCCTCAGAGGAAGGCAGAGTCAAACCCCCTCGAAACCAGTCTTGCCGAGAAAACTCATGATGTGTTCACTTTAGAGTTCCTGTGAGTAAAAAATGACTTGAAGGCATAGGGCAACAAAAGCTCTTCGTAGTCAGGCAGGCCTTCGACTTAGAATTTATGTGTCAGAAAGAGCTTTTAATGGCTTGTGCTTTCCCCCTCCTTTTTAAACTGTGTTTTAATTGTATATCATATTGTTTTAACCATATGTTCTTTAAACAACATTTAGTTGTTTCCTTAAGTTTTGCATGAATACTTTGTAAAGCATTTTAACCCGTTCTTCAAATGTTTGTAGGCTGCCTTGGATACTGTGTAAGGAGAAAGGTGAGCTATCAAATAAATAAATAAATAAGATATTGTTCGCTGCAATCCATGAAAACTGGTGGCAAATAGAGCTTGTTAAGCTTTAAGGTGCCACTTCTAGGTTGTTTGATTTCTCTGCAACTTACTGACATGGCGAACCTGCCCCCCCTTGCCAAAAAAGACAGGCAATTATAATTACATTAAATATAGGATGTAGATGCAGAAAGCAAATGTTGCTGTTGACTGTTATACAGTTGGTCCTTTGTATCCATAGATTCTGTATCCACAGGCTCAACCAACCGCAGCTCTAAAATATTCAAACAAAAAATCCAAAAGGAAAACCTTTGATTTGTTCACCATTTTATATAAGTGATGCATTTTACTGTACCATCGTATAAATAGCAATAGCGTTTATTTCTATACCGCTTATCAACTGAGTGTTATCTAAGCGGTTTACAATGTATTTTTAGCTAATTGCCCCCAACAAGCTGGGTACTCATTTTACCGACCTGCGAAAGGATGGAAGGCTGAGTCAACCTTGGAGCCTGGCAGGATCGAACTCACAACCTTGTGGTTGCAGTACTGGCATTTAACCACTGCGCAGTGAGACTTGAGCATCCACAGATTCCGGTATCCATGAGAGATCCTGGAACCAAATCACAGCAGATGCTGATAGACCTCTGTATTTGTTGCTATGATTCTCAAGTTGTTGGGTTTTTTTAAAAAAAAAAAACAGACAAAATTTGTGTGGTCCCAGGTCGTTCAGTGGCAATTCCCAGTACTAGCAGTAACACTTTATTTCCACTCAGACAGCAAGTTATTTTTTAAAAAAATCCAGCATACAACAAAGCAAAGACAAAACAACCACGAAAGCCAAAGACTCATATGATTTCTATACTTGCAGTTCAGCCAGGTTCCTTGGACTTTCCTCCGCCTCACTGGATAGTGGGGAGCACAGGTACCTTTACAGTAGGAGAGTAAGATTTTTGGAATACCGTACCTTTAGAAAAGAAAGCATGCCCATCCAGATCTCTGGAATAATAAAGAATAAAAATATAGGAGAGCTCTGATGATTGGCCAGTTGTCAACAATGTTATGAGATCTGAATGATGATGGGCCACATCATATAGCTTCTTTCATCTCCTCCCTCCCATCCCCTGCCTTATATAGCCTGTGTTTGAATGCTCAGACAGCCCCAGTGGATACAAACCATTAATATTTCCTGTGAGAGTTCTTAGCATTAGAGACAGCCTTCAACTTCTGTGGGTTTAACTTTCACAGATTTGATTATTTGCAAGTGTCTCCAATTCCTGCCCCCTCTTAAGTTCTTCTTTCTGCAGGAACCTTCGCTCTCAGAGGTTCTGGTCAGGCTGTGCAGCCCTTTAAAAACCCATCTCTCGTCCTCTTCCTCCTCCACCAGCTTCTGCCTGGCCAGGTAAGGATAGCTTGTAGTCCAGTTTCTCAGCACCACAAACTATTTCCCGCCCCCCATGCCTTGCCACCTTTCCCATTGACACACATTTTGATATTTGCAGTTTTTCCACTTTTGCAAGTGGCCTGTACTCCTAGCCCCAGCAAATGTGGAGGGCTGACTGTAGTTTAGAAGAGCCTGTTGTTGGGAGTGGGAAAGCGTTGTTTTCTGGCAACAAATGTGTGCATATATGTGCCTTCAAGTCACTTGTTGACTTATGGCAAACCCATGAATTTCAGAGGGTTTTCTTAGGCAAGGAGTACTCAGAGATGGTTTTGTTGGTTCCTTGCTCTGAAATATAGCTTACAGAACGTACATCCCAGCATTTGAAAAACTGTTATTAGCTCAGATCAGGCCAGGGAGGATAAGACCGAACTTCTTAATAAATGTTAATTCAGCAGTTTTGTAGTGGGATTTCCCTCTGACGTTTATTTGTGTGAGAACAAGCACCCTTAAGGTCAGTGCCATCGTGTCCTGCAAACTGAAGCCTCCTGCTGTTTTTTTAGGTGTTTCCATTTCTGAAGTCAGATTTATGTTGATCAATTTTGCTGTTTAATTGCTAGTTAACTTTGTATTCCAGCCTCCTTTCCATGATCTCAAGTGGGTTTATGCTGCTTGCGTTTTCTCAAGAGTTCTGGGAAGTTGGTTAGATTCAGACCAATTTCTTTATCTGCTGGGGGGGGGCCTTCTCCCTGTCCCACCACCTTCACAGTGTTGCTCTTCTACATGAGGAGGTTGCATAGTGGTGATGCAGTGTGTATCTTAGTGTGTCGATATTTATACTAAGCTGAGGGGATACTGGATTCCAGCCCAAATCTGGGAGTTGTAGTTGAACAACATCTGGAAGGCTGCACAGTTCCTGCCCTTCCTCTCGAGTTTGCCAGGGAGGCACGTCATGGTTCAGATGAACCCCGTGAGTCATCAGAGTTTCCCTCCCCTTGCTAGCTTGCGCCTCCCCAAGAAGCCAGCTACTAGAGAGCAATGTTGGGAGACCTTGGTTATCTTTCCTGTTCTACTTGAGGGCTTCTCATGAACATCTGCAGGATATTGGACTAGATTGGGGTGGACCACGGTGGAAGGCCACAGTAGCCCCCAAGAGATGTTGTGGGGTTGCACTTCCCACAACACACCCTCACCACAGAAAAATTGCTCCCAAGTGCTGCTCAATGCCCTTTTGGGGATGTGGGGTGCATTTTCAGCCATTTTGCAAAGCTAAAAGTGACGAGAAGGTCACTTCTAGTTCTGATTTTAAAAAGACCTTTCCTGGACTTAAAATGGCCCAGGTGGGGAATATAGCAAAAATGCCTCCCTCGCTCCCTAGAGGGCATTTTGGGGGCAAAAGCTATTTGACCCCTGAGGGCTCAAAGAAACGGCTCTGCAAGGCTGTGTGCTTGGATTAGATGAATTACATGATTGCTTTTTGGCCCATTGTTTTGCTTATGTTACCCTACTTTTGATATCTTTTCATTGCTTACCCACTTCTTCTAGAATTCAGTACAGTTGGCACTCCACATTTATGGGTTTGATTTTCACAGATTGGATTATTTGCAAGTTTCTGCATCCCCTGTTCCCCCCCCCCACACTTCTGGCACTCCTTTTCTGGAGGAACCTTCCTTCTTGGTGGCTCTGATGAGGCCACACAGCCCTTTAAAAACTCATCTCTGGTCTTTCTGCTTCTCCACCAGCTGCTGCCTGCCAGCTAAAGATGGATTGCAGCCCGATTTTTCAGCACCACAAAACCAGTGCTCTGCCCCCCTCCCACATCCAAGGAAGGAGATGAGTGAAAGAGAGAGAAAATATAGGGCCATAATGTCCACCCATTCCCATTCTCTCTCCTTTCGCTGATTTGGTTTGGACCCTGAGTGCCTGTTCTCCCCACCATGGCTTGGCCCCCTTCCTCAGACACATGCATTTTGATATTTGTGATTTTTTTCACCTTTGTGGGGGGTCTTGCACCCCTAATCCTAGCAAATGTGGAAGGCTGACTGTACAAAATTCTTGTTTTAATGTTCAAAGCCCTGGGCAACCCAGCTCCCCCATCTTTTAGCCCCCCTTTTTTTACCAGCCTCTGGCCCCTCCCGAAACTGCAAACCTCAGGATTCTAGAGGATGTTGAAAGTGGAATCATCGCGCTATAACAGGCTAGTGCAGAAATGGCCTTAGAATTCTAGGAACTCTTGACTTTTCACCCAACCGAGGGTTGATTTCCTTTTCCTTGGCTTGAATTTGCCCTTTCTCATACCCTTGGAATTGCCCCCTGGAACATTTGTGGATTACTCCTTCCCTCATTATTTTGAAAGAGCAATTAAAAACTTTTCCCCCCAAAGCTTTTGGAATTTTAGTTTTTTTTGTAGTAATTTTTATTAAAAGTTTAATCTCAAAAATACCCCCCCCCCGACTTCCATGCTTAAATCTTCCAGTTGGGATTGCGTATTTCCATACAAACATAATTTCCATTTTACAGAGAGAACAATTACATTATTGCATTACTTATGTAGAAGAACAATTGCATTATTTCTTCTTTGGTTTCTTATACATTTGTATCCTTACGCAATCCAATAGTCCTTTCCATTCTTTCTCAAAGTTCTGGATAGATTTATTCTTCAAAGAAAATGTTAATTTTTCCATCTCTATCATATCCAGAACTTTTAACTTCCATTCTTCTATACCAATATATTTCTTTTCTTTCCAGAGTCGCACATATATCAACCTTGCCGCAGTTATTAAATATAATAGCATCTTCTGATAACTTCTTATTTCCCTTTGTTGCCCTAGCATATTTAACAGATAAAGCTCCGGTTTCATTTCAAAATTCAGCTTACAAATTCTTTCAATTTCATCATGTACCCTCTTCCAAATTTTTTTTGCTATTGTACATGTCCACCACATATGAAAAAAAAGACCTCGTCTTTACATCACATTTCCAACAATTTGAATTCCCGTTTTTCATTATTTTTGGTAATCTTTCTGGGGTCAGGAATTTTAGTTTAATGTTTTATAATCTTGTATATTTTGATGATGTTTATTTGTCAGTTTGCTTTATATTATATTGGGTTTTTAAAAAATTTTGTCTGGATAATTGAAGAGAAGACAGCATTACAGATGGGTTAGTTAAATAAAAGAAGAAATGACCCTGAGTTTGTATGACCTGAGCAGAGCAGTTGATGATGAGTTCATGGAGATCTCTCACTTGTAGGGTCACCGTAGCTCAAAGCCAGCTTGATGGCACATGACAGCAACAACAAGAAGCACAAGGCAGTTTAAGCAACAGTTCAACATTCTGCTGCATTTCCCCCCCAACTGGGAAAGACCACGTCCAAAATCCATTTTACATGTTGTGGTCCCCCCTCCCTCCACTACAGGAATGTTAAGTCTGCCTAGCTCTTTGAAGCCCATGAGCCCACCCCAGTTTCTAGAGTTCCAGGAATTTTATTGGCGGCTTCCGTTGGGTTTTTTTCTTCCACCATAACAGGTCCTGATGAAGCAAGTCCTCTCCAAAGGCACCCTTATATCATGGCATCTGCCCTGCTCTCATTCAAAGGGAAAAAAATCCCTCCTTTGGAATTCTAAAAGCCACTGAGATCCAGCTTTCCTCAGTGGCTGATCAGGGGGACCTCTCTGGTTCCAGGGACCCCTGGGCTGGCCAGGCCATACGTCAGGCTGTCTGCTACTGCTGCTGGCATGGTGGTTGCAGGAGGGGCTGCTGGGCATAGGATGGCGTGCCCCAGTCCCAGGATTCCGGTGCTCTCCAACAGCCACAACACACAGACATGAACAGGACAATACTTACTGCACCCCAGCACTGGTGAGAAAGGGAGAGCCCATGAGACTCAGAGCGTTTATTTAGAGAAGATGCATTAATTAGGCAAACAGCTGGGGGAGGCTGCTGGCTAATAAGTGCAAGGGATGGGGTGGGGAGAAGTTGGTTGCAGACAACTAGTATTTCTGGTAGAAGCAATGTGTTCTTTTTGGATCCTTGGCTCCTGTTCCTGGAAAACCTTGGCCCTTGCTTTGTGTGCTAACTATGCTGCTGGATACACCCTTGAACTGACCCTCTGAATTTAAAACTGACTTGGACTGCTGAAACAAAAATGATAACTAATTGATAAGTTTTTGTAAACTTTGTCTGTGGCTGCTACTATAGATTCTGCTGGAGGACTGTGAGCCATGGCTGGCTTTCTGGCCAGGATGTGGACTCACCCACATTGGCCTCTTTGCTTAGAAAGCCAAGCTGGCTCCATCTGCCTCCCCAGCCAGCCTGTTCCTCCCTTCCTTTTTAACTCAACCTCCTGGCCAGGTCTTCCAAGGTAGGTTACTATAGTTACATCTTTGCCTGACTGTTCCAGGTCAGGCCAGCTGGCCCTTATGATCGCTTCTGACTCTAAGCTCCTGTGATTCTATGAAATGAAGAGTCATAGAATCAAGACTGGAATGTAGGGATGTCATGTTGAGGAGGGAGCAGGCTTGTTCTCTGCCACTCCAGAGACTAGGACAAGGAGCAATCGATTCAAGCTGCAGGAAAGAAGATTCCACTTGAACCTCAGGAGGAACTTCCTGGCGGTCAGAGCTGTCTGGCAGTGGAATCTGCTGCCTTGGAGTGCAGTGGAGTCTCCTTCCTTGGAAGTTTTTGAGCAGAGGCTGGATGGCCATCTGTCAGGAATGCTTTGATGGGTGTTCCTGCATAGCAGGGGGTTGGACTCGATGGCCCCTGGGGTCTCTTCCAACTCTATGATTCTATGATTCTATCCAGAAAAGAGTGACCTAAGATGCTAAGATGACCCAAGGTCTGGAAATCAACCTTATGAGGAGTGACTGAGGGAACTGGGTATGTTTACCTTGAAGAAGGGAAGGCTGAGAAATGGCACGATAGTCATTTTTAAATATCTCAACAGATGTCGTGCAGAATATGGAGCAAGGTTTTTGCTTTGTATCGTAGCTTGACTCTGGAGGCCAGGGTTCAAATCCTACTCAGTTATGCAATCCTGCTGGTGACCTTGTGCAGGTCACACTCTCTCAGCCTCAGAAAGGGCAAAGGCAAATTCCCTCTGAACAAAATCTTGCCATGAAGATCCCATGAGACGTTTGCCTTAGGGTTGCCATAAGTCAGAAACAACTTGAAGACACACAACAGCAACAGTGTTGTAGGTCACTTGGGGAAGTGAGAAGCCAGGTGGTCAATTAGGAGTCTGAAGGTTAAGCACCAGCGTCTCAGTCAGAAGCCAGGGAACCGAAACCAGCAGGGACAGGGTCCTGCAAAAGAGTACTCTGGATTCAGGGACAAGCGGAGTCTCTGAGCTGGTTTGGATGTCTCCCATGGAGCGGGTAACAGTCATTGTTTCCAGCGGTTGTAGAGCATTTGCTGCCTGCCTTATCTATGGAGTGTGATTGTTCATTGCAAACAGTTGTGGCTGCACTGCTAGAATCCCACACACTCCAGAGACTAGAATGTAAACCAAGGGACTCAGATTACAAGAAAAGAGATTCCACCTACACACTGGGAGCCTTGGAGTCTTAATGGACCACAAGCTGAACATGAGTCAACAGTGTGATGTGGCAGCTCAAAAAGCCAATGCTATTATAGGCTACATCAATAGGAGTATACCGTGGAGATCAAGGGAAGTAATAATACTACTCTGTTCTGCTCACCCAGAATACTGTGTCCGGTTCTGGGCACCACAATTCAAGAAGGGTATTGACAAGCTGGAACATGTCCAAAGAAGGGAAGCCAAAATGGCAAAGGGCCTAGAAACCATACCTTATGAGGAGCGGCTTAGGGAGCAGGGTATGTTTAACCTGAGGAAAAGAAGGTTAAGAGGAGACATGATAGCCATGTTTGAAGTGATGTCATGTTGGAGATGGAGCAAGCTTGTTTTCTGCTGCTCCAGAGAGGAGGATATGGAGCAATGGATTCAAACTACAGGATAACAGATTTCACGTAAATATCAAGAAGAACTTCCTGATGGCAAGAGCTGTTCGACAGTGGAATATGCTGCCTAAAGGGAGTGTAGTAGAGTCTCCTTCTTTGAAGGATTTTAAAGAGAGGCTGGATGGCCATTTGCTGGGGGTGCACTGAGTGTGTGTTCCTGGATGGCAGAATGGGGTTGGACTCTGGCCATTGTGGTCTCTTCCAACTCTATGATTCTATGATTAAGAAGAATCACTGTGGGCCCTTTGTGTATGGAGAGGTGCTGTTCCAGGGACCCCTGTGATTAGCCGCATTCGCAAGCGCTCACATCCCATTATATTCAGTGGCGGCATCCTGTCTGCAGATGCTTCAGTGCATACTGTCTACTTACCAGGGATCTCTTGTTGACAAACAGTGCGGCAGTTTTAAAAAGAAAGAAAGAAACTGTGTTGTGTCTCCTGGCTTAGAAGGGGTTCGAAAAAGTTGCCAAACTAGTGTAGCTGTGCGTTTGTTCTCAGTGCACACGGTGATTTGAACTTCCAAGAGGAGTGCTATGGAGACTAATGGCAGCATCTTTCTTCCCACTGACTTAGTTGCTGACCGAAGATGTCCCAGTTTGTGGAGCGCGAAGTGAAGAAGTATATCTGGACTCACCTGTCAAAGTTCCATTGCGTCCGCGTGACTCAGATGCTCAGCCTCCCATGCTTCACGGAAACTGACAGGGTAACAGTTCAAAGTGTTGCTTTTTTTTTTTTTTTTGGCCCTGCTGGGGTGGGGAAGCTGCAGGTGAGTCCATGCCCTGCTCACTATCTCCAGGTTGTGGAAGCTGGAGGGGAGCCGGAACGTGGGATTAGTGGTAGAAGATTGCCACTTAGTGTCAGGGGTGACTTCCATGTCAAGCGGCGGTGAATCTGTCTGTCGGGGTTTTAGTTTGAACTTTAAAGGAGTTCTCCAAAGTGCAGAACCAGGTTTTTTGGGGAGGGGAGAGAATAGGGTTCAGTATTTGGAAAACAGCTTTAAAGTTTGGATTTAAAACCTGGGAGTCATTACCTGCCCCGTGGCAGGATGCATAGTTTGCAAGCAAGAAGATCCGGGTTCAGTCTTCGGCCATTTCTCCACTACACTGTTCTAGTGCTATTATTCCATTTTCACCATCCTGTGGAATCCTGGGTTTTGCAGTTTAGGGACGTACCTTTAGAATTCTCAGCTAGAGAGCTCTTTGGCCTCAGGAAATTACAAACTCCAGGATTCCACAGGAGGTTGAAAGTGGAATAATAGCACTAGAACAGTGTAGTGCGGAAAGGCCTTTGTCACCTTCGTTTAGGACAGAACTGGCCCTCTGAGGACCGGACCATGGCTTCTTCCTCGCAGTACCATTGGCTGGTGGTTTTCCAGCAGTTGTATGAGGCTTTTTACTATTTGCTACACGGTTGAAACGGCTCTCTTAAGGCGTAGTAACTTGGAGAAGCAGCATTTAGTGAAAATAGGCTGGTGTTTTTGGTGGCCACGCTTTGGCCCTGCCTGTTACAGGCATTTGGCTTCTGAGAACGTCTCTGAAACTGAGTTCTTCTGCCTTGAGTTAGAAGAATCAGATTGCGATTGGCAGGAAAGGCTGTCCTGAGAAACTGGAGGGCAGGCGTCTAGCAGAGTAGGCCAGACTGGGTGAGGTGCACGAGCAGTATGACTCAGGTAGAAGGCAGATTCCTTTGCTCAACTTAAATGACTTCAAAACATCTGCCAGCATATGGATATTGCAGGCTAAGAGCAGCTTCCCAGAAAGACTGAAGTGAAATCAGCAGCGGTTGGCTTTCCTCCAGTTACTGCTTTGACTACACCGCAACCCCTCCCTTTCTTTTTTGCTTTAAATGGGAGCTTTGTCTGGTAGCTGAAATACTGCATTTGTACTGAGACCCATTCACACTGCAGAATTAATAGCTCTGTGATTCCACTTTAACTGCTCTGGCTGCAGACTGTGAGCTCCTGAGATCTGTCGTTTCAGGAGGCACTAGAGCTCTCTGGCTGAGAATTCAAAATGCCCCTCTTGTAGCCACAGATCCCAGGATTCCAAAGGATGGGACCATGGCAATTAAAGTGGAATCAGAGCACTCTAACTCTGCAGTGTGGGTGGCCCCCGGACACAGCAAAAGCATTTCCTGCTTGCCCTAAAAACATTACATCCCTTTTCCTCTTTAGGTCTATGAATGAGAGATACCACAAGGACAGAACTTGGGGCTTTTGTTAATGCAAAACACATGACTTGCAATGGGCATCTGCTGCAAAAATTATTTCACGGGTGCTGCTCTTCCTTCCTCTCCTGAAGTCAACTCCTTTGGCTTGTTCCTTCCCCATTTTTTTTTTCTCTAGCAAGAAATTAGTGCATACCTCGCCCAAGTTGGGAACAATGTAGCTGTGATGAAGTTCTTTGAACACTTGCTCTCCCGGGAAGGCTGGCTGCCACTGTTCGTCGAGGCTCTCCGGAATGACAACTTGGAAAGCTTAGCCGATGAGCTCCAGCAGGTTTACGACCAGCATCGGCTCCGTGAGTTATCCTTTCTTCTTTCGCATGTAATGCTGCGTTTGGTCTTCAGGAGAATGGCAAATTTTTATTTTGTTTTATTTTGTCAGCGATGTATTTAAGTCTTTTACTTCGTGTCTCAAGTCAAGTCTCTACGTTCAAGTCTCAAGTCGAGTCTCAAGTCCTTGTAAGATATTTTCGAGTCAAGTCTCAAGTCGAGGAGCCAACTTTATACCTCAACCTGTATTCCAGAGTTTCGAATAAAGTCAGTTTTAACAATTTAAGTAGAGTCAGCCCTCTACTTTTGTGATTTTGCCACCTGCAGCTTTGGAAGTGGGGAATAGAATCCTCTTAGTTCTCATTTGCAAAGCTGGAGGCTTTTTCAGAAGTGGGGAATAGGATCCTTCTTATTCCCCATTACTGAAGCTTCAAGAGCTTTAAAAGGAAGGATCCTTCTTCCTCAAGCTCATTGCTTTACACATTTTCTGTTCCGCTCTGAGATAGGTGCCCTGAACTCTGGACGTGAGTCTTGCCTTCTGCTCTTAGGAAAAGTTTTCGAAAACTTCTCCTGTACATAAAGGGAACAGGCTGCTGAGCAGGCCTCAAGCCCATTCCCTAACCCATTTGCTGTTCCTTCTGAGAAATGTGTACACATTTTGGGGCCTGCCGTGTGACCAGTAAGTTGTAAGGCAGTGGTTCACAGCCTGTGGGTCCCCAGATGTTTGTGGACTTCAGCTCCCAGAAGCCCCAGCCACTATGGTCAATGCTCAGGGCTTCTGGGAGCTGAGGTCCAAAAACATCTGGGGACCCACAGGTTGAGAACCACTGTCTGGAGGAATGTGTTATGTTGCTGAACCAAGTCAGTCACTAAAAATATCCAAGTCTCAAGTCAAGTCAGCGTGTAATTTTTGCCAAGTCAAATCCAAGTCGAGTCACTGACTTAAGTCTGGCTTGAGTCCAAGTCAATCGACCCGAGTCTACATCACTGTATTTTGTTTTGCCAAAGGACAGTGCATAACATATTACACCAATATTAGAATCACTTCACTGGCTGACATTTAGTTTCCAGGCAAAGTACATAGTCTTAGTTATTACCTTTAAAGCCCTGCATGGTTTGGGTCCAAATTACCTGCAGGAGTGCCTCCTCCCATACAATCTGCCTTGTACACTCGGGTCCTTTGGGGCCATTTACTTATATTGGCCGGGACTAGACTGGCAACGGTCATCACCCAGAGGATCTTTTCGTCGGCCACCCCTAGGCTGGGGAGTGGCCTGCCGGAAAGATCCAACAGCAAAATATGCTGCCTGAATTTTAAAAACTGCTAAAGACTTATCTCTTCTGGCAGACCTACCCAGTTTATTTTAATTATGATGTATTTTCATTATGATTTTAATTGTATTTGTATTTGAATGGTTTTGTGTTTTCACTGTATTTTAATCATGATGTTTTTTAATTGGTGTGCTGGTTTTAATTGTTGTACACTGCCTCGAACGTTGAGGAGAGACGGGTAAGAAATAAAAAATAGTTTATTATTATTATAACCCACAAAAACATAAATGCATAAGACAAGGAGGTATGTGTAAATTGGCCAGCACAACATGTACTTTAGGAGTGACTTCTAGGTTGGATTGCTGCAATATGCGCCTCTGACAAGTGTTTGGAAAGTTTAGGGCGTCTGGACTCTTGATTTGAGCAGGCGGCTAAGAAATGCACAATACCAGTCGTCAAGGCATTGTTACGGCTTCAAATTACTTGCTAGGGATCATTCCAAAGGCTGATGCCTCATGGCAGGAGGGGGAATAATGTGGCCCTCTAGATGTTATTGGACTGAAACTCCCAGTATGAAGCTTTTTGTCACTGGCTGTGCTGGCTAAGACTGTTGGGAGTTGGAGACCAATAGCATCAGGAGGGCTACGTGATTCGCACCCTTGCCTCATGACATGCCTTACCTTAAGACAAGGGAGTGCATGGAAGCATCTGGCTTGTGCAGCGTATGTGCCCCCCACATTTTTGCAAAGCTCAAAAGGCTTCAGAGGCCTCCACGCTCTGTGCAGTTGCTAACGGAAAATGTATTTATTATATTTCTGTGCTGCCTTTCTCCCAGAGTGAGACCCAAGGTGGCTTCCAAAAATAAAACATTTAAATCGGTTGAAACCATTTAAAAAACATATCATACTATAAAAACCTACAGTTTTTTAAAATATCTTGATAAATTGAAAGCCCACCTGCTTACATATTAAAAGCCTGCTTAAATAAGAATGTGTTTGTCTGATGGCAAAAGGAGAACAAGGAGGCAACCAGCCTAGCTTCCCGAGGCAGGGAGTTCCAGAGGTTGGGAGCAGCCACGGAGAAGATTCTCTCCCATGTCCTCACCAGGTGAGCCTGGGATGCTAAAAGACACACAGTTTGGAAAGCTCCGCTCCACTCCACAGAGCATTTGGGGACATGCACCTTTTTTAAACACCTGATTCTCTCGTTGGTATTTAATGCCTATGACTTTACACTTGAGGATCGTACTTAGTTCCTCAGTCAGAACTAAAAGAGGATTTAGGCCCCGATGTGTTTTTTCTTTCACTGCTCTCTCCAGGCAACTCTCCACGAAGTTCCTCCTCTCCTGCTGTGGGGAATATTCCTCCGCCGAAAGGCTCTGGCGCTATGAGTGTCTCTCTGCCTGCTCCTGCTGATCAAAATCCACTGCCTCCATCTAACCTTCCGAGTTCTGGGGGTGCCCAACCTTCTTTAGGGGCTGCACCCTCAGCTGCAAAACCAGCCTTACTCGAAATCAGCAGCTACCATGCTCCTGTTCAGGAAACCGATCTTCCATCTCAGAGCAGCAAGACTGTGGCAGAACCAAAGGTTTGTTTTCCTTTGCCTTTGGGCTTTTGGGCCAGTTGTTGGGCAGAAGCTGAAATGTCAGTTCTGCCTTGTACAGCTGCAAGGAAAAGGTCCCAAATCAATCAGAAAGGAATTCACCACACAAACACGCAGAGCTTGGATCCAAAGAACACCCTCTTTTCCTGGCTGCTGCATAGCAAGAGAGTAGGGCCCCCTGGGGCAGTTTTTATAGTACATGGAAAAGTTAAAGAGCAATTATTTCAATTGCACATGCCCTAAAATACACAATATATAATAGGTCTTTCAGCTCACCACTTATCTAGCCTTACAGATACGAAAGCTTGTACAGGCAACATGCTAGATAGTGAGAAACTGCAGTGTCCTTGACAGCGAAGCTATCCGGTCACAGCACCCAAGGCTGATTAGCAACATTCCTCTAACAAAGAGAACAGTTGAAATAGTGGGTGGCGTGTTCTGGAGGCACGGGAATTGCAGGCACGGTTTCCTAAATGCAATAAGGGGTAAGCTTAGGCTAAGTTGGAGATACAGTGTTAGGATACTGACTTAAAGCTTACCCAATCTGCTTCAGTACTTGGCCTTTTTTGAAAAAAACACAGTTTCTGTTTTGGACTGTAATGCTCCAAGGCCATTTCTGCACTAGCCTGTTATAGTGCTGTTATTCCACTTTCAGCATCCTATGGAATCCTGGGCTTTGCAGTTTAAGGAGGGGCCTTTGAGGCCCCTCCCTAAACTGCAAACCTCAGGATTCTATAGGATGTTCAAAATGGAATAATAGCACTATAACAGGCTAGTGTGGAAATGGCCCAAGTCTGCACACGCTGGATAGGGGGCTGCTGTGAACTCTAGTTTGGAAAAGTAACTCTGGTTCTTCTCTGTTGACTGGCAAAGGCAGAAACTGCATGCTCAGGGGAGGTGATGTGCCAAGGTGTGCCCACACCTGCATTTGTGTGTTTCACTTTTCCTGGTCGTCTTGTAGACAGACCGTGAGGATAAGCTAGTGCTTTGAGCGCAGTAGGTTTGCATGTACATTTGGAAGGAAGTCAACTTTAATGCCAGGTCTCCACCTTCAAAGCAAATGCTGCGGGAATTTCTGTAATGCTTTTCACCCCATCCACTGGCCCTAGAAAATAAATGTGGATTTGCAGTGGATGTTTAAACCTGAAACAAAGGGATCCTGAGTGGGTTTTCTAATGTGGATTTTCAGGATCTCAGTGCTCAAAGGAAATCTGGTTGCAACTGAACAACAACAAGAGACTCAAATTCAGTCCAGAGGCTTCCATTTGTTTAGTAAATGTTCCATTGGAACAGAAGAATATGATCCTAAAAAGCAACTTTGTACTAGTCCGTCCAGTCCGACTTAGCCTACACTGACTGGCATAAACTCTACAGGGTATCAGGTTTTCTGTTTCCACTTAGTTGCGAAAGGGATCTAGGTGTCTTAGCAGATCACAGGCTGAACATGTGTCAGCAGTGTGATGTGGCCGCAAAAAAGGCCAATGCAGTTCTAGGCTGCATCAATAGGGATACAGTGTCTGAGTCATGGGGAAGTGATGGTACCACTCTATTCTGCTTTGGATAGACCCCACCTGGAATACTGGGACCAGTTCTGGGCACCACAGTTCAGGAGGGATTTGACAACCTGGAATGTGTCTACAGAAAGGCAACCAAAATGATAGAAGACCTGGAAACCATGCCCTATGTGGATGATTCCAGATTAAGGAGCTGGGTTTGTTTAGCTCAGAGAAAAGAAGGTTAAGAGGTGACATGGTAGCTATGTTTAAATATTTGAAGAAATGTCATATGGAAGATGGTGCAAGCCTGTTTTATGCTGCTCCAGAGACTAGGACATGAAGCAGTGGTTTCAAGTGTTGGGAAAAGAGATTCTATCTAAACATTAGGAAGAACTTCCTGGCAGTAAGAGCAGTTTGACAGTGGAATATCTTGCTGCTTGGGAGTATGGCGGAATCTCCTCCTTGGGAGGTTTTTAAAAAGAGGCTGGATAGCCGTCTGTTGGGAATGTTTTGAGTGTGTATTCCTGCTTGGCAGAATGGGGTTGGACTCAATGGCCCTAGTGGCTTCTTCCAGCTCTACAATTCTGTGATTCTAAGTTGCACAGATTCTTTTCTGTGCCAGCTGCTCTTATTAAGCTGCCAATGGAAAATATGACACCTTCAAAATATTTCCCATGTTTCCATCATCAACACCATCTTAATTTTGAAGGGGATTTTTTTTAACCCTTTAAGGTTCATGGATGGAGTGGCTTGAACTAAGCAGTTTATTTAAAGGGCGCAGGCTTGGTAGCCCAGAAGTTAAATCAACTTAATACAGAATACCCTGCCTTTTTCCCAGCCCTTGGACTCCAAGGCAGCTTACAAAGTTAAAACAGGAACAAATAAGAGGCCACATAATTAAAACGTGCAGAAGTTCAAAAACTGTGTGTGTGTATGTGTGTGTGTGCCCTTAAGTTGCTTGTTGACTTACAGCGACCCCATGGATTATATAGGGATTTCTAAGGCAAGGAATACTTAGAGATGGTCTTACTGGTTCTTTCCACTGAAATAGAGGCTGCAGCATGTGATATACATGGCCAGTCTCCCGTCCAGATACTAATCCAGGCTGACCCTGCTTTGCTTCTAAGATCAGATGGGATCTGGTGCCTTCTTGATTCTGTTTCCCCAGGGAAAACCCACGGCCAGCAATCTGGAATCATCCACATCACCCAAGGGCAGTGCAGCCTCGCCGTCTAAGGCCAGAGCGCCAGCAGAGGAGAAGAAACTGACCAGTGCCGAAGCCCCCTCTGCTACCACAGCATCTCCTGCCTTTCTGATGCAGGAACACCTTGGAGAAATACCTGTGGACGCATTGCCTGGCAGCCCCTCCTCAGTGCCTCCGAGATCTGACTTTAGCGATTTGACTCAGAAGTGGGACAGCCATCCCCAGCGCCCTGTCTGTGTGAAAAATGGCTATTTTGGGAATGCGAGTCACCTGGCAGTAGATACTGGTGCATCCCCAAACCTGGTTGCCCCTCTTGGCCCCAAGACGACTGGAAATCAGCCAGTGGAGGATTATTACTCATCTTCAGACAACTCTCCATCAGCAGGTCCGAGCAGCCAAGGTGACTCACAGGAGGAAGACCAGCTGGGGAAACAGAAGACCCAGACCCCACAGAGGTATCAGAAGAAGGGCGCATTGGGCAACAGCAGCACCTCCAGCTTGCAAAGACGGTTGGATATAGGGCAAAAAGGGGACCTGGATCAATGGAGGAACAGTCCCACTGTTACAAAGAAGGATGTTGGGGAAACAGCAGGAGCTGCCCCGGTGGTTTTCAGTCCTCAGCATTTCCCGGAAAGAGGTAAGGGTGTGCTGTGTTCAGAGTCCACTGTGGGGAATACACCCTCCGGTGAAGACCGTTCATGAGTCTGTTTGTGACTCATCAGCGGGCTTGTAGCAGAGCCAGGGGTTGCAGAGTCGAAGTACCATGATGTTTTGATTAGCAAGGGTGCCAGTGTGACCACCTCGGTATCCCTTTTTCCTCTTAATACCAGAAGGACAGGAAGGAGACAGATGAATGAGGCAGCAACAAGAGATTGTTGTGAGCTGTCCTGGTTCTTGCAGTGCAGATACACAGAGAGGGATTTTTTCAGAGGGGTGAAGATCAAGGGGAGGGGGCCATTTCCTCAGCAGCAATATACTGTTGTGAGTTATTCTTGTTGCAGTGCCGAAAATCTGAAAAGTGGCTGGTTCAGGAGAGGGGAAGAGCAAGGGAGAGTCAAGTCCTCTCAACTGAGCTTGTAAGCATGGTAGTAGAATTCTGAACTCAGCTCACAAGCTTTGCTTTCCTTTGCTCCATGTGGGGAAGAGTAAAGCTGGGTGCCTGGCTTGCGAACATGGATGATGATCTAATCTGTGACTCAACCAGGGTGCTTGCAACCGTGGTTGAGAATGCCTGACTGAGCCCCTTCCAGTTCCTCCTGTGCTCACCTTTCCAGTGAGAAGAATGAGGAGGTCAACATGCCATGTGTCCGTTTCCAATTTTGTGTCCTCCCCTGTCCAGGTTAGTGGGGCTGGGAAGTATTCCTGTGTTATGCCTCATCAACGACAGGAGATTATGCAGAAAGACAGGCAGCTACATGGAATTCCTTGAAGGGCATGGCGTTCCCTTTGTGGAAAGGAAAGGCATCTCCTGGATGTGCTGCTGGCCGCATCGCGACTCTTTGTGAGGAACATGAACCAAAAGTTTCCCTCTATGAACATTAGGGACATAAGTTGATAGATGCTCCACATGTAAGCCCAATACAGAGATGTATCATTTGCAGTCAGAAGGACTCAAGTTCCATGCCAGGAATTCAGTTCTGTAGTCTGTACAGAACTGTGTACAGTCATTCCTCCACATTCGCTAGGGTTAGGAGCATAGGACCCCCATGAAAGTGAAAAAAAACCCATATTTAATAGACAGAACTGTGTATATCCCAAACTATATTTAATATACAGAAAAGTATGATCAGTATATTCAACCCACTGTGGATTCCTTTGAGGGATCGGGGTTCCTCCACAAGGCAGAAGTGGGTGGCTGGTGCGGCTGACTGCCACCTCTACTGCTTCCCTACAACATTTTTAATAGGGACTTACAAGCCTTGTTTGCAGCTTCTCAGTCTCACGAGGCTTACAGTCCCTCTTAAAAATGGCATAGAGAGGCAGCAGAGGTGACAGCAGATAATCTGTGAATAATCAAATCTGCAAAAGTGAGACCCACAAATATGGAGGGCTGACTGTACTTGCATTCTTTGCAAATCCGTGTGAGTCTTTCTCTGTATAATTTATCATGGTTTCTTCCCCAGTCGTTGGAAGTGAAACACAGCTGTGTAAAGCGCTGCTGATCTGCCCTTTGACCATTAGGCACCTTGTCCACCCATTCGCCCTGAACCCCAAGATTTTAGTAGACATTCCAACATGCTTTCAATCTCTTCCTCAGTGAAGTCCAAGATTCCGCAGAAGCTGCCTTTGGGGTGTCTGTTACTTCATTATGCGGGTGTTACATGCATGGGAAGTCCATAATGCACACCATCTCATCTGTGCGCTGATAAACACAGTCTGTACAATTGATTCTACACAGGTGACCATATTCTGGCAGACGCTGCTTCCCGACTTCCTTCCAGTGCTTCTCTGCACGGCAGCTCTCTCCCCAACTATTCCCAGCCACCCAGGAGCCTGTCAGAAAATGTGTATGTTTCCCCAGATCCCATCACCGTGCCTCCAAAACAGAGCCGGCCTCCGCCTTCTGACTTTGAAGGCTCCTCTTCTATTAACGTAATCCCACCTAACTCGCACACAGCAATCTCCACTGCTCCGAGTAGTGTGGACTTCGAGGACCTAAAGTGCTCTATTCAAGAGGAAAAGTGGCCTGCTGAAAAGCTGGATGACACACGCGCTGCCACGTTGGCACAAGAGACGGTAAGCTCTCGGGAGATCTTGAGATGTGGAATTGGTGAAGGCAGAGTGAACAAAACTGAAATGTTAGGGTAATTTGGGGTCATAGAAGTCATAGGATCATAGGCCGTTTCTGCACTAGACTGTTATAATGCTGTTATTCCACTTTCAACATCCTATGGAACCCTAGGGTTTGCAGTTTAGGGAAAGCTTCCTAAATTACCAACCCCAGGATTCCTTAGGATGTTGAAAGTGGAACAATAGCGCTATAACAGTCTTGTGTGAAAATGGCCATAAGTTGGAAGGGACTGTATGGGCCATCAGGTCTGTCCCCTGGCTCATTGTGGGATCCCCAGCTAGACCGTTCCCCAGCAGGCAGTTGTCCAATCTCTTTTTGAAGACATCCAGAGAAAGGGACCCCCCCCCCGACCTCTCTGGGCAGTTGGTTCCATTACCAAACTGCTCTCACGGTTAAGAACTTTCTTCTAATGTTCAATGTAAATCTGCTCTCCTTTAACCAGAGGCATATCTGGAGGGGCCCAGTGGGGCACGTGCCCTGGGCACCAGTGCTGGGGGGGCACAAAAAAGCCATGCATGTAGGGGTGGGATTAGGGGTGTGAAGGTAGGGGCACAACTTCCACGCTTGTCTGGAAATTACAGCAGCATTCTCCCTTCCCCACCTCTGGCTATCCTAGCTAGGGTTCTCAAGTGTCCGTTTTAATTGTCACTCTGTCTCTGAGAACGCTATTTTCCTTTAACTGTCGTGGCTCTGACTACACACATACTGGTTGAATTGCTGCTTAAAATGTCAACTGGTCTTAACTGCTCTTAACTTCTAAAATAAGATAAGCATATCTCTAATCTAATTAATTAATTGGTGAGCTTAATGTTTCATTATAATTTTTTCTTTTAATAAATATTTTCTTTTACATTTTGAATTCTGCTGTCTGCCTTGTCTTTCAAGTGAGCCATCACATATTAAGAAGCCACACTCAACCACGGAAGCGTTTTCTCTGTTACTCTGCGAATACTGAGTTCCCATAGGACTAATCGCCTGGGTAACTCGCACCTCCCAACAGTTCAGTCCAAATCTACTCTTCTGTAACCAGAGGTGTATCTAGGCTGGGGCAAGTAGGACACATGCCCTGGGTGCCAGTGCTGGGGCGGGGCACAAAAAAGCCATGCATGTAGGGGTGGGATTAGGGGCACGAAGATAGGGGCACAACTTCCACGCTTGTCCTAGGCGCTGTTTGCCGCTGCTTGTAACTTAAAACCATTAGACCACATTCTACTGTCTTGAGGCAGCAGAATTCAAGCATATAAAGAGTGTGATCATATCACCTCTCAGTCACCAACTGATTGTAGCCAGCTCCTTCAACCATTCCTCATATGTTTTGTTCATCATACCTTTTCTCATGCTTGTCGGTCTTCTCTGAACTCACTGCAGTACTCCACATGAGGCCAGACCAGCACACAATATAATGGGATTATTACATCCCTCATCTTGGAGACTATGGTTCTGTTAAAGTAGGCTAAGATAGCATTAGCCTTCTTTGCTGCAGCATCACATTTCTGGCTCATACTGAATTTATAATCAACGGTAATTCCAAGGTCCTTTTCACATGTGGTATTGCTGAGACAATTCTCCCCCAACCTGCTTCTTCACTTGCCCCCACTGTCTTTTGTTCCCACCTACCACAATATATGATAAACAACTCTAGTATTTAAGCTACAGGGATAGAAATGCAGTAAGTATCATGACTGGTATCCTACATCTTGTTTGCAAAGTGTAAATCTCTGCATGCAGAGTCACACATTAATTGCACTATGCAGCCCTTGTGTTGAATGGCAACAGTGCGGAACTGAACCAAAGCACAGAATGCACAGCTGAATGTGCTACATAGTGCATCTGTGCACCCATGCACATGAGAATCTGTGTGCTGTGTACTTCTGTGTGCAGTGGCATCACATGCTCAACTCTTTTTAATGGCTATGTTTCTTACTTGTTTTAATTTTATTATTGTCTACTCATATCTTTTAACTTGTATGGGGGGAAATTTAGCTGTGTTTGTTTTATCTGTTGTAAGTAAGGTCTGCATCTTGCGAATACTCTGCTGGAACACAGGGATGTATGGTTGAGGCTGGGGAAATACCCAGAGCCCAGCTTCTCCATTGATTTTGGAAGACCAAAGGGTCAACTACATTTCTTCCATTTCCCTGCTAAAAGACATGTTCTCTGTTCCAGTCCCAGTGGTTTATGAAAGAAATGCTCCCTTTCATTGCTCTGTCTGTTGCTATAGTTCTTGCAGGTTTTTTTTTAATTAAAGCAACCAGATTATATTGCCTGTCTTATATTGCCTGCCATATAGAGGCAATTCCCAGGAGAAACAGAAACATTTTATTCCTACCTAGAGGATGGAGTTTTTTTCCAGTTCCAGGACACATCATAGCAAAAAACATAGAAACTTTTAAAAGGACATAAAGTTTTCTTGTTATGATTAAAGGGCATTCCTCTGGATGGGCCAGGGGTGAGCACAGGGCCTTTATGCTAGAACAGTAAGATTTTTCATAGAATCATAGAAATGTAGAGTTGGAAGAGACCCCCGGGGTCATCCAGTCCAACCCCCTTCAGCCATGCAGGAACACCCTCAAAGCACTCCCGACAGATGGCCATCCAGCCTCTGCTTAAAAACATCCGAAGAAGGAGACTCCTCCACACTCCGAGGCAGCGTATTCCACTGCCGGACAGCCCTGACCATCAGGAATTTCTTCCGGAGGTTCAGGTGGAATCTCCTTTCCTGCAGCTTGATTCCATTGCTCCCTGTCCTGGTCTCTGGAGCAGCAGAAAACAAGCCCTCTCCCTCCTCTACATGGCATTCCTTCAGATATTTAAACATGGCTGTCATGTGCCCTCTTAACCTTCTCTTCTGCAGACTAAACATACCCAGCTCTCTTCAGCTTGTGGTCTATTAAGACTCCTAGATCCCTTTCGCACGTACTGCTATCCAGCCACGTGTCCCCCATCCTATATTTCTGTATTCCATTTTTTCCACCTAAGTAGGATTACACTTCTCTCTGTTGAATTTCATTTTGTTAGCCGTGGCCCAGCTCTCCAATCTATCCAGGTCCTTTTGAATTTGATCCTGTCCTCTGGCGTATTAGCAACCCCTCCCAATTTGGTGTCATCTCCACATTTGATGAGCATGCCCTCTATTCCTTCATCCAAGTTGTTGATAAAAATATTGAACAGCACTGGGCCCAGGACAGATCCCTGTGGCCCCCCGCTAGTCACTTCTCTCCAGGATGAGAAGCAGCCATTCGTGATCACCCTTTGGGTTCGGTCGGTCAACCAATTGCAAATCCAACTAACAGTAGCCCTGTCCAGCCCGCATTTTACTAGCTTCTTTGCAAGGATGTCATGGGGAACTCTGTCAAAGGCCTTACTGAAATCGAGATATGCCACATCCACAGCATCCCCTTCATCTATCAAGCTAGTAACTCTGTCATAAAAAGAGATAAGATTAGTCTGGCATGACTTATTTTTGAGAAATCCATGTTGACTTCTCGTGATTACCGCCTTGCTTTCTAAGTGATTAGAAACTGACTACTTAATGATCTGCTTCAGGATCTTTCCGGGTACGGATGTCAGGCTGGCTGGGCGATAATAATTTGGGTCCTCTTTTTTCCCCTTCTTGGAGATGGGCACAACATTTGCCCTCTTCCAGTCTGCTGGAACTTCTCCTGTCCTCCAAGATTTTTGGAACACTGTTCCTTTAAAAAAGAAGGCATGCCCATGTAGGTCTCCAGAGCCAAGAGTGGGGAAAGACACAGAAAATATCTACAACTGGCATTACAAAATCTGAATATTTACTGGCCAGATTGCCAGCCAGCTTTCTTCATCCTCGTTCTCCTCTGGTTTTTCAGGATTGAAAATGCTTTTCTAGGAAGTCCCAAAACCAATGAGGTTTTCTCTTGTGAGAGATCTTGCTCTTTTTACCTTTTGGACAGACCCTTAGTTGCATTAAGGTTTATGTTCCTTTTTATCCTTGGCTGAATGTGATTTAAGATAGCTTGGTAGTATAGTGAGTTTCCACACTGGGCCTGAAAAGAGGAAGCTCTTCACGTAGGTGGTGCCTTAGGCTACGGTGACTGTTAGTCGCTCAGATGACTCCTTCCATCTTCTCTGACATCTTGGCTTGTTGTGAGTGTTTCTGGGGTTCCCATTCTCCTGTGGGAGAAAAGGGTAATGGAAGACATTTGGGTTTGTCACAGCGTGGTGCAACAGAGTGGCTGAGGTGCTGATTCATGGTGGGATTGCCACAATGAGAAGTATAGAGTTGGGCTTTTCTTTCCCGTCTGAGAAGTGGAATTGATATCTCTACTTGTATCCCACAGGTTTCTGCACGCCAGCACCTGGGCACTGCGGTGAATTCAAGCAACAGAAGGAACAGGTCTTTCCGAGACAGCCGCCTGTTCTATAGCAATGACAACCTATGCAAACCTGGTGTTCTGACCTCAGTCCCAGATGTGGAATCTTCTGGCCAGCCCTGGAGTGGCCAAGGGACAAATCCAGTATATTCTGGCAATTCGGACAGACTTTGCCTCAGCTTTGAGTCCTCTTTAAGCGAAGACCCTTTAATGCTGAGCGATTCCAGCCAGAGTGCCCAGGCTGAAGAGGAGTGCCCTGGCTCCGGTGTAGGTACTGTTTTGGGAAGAAATGTGATGGGTAGAAGAGATGACCCATCCCTTCAACCCACGAATGACAAGCAAGAAGCCAATGGGTCCATCAGAACCGTTGTGTTCCGGGTGGAGGAGGATGCCAGTGTTGATCTCAGTGGAGCCCCCAGTGTGATTGGCGATCAGGGACACCGCCCAGGCCAGTCTCCAGGTACCTTCTCTGACTCGGCGACAGGACAACAGCCAATCGTACCTGCCAATTCGCACCCCGAGGATTCCTCCCAAAAGGATAAAGTCAGTGCCACACCTCGCAGGATTCCAGTTGATTACAGATTGCTCCTTGTTGGGTTTGCCGTGGTGTCTGTGGCTGCTTTTGTACTGTATAAGAAGAAATAAGAGCATGGGAGTTAGAAATTGGTCATCAGTCTTGTGCACAGCCAAATTTTAGAACACCTTCCCTTCCCAACTGTGCCTTCAAGTCATACTATGTGGAGGGAAATGCTTCCTTTTAATATGTCTTCTTCAGACATTTGCATGATGTCCACAGCAATTGTTAACTCTGCTGCATTCACCAGTTGCCTTCTTGTATGCTTCCCGCGGTCCACCTTTAGATAATTTCTCCAAGAACTGGACTTTTTTGATTGAGACCAGAAGTGTTTGATGACTGGAAAAATCAAGCTGTAGTCGGATATATCACCCTGTCAGCATACACAAGCAATTAACCTCTCTTCTTGTTAAATGTTAGATCTTTCTGGTAGAATGACATCCTTTTCTAAATAAAAGTTAGTGAACGATACAGTGCATTGCTTTGGGAAAGTGGCACAACACTGTCTTCTGTCGAAACTAGTGGGACTTCTTTCTTTAGTTACTCTTCACACAAAATTTGATGTGGGTGGTTACTTCATGCCCTAGGCCAGGGGTGCCCAAAGTATGGTCCACAAGTTGCACGTGGCTCCCGGGGAGAGGACCAAAAAACATTCTGTCAAAAAATGTAATTTTCCTCTCCTGAAAGCCTCTAAGGGATGTGGTTTTGCAGTAAAACCTGGTGCAGGGCCCCTGAACTCCTCCGCCTCCGTAACTTGAAGCCAGAAGTGAAGTCCACCTATTTCTGATTTGGGTTTTTCGTCGTTCTTGCACATTTGAGAGGATAGTGCTAGCCACAGTGCATCCTGATAATGTAAAGTTGCCCTCTAAAATTGCTAGCCCATCCCTAAGCTCATAAGGTTCCAGATGGTGTTAACCGGATACTATTGGGAATGGAACAAGATAGATCATTAGTCTGATCCAGCAAAATTTTTTCTTAGGTTGCTAGATTCTAGGTAACCTCTTACAGCTTCATGCATGTGTTTGATCATAAAGAAATACTAGATTCTTTACAGTTGTGGTTTCTTGGAGACAAGGCAGTGTGTTTGCACACACCGCTCATTCTCTCATAGAAAGGAAAATTCTTGCTGGATCTTCATGGGCCAGAAGCATTGCTCTCCAACCATTTCCGTAGTCAGACAAAGATAGCTTTTCCCAGACCTACAACTGAACACTGTGGCTACGCAGACGTTCATAGACATAGTCTATTCCTCTTCTTTTTATTGGCAAAGTTTGCCTTTTAAAAACACTGTAAAATTGCACCAGTTTCCCTGCCTCCTGTGAAGAGTGGCATATAGAGCTGGTTATGTTTAGCCTGGAGAGGAGAAGGCTAAGAAGGTGACATGATAGGCATGTCTAAATATTTGAAAGAATGTTATATGGAAGATGGAACAAGCTTATTTTCTGCTGCTTAAGGCTAGGACATGGAGCAGTCATTTCAAACTGTAGGCGAAGAAATTCCACCTAAACATTAGGAAGAATTTCCTGATGGTAGGAGCAGTTCCACAATGGAATATGCTGCCTGGGAGTATGCTGGAGTCTCCTTCTTTTGAGATTTTTAAACAGAGGCTGGATGGCCATCTATTGGGAATGCTTTGATTGTTTTCATGCATGGCAGAATAGGGCTGGACTGGATGGCCCTTGGGATCTCTTCCTACTCTACGGTTCTATGATTTCTATGTCCATTATGCAGTTGTTCCCATTTTCTGTTTCTCAAAGAATTTTTTTTTAATAACTGAAAAGTCTCTTGGTTACTTTGCTACCCCAGTTTTAATATGTTTGCATTTTGTTCAGCACACTGCAACAAAGTAGGGCAGGTGGTTGCATACCAACGCATACTTGTTTTTGTATGTCTTCACATAGTTGTGTAAAGCAGGAGTGGGGCCACCACCTGTTGCGTGTTGAACAAGAACCAAAAGCAGCCCAGAATGTCACCAAGGGCTCCTCTAGATTAGTCTAAAGAAGGGTGAATAAGCAAGATATAACTCACATTTTGCCAATTTTTGTCATCTCCACATCCCTTTTAGGAGCTGTTTGTCACATTTTCTTGAATAAGGTTCTTACAACAGTTTTTTTTTAAACTGGGATGTGGTTTGCAGAACAAATGATCTTTGCTTTGAATTTTTTTTAAACCAGTTATAGTGCAAAAGTACCATTTAATTGAATCACAGCACTAGCGCTGTAAACAAGAGAGAAAGGAGAAGAGAAAGAGCATGTTTTATTACCATGGTTCAGACTTTAAAAGAAGGCCATTTGAGGGTGGAGTAAAACCTAGAATCCTAGAGTTGGAATAGACGGCAAGAGCAACTGTATAGACTCGACTCATTCACGCTTGTGGCGTCGGATTGTGCGTTTGTGTGTAGCTCCTTGAGCTTGTAAAAGCTTGCCCCAGTGGTTCAGTGGAACCTAAACTCGGGGTGGGGGGGTTGAAGGCCCAGCTATTTTTTTTGTTTGCAGGGACTACTACGTCATCGGCCTGCCCTGTTTCCTTTGACTTCAGCAGCAGCTGGAAGGGAAATGGATTTTCCTGACAACAGTAACAGAATCATGGAATTGGGAGGAACCACAAAGCCCACCCAGTCCAATTTCCTACCTTGCTGGAATACAAAGCTAAAGCACTCCATGGACTTCCTCCATTAGGTATATTGCTAGAAGTAAACACTACTCTATTTCAAAGTATTTTGATGTTGGCTTTGTCTTGAGCTGGCAATGAAGAGCCATTACCGCTACAAAAGAGCTGCTCCCGATTCACACTAAAACTGCTGTTTCTAAAGAAATTACCTATCAAAACAGCAACTGCCTTTCTGAACCTTCCTTTGGGGAGTCTGTCATGATGAGGACCTAGACTTCAAAGCTTACAACTATTCCACTTCCTGGTTCCTGTTCATTTTAAAATTGAGGTGGGGGGGGGATCATGGGACCAAGGGCATTTTTTGGGCCCCATGTGCCAAAATGGTGTGTGAACCAACCTGTGTGTTTCACAATAACCCTTGTCAAGAACATATCCTCGTTAGAATATACTCTTATCCCACACAAGTGTGAAATCTAGGAAATGAAACTTGCTTACTCATTGCATCAGTTAATTTGGGGAAAAAAATTAAACATCCTTATGGTAATGAGGCTGAAAATATTCCTACTGCATTCAGCTTTAGCTGAAGCATTTCCTGATGTTTTTAAACACCAGATTGTAATTGCCTGCTGCTTCTTCAGCTCCTTCATAAAATGAGCCCCAAATTTGCTAGCCAAATCCCACTATTTATCTTGCTAGCATCACAGCCAAGTTCTCTAAGGTATTAATGATTTCCAAAGGCAGAGCTCTAGCCCAGACAGTATTTGTCTTGAAAGCCCAATGATTTTTTTTTAAAAAAGCTTTCGATATATTCTAAGGCAGAGCTAGGTTTTAAGATACTGCAGCAGTGGCGCGAAATGGAATAAGTGCAACCGTCAGAAGGTCTCAGTGCACGTGGCAATACCCAGTAATCTATGTAAGTCGGTCAGTAGGTTAATGTGGGCATCATTCCAGAGAAGCTGGTGAAATGCAGAGTACGTCTGTTGGTGAGAGACAGCACTCAGCATTTTCAAGGCTGCGTTCCAAATGACCAGATTTGCCTCCTTTCCAGTATTAAATTGCCCCTTTTCTTTCAGGAAAAGAACAGAACACTGGGCTCAAGAGACCTTTTGTGTGATCCAACATAGCTCTTCCTAAATTGTTAGGTTCACAAGACCTGTGTGAGTAGTTGGAGCGAACCAGTATAGTGTAGCAGCATGAGTGGACTAGAACTCCAGGAGAAACCAGGGTTCAGATCCCCTCTTGGCTGTGGAAAACCACAGGGTGACTTTGGGCAAGCAACACTCTCTTGGCCTCAGACGAAGGCAAACCCCTTCTGAAGAAATCTTGCCATGCAAAACCTGTGATAGGTTTGCTTTAGAGTTGTCATAAGTCGGAAATGACTTGAAGGCATTTCAGCAACAACAACAAATTCTCACGCAAGGTACACTTGCGGAAACCACGGGAGAAAGAAAAAAAATGCATCTCAAGCTGCTCAACACTACTCGTTCCTTGGTAGAGAAGCCCAACATGTTTTAGCCTATGTATGAAATCTTTCACTAGTTTTCCTTTGGTGCACAGAGAATTTCTGGTTCAGAAATTCTTGGGAGTTTGATTCTGAGAAGCCTTTTGAGGAAGGCCTTAAGAGGCCAAAACATGTTTGGCTTTTCTACCAATAAACCATCAAATTGAGCTTCTCAAAGCATGTTTGTTCTTCTGTAGAATCCTTGCGATGCTCTCCAGGTTTTGCTTATTTTGTGACTGTTGTTGTTGTGCGCTTTCAAGTCATTTCTGACTTACGGTGACCCTAAGGCAACCTTATCACGGGGTTTTCTGGGGCTGAGAATGTGTGATGCGCCCAAGGTCGCCCAGTGGGTTCCTATAGTTGATTGGGGAATGGAACCCTGGTCTCCGGGGTCATAATGCAAAATCTTCCATGTCTACATGAAGCTGCTCATATTGGCTCTCTTGCTTCACATGAGAAATAGCTGAGAAGACTCATAAAACAATTCAGCACAGGATTGGCTGAAGCATTAATGTTTATTTAAAAGTACGTTTCTGCAGAAGCGGTGCCCCCCAGAGAGAAGGACACCCCCACTGTTGTGTACCTCATGTTTTACCCCCTGTCCCCGTCACAGGTTTTCCCTCCCCTGGGATCCCATTGGATCGGACCCCAAAGGTTACAGCCCATCAGGATCGCTGAAGAAGTTACATTTCCCCTTCCCCATATTTACAGCATGAGTGATCGTGCATTTCCTTTGTGTATCCTTAACTCTCATTAGCAGTTTCAAAATGTGATCACCTTAACAGTTTCTAACCACCCCTACTTCTAGACATGGCAACCTTTTTTCTTATGTTCCTTATCAACCAGTTTACTCCTTATAGAGGGCCTTGTCCTGTCTGGTGTGTTGTTATCTGAAACGCACCAGCCACCCTGAAGATCCAAGGTCTTGGAGGCTCCCTTTTGTTCAGCTGCCAATTTTAGGAAGCTGTTTTCTTAGACTTAGTGTATCACAGAAGCTCAAATATAAAATATACTGAAATATATGTATAAATATATCTAAAATATGTGTTATACATATTAACTAATATATATGCTTCTACTATATGTTATTAATACTATATACCCAGTGCAGAAGCTAAAGTAGATTTCACTTCTCTCACTTCAGGCATCTTGCTTACAGATATTAGGTGGGCAATGACTTTGTCAACCGCTGTGCCCTTGAATGTGGGACATCTTCTCCAGGCAAATTCAGGCAAAATAAAGCCCTGCACTTTATTTTACGGACTTTTAAGCACTAGGGTGAAGGTGTGTTTTTCCCCTTGACCCAGGCTTCTAATGAATAACATCTTGCTGTTTTATTGCTATTTCTTTTTTTTTGTTTATGCTGGAGTCTCCTGATTTATGTTTGGGCTTTCTCACTGCTTTTCTGGGGGCTGAAAGTGTGTGATGTGCCCAAGGTCACTCAGCGGGCTTCCATGGCCAAGCGGGGAATCAGATCCTGGTCTCATGCTCACACAACGACACCACGCTGCCTCTCTTTGCTTCTTTTACACTGCCAACTTGTTAACTGCTGTCAAGTTGACTTGCACGTATGAGGACACTATTAATAAGAGACTGCCAAGACACTCTGTCATCAATGCACACCATTAAAGGTTCAATAGCCCTGCCCTCTTGTTCATCAGGTTACTGTGTATGGTAAAGGAAAAAAAAAAACAATTAAAAATGCTTGCACTTAGATCAGCCGGCCACTGTCACATACATGTAGCATGCATGCAGACATTTAACCAGCGGACTTTTCTTGGCAGGAAGATAAATGGTAGCAGGGGGAAAAACTCATTTTCAGAACTCCTTGTCTCAGACTGCTGCTGTTAAATGCACCAGATCAGAGCTAGTAAAAGAAGGTAATTGTATTAATAGCTGCAGACTGGAAATTGTAAAATAATTGTATTAATATCTGCAGACTGGAAACTGTAAAATAATTTCTTCCCCAAGGCTTTATATATTTGTACTTCTAGAATGTACATTATACACTTCCGCAAAGCACATCCCACTTTAATTTTAATTTTCTTCTGTGCCTGGCAATCCTGAAAGACTGTCACAGCAATTTATCCATGGGACGCCCAGACAGGATGTCTACAGGAGAAGTAATTTCCTGCAAATTTTTTCTAACTTGCCCCAAAAGAGGAAGTGAAAGTCACAAGGCACCTTAAAACACCAGCACATAGGAAAAAGGCAAACTGTGGCAATGTGTAGGGAGCATGGCCTGGCATCAGCTTTAAAAATTATAAAGAGGACTAGAAGTATCTTTAAAAACAACAACAACACACATTCTTATGTGGCCATGAGGCTACTTTTATGGCTAGTTGCTGCATTTATTCATTCATTCATTCATTCATTCATTCATTCATTCATTCATTCATTCATTCATTCATCCATCCATCCATCCATCCATCCATCCATCCATCCATCCATTCATTCATTTTGTAGTTGCAACTAATCCAGGACAGCTCTGTCATTAGTTTGGTTGAAGCAATTACCTCTGGCAACACATATATGGCACCATGAAAAAATCGTTGTTGTTGTATGCCTGCAAGTTGTTTTTGACTTATGGCAACCCTAAGGTGATCCTATCATGGGGTTTTCTGGGGGCTGAGAGTGTGTGAGGTGCCCAAGGTCAGAGTTTCCATGGCCAAGCAGGGAATCAAACTCTGGTCTCCAGGGTTGTAATCCAACACACAAAGCACTGGCTCTATGAAAAACATACTCTCCACTGTATCACAGATGAAACCTGCGACCTATGCGGCCAGGCAACGTTAGCCAGTGCGGTGTAGTGATTTGGATTTGGATTTGAAGGGATGTCATGTTGAGGAGGGAGCAGGCTTGTTCTCTGCCACTCCAGAGACCAGGACAAGGAGCAATGGATTCAGGCTGCAGGAAAGGAGATTCCACTTGAACCTCAGGAAGAACTTCCTGATGGTCAGAGCTGCTGCCTCCCTGGAATGTGACAGAGTCTCCTTCTTTGGAGGTTTTTAAGCAGAGGCTGGATGGCCGTCTGTTGGGCGTGCTTTGATGTGTGTTTCTGCATGGCAAGGGGTTGGACTGGATGGCCCCTGGGGTCTCTCTCAACTTTGTGATTCGATCAAGGGGGCCACAGCCCTGAGTCTGCAAGATCTGAGAAGGACAATTGATGACTGAGGATTCTGAGGTCTCTCACTCATAGGGCTGTTTATCAGTTGAAACTGACTTGACAGCAAATAACAGCAACAAATAACCTTCATCACAAAGCATCCCAGGATTATGTATGTAGAAGTATGTAGAAAGTAGAGTGAAGTAGGATGATTGGAGAAGTTGGGGCAGGGAAAGAGAATTGAAATCAATGATGCTTTCCTTTCTCCTGAATTTCTGTTGCCCTTAATGCTGTAGCCAGGAGTCTTCAGGCCAGTGGTCAGGATAGCTCAGGAGTCCTGGGAAGTTGTAGTTCAAAAAAGGACTGTTCCAAGCACCTTCTAGAGCCAAAACATCGAGAACAGTGTGTTTTGAATGGGATGCAAAAGATGGGAAGAGGCCAGGGATATATTTGAAGGGATGTCATGTCCCTTCAAATATCTGAAGGGATGCCATATAGAGGGGGGAGAGGGTTTGTTTTCTGCTGCTCCAGAGACCAGGACAAGGAGCAATGGATTCAAGCTGCAGGAAAGGAGATTCCACCTGAACCTCAGGAAGAACTTCCTGGTGGTCAGAGCTGTCTGACAGTGGAATCTGCTGTTGCCTCCACGGAGTGTGGTGGAGGCTCCTTCTTTGGAAATTTTTGGGCAGATGCTGGATGGCTATCTGTTGGGAATGCTTTGATGGGTGTTCCTGCATGGCAGGGGGTTGGACTGGATGGCCCCTGGGGTCTCTTCCGATTCTAGGATTCTATGATTACAACTCTGGAGACCAGGCTTCAAATTTCCACTCAGTCAGGGAAACCCACTGAGTGGACTTGGGCATGCCATACTCTCTCAGCCTCAGAGGAAGGCAAAGGCAAACCCCGCTCTGAACAAATCTTGCCAAGAAAACCCCATGATAGACTCGCCTTAGGGTCTCCATAAGTCAGAAACAACTGGACGGCACACAATAACGACAAACAAGAGGACCAAAATGATCCATGTGGAAGAATGTGCAAGGCTACAGTTTTAATCCGAAAAACCTTGGAGTTTATGTACTGAGTTCAGGAAATCCTGAAGAAATGGAAAAACACAGTTTGGCAGGGCCCAGACTTATTCATTGTTTTCCCACTTTGATGGGGGTCCTGTGCCCCTAACCGAAGTGAATGCGGAGGGATGGCTGTCAACCAGCGCTAGGCTACTTTTTTTGTATTGCTGTGCAGAGGTCTTAAACGATTAGAGTATGACCGCTTTGCTATATATAACATCTTGGCCTCAGTCCAACATTCCCTCGGGTGTAGTGTAAATATCCGCATGCAGAGATATGCTATGTTGACGTTACGCAACTCCCATCCGGAATAGCAACGTTGCACAGCGCATGTCAGCGACTAGGGAACACTGCGCAATAAATGACGCACAGCCGGAATGCACAGTGTGCAACCACAACACCAAGTACAGGAGGCACAAGCACTGAACTGAATTCACAATGTGCAATTTGCAAGCTTTCCACATGACACTTTTATAGCGCGATTATTCCACTTTCAACCTCCTAGGGAATCCTGGGGTTTGCAGCTTCGAGAGGGGCCGGCCGGCCCCTCTCGAAGCTGCAAACCCCAGGATTCCCTAGGAGGTTGAAAGTGGAATAATCGCGCTATAAGAGTGTCGTGCGGAAAAGGCCAAAGACAAGGCACTGTAGCCGTGTCTTGCAAGAACTAACATGTTCTAAACGCTTATTACAGAGGGCAATTTCTATCCCCATACTGTTCCACCCACTGATACGCGAGCGCAACTCTGGCCCTTTCCACACTAGACTCTTATAACGCTATTATTCCACTTTCAACCTCCCATGGAATCCAGGGGTTTGCAGTTTAGGGAGGGGCCTTTAAAATTCTCAGTCAGTAAAATTCTCAGTAAACGACGAACCCCGCATTCCACAGGGTGTTTGAAAGTGGAATAGTAGCGCTATAACAGGGTAGTGCAGACACGGTCTCTGGCCGTGTGTTTAAAATCCTGAAGGGCAAGGCCAGACCACAATTTCTCCCTCATTTCTTTGAAGTTTCAGTGTGCTAAATAATGCCGGGGCAATCCTGACCGAGACAGTGTTTGTGAACTGTTCTGGATAGACGAAGGCTGGTAAATATTGTCTTATGAACACATTAACTGACCCTCGAAACCTCCGACGTCAACGGCTCACGTACGCCCCTTCGCGCACCTCTAAACGCAGTCATTCCTCGGTCGTCATGGTTATCTAGTGTCAATTACCCTTTAGCTCCTCCCTGTAGCCCCATTCCTTTCTTCCCATTGGGAGAACATTCTGCCGCTCTCCCCTCCACCGAAAACAATTGGCTAGAAGGATTCCGCTCATCGCTCCACCCTCTCGAGGCCTAACCCGTACCGCTGCCCTCATATATTCGTCTTCTTTTCCTCTGGTCAATCACCTTAAACGGACGACGCTGATTGGGCGAGTTACCTCCTGGCACCCACCCCTTTCTCTTTTCCCTAACATTACTGGCTAGTTCGTTCGTCGTTTTCCGTAGAGAAGCCCCTGACTCGCGACCGCCTGTGCGAGCTTTCTTTCTCCCATTTTCCCGAGAAAGAAAAGGGAGGGAGCGAAAAGGGCGCTTGGCGCAGGCGCAGTGTCCGTTCTGGCTGCGAATGGGGCCGGGCAGCGCTGCGGATGGAGCCGCTGCAGAATGGAAGCGGCACGGCGGGAGCTGAGGCGTCGGCGCCCCCGCCATTGCTGGCCGTCGCGACGTGGAGCGAAGCCGGGGGGGCCCCCACGGACGAGGGGCTACGGAGGGCGCCCGCTCCTGCGGGCCCAGGGGGGCGGCAGCGCGGCGATGGCGGCGGCGGGGCCGCGCGGGCGGAGGCCGTCGCGGAGCGCGAGAGGGAGCGCGCGGGCCCCGCCCTTCGAACGCGCCTCGACTCGCTCCGCAAGAACCGCCCCCGTGAGTGACCGCTAGGGGGCGCGGGCCGGGATAGCGGCTCCGAGGGGGAAGGGGCGGGGCGTTTGCGGTTGTGGGCGGGGCTTGGGCGAGGGGCGGGGCTAGTAATATACCTGGGTGTGGCTTGTGCGTCTATTGAGCTGCTATGGAGCAATACTTTTTATTTTATTGTATTACATTATTCTTCCGTTCCATCCTCCTCCTATTCATGGGGCGGCGGGGGAGGGATTGGGCTGTAACCATAGATAACTGGTTGATTTGTCATTCATCAGAAATGGATTTTGCTTGCTATACTTGCTAACTTAATGGTATCAGATACTTTAATAATAATAAATAATAATAAATTTTATTTGTTAACCACCTCTCCCCAAGACTCAGGGCGGAGTACAGCATAGATTATTTGTGTGTTCATGATTGCACTTATATCCTGCTTTTCCTCCAGTGAACTGAAGGTACCATAGTTGGCTCATCCTCTGCTTTGTGTCCTCACAACAACCCTGTGAGGTAGGTCAGAGGCAGAGAGGGAATGCCTGGCCCAAGGTTACACAGTTTCATGACTAAGGACGTTTCTGCCCTACACCATTATGGTGCTGTGATTCCACTTTCAACATCCTGTGGAATTCTGGGGTTTGTAGTTTCCTGAGGCCAAAGAGCTTGCTGGCTGAGACTTCTAAAGGCCCCTCCCTAAACTGCAAACCCCAGGATTCCATAGGATGGTGAGAGTGGAATAATAGCACTGTAACAGTGTAGGGCGGAAATGGCCTCAGAAGTGAATTTGTTCCTCCAGTGCTGGATTTTACAATGCCATATTGGCTCTGTACTGCATAGAAGTAAAAAAAGTAATAGATATGTGCCACCTTTCTCCCCATGGGAGACGCGAAGCAGCTCACGCATCTAAAAAGAAGTTCTGCTAAAAACCTGACAATAAAAATCAAACCACATTTGTATAAGATTATTTTTAGGCTGGTTTTAAAGATGGGAATCTCTCAGTAAGTAGTAGCTTTATGGTAAAAAATAAATAAAGTAATTACAAGTAAGATCAGTTTAAGAACAGAGTAGAAGAGGCATGTGAGTCCCCATAGTTTTCCCAGAGACCTGAAATAAAGGCTTCTGCTGACGCTTTGAGGGAAGTTTGTTCCAGAGATTAGGAGTTTCTGTGGAATTAGGCCATCTTTCAGTCACCAGCCTACCCATCCCTATGGGGATGCAGTTGACAAGTGCCTCTGTTGGTTTCCTTCCGGCCAGGTCTTCTTGCTTCTGTGCCTGGGAGTTTAGGGAGGGTACGTTTAAATCCATAATATCTATCATAATGTAGGTGAAGATTTGTAACCATACACCTGTTCTTCCCCCGTGTACCAATTAGGGGATGCAGTAGTTAATGGGAATAGAGTATTACCCTCACCTCTTTATTTTAATTTATTGGTTTATTTTAAAGATTCATGCCATGCCCTTCAATAAAATTCTCAGAGCAGTTTATATAGTTTAAGAATGTAACCGAGCAAAGTTAAAAGACACACAGATAAAAATTGTGCTAGGAATAGGAAGAGTAATAGAGAGAGCACAGGAATGTAATAGAAAGGGTTGTGGCCAAGAGGAAACAGACTAGTTTGAATTGAATGCCTAAGGAAAAAAGTCCTGAAAATGACTTTTTTGCCTGAGAATATAAAAAAAGATGTTCTCTTGATACTAGAATGCCGTCCAAGCTAGCACCAGGCAAATCTTCATGGGGAGAACACTGCATTCTTGTATACTGCCCTTAAGAGCATAATAGTCACTTAGTCTTACCTCAGGGTAACTTAGAAAGGGCTTCTGTTGGAAATTTTAGGTACATAAAGATAGTCAAAGATTTAGATTAAATAAACTGTAGACCTTTAGACCTTCTAGATAATTGTTAAATAGCTCCCATAATCTCTCACCAGTAGCTAGGCTGGCAGGGTACAAATTCCCATGCCCTGAGAAAATATAGTATTGTGATCGTTTTGGACAAAGTAGACAAGAAAGATTGTGGCATGTACGCATCTGCCCAAGACCAAAGACAAAAGGGTGGGAGGGGGGAGAGACTTTCGGATTGAGGTTTCAAATGAGCCCCAATTCAAGTTTATTATTTCTAATTTTAAAGTATATTCATTTCTTAGTATCTTGCAGTGTGGTTCACCTTCCCACTTTTAACCAGATTGCTGTATCCAGCCTCATGCCAAGGCCATCTTCGTGTATCTGGTGAAATGAAAGGCATATAAACCCCAGCCAGTTGGTTCATTTTTAAGGGCGTCATGAGTTGTATCATTACATTTGTTGAACAAGGTTAATACTGCTCCTTTTCCTGATTGCATATAGGGGGTGTTGTGTTAGTAATTTCCCAGCATGGTCAGGTGGGCAGCTGAACCACCCTGAAATTTCTTGTTTTTGTAGACAAGGGGTTGTCTCAGGATGGCAACAGTGAAATAGCAAGCTAAGAGACTTAATATATAAACCTTCACTATTACTAAAGCATGTTAGTGATTATGACTTGAAAGCTGGAGTGTGGATGATAGTTCTTCTGGTTAAGTTAATATGAAGATGAAAGAGGTTGATTTATATCTGTGGAGAAGGTATGCAGAGAAGTAAAATGAGGTGCACACATTTGAGATGCATGCTAGGTAGAAGGGGTGGTGGTCTTGAGTGGAGTGAGATCTTTGTGAAAAGAACTGAAGTAGGGGTAGCAGAAGCCAGGGGCTTCAGACTGGTGTCAGGACTATCATGAAGGGGATTCAAAGAATGATGTCACCAAGCTGGCTTTGTGTAATTGCAGATGATAATGAATTCACTGTGAGGAAAACTGAACGAGCTGTTGACAGCTAGCTGCAGAGATTATGCCAAGTTTCCTAATTTGCAAAAGGGCTGGATTACATATCGTCAGCAGCTCTCTGCTTCTCCTTAAATCGTAGTGTAGGGCTGATGGAATAATGGCTGTTAGTTCCATAGCTTCAAGTTCTCTTCTTGCAGCTGATGAGCTACAAAGAATATGGAGGCATTGGTGAAGGTGCAATCCAGTTTATATAATTGGTTTAGCCTCATTCTTATACATCTGAGAGCTGTGGCTTGTTTGCATGTGCTTGTGTGCGAATGTACACACTGACACAAGCTGTATGAATAATACATGAGCATCAGTGCATATTTCTAGCATTGCTGGTGAAATTGCTGCTGTGTGAATAGAAAGTTGTGGTTTGAGATATTCTGGAGGTTAACTCTTTCTTAAGAACAGTTTGCAGACAGTCCCGTAAAACTGCCATTTTTCTCTCTGACATTTTGTTTGGCACATTTTGACTTACACATTTGGCTTTGGAGATGGATCTTTTTCTGAAATCTTTGCAACGCTAAGATGGTGTATGTTTTCTTTAAATGTTGAAGCTCTGAGTGGAGAAGCAGCTCCCCCTTCCTATCTTCTCTTTTTTTTAGTAGAAATTTGTGAGGAGATTGAAATACAGGGAAATAATTCTTAGAATGCCTACCTTAGCTTTACTACTTTAACAACATAAAATGCATAATTTATTACTTTGCTAACATAAAATTGTAGTACTTGACATATTTATGAAACTGAACGAGCAGTTCTCTGTGAGTTTATGAAGAGGTTAAGACTTGCTCTGTTTAGTAGAGTTCATTCCCAGATAACCATGCACAGAATTACATCCTTAAAGTATAAAAGCCTTAGTTTACTACAGATAAAATTGTAAATATACTGTACATTTGAGAGCTGCTGACTGCTATGTCATAGGGTCTCTAAACAAGTGTCATCTGAATGGTACAGAGTAAAATCAAAATTCAAAGTAGAAACCATATATTTTTCTAGCATTCTAGTAGTAAGCTCTTCAGCAATAAAGGCAGTTAAGGCCTGCAGTGGCATGCTCCCTGTTCCCTGTTCAAGATCTGGCACCAGCCACTACAGCAGTTTGGAAGCCAACATTACCCCCCCGCCCAAATTAATACAGTTCATCTGGGTCTGGCTCACCTGCTGTGAAAATGGCCCAGTCCTTTAAACTTCACAAAGAAGGTACATTACAGTCCCCCCAGCAGAGGAAAGTGCTGTGTTTTCTGTATTTCTCTAAAACAAGGTTGGGATAACAGAGTCTGGAGGGAAAAAATAATGCAGTAAGTCATTTGCCTCATCAGTTGTGAGTATAGGCACATTCATGAAAGTGCACATGTCTGGAATGGTGGTGGTAGCATCCCTTCTCCTCCACCTGACCTTCCAAAAATCCCCCAGGAGCAACCCAGGATGGTGATCCGTCACCAAAGAGGGGAAAGGCACATGTCTCAAAATCAAGGGAGAGAGAGGACAAGGGTAAGGCCTCATTTGGAATACCATGTCCAGTTCTGGGCACCTCAATAAAAGAAGGATGTTGACAAGCTGAAACGTGTCCAGAGGAGGGCGACCAAAATGTTGAAGGGTCTGGAAGCCATGAAGCCCTATGAAGAACGCCTTAGGGAGCTGGGGATGTTTAGTGTGCAGAAGAGAAGGTTGAGAGGGAACATGATAGCCATGTTTAGATATATGAAGGGATGTCATGTTGAGGAGGGAGCAGGCTTGTTCTCTACCACTCCAGAAACTAGGACAAGGAGCAATGGATTCAAGCTGCAGGAAAGGAGATTCCACTTGAACCTCAGGAAGAACTTTCTGATGGTCAGAGCTGTCTGGCAGTGAAATATGCTGCCTCGGAGTGTGGTGGAGGCTCCTTCTTTGGAGGTTTTTAAGCAGAGGCTGGATGGCCATCTGTTGGGAATGCTTTGATGGGTGTTCCTGCATAGCAGGGAGTTGGATTGGATGGCCCCTGGGGTCTCTTCCGACTCTACGGTTCTATGATTCTAAGGGTGCCCTGGATACTTCTTGTCAGGTATTTTTCTCTACCAGCTTTCTAAAAACTCCAGATGCAGTGATTCTTATGTTTGTAAGCAGGTCAGAAGACAAGCTATTCTTAACAGTGACTGTTATTTATGTGTGTGTTGCTCCTATCATGAAGTCACAGGTGCAAATGGGTCAGCACAGAATCTCAGCTATATTCCACAATGTACTTTAGGCAGCAGTGGAAGTGTTAGTTTGGCGGCAAGGGTGGAAGGCCTTGTTCCCAGCGGCATCTGGGGAGAGGGTGTTATGTTGCTACCCCTGCTATAAGTGAGGCAGAGGCGTAGTTTTGATGTTTGTATTGCTGAGATATTACAATGCAAACGATATCTTTGCTCATAAACTAGTTATGGGGAGATAGTGGGAGTTAAAGTAGACTAAGAGTAGACTAAGGAGACTGCAGAGATGCTGAAAGAGTTCTTTGTTTCTGTCTTCTCTGCAGAAGATACGGGGAACATATCAGGCCTGAACTGCCTCCTTCCAGAGGGGGATCTCAAGAACTGAGGTATCAAAATATGTCAAAATATGATGTATTGCAAGCTCCAGATAGTATCCATCTGAGAGCTCTTAGAGAACTCGGATGTGAGATTGCTGATTTTCTAACAGAAATACATAACGTTTCTCTAAAGTGATTTCAGTAAGGCCTTTGATAGAGTTCCCCATGACATTCTTGAAAAGAAGCTAGTAAAATGCGGGCCGGACAGTGCTACTGTTAGGTGGATTTGTAATTTGTTGACCGACTGAACCCAAATGGTGCTCACCAATGGCTGCTTTTCATCCTGGAGAGAAGTGACTAGTGGGGTACCACAGGGTTCTGTCCTGGGCCCAGGGCTATTCAACATCTTTATCAATGACTTGGATGAAGGAGTAGAGGGCATGCTGATCAAATTTGCAGATGACACCGAATTGAGAGGAATTGCTGGTATGCCAGAGGACAGGATCAAAATTCAAAATGACCTTAACAAATTAGATAGCGGGGCCAAAGCTAACAAAATGAATTTCAACAGAGAGAAATGTAAAGTCCTACATCTAGGCAGAAAAAATGGAATGCACAAATATAAGATAGGGGACATGTGGCTGGATAACAGTACGTGTGAAAGGGATCTAGGAGTCTTGGTGGACCACAAGCTGAATGTGAGTCAGCAGTGTGATGCGGCAGCCAAGAAAGCCAGTGTGATTCTTGGTTGCATCAATAGGAGTATGGTGTCTAGATCAAGGAAGGTAATGGTACCACTCTATTCTGCTTTGGTTAGATCTCATCTGGAATACTGTGTCCAATTTTGGGCACTTCAGTTCAAGAAGGATATTGACAAGCGGAGCATGTCCAGAGGAGGGCGACCAAAATGGTGAAGGGTGTGGAAGCCATGAAGCCCTATGAGGAGTGGCTTAGGGAGCTTCTGCAGAAGAGAAGGTTAAGAGGGGACATGATAACCATGCTTAAATATTTGAACGGATGTCATGTCAAGGAGGGAGCAAGCGAGCTTGTTTTCTGCTGCTCCAGAGACAAGGATAAGGAGCAGTGGATTCAAGCTGCAGGAAAAGAGATTCTGCCTGAACCTCAGGAGGAACTTCTGATGGTCAGAGCTGTCTGGCAGTGGAATCTGCTGCCTCCATGGAGTGTGGTGGAGTCTCCTTCTTTGGAGGTTTTTAAGCAGAGGCTGGAGGCCATCTGTCAGGAGTGCTCTGATGTGTGTTCCTGCATGGCAGAATGGGGCTGGACTGGATGGCCCCTGGGGTCTCTTCAAATTCTGTGATTCTATGAAAATGTAATACCTGTTTCTGAAGAAAGGATTCTGGTCTGAGGGAAGAGGTAAAGAGTTTATGGAATTGATTAGACCAGTCATCTTACCTTCTTCTTCAGCTTGATTTATGCAAAACAGCATAAAACAAGTTATTAGCGTAGAACCATTGAATCAGTGGGATTTAAATAAACTTCTCCTTGTCATTCAGCATTGACACAGTGGGCTTAATTTGATTTTGACTAGCAATTGCTTTTAGGCCCAGATTATTTTGCATAGCCTATAAATAAATTATGGTGAGGAGGAATTGGCGTACCTCCTGGAAAAGTGAATTCTTGTCTCTCAGATCTTTGAAAGTGATGACAAGCATGTGAATGAAGTGAGCAGACTGAGGGCTCCACATAGGCCTGCTGTGTCCCATAGTACACACTTGAAAAAATAATTTTAGTCCCCAAAAACTGCAACACTAGTAGGTGCAAGGGTGTGATTTGCCCTCTAAAATCAGTTCTGCTCCTGGAATATTCTTGGGTAGAATACCTTCTTCAGAAATGAAAACTGAAACTTTAAAGTAATTTAAAAACTCATCAGAGAGAAAATAAAGGAACACAATGCCCCACATTAAAAAATCCCTTAGCAGCAGCCAGTAAGTGTTAGGATGTGCTGATCCTGTCAGAAGTAAGCACCAGTATGTGTTATAGAGGCATTAGATTTAGTAGGTTGGCTAAGTACCGGTATGTATCTGTTTCTAATTGCTATCTGCAGGTATGTATCTGGTTGTAACATATAAAGTATCAATACGTTCCTGTTTTTGCCTCCCTTCAAAAGGATGACAGGAGAGGAGGTAGGACATTTAGCTTCCCTAGTTTGGGAGCTTCCCCAGGTAACTGAACAACCAAAATAGGTTCATATGGAGAGATGAAGTCCTTCAGACAGCTGGGACCCAAGTCCTGTTGTGAGGAATCTCTCCAGATTGAGTCCAATAAAATGGCAAATGTGGTTCAGTGAGAGCATGCTAGCTCAAAAAATCCTGTGTGTGTGCACAGATAGGGTCTCAGGTGATAGTGACTGAGTGCTAAAAAAGTCTTTGAGTCCTGTTGGATATTTCCATGAAAAGGATGACCTCATGTGCCCAGGCTGCAAGAAAAGTGAATTCCATTTTGGGGAGTATTAAGAAAGAGATTAAAAATAAAACTGTCAGGATTGTAATGGTTCTATAGAAATCTGTGGTGCAACCATGCTTGAAATACTGTGGACAGTTCCAGACAGTGTGCGTCAAAAAAAACATTTCAGAGCTGGATATGGTAGAGCACAGGACAGTTGAGATGATCAACTCTCCTATGGGGAAAGATGATGGCATTTGTGGATATTTAGTTTGGGGGGGGAGTAAAGGAGGACATGATAGATGTGTCTAAAGCAGTGGTTCTCAACCTGTGGGTCCCCAGATGTTCGTGGACTTCAGCTCCCAGAAGCCCCAGCCACTATGGTCAATGCTCAGGGGTTCTGGGAGCTGAAGTCCACAAACATCTGGGGACCCACAGGTTGAGAACCACTGGTCTAAAGTAATCCCAGGTGTAGGGAAAGTGGGAAGCTATCTCCCTCTCTCACAATGTTAGAACACTATAGAGACCACTGGTGAAGCTGAATGATGGGAAGTTGAATACAGACACGAAACAAGATACTTCTTCATCTGACACGGACCTGAACTGTTGCAAGCTGCAGTGGTGGTGGTATTAACAGTGAGGTTATCCAAATTGAAGAAGGGTCATTTGGCTATTAAGCACCATAGCTATATGCTACCTGTAGGGTGGCAGTTGCATTCTCCTAAATATTTGTTTGTGGGAACACAGCAGTGCTTCAGGGCTGTTGTCCTCATCTCTTGTTTGTAGGCTTCCCGTGGAGATCTGGTTGGCCACTGTTGGGAACGAACTAAAGAGCCTTTGGTCTAGATTCAGCATAGCTCTTCTTAGAGTTTGTATAGTGCTTTCCCTTGTCTTCCTGTTGGTTCATACTTTGGAACATGTGTGTGTGTGTCATAAATGATATTAGTGTGTGAACAACAATCTTATCATAGAGTTTTCTTGTCAAGATTTACTGGTATTTCAAGGAAGTTTGCCATTGCCTTCCTGTGAGGCTGAGTGAGTGTGACTTGCCCAGAGTCATCCACTGGGTTTCTGTGGCTGAACGGGGATTCAGGCCCTGGTTTCCCAAGTCCACTTCAGTGGTCAAACCAGTATGCCACGCTGGCCCCCATTTGATGCAGTTAGTAATTTGAATCATGTAATTATCTGGGATTAATACTGTGAATCCTTGTAAGGCTATATATGGGTATTTCTGAATCGTGTCTTTAAAAAGGCTCCATCTTTGGGCAGTTCTACAGCAGCAGAGGAAATAGGAAAGTGGTGTTTCTCATGCTGTGAATTGTGATTACACTGCTAGCTTCTAAGATGAATGTGCTAGAACAGCAAGTACAATTTTTAATGTAACTGTTAACACGGCCTTGTGCGAGAGCTCAGCTGTGTCACAAGGGAGCCAAGAATCCCTACCATTGTAGAGTTGCAAGTAATCTCAAGGAAAGTTTTAGCACGAAATCTACATTTAAATTATTCTTGCCAGACAGCCATCCAGTCCCTGTTTAAAACCCTCTACTGCAGGAGCACCCACCAACTTCTGTTGTAGTGTATTCCTTTTACTGCAGGGAACTTTTCCTTTTATTGAAATGCCTTTTCTTGTACAGTCAGCCCTCCACATTTGCGGATCTGACATTCATGGATTTGATTATTTGGGAGTTTCTCCAACCCCTGCCCGCCCCCATCTCAAGTGGTTCTTCTTGATATTTGTGATTTTTCCACTTTTGTGAGAGTCCTGTGCTCCTAGCTCTAGCCAACGTGGAGAACCAGCTGTAATTTGAATCCATTGATTCAAATCTGAACCAGCATAAAACAGGTTTGCTGTGTTATCTATACAATAGCCCCACATTCTTACACAATCACTTGCCTGAGGATAGTCTTGGATTTGCGATTCTGGGAGTGTAGAGACTTCAGCAGCTCCTCTTCTTTCTCCTCCTCCTCAGTTCTTTTCCCAGTTTCCAACTCACTCAAAGTGATTCACAAAAGTTAAAACAAATACCACTAAAAATTCACAGTTTACAGAAGTTAAGAATGTAAACTATCAAATTAAGAACATAAACCATTAAGAGAAAGGAACAAATAGAAAATTCAGCTTATTAAGCAAGACATGTAAAATCACCCGCTATCAGATACTGATAAAAGTCTTCAAACCTTTTTGTACATTGAAATATACTTGAATCAGATTTATTATATCTGGCTGAAGAAACAAAACAATTACTCTATCTTTGGACAAAATGGCATGCATTCCTGGCTTTGTATTTAGTATATGCTTTGTATTCCCCCTCTCAGGGTGTTTTGTGTTTTGTTTTCTTTTGGTATTTTGGGCCCACTTTCTGATAAGGCTCCACGTCCATACAGCTCTTCTTTTCTTATATGCCTTTGTGGTATTTTCCTTAGAGACACTGACACTTTGCATACGTTACTGAAATGACATAAAACCTCTTTGATCATTACAACGCACATAGTCTTTGCATGTAAAGAGGGTGGGTATATAGAGACATGCTGGCTGTGCTCCTCGTTTTGTTGTCTTGTTCATCACTCTTCACAGGTAGATGGTAACTGTCTGCAGTGGAGAGCCTTCTGCAGTCATAGCGTCTCTCTGGGTGATATAATGTCTTGATTTCTCAGGATTTAAAATTACTCAGAGAACCTGCATAGATAGAGGAGGCTCTTCACTGTAGACATTTGTCCTCCACATGTGGAGGGAGATGAGAATGATAAAGCGGGCAGCTAGAGTGATCATCAATGGTTCCTCTCAGACGCAAAGGGCACATGTTTTCCAGTGGCTGAATGTGTCTGTTGTTTCGCCAAGATACTAATTGCTGGCTGATGTTGTTGGAATGTTTATGAACATTCTGTGGTACCACTTAGTTCCATTTCATAATCTCATGTAGCCAGTCATTTGCATGGAAGATGGGTAAGGCTCAAATACAGGCAGATAACAATGAGTGTTGACTCTTTATTTTTTTATACATGCACACACACATCTTCTTTACAGTGATCTTTTTTCTTCCCTATTCTTTTAGCATTTCCTTGGTTTGGCTTGGATATTGGAGGGACCTTGGTGAAGCTTGTTTATTTTGAACCAAAGGACATTACCATGGAGGAGGAAGAAGAGGAAGTGGAGAACCTGAAAAGCATTCGGAAGTACTTGACCTCCAACACTGCTTATGGATCCACAGGAATTCGGGATGTGCACCTTGAACTAAAGGACTTTATGCTGTGTGGACGTAAAGGCAATCTGCACTTTATACGCTTTCCTACTCATGACATGCCTGCTTTTATTCAAATGGGCAGCGAAAAACACTTCTCAAGCCTCCACACTACCTTATGTGCCACAGGAGGTGGAGCATATAAGTTTGAGCAGGACTTTCGCACAGTATGCAATTTTTGGCTTATATACACCCTTAAGCTGCAATAGCACATTTGTCAAAGCTTGCAAAGTAGAGCCTGAGGGTATATTAATATTTCTCTAATATTAACATCTAATGGTGGCTCTGTGCTGTAATGCCATCGAGGCAGTCTTGTTTCCCAGTTTGAAAGTAAGAGCACCGCAAAGTTTGGTACATACTTGTAGAACAGGTATTTACTACTTGTAAAACTTTAAAATTCTCCTTGCATTCCATGAAACAGGACTTAACAAGAAAAGCCAGGTAATCAAGATGCCAGTTAATAGGGCAGGCTGTCCTGCTCATAGTCATTGCCATCTTAATCATTGAGTTAACATGGGTTGGCTTGACTGACAGGAGATTCTTGCTAAATGTTGTCATAAATGTTAGATAAATCAGGGGAAACTCTGTGCTTACCATTAGGGTGCCTGTGGCGTCCATGCTCCAAACATAGAATCCTGCTTGAATCCCGTTCTTAACTAATCCGAGAACATTGGTGGGAATAGGAACGAAGAGGGTTCCCTTATATATCAGTGTTGGCATTTTGCTTCACTGTTCAGGGATGCTGGCTTGCTGCATGCCTGTAATTTTAGACTGTCCACCATGGAATTTGTGAATGCAACTGGACTCTTGCACATACCACTTTTCATTTTAACCTCCTCCTCCAGTGTGTTTTTGTCCAGCATCAGAGGACGGTGTTTACTAAAAAAAACAATCTGATTCTGGGTTGTCTTTTTGAAGTCCTCCACTTCACAGAATCATAAGAGTTTGAAGGACTGCAAGAGCCTGCCATGCAGGAATGCAAAATGAAAGCACTCCTGAAAGGTGCCAATCTAACCAATCTGTTTAAAGAATCTTTCAAACCAACCCACTGTTACCAGTGGTGGAGTGCCTAGCTCAGTACACTGATAGAGATTTGAACAAATTGTTCCCATGGTGCTTGTGAATCTCAGAGTTTTGTTTTCCTGGTATTAGAACTCAGCTTACAAAAGTTGTTCCCTGCAGGATAAATGTGAGAATGAAGGGAACTCTCATAAAGTATCTGGTGTGACTCCACTGTACCTCCTGATTGTGTTAATACTGAGTTCCTCTTCAAAGCTTCTCTCTCCAAACAGGTTGGAGACCTCCAGCTTCGCAAGATGGATGAACTCGATTGCCTTATTAGAGGAGTTTTATACATTGATTCGGTTGGGTTCAATGGACACTCAGAGTGCTACTATTTTGAAAACCCAACGGATCCTGAAAAATGTGAGAAGCTCCCCTTCAATTTGGAGAATCCCTACCCTCTTCTTCTGGTGAACATTGGCTCAGGGGTCAGCATTTTAGCTGTCTATTCCAAAGACAACTACAAGCGAGTGACTGGGACCAGGTGAGACTTGAAAGTGGAAAATGTGTTTTTGGATCTCATAAGCCATGAATGCACATATCACTCACCCAGGTATCTGAATAATTTAGGCCTCATAACTATGTGTACACACTGGTCATGGCGTTAGCTGCAGTAGTGACTGCAGTTGCAGGAATAAACCTCATCTAACACAGTGGGACTTCCCTTGTGCATAGGAAAGTGTGGGTTGCTCTCTTAATCTATTCGTGGAATTTAAAATGAGGATGGGTTTCAATTTTGGGGGAAAGGCGGCATAGAAATACAACGAAATAAATAAAAATAAATGGGTTTGTTCTGTCCACCCGTTGCCATGTGAGAATGGTATGGGGAAATCTGTTCCAGCTAGCAGAATATCAGCTAGTTAACTTTATTTTCCTTAGGAAATACAGTAGCCCCTCCGCATTCGCAAGGGTTCGGGGCACAGAACCCTTGCAAAAGTGGAAAAGTCACGAATAACTCCCACCCCCACGATTTCTCTCCAGAACTCCCCCTCCATTCATTTGCCTCTGGCCCCAGTGTGGCCGGCAGGGAGGAAGACAACCTAAAAGACTTATCAATACTTTCCTATCAAAGGGAGAAGAGCACAGTTCTTCCCTTCTAGTTACTTCCGGTGGCCATCTTGAAAAGTGAGGGGTGGAAGCAAAGAGAGCACCTGACCAATCAGCAGCCATTACACAGCAGAAAGTGCAACCATGTGGGAGAGAGGACACACCTCCGGCAGTGGGAGGGAGCTTTGCTCACATACACACACAATTCCATTTTAAACAAGCCTGGGGTGAGGAATGCAAGGGAATGGGAGGAGGAAAGTCGTAAGCACATTCGTTGCAAATAAATTTGTGAAGGTCAAACCTACCAATGTAGATGGAGGACTGTAACGGTTGAGATCTTATATCACATTGCCATAGCATAAATGTCTGCTGGCAGAGTTATGCAACCCGCATAACTAGGAGCAACACATGAGGATCAGTGATCAGTGTTCCTGGCTGACAAACCATTGTATAGTTGCAGGGCACAGAGAGAACACATTCAGGCTATGTGCATGCAGATGCTGCTCTGTATAATGTGCCACCACATGTGTCATGGTCCCACTTGCACAACTCCACTTCTGCTGCTGTCACCTGGATATGACCGTTATGAATCGTCCAAAAAAAAATCCCTCACTCTGCATACGTATTACAACTTATGCCTGCGGATGTCACTGACAGGATGCCAGCCAATGAAAGATGTGTTTTCTTTCCTGTGGTTGTTGCCCCTCTTCTCTCGTACCAGTTCCTGAGGCATAATAATTATTTGTGTTTTTTTTTCCTAGCCTTGGGGGCGGAACCTTCTTTGGCCTGTGCTGCCTTCTGACTGGCTGCTCCACCTTTGAAGAGGCTCTTGAGATGGCATCCCGTGGGGACAGTACCAAAGTGGACAAGTTAGTGCGGGATATTTATGGCGGTGACTATGAGAGATTTGGGCTGCCAGGCTGGACTGTAGCATCCAGGTAAGGCCTCCACTAGTACTTCTGCAGGGAGCATGATACCCCTGTCAGACTCTGCTCTGTTTTTGCTTTTGGCAGGCAGGGGTAAAGTGGTGTGTGGGTGTGTTTTAATTCTCATGAGTTGCACTCTTGCAGGCCCTGATCGCATTTGTCTGCTGCCTCTAATGAGTGAACTAGTATATACTGGTTGAGTCCAGGAATTGAATTAAATGTAAGGCCTCATAGACTTGGCAAACCTGTTTTGTAGCTTGAGGATGTTGTGGTTCAGTTCGATGACTAAGTTGTCAGAGTCCAACTCCCTGCCTGTACCTCTCTGCCAGCAAGGGAAGGGAGGCAAGAGGGTACTTACCTTAGAGGAGAAGGCGGTGGGAAGTGTCCAGTGCAGACAAACAAGTAGAAATGCTGAGCCAGACCAAGTCAAGGTCAGATCCAAAGGGTCCAAAAAGCTGAAGGTCCGTCCAATGGAGTTGAGGGAGCTGGAACACAAGGGTCAGGAGAGCTTGCGTAGTGATTTGCTACAAGCGAACTGCAAGCCATGCTGACAGGCTTATATAGCTGATGAGAACAGGTGTTCCTTATTGCTATTCTGTTTCGTTAATCTTACCAAAATGGCTTCCCTCTGAGCTTCTTCTTTCTGTCTCCTCAGTGATTGGAGGCTCAGGGGCAAAGGTGAATCAAATCCATCTAAATCATTGCTGGTCCCCTCTCCCTCTGGGGCTGGCTGCAACAACTCTGCCCCTGCTTATCTTTCAAGTGATGGGAGTGTTTGCAAGCTGGTTTGGTCTATCACTGGCTCTGTTCCTGGCACAGTCAGTTGCTCATCGACCTCTGAGCCATCATCTACCACACTAGTAAGGGAAGAAGGAGCTAACCCTGCAAGTTAGTTCCATGGGTTTATTCTGAGACTGCATGGCAAGCCACTGTGTGGGACCATAGTTCAGGGAAAGAATATACAGATATTAGTTACTCTTAGCCCGTTTTGAGACTTGTAAAGAGCCAGGCCTTCCATTATGTATGTGGAGATCAGTCAAGCCTTAACAATGCTGGCATGATGGCCCATTGCTCAGAGACCTAATGAATCTGCCGTAATGAAACTCTCATTCTAGGACTGCCCAGTAAAAGTAAAGGGGGCTTTATACACACTCCCTCAGTCACTAAGTCAGTTTGTTCTTTCTCTCTGCCATATTTTTGGTTCTTCTGTTCTCCCCGAGTTTCTCCCAGGCAGATTATCCCTGGCCTAGTTTTATTTTTCTGCTGATTCCCCCCACTTTCCAAGTGCTTGCTTTCTCTGTGTGTTTTGCTCCCTGAGCATTATGCATCACACTTACTCTCTCTTTGTGGTGTGTTGAGAGTGAGGGTGGAGGGAAAAAAGTTCTTTCACAGAGGGGTTGAAGGAGGCATCTTCTCTGGAAATGATAGTGTTGTTCTCTGAGCTGTTAGAAAAGCTCCTGCTCTCACTTCCACGCTGATGGTGCGTATGTATGTGTCTTGTAAGTGGATCCATTATTCTCATTGAAAACCTTTTGTGTGTGCGCATGTGCACTTTTCTGTCCAGTTTCGGAAACATGATGAGCAAGGAGAAACGAGAGGCAGCAAGTAAGGAAGACCTGGCAAGAGCAGCTTTGATCACCATCACCAACAACATTGGCTCTATAGCTCGGATGTGTGCGCTTAACGAGGTATGGCAAGAGAAGCTTAAGCCACCACTTGTTTGGGGGAACCACTGAAGGGGGAGGAGCAAGTTCTTCAAGATGCATCCATGTTGTATTCCTCTTGCTCTTTTGCTTTTCTGAAAGGGGCAAGAGATTAGCTCTTCAGGAGGGAGGGAGGAGTTTTATGTTTACAAATGGCTGGTAATTCCAGGTTGAGGACTTCGAGGAAGAACTGGGGGCATACCACGAAGCAGCCTGCTGTCCAAAGGAAACAGAGACTACCTCTATCTTGGCTTCTAGATTTTACTGAAGCTTGGTGCTTTCAGCTTCTTTACAGTGCTGCCTTGTTGCAACCATGTCAAGCAGCATTGTACAGGGCTATGAAAGAACTCAGGCCTACTCACCTTGTCGCTTCCTGCATCCTCACACAGCTAGACGTCATTCTTCAGATCTAGAGTAAGGCAGGAAGAAGGACTAGTATGGGACTCAGAAGAGAGATGCTTGGGGAAACTCAGCAGGGTGGGTTACTAGAATACCTTGGGAAGACAACGATGATGGTGTGGTAGATGGCATTTTGAATCATCCGTGACATCACAGCAGCTCTGCCAGTGGCTGCGTCTTTACCTTTTCTGTCAATAATTTTTAAAATAAAGTTACCAGAAAACCCTCGAAATAGCATTTTTACTCTTTTCACAGTGAAGACCATGACCATCAAATTGTCTAGATTTCTGCTCTAGTTTGCCCATTTCTCCGAAACTGACCCTTCCTCAACTTCCCTGATGCTGTTATTTGCCACTAACTTGCTTTTTATTCTGAACCAGCCCCTTGGTAACTGCCACTCTGATTTACCAAAATAGGCTGGGTTTTTTTGTTTGTTTTTGTTTTTGTTTTTTTTGAGTGGTTTCACTGCTGAAGTTGGGCACTAAAATTCTGGTAATGCCTTTCCTTCTTGCAGAACATTAACCGAGTGGTTTTTGTGGGGAACTTCCTGCGTATCAACACAATCTCAATGAAGCTTCTGGCCTACGCCTTGGACTACTGGTCAAAGGGGCAGTTGAAGGCCCTTTTCTTGGAACATGAGGTAGTGAAACTGTGAAGTGGACCCACTTCTTGTTTTCTCCACCCCTTGGTCCGCTTTTGCAATTTACCCTTGGGGAGAGAACAATATGAAGAGGTTTTTTTTAAAAAAAACTTTGTGTCTTGATTTTGACTCTTTGGTCCCAGTCTGACAATTTAATCCTGAAGCTCACTTTTCGCTTAAGAATGAAATGGATTTAAATCTGAACTGATGGGAGAGAAAGAGGGGGTGGGAAGAGGAGATGTCATGAAGTGCAGAGTGTAAAAAGGGTGAACTCATCCCCATCTCCGAAAAAGCATAGAGCAAAGAGCAGATTCCTTGAACCATGGTGGAATGAGGCTCCAAAAGAAGGCTCTTCCCCAGTGAAGAACATAGTTCTGTGGAGGAGCTCATAGAGCAAGTCATAAATGATCTGGGAGCAACCATGTGATAAGGTGCCTGCCTGCCTGCCTCTCCAACTTGCTTCTGCCATAGGTTAGCCTTTCCCCAGCCTCTGGATCATGAAATCTTAAGAGTTGGGAGGGACCAACCCCCTCCCAGGCAGTAGTACACAACTAACACACTTATGAAAGATGTCCATCCACCTTGTGTTTAAAGATCTCCAGAGATGGAAAGTCCAATAAACTGTCTCTTGTCAAAGAGTGCTTACAATAGAAAGTTCTTCCTGCTGTTTAGATGGGATCTCTATCCTTGTCATTTTGATTCATTGGTTCATATTCTGTTCTCTGGAGCAAGAGAAAACAAGCAGGTTCCCTCTTGTTTGGGGTGTGTGGGACTAAAACACCCATTGTTAGTGCTGGCTGGGGATAATGGGAATTTTGATCTAGCACATTTGCTGATATGTGGCTTTACGTGGCAGTGGTCTTTTAAAAAAATCCAAACAAATTTAAGGGGCTGTCAGGTTTTATTACAGTGATCTAGAATGTTTATGGCATGAATGTTTTGAAGAAGAATGTGGTAACATATTTGTGGACTTCCTGTTCGCTTGTTTCAACAGGGTTACTTTGGAGCAGTTGGGGCTCTTTTGGAGCTTCTTCATTCGTCCTGATTGTCCTGTGGAGATTGGGCTCAGGTTGCTGCTGGGAGCTTCTACACCAAAGGGAACACCTGCCTTCATTCAGCTTTATTTGTAAATGTGTCTGCCTGTTTGACAGGTCAAGGGAAGTAACTGTGAGTAACTCATCAATCAGTGCAGAGAAGGACAGCTATTTTCTTAAAAGGTTAAAACTAATCTGCTTATTAAAGGGTCTGCAAAAAAAAGAAAAGAAATATATCTGTATATGCAAATGTGTGACTAGGTGTGTCTGTCTCACTACTATTAAAGTGCATGTTTAGTTAATCTTGTGTTGCACAGCTTTTGTGACATACACTGTGAGAGGGCTAGAGGAGGGCATCAGTGCACGTATAGCTTGATGCTGATGCAGAGTGCGCTCTGCTGAAAACTATTTTAAGTGCTACTTTGTTTACTGATCTTGTATTATCTCGAAGGGCTCTGTGTAACTTTTCATAATAGTACCAAGATATGTGGAATATGAAAAAAAACCCACTTTCAATATTAAATCTGTCCATTTTTTTTTAAAAAAAGGAAGAGTTTGTCGTTTCTTTGATTGTAATGAAAATTGATTTTCTGTTTGTGTTTGGTTCATAAATTAGAGTTAAGGGAAGGAGGCAAGGGAACAGTGATTAGAAGATTTAGGCATTCCCAGCTGGGCCACCACTGGGTCTTTTTCTTCTTGAGTATTCAGGAAAAGAGATTCCACCTAAACATTAGGAGGAATGATAAGAGCCATTCAGCAGTGGAGTGCACTGCCTGGAAGTGTAGTGGAGTCTCCTTTTTGGAGGTTTCTGAACAGGCTGGATGGCCACGTGTCAGGAATGCTTTTATGGTGTCTTCCTGGGGTTGGACTTGATGGCCCTTGTGGCCTCTTCCAGCTCGATGATTCTATGAAGTACCTTCTTTCTTTTGACAAATCCCATCTCAGACATCTGGGAGTGTAATCAGTGTAGAAGCCGGTGGAAATTTTTTTTGACAGATCTTCCAGAAACCACTTCCACCAGGTAGGATACAGCAAGAATGGGCAAAAGGTCAATTGGAATCAACTGGTAGATCTCTGGATGACTTGCAGTAGATTGAGGCGAAATTCCGACTTTAAAATGCTGCCTATCTCTATGGCTGTTGAAATGAGTGAAACTTAAGAGGAAAGTGGGAATGGAATTCTGCGTAAAAAACCAGAGAGCTCAGAGCTAGATCTCAGAGCCTGTTTTCAGAATAAGCATACACTTAGTGCTTTTTAAATTCCATGTGTCTATCTGTCCCACTGGCTCATTGTGCAAACACCTGAATAAATACAGGTGGTGAATTTTGTGGCTTTAGTTAAAATAAATAAATAAAAACAAGCAGATTGTACATGCCTTAAATCTGCCTGTCAAGATGCCCTCTGGTGTATGGTTTTGCAACAGGTTGTGCCGAAGAAGCAGGCAGGGGGCCTTGGTGGAAGGCCTTCGTTTTCGTGCCACAGTGTATCGTAGAGCCTGAGTGCCTCTTGGGATAATAGCTCTGCAGGTTGAGCAACCTGAGCCAGCCACCAGGCATCCACTCTGCATGAAGTGGAAGCTGCAGCTTTCTGATAGTCTGCCAAGTTGCAAGCTTCCTTGCTTTATATCTACAAAGAAAAAAGCAGTGGGTTTTTGTTTGATGGAAGATCTATTTTGGGCTTAGTGACAGGCGCTTTTAAGTACTTGCGCTTTCTCCAAGCACGGAGATAAAAATAACTCATGATTTTCTAGTTTTGGTAATAGCACATCCGGATGTCAGCAGCAGGCAATTGTCATTCTTGATTCCTCTCTGAGAGCATTCGGCAATTCCTCTCTGTTGCAGTCCATGGTGTAATAGTTCTCAGATGGCTGGTCCTGAAGTATTTCTGGGTGGGCCATCAGCCCCCAACTGGCATTTTTTAAGCCAAAATTTCGCATAGAAATAGACATGGACATTTCCTGTTTATGAAATTCCATATTCATCTAACTGATCCTGTTGGAAGCATGATTACGAACAAGATAGGGATGAAGAGTCTTTGGGGGCCCAATTTTCCTCAACTTCTTCATAAGTCAGAATGCCTCCTAAATCCCTTTGTGGGCCAGGCAGTGACCGTAGCCCCTAGCACAATTAGTTCGGCACCAGGGACCAGTTGTGTGCTTTCCTGCCCTACTAGAATGAGGAATGTGGGAGAGGAGTAAAGCAGTTGAGCTGTGGTCCCTTTCCCTTCTGAGAAGCGGGTTTTCAAGTGGAGCCAGATGGTCTGGCCAGTAGGCTTTAGTTCCCCATCCACGGACTAGATGGACCCTTAGCAGGATTGTACTCCTAATGCAGAATATGATCTTTGCAAAGGGGACTTGGATTTTGCCTTGTTCATTTGTCCACTTAGTGCCAAATATTGTCCCTCCTGACAGTATCTCTCCAGGGTCGCAGGCTATGAGAGGTAAATGCATCACCTGTCCTTGTGGGAAGATGCCCAGCTTAATTTTGTTTCACGTGCTATCCAGCCAAGAAGGGGGGAAATAATTTTCTCTCTCTGCATGTTTAAAAATACCCCTTTTTTGCAAGGAGTCTGGGTCTTGACAAAGTCAGCAGTTCCTTGTTGATGATGAGTGTTCCTAGTGAAGTAGGTCAAGAGGAGCTTATGTGCTTAAAGGGGAGCTTTGGTTTTTCACATATTGTCTTCACTCACGCTGTGTGTCTTATTCAGAGACGGTCATTAATGCAGAAGTAGGACGTTGCTTCATTTCCGGGAGGTAGAAGGTCAGTAGAACTGGTGGGGTCCAGGGATTAGGAAAAGAAGAGTGTTTTAAGTTTCGGAAACCTTGCCAGAGGGTGGTTCCTGAAAATGTAGAGGTGGGCAGTTGAACACAAAGATGGCATGGATTTCTTTCTGAAGGCTGATAATGACTGTTCATCATTGGACTTCCAGCCATAAGCCACAACCAACATGACTGATGGCTAGGGATTGTGAGACTTGTAGTCCAACAACATCTGGGCTCCTGAGAGCATTCAAAAATAGGACTGAAACAGGAACTATTTTTAACACCGCAGTTTTAAAGTAACATAAAACAGCCACTCTGCGCGTTGTGTTTCTCACGGGGGATATTTGTTTAAATTTGGAGAGAAAACATTAGATACACTTGCTGTGCAACACCAAAATCAAAAAAACAAATAACGCCTCTGCTAGATCTGCTTGGAAGGCGGCCAGGTAATGGCTGTCGTGAACTGGGCTGCCGTCTTCCCGGGTTTGCTGTTACCCCTCATCCTCGCTAGAGGGCAGCTTGGTTCCACCCAGCAGTCCTTTTCCAAACAAAGGCTCGATCTCAGTCCTTCTCTGAAAAGGTCAGAAAAAAGTCTGGCCACCTTCAGGCATGAAGAGGAAGCAAGAGCAGCACGGGCAAAAAGCATCCTAGCAGATGTTGTTCGCAGTAGAGGAATTACAACCTTCTCATGTGTCAAGGCCAGTGGGCCAGAGGCTCTGCAACTGCTGCTTCTTGCACCTGTTTGGGCCCCAGCCCTTCTTTCTGCTTTTTACAGCTGCAGCTTTTCATAGCTTGAATCCTGCTTGCAGTACAAATCTTGTGGTAGCACATGACAAGGTCAGAGAGGGGAGTAGCAGGATTTCTTTCCCGAATTGGTAGCGACCCAGTGAGCTTCTAGGTTGCAGCCTGGCAACAATGGCCAGTTCCCTGTTGGTGCACTACTCCAGCATAACCGTGCTCTTTGAGACATTGGCTGCCATTCTGTCAGTGATAGATGCAGACATACCTGGAAGTTATGCTCTGTTTGTAACCTTTTGGGTTGTTGAGTTCAGCAGCACCGTGCACTACCCCACCCTCCTGGATGCACCTACACCCCCCCTCCAGCAATTCAGTAGCTGTGAGAAAGATGAGGAGCAGCCAGAAAGCTATGTTCCTGTAGCGGCCTACAGGAAGGAAGAGGCCCCTTCCTGCTCTCCCAAGGGTCTTCTGGAGGTCCAGGAGGATGACATCATCTTCCAGTGGGCAGATCTAGGAAAAGAGCTGTCTTTCTGCCCCTTGTCTCCCCTCCTGTCCTCCTTTGGCCACTGGATGGGGGTGGGGAAGGGAGCCCACCCAGAAACAGGTAGGTCAAGCGTGGGAATGAGGGAAGACTCACTGGTGTGTCTGTCTGTCCATCTGCACAAGGGCAGATCTTGGCCAGTGCATCTTGGCCAGTGGTGGCAGGAAAAACGGCAGTGGCCACAGTGGCTGGGAAGAAGTCAGGGATGGAGAAATGAGCTGCTCAGCTCTGTCTGCCTTCCTTTGCCCCACTGCACAACCTGGGCAGAGATGTGGTAAACTAGCAGGCTTCCAGCCTGTGTTTACACATGCTAAAATTGCACAGAGAGAGGTTTCCCTTTATTACTAGGTTATTACCCTAGCTTTTGCTGTTTTAGATAAGATGATTTTTATTGAAGTTTAACGTTACAATAGCCCCCTTGTTGAAGTAAGCCATTAATGGCTCCCATTTTATAGCTTGGGGTTAAGGATCCTAGCAACAATAAGAACATTGATAGAGGACACATTTTCTCCCTAAATAAAGAGTTGGAGGTACAGCTTGCTTTCCCATACTGATAACCATCAAGAAGCAAGCAAGGTTAGGGTGGCCACATGCCCTAGATCATAGAGAACAGTCCTCCCTTTGATGGGTTGTCCAGGTCAAATTCCAGTTTTCAGGGTCAAGAACTATCGGAAGGGGAAGCTGCTGAGGCCTTGAAGTTGTTTGACAAAAGGTTAGCACCTGAATTGCAGATTGAGCAGTAATCCCAGAGACTACAGCCTCCCCGCCTCCACCCATATGAGATATATTTTTAGCTTGAAATTAGAGTTACTTCTCAGTTTGCATCTTTGTGTGTTTGTGAATGGCTGTGATCCTGCATTGTGCTTGTGTAGTGTAAATTGATCCTGAAGCAGTTGTGGTGGTTGCCCTACTCCACTCTTCTGTTGAATATCAACATGGTACAGCATTGCATATCTGCCAGTGTACTTGCTGTTTCTCCAATCCACGAAATCAAATGGTGTGTTGCAGGCAGTCATGAGTAGTTAGTTACACAGCTCCCAAGAATGCAGACATGCATGTGCAACAGTGATACTTGTGGAATTCTGCTTACACAATTGTGAATGGAATATAGGTGTTACGCCATGGCTGGAAAAGTACAGTGGCATGCATAAAGGAACTTATACACATGTACATGGTGCCCTCCTTATGTGCAGCAGTTCCGTTCTAGGAATCCCCATGTAAACAAAAAATGCAAGTGTCGCATCCCATTGTAGTCAATGGACACAACATGTGTGTGCCCGCATCCGCTGAATTCACTGACTATAAACAGGACTGACACTGTGCAACCTCACTTCATGTATGCTGAGGTTGTGCCAGAAGAGGGTTCATGGTAAACACAAACAGGACACCAGGCATCATGTGTAAATTATGTATATACGTATGTCAATTTTTTGCAAAAATTTTACATTGTGTTTTGCTTGTGGTGGCTGCTTACAAGCCAGTCAGAAGGAGAATAAAAACTCTGCAGTGAAAGTATTGTCCAGAATCATGTTGGTGAATTAAACAGTGGAATCAGCTGCCTCAGTGGAGTATGGTGGAGTCTCCTTCTTTGGAGGTTTTTAAGCAGAGACTGGATGGCCATCTGTCGGGAGTGCTTTGAGGGTGTTCCTGCATGGCAGGAGGTTGGACTGGATGGCCCCTGGGGTCTCTTCCAACTCTACATTTCTATGATTCTATGACTAGGAGAACCTGGCATTATACCTCTATGTTACTCTTCAAAATGTTGCATAAGGAAGTATCTTGTACAGTTGGCCCTCCACATTCGCTAGGGCTAGGGGTGCAGGACCCTTGCAAAAGTTTGAAAATCACAGATATCAAAGTGTGTCTCTGTGTGTCTGTGGGAAGGGGGCTGAGGCATGACAGAGAGAAAGGGCACCCAGGATCCAGACTAGGTCGGTCAAAGGAGAGGGAAAGGGAATGGTTTGGCACAGTGGCCCTATACGTCCTCTCTTTTGCCTGTCTCTTTCCTCAGGTCTGTGGGGGCATCAGGAGAGGGGCTTGTGGTGCTGACAAATTGGGCCGCGAGCTGTCCCTAGCTGGCCAGGCAACGGCTGGTGGTGGAGGAAGAGGACCAGAACCAGGTTTTTAAAGTGCTGTGTGGCCCGATTGAAGCCCTTGAGAGGGAAGATTCTCCGGGAAGATTCCCCTGGAAAAAAAAACACCTGAGTTGGGGATCAGGGTTGAAGAAACTTGCAAATAATCGAATTTATGAAAGTCAAACCCACAAATGTGGAGGGCTGACTGTCTTTCCTTGCACATTGGGTTTTCCTTGGCTGCACAGCAGCTACCGGGGGGCAGGTACCTTCAGTTTTCAGTCCCCAGCCCAAACGGCCACTGTTTGGCCACTGTTGCATCAGGAGAACTCCCTTATGCTGTTGTCCTCCTAAAATGCCTGTGTGAATACACTGCTAGAAGTTTACACTCTGGTATCAGGATCACAGCCCAGTGCTTTTTACTCTGCCTCCTCCTTTCCCAGATGAGAGAATTGAGGGGTGCAGGTGCGACAGAGCGACTGTGATCCCCATCCCCAGATAGCCTCAAAGGGCATGATGGAGGATTGTTACCCCAACCTTCTAGAGAACCTCGTTGAATCCCATCTGGCCCCTGACTCTGTTCAGGAAGGATGATGCCTACGAGGGCGTGCATGTGTATGTGTGTTTGCCTATGCACATATGCCTGAGTGTTGGTGTGCTTGTGCTAATGAATAAATGGGAGTTGTTTTGATAAAATCTCGGAATTGAGTGTTTGGGGAAGAAACTAATTGAAGAGGCATTAATTGGGAGGAGTGGGTGGATATCTAGGGTCCTGCCATTGATGAATTGGAGCTTTCCTCTTGGTTTCATCTAGACCTGTGTTACTGAAAGAGGTGGTTCGCAGAACTCTGCTGATCCATGAGTTGTCAGTTATTTGGCCCTGCTGAGTGTCTGGAAACCTGTATGGATGTGGCACCGTAGTTGTGCCATATTGTTCTCAGTCCGTGGCACATTGGTATTAGCTTGAATAGCACTGATCTATACCAGCGTTTTCCGTTGCTGGCTAACAAGGCTTTGAATAGACATAAAAACAGCACTTAATAGTTTCAGAGAAACCTTCCCCTTGCTTCTGCAAAGCTCTTGTTCATCCCAATTAGGAGGCAAAAGCAGTCTGACCAGTGACTCACTCATGCAGGGGACATTTTCAAGAATATCATGTTCTTCTTTATAGAGACATGACAAATGAGCTATCCTATCTGTTGCAGAAAGAAAGCTGATACCACCTCATTGGCGGTTGGACAAGAGGCAGGACTAGCATGGACAGGGACTCATACAGAAATAATCAAGCAGCTTCTACTGGGAATGGATGCTTTGGGACTTGATTTCTCACCACAGCACACCCGTGTGCCCAGTTCGTAGTTTGGGAAGAACAGACCTAGTGAAACAGGTGCAAGAGGGAGGGATTGAACTGACAGTACTTTTACTTCATCATGAAGTGAAGAAGATTTCAGCTGGACCTGTCTTGCTAAGCTCCATCTTTCACTGAGATCCATCCTCCTTTGTAAGTGGTGGTTCTCTATATTGAAGTTGCACTGTGCTTTGGAGAAATATTGCTGTTGTTGAGTGCCTGCAGGTTGCTTCCAACTTACGGCAACACTAAAGGGACCCTGTTGTAAGGTTGTGGCAAAAATTGTTCAAAGGGGGCTTGCCATTGCCTTCCTTTGTGGCTGAGAGGGTGTGATTTGCCCAGAATCACCCAATGGGTTTCCATGGTCGAGTGGGGGATTTGAACCCTGATTTGCAGTCATAACCCAGTGTTCAAACTGCTACATCATGCTGGATCCCCTTCTGAACTGCTGCTGTTGTGGTTTTCTTGACAGCTGCACCATAATAAAACTATTTTGCACCTTCACAGTGTTGAACATCAAGTGGGAACAGTGCCAATTAAACCCATTTCAGTTCTGGGTTGTAACACAGCAAAATATGGAAGAAACAAGTAAGTGTGTGTGTGTGTGTGTGTGAGAGAGAGAGGGAGAGGGAGAGCGAGAGAGAGAGCAGTTATTCTGTGTTTTGAGTCTGATCTGCAGCTCCCATCAATTCATGCAAACAGTTTCCCACAGATTTTGCCTGTTGCCTTTAGATCCTTCCGTTTAGAAGGCAGAAAAATCACATTGTAGATCAGGCTCCCTGTGTTGTCCTCATGGGAGGATTTGCTGTTATCACCTCTTCGCACAGTGTTAACATTAAGAATCACTTTTCGAACACCTGCAGTGCATTTGAATGGTGGATGACAGCGATGTTTTGACACCAGCTTGATATTCTGGAAAGCTTTCTGGGACCAGTGCCAAGTTGTTCCTGGTGTGCCCAGATAGCAGCTCTACTCCTGCACCAACCATGCTCAAATGTGCTTGGTTCTGTCCTCAGATAGGCAGCCTGTTGTTCATCTGCCCTCCACACACAGCAAACCTGGTGAACTGAACCAAATTTGACAACATCCCCCCTTCCCAGCAATGCTGTACCTGGTGGGACCAGGAGAAATTTCAGAATGATGTTCATTGAACACAAGATCAAGAGCGACAGGGAGGGTGCATACCATGGTGGATATCGTGCTGTGGCTTTCTGCCGACATACGTGCCGTGATGGAAGAAGAATCAATTCATTTGAAATGTGGTGCTGGCAGAGAGTTTTAAAGGCACCGTGTACTTCTAAAAAGACAAACAGATGGCTATTTGAGCAAATCAAGCCTGAACCCTAGAAGCCAAGACGACGAAACTGAGGCTGTCATACTTCGGGCATATCATGAGAAGACATGACTTACTAGAAAAGACAGTAATGCTTGGTAAGGTGGAAGACAGGAGGAAAAGTGGAAGACTGCATTACAGGCTAATAGACTCAATCAAGGAAGCCACAGCCCTGAGTTTGCATGACTTGAGCAGGGCTCTTGGTAACAGGGCGACTTGGAGATCTCTCATCTGTCGGTCTGCCATACGTCAAAGCTGCCTTGACAGCAGTGGTGCCCAGCTCAGCTTGTTTCTTCACAGGCTTCTGTTGAGCCTCTGTTGGTGGGAAAAAGCTAGTATTCTCTCACTCCCCCAGTGCATTGATATGTTTTCTCTCAAGAATGCAACCAGCACAGATGTCTGGAACTGTCTTCTTGTATTTTGACAGCCTTTAAAAATTATTGTTCTTACCTTGCACTTCCTTTCCATGGTGATTGGATTGCGTGGAAAGCAAGAGGCTATGCTGGTGAAAGCAGGATTGTTGGTAGGATCTCTCATGGCAGATAGGCTTTTGCTGAGGACTAAATGTGCTCTCTCAGAAACAATAGCAGTGGCTCCATGGCTAACCTTTGTTAGTACTGTGTAGAAGGTGGCAGGGGTAAACCACTCCTGAAGGCTGTCTTTTTTTGGGGAGGGGGAACTTTTAAAATAAATTTAACAGTTCAATACATAATATTGCATAATACTACAAATTCTCCCCCTGCTGCCATTCCGTCCATCCCCACCACAATGGCTTATCAGAGGTCAAAAGTACATATTTTTCCATCAAAAACCCTATTGAAAAATGTGGCTCATGGTTTTGATTACATTATTAACTTCTTTACAGCTCTTTTTAATTTTTCCCAGTTCTAGCTCCAGGTCTCTTTTCTTTAGCTGTCCAGTATATTTTAATCGTCTTTCCCTAAGAAAGTCAAATAATAAACATTCTGCTAAATGTTTGTCCACTTTGTCTCCTGAAGGCTTTTACCTGGAAAACTCCGTAATGAGACAATCCAAAACTGAAACGAGATCGTGCCAGAAGGCAGGGCACTCAAACGGGTACTAGGAAAGGCACAGCTCTGAGTTTGCAAGACAGGAATATGTCATCTTAATGAATATGGAGCAGTTTTGGATTCGTAACTGCAACTGAATCTGTAACTGTAGTGTAGAATGTAAGGCCTGGACATCAAGCAATAGACAAAAAATACAACCACGTGCATTGGGGAACTGACTTGTGCGTAAAGCATCCCAACAGGATGTTGGCCTCCTAGTTTATTTTCCCCTTAATTGTCTTACAGTCTCTCCATATGTGATACCGCTGAGGAATGCACTTCCAACGAAGGTTTGACACGCAACTTCATTGCATCCTTCTGTACTGGCTTTAAATACCCATTTGTTTCTGCTGCTTTCTTAATAAAATTTTTATTGGCCTGCTGTTGGTTGTTCTATCAGTGTATTGTTTACCGGATTATTTTTCCTGGCTGGAATTCTAGACGACTTGGGTGAACGGTGGTTCTTACTCGTATTTCATTGTGTCTTTGTTTCTTTTCCTGAAGTGCTTTGGGATGGCTTTCATCCCAAAAGGAGCCTATAAAAGCTCTAGAACAGCCATACAAAATGGCTAAGATCCCATGATGTACTTCTGTTGGATTGTGCTGCCGGAATTTCTTTCTTCTTCCTGTAGCCTCTTGTAAACCCTAAAAACCTACTCTATAGGGCTGAGAAATCCCCAGGGCAGGTTTTGGACCCCTGCAGTGGTGGGTTTGTTGAGGGCGGGGGGAGAAATTCCCAACTCTGTGGCATTGGATATAGGGGCCTAGATTCTACATCTTGCTAACGGAGAATAAATCTGTACATATGTGATTAAATGGAGGTTGCACTGCACCCACGCTTCCGCTGAATATCACTTCCATGTTTGCTAGCATGTTTGCTGTTTCTGCAATCCCAGCGAATCCAGAAGTAGGCTGAAAGCAGTGCTGGGTAGTTATACACTACAGAAGGTGGCACATGCAATGCTAATGCCGCTATGAACTGAACAGCAAAGCAACACCATGGCCAAAGAAAAGTACAACCATGTGCAAGAGGGAACTTACATGTGTGCAAAACACCCAAAGGACACCAGTTGGTATACTGCATAAGTTAACAAAAAGTAGATGTGCTTCTGAGTGTTGACTTCTTTTAACAACAAATTTGGTAGTAGAGGCGGAAAGAATAAGGACAGGTTCCCAGGCCACACAAAGGCAGAGCCATTCAGTGTATTTCAGCAAACTTTTACCCAAAAATTACAATAGTTTTGTTGTGAAATGTACAACCACATCAGGTAAGCTTTGGATAAGTAAACAGAAACATTGTGATCCTTCTAGAGATAACTGAAAGCATCATCCAAAAGGCAATATGATGTGGGGAATATGTTGGTAAGCAGTTTTTTTCTGAAAATCTGCATGCCGTTTGTTGACCCATGGCCACTTTCTAAACCATTGGAAGATGAGCCTTTGAAAACTATCCAAAGTTAGCCTTGAGAAGGCAAATGAATGTATAGGCTAGCATCATTTTAGTGATGTATGCAGGCATAACTCAAGACGTCTGCCTGTGCACTGAACACTTTTTCTTGTGGATGGAGGAATTCAACATCTCCATCTCCTGTGACTATGACTATGTCCTCACGTTGCAAAAAGGAACAGGCATGCTCCTGGATACTCCAAGGTCCCCTTCAGAGGTCCAGGAAAATGACATCATCTTCATAGAATTATAGAGTTGGAAGAGACCCCAGGGGCCATCCAGGCCAACCCCCTGCTACGCAGGAACACTCACCAAAGCACTCCCAACAGATGGCCATCCAGCTTCTCCTTAAACACCTCCAAAGAAGGAGACTCTACCACACTCCCAGGCAGCATGTTCCACTGCTGGACAGCTCTGACCGTCAGGAAGTTCTTCCTGAGGTTCAAGTAGAATCTCCTTTCCTGCAGCTTGAATCCATTGCTCCTTGTCCTGGTCTCTGGATCGGTAAGAGAACAAGCCTGCTCCCTCCTCAACATGACATCCCTTCAAATATTTAAACATGGCTATCATGCCCCCTCTTAACCTTCTCTTCTGCAGACCAAACATACCCAGCTCCCTCAGCCGCTCCTCATAGGGCTTTATGGCTTCCAGGCCCCTCACCATTTTGGTCGCCCTCCTCTGGACACGTTCCAGCTTGTCGATGTCCTTCTTGAATTGAGGTGCCCAGAACTGGACACAGGATTCCAAATGAGGCCTAACCAATGCAGAATAGAGTGGTACCATTACTTCCCTCGATCTAGATACCATACTCCTATTGATGCAATCAAGAATCGCGTTGGCTTTCTTGGCTGCTGCATCACACTGCTGACTCATGCTCAGCTTGTGATCTTCCAAGACCCCTAGTTCCCTTTCACATGTACTGCTATCCAGCCGCGCGTCACCCATCCTATATTTGTGCATTCCACAAATAATTTATCAGTAATTTTATTTGTTGTTGCTACACACCTTCAAGTCATTTCTGACTTAACAGTGAACCTATCACGGGGTTTTCTGGGGCTGAGAGTATGTGACGCACCCAAAGTCACCCTAGTGGATTTCCTTGGCCAAGCGGGGAACTGAACTCTGACCTCCAGCTGGGGCTCAGACCACACCACACTGGCTCTCTCACTTTATTTACATCCTGCCTTTTTCCCCCAAGACTAGGACACAAGGTGGCTTACAGTTAAGAAATGCAAATAAAAACCACTCCTGCACCAGTTACAGGAACAGAGCTGGTTTGCTGGCTGCCCCCTACTTGCCATTGAATGGCCAGGGTGGAGACATCCAGCCCAAAGATATGTATTTTGAGTGTGCGGGAAGGGGAGATAAGCCTTAAGTACCCCTGGGGGAACTTTACGATGAGGCAGTACAATGCTGGACTTTGCCACAAACTAGTCATTAACAGATTCCCCCACACAGTTGTTACTTCCAAAAATTTGCCTTTATTTACATTTCAAGTCAAATCACATGCAAACTTTCTCCCCACCCCACCCCACCCCACTGCGTTTAAGAATAATATGATTAGCAAAAAAGATGCATTAGGATTTTAAAATATAGCAATTAAATATACAAAAATATAGCTTACAAAATAATAACCCAGCAAATGTTTTCTTTCATTGTTTTTCTTTTCCTTAAAAAAAATATTCTGCTGAAGAATTTTTATTTATTTACCTTAGTGTACAAATGCATCTATGAATCCAGGAGGATCCCTTAAGGTTCATAAACTCTGCCCAAGAGAGTCACACACTATTTACAAAAAGAGGGTGGAGAGGGGGAAGAGAAGGATGGGACGGGAGAGGAGAGTCCAGACTGGGCCTGGATGGTCTAAAATGGTAGAAAGACAATCTGAAGTGTGGGTAGCTATCGCTTAACTGCTGCTACCGAAACCCATGCCACGTTAACCGACTGAGGAAGAACAGTCTAGATGCCACTGTTTTAGAAACCCATGCTGTACAATGGTTTAATACTGTAAAATAAAAGCCTTCCCTGTATTTATTTGTAACTGCAAATTAAAAAAAAGTCACTCTCCAAAAGAACGTCAAGATTTGGGGAGACATCCTGCCTCTTGATAACACAGTGTCACTCTGGATTGTGGATTCCACACCAGAGATACGAGAAGTGCCATTTTGACTTTTTTTCACATGAGAGTCAGCACGACAAGAAGGATGGAGCAACCTGTAGGTCCCCCAGAAACTGGTGGGCTCCGACTCCCAGTACCCTCAGCCAGCATGGTCATGGATGATAGGAGATAAAAATCCAGCAAGGTCTGGAGGGATCTTAAGATGCCCAAGCCTAGGTTTGGCTCTTGATTCTTCCAATGGCTGCTCGTAATGTTCAGGAAGCCAAATCCACAGTGAAAGGTGACTTGGGCCATTTCTGCACTAGACTGTTATAGTGCTATTATTCCACTTTCAACAGCCTATGGAATTCTTTGAGGCCTCTCCCTAAACTGAAACCCCCAGGATTCCATAGGCTGTTGAAAGTGGAATAATAGCACTATAACAGTCTAGTGCGGAAATGGCTTGGACTCCAGACAGGCCCTGATTGGCCCTTCAAATGAAGCCTCAAAATTGGTGGGGGGAGCATAAATCCAATGCGTTTTGCATGCTTGACTGTATCAAGCTATTATTGCTTGGCAGAACGTTGACAATTTAGTTTGGATATTAGTCAGGAAGCTCAAATACTGATTGGGAAAAAGCTGTAATACAGAAGCCACAAATATCTACAAGTCATTGTGATGGCTATTGTGAAAGAAGCTGGGGAAAACATTCCCCTTTTTGGACTACAGCACCCCAAATCCTTCAGCCAGTGTGGCCAGTGCTTAATGGGGAATTCTGGAGAGCTGTCATCCAAAAAAGGGCAACTGCTGCTCTGGATCTGAGGCAGTATGTTTGCTTTTGTTTTCTGGCAATGGGTATTCAGATGAAGCACATGCCCTTGGGTACCATTTGCTGGAGAACATCCCCAGGAAAGGGCCCTTTGCCTCCACTTCTGGCTGTTGGAAAACAAACCTGCTTGACTTAAAAAGGCCTTAGGTTTGATCCAGCTCAGGTCTTCTTGCATGGACTCACCTGAATTTAACAAATGAACCCTGCCATCAATATCTGTCCTTAGCACCAACGGAATGGCTCTAAGACTTTGAATTCTAAAGTTGGTGTGTTTGCTGTTTTATTTATTTATTTTTTAAAATACCCATTTTAACTGAGAATGCCCCTCTACACCAGCGCATGGCTTGAATGGGATACACACTGCAGGGTGGAGAGGGACATTCTCATATTCCGGGGCTGAATCCTTCAGGCCTTTTTTAAACCTGAAGCTGGCAAGGCTGAGTCTTTTTGGCTTCTCACCAAAGATGGAAGTTGCCCATTAAGATGAGAAGAATTTGTGAGATGGGGTTTGTCCTTCCTCCTCCCCCTTGGGGCACTTAAGGAATCGTTTTCTGAGGCAGGAGTGGAGGAAAGGTGGGTCTCAAGTGCCTAACCGGAACCTCCGGGCTGGTGCCGTACTGTGGCCCAACTGATCACATTCCCTTGCAACACCACAAGGCAGGCAGTTTCCAGGCACCGAGTCACCCTGAGATGCTACATGGGGCAAGCCCTCTCCATGCGCTTCCCTCTGTGGCATGAGGGAGAGTCAGAGGCTCTGGATTAGCGTGCCGCCACTGCACTGGGTTATTGCCTTACTGTTGTTCTGTCCTGGAAGCCCACAGGCAACCTGGTATGAGGTAACCGCCAGGGAGGTGGAAATGTCTGGAGTGGGGAGTGCAGTCTCTTCCGAAGTAGCAACAGTGGCAGGGAGGATGTACGGAGTCTCTCTGGCGCCTGAGGTGTTCCTGATTTTTGTCCTCATCCTCTCAGGTTCTGTCCCCTCCCTCCCTTCATCTCATTCAAATGGAAAGACAGGCACCTGATCCTATACCCTCCATGCGTCCTTTGTAAAGTGCTTGTACAAAACAACTTTTTTTAAAAAAAGAACTAAAGTAAAGCCAAACCCACAGCTTGCCACTCGGCATTTTTGTTGTGCTGTGGGGCACGGCACTACGTCCTTGCCTCCTTCCAGTGCATCGTGGGAAACTCTTCAAGAGACAAAAGGAACCCTGCCTGATAGTCTGAGGCAATGAGCAGTGGATCCAGAGATCGGGACATCTCTGCGCAGGTCCGTTGGGTTCCAGGTTACGTTGGAGAAGCATGTGGCTCTCAGGAAGCTATACGATGTTTGCTGCCCCAGGGAGGGGTTCCTGTGGGGGCCCGTGGTGATCTGGCTTGCTGTGAAGCTGGGCCAGCTGCAGAACAGCCATGTTGCACAAGGGGCACACTTTCCGCACCTCCAACCACTTGATGAGGCACCTGCGGGTGGAGATCAAGCAGCACACATTCAGACAGACAGCCTGAATCAGATTCCTTAAAGCAAGCGGATGGTACCCTGTTAAGAAATACCAGAGGACAGGCGTGGGGAACCTCAGGAGTTACTGAGGTTCCCTGGCAGTGACTGGAGCAACTCTTCCTGCAGGGGGGTGAATCTACTCTTGATTTTACTGCTTCTCCTCCTGCAGCTGTTTCAGCTGAGCAGCAACCCTGCCTTTAGCAAATTTCTCATCCAGGATTGAGATATTTCCTGTTCCATTTGGAGCAGCTGTAAGAGGAGGGGGCAATGAAATCAAGAGCGGATCTAGTGCTCCTACAGGGATGGATCTTCTGGCTGCACGTCCAACCCCCTAAAATGGCATTTTTGGGGCAACTTTTTGCCCCAAACCGTACAGAAGTCCTCCCCAAACATGCAAAATGCAAAAATCCTCCTATCTCCTCCTACCTCCATAAGCACCCCAGAACCCCATATCGCCCTCCCAATGTCTGTGCTTCCCTTTGCCCTCTGGCTGAAAGAGCTGCTCAGGCCCTAATGTTACAACAGCCCTAACATATCACAGATAAGGGGAGTCGAAGCCGGAGATGTGATCCCAACACCTCCAAAGGCAGCACACCTGAGCAAGGTGACCTTTGAACCCCTCCCCAGAAGCCGAAAGGACTAAACAGAGACTGTTGTACTTTGGACACATCATGAGATGGCGTGGCTCTTTGGAAAAGACGACAATGCTCAGTAAAGTGGAAGGCAGTAAGGAAAGAGGAAGACTGTTATCACAGATGGATTCATTCAATCAAGGAAGCCACGGCCCTGAGTTTGAAAGATCTGAGCGGGGCTGTTCAGGACTCAAGGAGGTATCCCATCACCATCACCATCTTTACAAAAACTGCTTCAGACCCCATACTGGGAGAAAAACAGGATACAGGTCAAATGAATTAATGAATGGATGTTGAAAACACAAAACCAGCAGTAGAATTAAAAGCCATTAAAAGCATGTCCCTCCTTCCTAGGATTGCCAGAAGTCAAAACTGGCTTGGTGGCAAATAACTCCCAGCGAGGTACTGAGGGATCATGGGAGTTGCAGTTCCAACAACATCTGGAGGGCCGCACAGTTCCATCCTAGGCTAAAACTGGATTCAAACTGGGGGTCCACAGTTTTTCACCTAGTGGTTGCCACATTCATGGCACTGGGATGCTCAGTGTATGTGCCAATGTCCAAGGAAACTTGGAGCAGAGAGCCTTCCAGACTAGGGCCTATCTTCCCAGATTCTCCTCCCATGCCCCACTGTTCCGAGATCTGGACGCTGCCAAGAGCCGAGAATGAGCCAGGGGTTTCCAAGAGAGACCCAAAGCTGTCTCAGTCATTTTGTGCTGACCTTTTGTGCTGACCAGCAGGTTTGGCACTTACTTTCTGTGGAAGGCATGTTTGCACGGACAGATTCCCAACTCATCTTTGGGCTTGAATTCCTCCAAACAAACAGCACAAATCTGGAAAGAGAAACAAAAACCCAAGGGACAAAAAAGGAAAAGGTCAGTCAGAGGCACATTCACACGCACACACGGAAAAACACTCTGCATTCACAACGGATGTGGTTAGATCTCAAAAGCGTTTCGTGGTTTTATCAGAGTACAGAGCAGGACTACAAATGCCAGTTTATGAAAAAAGCATCCAGTTCAAGATGCCACCCTCCCTGCCCCCTCCAAAAAAGCTGGCCAAAAATGAAATCAGAAGGCAGCTTGAAAAAAGGCCCCCAACCTCGGGTGAAGCTGCCACCCCCTGGCCTACAGGGTCTTTATTATCCTCAGGTTCCAGGAACAGGCAAACTAAACCTCTGTGGTTGTTGTTTAGCTGCCTCTTTCTTTCCTGTCAGGTCACTGATAACTGCTGTATGCCTCCAAGTCGTTCCTGACTTACGGCGACCCTAAGGGGTTTTCTTGGCAAGAATTGTTCAGAGGGGCTTTGTGTCTGCCTTCTCCTGAGGCAGAGAGAATGTGGCTCGCCCAAGGTTACTCACTGGGTTTCCGTGACTGAGGGGAGATTTGAACCCAGAGTCGTAGCCCAATGCTCAAACAGCCCAATGCTCAAATCGTTATTGGTGATGCTCAAGACCAACAGGAAAATAGTCCTGACAGCATATCCCAGGTGTCTTATGCCTCTTGCTAGCTTAAACTGCAGTTATAGAACCTTTACCCATTCATGTTTGGAGCTGCGTCTGAAAGAAAAACTTAAGAATGATTTTCAGGACTACAGAACTTTGGATGGTCTGGGGGCCATTTTTCTGCTCCTGGAACAGTCTGGAGGCTTCACAGATGGCCAGAAATGGCAAAATCAGAGTGGGGACAACTAGATTTCAGGGCAACAACAAATAAAATTACTGATAAATTATTTGTGGAACGCACAAATATAGGATGGGGGACGCGTGGCTGGATAGCAGTACATGTAAAAGGGATCTGGGAGTCTTGGAAGATCACAAGCTGAACATGAGTCAGCAGTGTGATGTGGCAGCCAAGAAAGCCAACGCGATTCTTGGTTGCATCAATAGGAGTATGGTGTCTAGATGGAGGGAGGTAATGGTACCACTCTATTCTGCATTGGTTAGGCCTCCTTTGGAATCCTGTGTCCAGTTCTGGGCACCTCAACTCAAGAAGGATGTCGACAAGCTGGAACATGTCCAGAAGAGGGCGACCAAAATGGTGAAAGGCCTGGAAGCCATGCCCGATGAGGAATGGCTTAGGGAGCTGGGTGTGTTTAGTCTGCAGAAGAGAAGGTTAAGAGGGGACATGATAGCCATGTTTAAATATTTGAAGGGATGTCATGTTGAGGAGGGAGCAGGCTTGTCCTCTACCGCTCCAGAGACTAGGACAAGGAGCAATGGATTCAGGCTGCAGGAAAGGAGATTCCACCTGAACTTCAGGAGGAACTTCCTGATGGTCAGAGGTGTCCAGCAGTGGAATATGCTGCCTCAGAGTGTGGTGGAGTCTCCTTCTTTGGAGGTGTTTAAGGAGAAGCTAGATGGCCATCTGTTGGGAATGCTTTGATGGGTGTTCCTGCATAGCAGGGGGTTGGACTGGATGGCCCCTGGGGTCCCTTCCAACTTTATGATTCGGACCATGAGGAACCAGGCCCTGGGAATCGTAGGAAGAACCCAGACTCAATGTGCCAAAGCACTGCTTCTAGTTTTGAAAAATGACTGCTGATCCCTTTCTGGGCTCCACAAAAAGTGCTGGTTCTGATCTACAAAGCCCTATATGGTGGAGGTCCAGGCTACCTAAAAAAGAACTGCATCTCCTTTCCTCAGGCTGCTTAGGCTCTAAGATCTTCAGGGGAGGTCCCTCTCTCTCTCCTTTGTCTCAAAAGCATCATAATGGGCAAGTCTGGCAACAAAAACATAAACTGTCCTGCTTATATACAATGCCTTTAACACCACTCCAGGGGCTTGTGGGAGGTGGGGAGGTTTTACAATATTTCATTGTCTGTAAACATGAACATGCTTACAATTTTTAAAAGAACAGAATTACTATATAACTCCCTGCTCCCAAAAGGCTGCAGAGAGACCATGCTTGGGACTGGGAATGGCAAGTTGAAATGCCCCATGGAAAGGTATGGGCAGCACTCTGAAGTATGTTTTTTGCACGCGAGTCGGCTGCTAAAACACTTTCAAATCCAAGCAGAGCAAGGGAGGTGGCCACCGGCACCTGGCTCTGATCTCTCTTATCTCCGACCCACACCCCTCAAGCTTAGAAGGTGCATTCTCCCTCCCACCCCGCATCGGCCTTTGAGAAATGTTTTGTCTTCTTCCAGAGACAACCCCGGTTTACCACAGGGAGCAAAAAACACAAAGCTGCGTGTATGCGTGCAAACGAGGGGAGAGCACGGCCAAACAGCCAAAGGGGAGCAATTATGGGAAACGGTAAAACAATTCCCAACTGGAGTTTTCAACCCGTTCTATTAATGCCACAATAAAGACACTTCTTACGAAACAAATCATGGCTTTTTTGCACACATGCTGTCTGCGTTATGATTTCTCTTTGAATGACTCTCCTGCAGGTGAGGCTGGGGAAACTTTGACCCGCCAGCTGTTTGGGGTTTGAATTCCCAGATGCCCAAGCCAGCATGGCTAATGTTCAGGGATTATGGGAGCTGTAGTCCCAAACATTGATGGGTCAAAGGTTGTTTTTGTTGTGTGCCTTCAAGTTGTTCCCCACTTATGGCAGCCCTAAGATGAACCTATCACAGGGTTTTCTAGGGCTGAGAATGTGTGATGCACCTAAGATCATCCAGTGGTTTTCCATGGCCGACCAAGGTCTCCAGAGTCGTGATCAAAAATCTTCCATTTCTATACAAAGCTGCCCATACTGGTTCTCTTGCTTCGGGCAGCTTGCTTACAGAGATAAGGTGGGGTGATGACTTCCTCAGTAGCCGTGCCCTTGAATATGGAACATCCTCCTCCAGGCAAATTCAACCTGCATCTTATTTTGTGGACTTTTAAGCACTAGGTGAAGGTGTGTTTTTCCCCCTGGCCTGGGCTTCCAATGAATAACATCTTGCCGTCTTATTGCTATTTCTTTTTTGTTTCAAGTCTCCTGATTTATAGTTGGACTCCTTTTTTCACTTCTTTTTAACACATCTGCTTTGATCTGTTCACCACTTTGGAAGAATATTTTTCCTACCAGGGAACAGAAGCAGGTTTAAATAAACACCATGGCCATTTCCGCACTAGACTGTTATAGTGCTATTATTCCACTTTCAACATCCTATGGAATCCTGGGGTTTGCCTTTGAGGCCCCTCCGTAAACTGCAAACTCCAGGATTCCATAGGATGTTAAAAGTGGAATAATAGCACTATAACAGTCTAGTACAGAAATGGCCATGACATCAACAGGAGGATGTGCGCTATGCAATTGTGGGGGGGATGTGGCCCATTAGCTGCATGTGGTCCCTGGGGCTCCGATTTACAACCCTGAAGCCCACCAATGCCCCCAGATCCCCAATATTGATATTTTTGGGGTGGGAATTTCTACCCCATTCTACTCAAGCAGCTTAAAATTACAGCAAAATGCAGCGGTTTAGCCCCCGCAACTGCCGTAAGCCACTCACACCCTGTAGAACTCCCTGAAAAACAAAACAAAATGCTGAAAACTGGAGAAAGTCAAAGCCAGAAGTGAGGTGAAGTCACTTCCCACCACATTGGGTGTGCCTCTGAGTCCCGCTGGGGTTGCTGCAGGGGTGAAGCGTGGCTCCCAGACCACCCACAGCTGACCATCCCTGGAATAGGAGGTACTTTCATTTTGTCAGCATATCATTATTTCTGTTTCGGAGGATGGACAGAAGACCCTGGCCCTTTCCACACAAGTCTGTTATAGCGCGATGATTCCACTTTCAACCTCCTATGGAACCTGGGGTTTGCAGTTTCGGGAGGGGCCACCTGGCCCCTCCCAAAACTGCAAACCCCAGGTTTCCATAGGAGGTTGAAAGTGGAATCATCACGCTATAACAGTCTTGTGCGGAAATGGCCCCTGTTAGAGGCCAGATTACTCAGTTGCCAACTTTGTGTCCTGAGAACATAATTTTAAAATGCAGAATATCACCCAGTATAATCTACAGAGTGTGAGATGTAAACAGCATGTGAGCAGTTAAATGTGAGAGGAGGTGTCTGTCTCATCTGGAGTCATTCAGAAACTGGCTGAATGGCCATATTATGTAATATACTGAATATTAAATGCTTTACGTGCAATGCAATGCAAGGAAATGCATATGAGCAGTTAAATCTGTGAGAGGGTGTGTCTGTATCATTCAGAAACTGGCTTGATGGCCCTATTATGTAACATACTGAATATAAAATACCTTACATGCAATGCAATGCAAGGTAATGTTCTGAGGTCTTGACCACAGACAGAATCCAGATTAGTTGACAAATGACAAGATGTTCAATTCATCAATCTAAGACAGTGGTTCTCAACCTGTGGGTCCCCAGATGTTTGTGGACTTCAGCTCCCAGAAGCCCCAGCCACTATGGTCAATGCTCAGGGCTTCTGGGAGCTGAAGTCCAAGAACATCTGGGGATCCACAGGTTGAGAACCACTGATCTAAGAGATGGGTGGGGAACCATGCCTGTTTCAGCCCATCACTGTCTTGCTTCATTGTCTGCTTCTTAACACTGCAAACATTTGCCTTAACCACATATTTGTTTTATCTCTTCCTCAATTATATATGGGCCTAAAGCCAACCGGAGCTGGCCTACTGAATCAAAGGAAACTTATAAATCAACACTTTTTGTTGCAGTCGTGTGCCTTCAAGTTGTTTCCAACTTATGGCAACCCCAAAGTGAATAACCTATCGTGGGGTTTTCTTGGCAAGATTTGTTCATACAGGGCTTGCCTTTGGCACTCCTCTGAGGCTGAGAGAGTGTGACTTGCCCAAGGTCACCCAGTGGGTTTCCGTGCCTGAGGGGGGATTTAAACTCTGGGCTCCAGAGACATAGTCCAACATTCAAATCACTACACCACGCTGGTTCTAAATCAACATCTATCTAAGTCCAATTGATTCAACACTCTATTCTAGTTAGGATTAACAACTGGATTGAGGCTATTATGGCCTATTCTTTCCTATGGACAAACACCAGAACTCCTTTGGTGCACTACACCAACACAGCCGTCCATTACACAGGTGTAGTGCATTTTCTTCAGGGCAGCACAGTGGTGGAAGGTGTGAAGACCAAGAAAGCTGTGTCCATATGGATCCAGATCTTTCCTAGTAGCCTATTTGTTCTATACCTGGCTTCCCGGTGGGTCTTCAAAGATCTAAGTGCAATTAGGAGTTTGCTTCTGAAAACTGTCTATGTAGGACAGGCAATTTTCCAAGGCAGTCTTCCCAGCACACCTTCGCTGTACAGGGCACCTACCCGCAAAGTCAGACATTGCAGAAGCAGGCTGCTTGGAAGTTTTTTTCTCTAGGAAAAGAAGACCTTCTCTGCCCTATTACACTTCTGAGCCCAACAGGACTCCATCAATCAGCCAACAGACTCCATCGAAGAACCCACAGGGAAGTCAGTGTTTCTGGTCTAAAGCAAAACGTGGGAAATTTCCTTCTTCCAGACGGCAACTCCCAGAATACCTGATATCTAGCTTGCTGGAACGTTCTGGGGAGGGTTTATAATCCAAAAAAGTAACTTTCCCAAGATCTCGGTTAGAGATACTGGGGACACCTGCTGATGAGAAAAACAGAACAGATCACGGCACAAAAATAAGTTTGTTTCCAGTAAACAATACTGGAGGGGGGTGGCTGAGTAAAGGGGACTTTCCTTCTACCTTGTGCCTCTCCACTCAGAGTAAGGATTTACAGCTAATATAAATAACTTCCATTTGTGTGGCCGTTGCCAAGGGCTCCCACAACCCAGTTGCATAACCAAAGCTTTGCTCTGCTTCCTCCAAGCAGCCTGCTGATGGTGTTGAAATTGGGCTTTTGAGCTTATACGTCTGGAGCCAACACATCCTCCCTTCCCTGACTGCCCAGTGCCCTGAAAGTTTAAATTTAGAGTCTCAGCGAGTCATTCTATCAGCACTGAAGATGCCACTGTTACCCAGGAAGCGGTCAACTAGTCTTCCTTCATTGGCAAAAGAACTCTATGGATTTTAACAATTAAAAAAATTAATACATAGCACATTTGCTGAACTCAGAAATAGACTAATGACAAGGTAACTCTAGATAAACTTCTATTTCTTGAGGAAGATGCCAGTTGGTAGAGGCAAGTGTTTAGACTTCACTTGGCCTCTCTTTTCAAATGGAAAAGCCTGACCTTAAATTTGTACCTTAAATTTGAGAATGTGCTATACGATGCATACAGATCGTGTGAGAAGGAACTGGAGACGGGCTTTAATACCTGTGCAAGCATATTTAAACTTGCAGAGGTTTTATATCATATTTAGAATTCAGTGATGTCTAGTGTGGAGTTCGCTGGTTAAGAATTTCAAGTACCTCACAGAACTACAAATCCCAGTATTCCAGAGCCAAGGCAGTTCAGCTATCTTGGGGCAGATGGAGCTTTTCATGGAGGGTATGATGTTTCTATTCTATTATGTTTTAAATGTGTTTTAATTTGCTTTTAACTTGTATTTTTTTAAAAATAGAACTAAGGTTTGTGTTTTAACTTTAGAATTAACAACAATTTTTAACTGTACTGTGTTTTTAAATGTCTGTAAGCCACCCTGAATCTCATGCTGAGAGAAAGGTGAGAAATTAATTTTAAAAAAAAGAGAGAGAATGATAGTGCCGCAGTTGTGTTGTGTGAAAGGATTTGGAATTTAAAGCTGGATTATTTTTTGTCCCCCCCCCGCTTTCGTCTTCTGTTTAAACACAAATTAGCCCAAACCACTGAACTATGATACTCTGGGTGATTGTTGGCCAAATATGTGCCTGACAAAACTGTAGTTTGTTGTAGGGGGAGAAGAAAAGGAGGTTTGAGGGATGCTCTGGGCAAATCCAAAAGTGTAAAAAAAGAGGCTGAGAGAGCATGTGTCCATAGTCTGTCCATTCTTGTTCTGAAGGGATTACATGTGTCTTGAAAGACGTGCGTTTCGTAACGTGCATACATTCCCTTCATCCTAGCAAACCCTCTGGCCAAACAGGTTTCGGAAGCAACTCAAACGCCAGCGAAACCAGCTCACCTGGGGCCCAATGTGACTAGAAAGAGCACACAAGAAGGGAGTGACTCCCTTTTCAAGCCGCCTTCCTGTCTGAAATGTCAGCAAGTGCAATCTGCTACAGTCATCCCCAATCTGGTGCCGTCCGGATGTGTTGGACAACAATTATGGTTCCTAGGTATTCTATTTTATATGAGACATCCCATTTTAGAGTCCCATCAAGAGTTGAAAGGACAGCTATCAAGGAATTAGATGAGACCTTCAAGCATAAAGATCATCAGTAGATACTGGAGTCAGAATCATCCACACCACAGTATTTCTTATCTCTACCTACACATATGAAAGCTGTGCAGAAAATCAATGCATTTGAAATGAGTGCTAGGGGAAGTGTTCCACAGATACCAAAGACTGCTAAAAAGACAAACACATGGGTCCTACAGCAAGTCAGACCTGAAACTTCATTAGAAGGTAAAATAACTAAAATGAAGTTGTCATGCTTTAGTCATCTCATGAGGTGATGAGACCCACAAGAAAAGGTAACAATGGTTTGGTATAGCGGAAAGCAGAAAAGAGGAAGACTGGATTACAGGTGGATTGATTCAATCAAGGAAGTGATGTCTGTAAGACCTGAGCAGGGCTGTTGATGGCTGTTGCTCTTGGAGTGTCACCACAAGTTGAAGTCAACTTAATGGCAAACAAGAACAGCAAAGCTTGGACTTGAATGAGGATGACACAGGGCAATTCAAATCCTGTACTTGAGAGCAAACACCAGCTGTGCTCACACCACACCAATGGTATGAACAATCCAAATGCCATGGGTCTGTCTGCTTGGACTGCAGCTGCCATTGTGCTGCTCTTCCTCCTCTCTGTCTGTCTGGCCTGATGTCAAGCAGCAGCACAAAGCTCTCATGTCATGATGGCTGGCTGGCCATTTTGAGATCTGCATCAGTCTGGAGGTTCCTGTGAGATCTGAAATCTCCTGGGAGACTCCAAATCTCACAAGATGCCCCTGTTCTCCAAGACTTGAGGCAGCCTTATATAGGCCTGCCTCACTCATCCCTTACCGTCTTGCAAAAAACCTGGGAAGCCTAACTACAATTCCCAACATCTCTGGAGCTGACCAGCGTGAATGGGGAGAAAGATGATAACAGGAAGTGACAAAACATCACTTCCTGTTGCCATTTTGAGAGGGACTACAGAGGAACATGGAAGTATTTGGGACTGCTAAGATAAAAGGGATGGCCTGTGCAGGAATTCGGGGGGCCAAATTGGCTACTGGTTGCCCACCCTGATAAAGGTTTTGGATTTTCCCCAGAGGTATTGCTAGAGATACTGTTACCATGGTGGTCTGCAATGCAATGTTTACTACTACTACACTAGTCTAGGCATCTATTTCTCATTCTGGCTAAATGGAAATGATATTTTCTAAAAAGCAACAGGAACAAACACAAAGTCATGGTACCACCTCATAGTCTTAGTGGCTCAAAGAGCACATTAGAGCAAGGAGGAAAGCGTCACTGCGAGGAAAACACCAGCTTACCTCATGTAAATTGAATTCTTTGGCCTTTTCCTTTAGGATAACCTGCAAGAAAAGACATGGTAAGAAAGGCAATTGCACCAGTTATTTTTTTTCTGATTTAATATTTATTAATTTTAGTTCAGAGATACAAACAGACTAATCCTCCCTCCACATTCGCTAGGGTTAGGGGCACAGGACCTCCATGAAAGTAGAAAAACTGTGAATAACTCTAGGCCGTCCCAAATCATATTTAACACACACACAAAATATGATCACTATATTCAACCCACCATGGATTCCTTTGCGGCATCAGGGTTCCTTCACAAAGCAGAAGTGGGGGGCTGGTGGGGCTTACTGCCATCTCCATGGCTGCCCCACACCATTTTTAAGAGGGACTTACAAGTCTTGTTCACAGTCTTACAAGGCTTGCAGTCCTTATTAAAAATGGCACAGGGAGGCAGCAGAGGCGACAGCAAATAATCCGTGAATAATGAAATCTTCAAAAGTGAAACCTGCAAATGTGGAGGGCTGAAGGTAAAACCATGAATCATTTTCCCTGCCCGAACTCATCCTTCCACTCCTTTCCAGGGCTTCCCCATTCCATTCCCTTGCCTTTTGCCTTGGCACATGAGCCTTCCTTCTCCACACTGTGCAAAAGGCAAGGGAATGGAGCGGAGGGCGGGTGGATGGGTGGGACAGTCTTCTTAAATTTGTTCTGTAAACTGTCATGCCCCTTGATGGTGCTAATGATGACCTATTTTCTGGAACAAATCCATTAATGAAGGTACTTATAGGTGGCAATATAAAATAGGTAATGTCTTCCCAGCTATGAAGCACTACCTAAAACTGTAATTTAGGTAAAGCAAGTAATCACATACATGCTACAAGCAAAAGAAAGAAAGAAAAATGTGTAAATGAATATGAGAAATTTCACTCACTTATCAAAAGTGCTTTCTTTGCATGAGATGTGACACTGAAAGCAAGCTGTTTAGTACAACAGTGTGGCTAAAAACGGACAGGGCCACTCTCTCCGAGGCAAAATTCCACTGAATAAAGAGACAGAGGGAGGGAGGGGAATGAAAACAGAAAAAGAGTAAGAAAACACAAATGGCTCACCTGTTTGTAGGCATACAGTTCTTTGTGGGCTTGATGTCTCAGCCTGGAATTCAAGAACAAAACAGGAATAAATTTTAAGAAAGTAAAGTACACTGGAAACATGACTTTAGGAAATAAGAGAATCCTATGAAGGTGCTCTAAGGTCTGGTTCCATTCGTAAAACAGTGATTCACATGGTAAAATGCTTCTTGCTGTGTGCTTATCTGTTTCAGATTGTTGATGAAAAAATCTTATGCCACAATAAACCATGAGTTAATGTAACATACATCATTAAACCATGGTTTAATGTATCATATCTTAAAAAGAACAAAAACTGCAGCAAGCCTTGAGCTCTCCTGGTCCCTTTGTTCACATGGCTAACAGGAGATGTTCTGAAGGTTATTCTGAAGGTTAACCAGAATATTCTGAAGGTTAACCAGATTCTCAGGCTATTTGATCTGGATAATGTCATTAACATGTCATTAACAGTGAACTGTTAAAGCAAGCCAGTTTCAGAAGAAAGTTGGCTTCTTCTAAATTAACTATAGTTAACTCTGGGTGGTTAAGAAAAAACGAAAGCCCTTTCCTCCAAGGGCCCTCCTAGACTTTCCTAGTTGTGGTTGCCACCACTTGGTAGTTGGATGTAGCAACCCTTAACATAACCCACAATGCCCCATAGTACCACTAGGCAAAATGCATTGTGGGAAATCAAAAGGGGGAAGCTAGATCCAGCCACCTGCTGCTGCTAACAGTGCCAGGTCAGGGGGGAAACCCTCAGACAGTCCACACAGGTGGCATCACCAGTGGACCTTGCCCAGAGCTTGTAGAAGTTTCATTATTGGATGATTGCTCCCTGAATCCTGCAGCCAGAATAGCCGTGCCCCTACTCCCTGTGGGATTCTGAGAGTTATAAGACACTACACCAAGTTTAGACAATGAAATCTGTAAAAATCCAACCTCTTCAAAGTCTGGCAAAATCTGCAGCATGCTAGGAGGATCACTTTTCTATCCCTAGGAACTTCTGGAGACCTCAGGAACTGCTAACAAAGCTAAACCTCCAAAGAAGCCCAGAAATGACTGAAAGATTACTTCTCATTGTTGTTTTCCTTTTTCCCCCAAAATATTAAACACTGTAGGGATCCAGTGAAAAGGTGAGCTGTTGCTCCTGAAGGCTTCTAGGAAAGGAAATTTGATCATTTTTCGACAGAAAAGGCATGGGTCTGGAGAGCCTGGAGGTGTCCAGGACTCCGAAAACAGCCACGAAGGCCAAATGCACCTCCATAGCTGCACCTGAATTAGTATTAGAGAAGGGGTGGGCAACTGTGTGGAGGCCAGGGGTGAAATCCACCCCCCCAGACCCATCCCATGGACCACAACCTCCCCCCACAGCAAGCCAAAATCCCTCCATTTTCTTTCTACTGCTCCCCCAAAAAACGGGGACAGGAAGTGATGTCTTGTCACAGTTCCGGTTGAGAGGTACTGCACAAGATCACACAACTTTGGGGTACTTTGGGGTTCTAGGGTGCTTGCGATAGTGAGGTTGGGGTATTCTTGTTTTTGTGTATTTGGGGGGCTTTCTGACTCATTTAGAGGCAAAATTGCCCCCAAAGCAAGCTAAATTAAAAAAATAATAATCTAGCACTGGGCCTCTCCTTGCACCCCCTGAACGTGAACATCTTAGGGGAACTTCAGCCAACACAGACACACCTCCCTGGATACTAGCAGGATGCTCTCTTTCTCATCTTGGAAAGTTCTTTTTCTTTTCGTTTAAAAAAGAGCAGTCTACTTGACAGGACAGTTTGTCACTGGCTCTTGCATTACAGGCTCTCAAACAAGCAACTTTCTTTAGAATATTGCACACCCAAACATTAAGGCTGGGCACTTGTGTTTCCTGCTAAAAGTTACTGCTGGGTGGTTGATTGTGTTAACAAAAATAATCCAGCACAAAAGACCTACAGGTTTTGAGGTCTACAGGGGTACTTCTGCTTTTCTTTTCATTTTAATCCCATGCCTCCTTCTACTGCAACAATAATGCAAATAAGGGCCCTATGATTTCCCCTTTCCGACCACCAATTTCCACTGGGTGATGCTGGCAGGAACTTGTACTTCCTAAAGAGGTACGCAAGAAAGATTTTCCCAAACAGAATAGAGATGTTGCTGCAAACTTCTTAAAGGGTAAACCAAACAGACCTAAACGGTGTTTGGTTTGTCCACTATACCTGGGGGCATTCTCAATGCATTTAGGAGCATTGTAATGCCTGAATTTTTTTTAAAAAAAAGTGGATGGAGGGGAGTTTGGGGACTTTTCAAGGTGCCTGATGTGGAAGCAAAGATCTCAGAGAGGACCTCTCTGTGAAGGTTAATAGCACTGCCCTAACCAAGATGGAGTATGTTACTGAAAGGGCATGAAACCATATTGTCTTCTCACGAGATCTTAGATGGCCAAATCCCTGTTGCACCTACATACCAAAAAAAAAGAAAAAAAAGAAAAAAAAGGGTATGCCTCCAAATGCTCTCTACATTTTTACCCCCAAGCCATTTTAGGCCCAAGAAACGCCTTTTCTTAACAACAGGAAATGACCCAAAGTCACCTCCTGTTTTGAAAACTGGACGTGAAATGTCCAAGAGAGGTCCCAAAATGTGGTGAAAATGTCCCCCTCAGAGAACATTTGGGAGCATTTTGAGCAAACTTCTTGCTCCACAAAGCCCCGCGAAGCTGCATGTGGCTCGTGGGCTATACTTTCCCAACCCCAGTATAGCTCTTTATGGCATTCTGCCTCCACAGAATTTACACAGTGATCTATCCATACTGGAGTATTCACCCCAATGGAAATCTTCCAACATGTATACAGCCTCCCGGTTTTCTGACTGATTCCACTTGGTTTCTCAAGTACAGTTGGCTCTTCACATTTGCTAGGGTTAGGGACCCTTGCAAATGGGGAAAAATCACAAATATCAAAATGCATGTGTGTGTCTGTGGGAAGGTTTGTGCTGCTGAGACATTGGCCGTTTCTGCACTAGACTGTTACAGTGCTATTATTCCACTTTCAACATCGTATGAAATCCTGGGGTTTGCAGTTTAGAGAGGGGCCTCGTTGGCCTTAGAACTGGCAAACATTCATGGAAATGTAGAGTTGGAAGAGGCCTTGGTAAACTACAAACCTCCAAATTCCACAGGAGGTTGAAAGTGGAATAATAGCACCATAACAGTCTAGTGCGGAAATGGCCATTGAGCTATGGACCATCCTTAGCTGGCCAAACAGATGAAGAGGAGCAGAGCTGGTTTTTTAAAGGGCTGTGCAGCTTGATCAGAGCCACCAAGAGGGAAGGTTTCCCTGGAAAAGAAGCACTGTGGGTGGGGATAGAGGTTGAAGAAACTCACAATCAAACCTGTGAAAGCCAACCCTGCAAATGTGGAGGGCCAACTGTATAGGGAGGTGACAAAAATACGCAAACAACCTTTTCCCTCATTCCATTCTGGAATGGTACAGCCCAGCGAAGGCTGTACCTTCCACCTTTCCTGTCTGGTTCAAAAAGCCTATTCATGTTCCATGACAGAAATCTATGGGCAAATCAAGCTAGGCACAATTCAGAATGAAGATGTGTGTTTTCATTTTAAATCAGACCCTCTCTGTCTATCCTGAATGAGCAGAATGCCATCTTTGTAAGAAGAAGCTGTTCCTGCATCTGTGCAGTAGCCACATGCACCCATACAAGAACGAACTGAGCAGTGAAAGAGAAATGGCATCAATGCACCTCATGGGACGAAGAGATATCAAATCTTTAGCTGGTGCAGAACGAATACAGAACGACTTGTTTAATCTGAGCACCATTTCACTTGAAAATAATCAGCCCTTCCAAAGAGCTTTATATTCCTAATACACAATTGGACTTGCTCTACCCAAAGGCATCCGATGCGGACTGAGATCATGGCCACACTGGAGTCGACAGGAGGATGTGCCAAGACCGTTCACAAAGTTTAAGCGAGCCCCAAACCTCTGACCAGAATGGATAAGGCAGGCTATAAAATGGGCCAGAATCTGCTGGATCCATCGCTTCTTTGGTGGAATTGGGACTTTTTTCCACTACCCCGCAATTCTCTCTGGTGCCAAATGAACTGCTCTGGAGGGTTTGCCAAAAAAGAGAGAGAGAAGGGAAACAAATCCTAATTTTGTTGGCAGAAGTCACAGAATCATAAAGTTGGAAGAGACCCCAGGGGCCATCCAGTCCAACCCCCTGCTATGCAGGAACACCCATCAAAGCACTCCCGACAGATGGCCAAACAGCCTCTGCTTAAAAACCTCCAAAGAGGGAGACTCTACCACACTCCAAGGCAGCATGTTCCACTGCCGGACAGCTCTGACTGTCAGAAAGTTCTTCCTGAGGTTCAAGTAGAATCTGCTTTCCTGCAGCTTGAATCCACTGCTCCTTGTCCCAGTCTCTGGAGCAGCAGAAAACAAGCCCACTCCCTCCTTGACCTGACATCCCTTCAAATATTTAAACATGGCTATCATGTCCCCTCTTAACCTTCTCTTCTGCAGACTAAACATCCCCAGTCTCCTAAGCTGTTCCCCTCATTGGGCATGGCTTCCAGACCCTTCACCATTTTGGTCACCCTCCTCTGGACACGTTCCAGCTTGCTGACATCCTTCTTGAACTGAGGTGCCCAGAACTGGACACAGGATTCCAAATGAGGCCTAACCAATGCAGAATAGAGTGGTACCATTACCTCCCTCCATCTAGACGCCATACTCCTATCGATGCAACCAAGAATCGCGTTGGCTTTCTTGGCTACTGCATCACACTGCTGACTCATGTTCAGCTTGTGATCTTCCAAGACTCCCAGATCCCATTCACATGCACTGCTATCCAGCCACGCGTCCCCCATCCTATATTTGTGCATTCCACAAATAATTTATCAGTAATTTTATTTGTTGTTGCTGCGCACCTTCAAGTCATTTCTGACTTAACGGTGAACCTATCACGGGGTTTTCTGGGGCTGAGAGTATGTGACGCACCCAAGTCACCCTAGTGGATTTCCTTGGCCAAGCGGGGAACTGAACTCTGGCCTCCAGCTGGGGCTCAGACCTCCACACCACACCGGCTCTCTCACTTTATTTACATCCTGCCTTTTTTCCCCAAGACTAGGACACAAGGTGGCTTACAGTTAAGAAATGCAAATGAAAACCACATGAAGCTGAAAACATTAAAAAAAAAATCAAGATTAAAATAGTAGCAGACTGTTTGTAAAAACTGAAACCAATTACATTTATTAAAAGTATAGAAGAAAAGCTGGATGGGGAAGCCCCTGACGTGTAAAGACCTGGTGGAACAGAAAGATCAACAAGAGGACAGCAAGGAGGTAGCTGTTCTTCCACTAGACGCAACCGATGTACAACACTGCAACCTGGCCCTTGTGACCTAAAATGAGCATAATCTTCCCCTATGTCGTTAAAGCAAGGATGGTCCATCTTGAGGGATATAAGTGAACAAAACAACACAACAACAGGCAACTGTGTGAGAGCCGGGGTCCATTTCTCCATCAAACCCTCCTGTGGGCCACTCCTGCCACAGCAAACCCAAATATCTCTTCCTCCATTTTCCTCTTTCAAAATGGCAACAAGAAGCACAGTCAGCCCTCCACATTTGCGGGTTTCCTTTTGAGGATTTGATTATTCATGGATTATTTGCTGCCACCTCTGCTCCTCCCTGTGCCATTTTCAATAGGGACTGCAAGCCTCGTGAGACTGAGAAACTGCAAACAAGGCTTGTAAGTCCCTATTTAAAAAGGTGCTGGGCAGCCGTGGAGGTTGCAGTAAGTCCCACCAGCCCCCCACTTCTGCCTTGAGAAGGAACCCCGATGCCTCAAAGGAATCCACGGTGGGTTGAATAAGGTGATCATACCTTTTTGTGTGTTAAATACGATCTGGGAGGGCCTAGAGTTATTCACAGTTTTTCCACTTTCACGGGGGTCTTGTGCCCCTAACCCTAGCGAGAGATGACTGTAAAGCTGTGTCACCATTTTGAGAGGGACTGCACAGCAAAACAGATTTGGGAGTAGTACGACATTCTGACGTTTTTGATGGGGGTGGGAGTATTATCACCATCTAGTACTAGTCAAACAATCAAACCAGTACATTACACTGGCTGTGGCTATTACTGCAGGTCTCCCAAACGCCTGTGCATAACATGGTGGTAGTGGAGGACTCCATCAGTGGACAGAGGTTGTGTGTTGGCTCGCCTCCCATTCCAAAATGTGACCTGCTCTGCAGAGTACGTTGGAAGGGAAGGGTGAATGACTGGCAGGGGCAAAAGCACCAGGCAAGGACTCCACAGGGTGGGCTGTTGGCTGGGCAGTGGTCCCAGTATAGGCCACAGCTCAAACCTGCCAAACTATACGGACCCTCAAAACTTGCCACAGTATGCAGAGTGTTGCTGTCAGGCTTGCTGATATATCCATATCTATACTGACCTTAGGAAAGTTACTTTATTTGGACTACAACTCCCAGAATGCCTGCACCAGCAGCTAGTCAAGGGATCTTTTGAACTGCATTTTAATTCATTAATTCAATTTATATCCTGGTTTACTCCCAATATGGGACCCAAACTCGTACCTACAAGGATTGAACTACAGGCTTAAAAAGTAACTATTCCAGTCAATATACAACACCATCGCAATCTGAATTGTAAGTAAATTCACACATATGTGTCCCTTTGTCATATTCATTGCCAAATTCAGGGTAACTACACACTTCTGCAAAAGGTTGTACAAATAAAGCAAAACCATGCTTCATTTCAAGCTCATGCTTGTCTGCAGCCTAAAGAAGGGCAGGCTGCCCAAAAACTACCAGGTGCTGGATTAAACAGATGGCAACTAAGCAGGCAGGCAAAGGCAGGGTGCTACTGGCATTGCCAAGACAAGGAGCAGGAGGAGGGGAGATACAGCAAGGTGGGAAAAGATGGCAGCAGGGGCAGAGGGAAGACCGAATCAGGCAATTTGGGGCACTGGAGAATTTCCAAAAACAACGCCCTCTTTGTGCAAGTCAACAGGGTGTAGTGGTTTGAGCATTCAACTACAACTCTGGAGATCAGGGTGTGAATCCCTGCTCAGCCATGGAAACCTGGTGGGTGACCCTGGGAAAGTCCCAATGCTATCTCAGCCTCGGAGGAAGGCAAAGCCAAATTCCTATCTGAACAAATCTTGCCAAGAAAACCCCATGATGGGCTCGCCTTAACGTCATCCTAAACTGGAAACAACTTGAAGGCTTACAAGAACAACAAATGTATTTTCCCAGTTAAGTTGCTCTGAGACTGATTTTATGGTGGGAAGCAACACATGACCAGAATAAACAAAAGAGTGAGTTCCTACCATGTGAAGGCAGGCTCCTTCAGCTGAGCCCCCCAGATCTCACTATCCATGCAAAGCAAGACTCAGTTAGATGAAACTGAATAAAATGCAGATACAATCCCAGTTACCCTTGCTTCTATGGAAAGTCAGCATGATGGAGTGGTATAAGTTTTGGACCATGACTCTGGAGATCAGAGAGCAAATCCCAGCACGGTCATGGAAACCCACTGGGTGATCTTGGGCACGTCACACACTCTCAGCTTCAGAGGACGGCAATGGTAAACCTGCTCTTATTAAGGCTTGCCAATAAAACCCTAAGAGCCAGCATGGTGTAATGGTTTGAGTGTTGGGACACTGGGAGATCAGGGTTCAAATCTCTGCTCAGCCAGGGAAGCCTACTGAGTCGTCATGGGCAAGTCATACTCTCTCAGCCTAAAGAAGAAGGCAACAGCAAACTCACTCTGAACCAATCTTGCCAAGTAAACCCCGTAATAGGTTTGCCTTAGGTTGTCATTAGCTCACAAACAACTTGAAGGTAGAACTGGTTACAATTGTTGTACATCAACAACAAATGAACTATTGCAAGAATGGTGGCATAGAAATTAATTAAATAAAATGTTAAATAGAAGATAAAAGACAACAGTGCAAAAACCTTCATGTGTGAACCTACTTTCAGACCTGCTCTGATCCCTGCATTTTCATTCAGTTATTCAAATAACATGCAAAATCTTGGTGATAACAGAAACACCAGGAGATTCAGAAGTGGGGAAGAAAAAGAAGCAGACTACACTTTCTCTGTTTAGCACTGGAATCCTAGTCACTGGGCGGCCTGAGGCGTCTGTACCTGTTGAATCACTGATATGATGACCCTGGGCAGCGGTGAAAGTAGGGGAGGCAACATGAGATGGAGGGAAGGGAGCAATAATGTGCATCGTTCTATGCCTCTCACATTCAGCCACGCCCTAACCATGCGTATGGGCCTTCACATTACCTGCCAACGTATGGTGTCCCCATTAATTTCATAGGGTGTCCTCAGGTAATGAATACTCAGAGGTGGTTTTGCCACATCTTTGCAATACAGCCTGAAGCACCTGGTATTTCACTGGCTATTTCCCATCCAAGTACTAACCAGGGCTGACCCTGCTTGGCTTCCAAAATCAGACAGGATCTGGTGCCTTTAGGGTATTCCGGCTTTCGTCTCGTGATGCCTACCATAATGAGGTTTCCACTGGCTTTTGGGTTCTTGTAAGATCTGAAAGCCAGAATGGTGCAGTGGTTTAGGCACTGAGCTATGACCCTAGAGATCAGGGTTTGGATGACCTTGGGCAAGTCATATACTCTCAGCCCCAGAAAACCCTGTGACAGGTTCATCTTAGGGTGTCCACAAGTCGGAAGCAACTTTAAGGCTCGCAACAACAATAGCATTCAGAAACCAGAAACAGTGCCTCTCAACAAAACGTCTCTGGCGAAGATCTGCTTCCCAGAACATCAAAGTTCTAGACGTAATCTTCAAAATACAATTAAATCAGCATCTAATAAGTGACCAAATGAATCATTCTGCTATGAAAAAGGGATGGTGGTGGAAATTAAGGTAATTTCTGAAGTATCAGAGAGAACAGAAACCAGATATCAAAATGCCAAGTGGAGAAGGCAAACAAGCCATACTTCTCTGTTTGCACAGAACAAGAAAGTCAACATTCAATGCATTAAACTGAATGGGATCTTGAGTACTAACAGAAAATGGGTGTCTGATGGAGAGATGTTTCAAAATATTAAAAAAAAATCATTAGAAAAGACAAAGGTTCTTCTTGTCTTGCCTTTTGCTGTAAAATTACCTAAAAAAGAAAAGAAAACCAACAACATAGACACAATGTCAAATTTTATAATGAAATCCACAGGCATTCTGGACTTGTGAATGGTTCAGCACTTGCCCCAAACACACGAAAACTGGTAGACCTGGGTTACAGGTGTGCCAGCTGACTAGAACGTGCTTTGGATAAGTTTGCACGCCCATGGTGCTGAATGGGTCTAACTAGGACATCTGAAACCCAGCTCTGTCTTCAGGATAAGGCCAAATGCCGATCCATCAGTCTGTTCCCACAGAATGCGGTCAGACGCCCCTGGGAAACCCACAAGCAGGATTTGAGCACATCTGCATCCTACATTTTTGTCCTCTTTGCCAAGAGGAAGGACTGCCTTCAACGCTTAAGCGAATAAATCCCCTTAATCCTGACTAGTAGCCACTGATGGTCCCAACCTGTGTGGATTGACCAAACTCCCTTCTAAAGGCATCCAAGTTGGCTGCCATCACCACATCTGGTGGAAGTGAGTTCCACAGTTTAACTAGACACAGTATGAAGAAGTCCTTCCTTTTTTCTGACCTTGAATCATAAAATCATCATTCAGTTTCACTGGATGGATGGCTTCCAGTACTAGTATTCTTTTTAATGAGTTACGGTTTTTAAAAGGTTTTGATCCTTTAAATACATTTATAAGCTTTATATATTTTGAATTTTTAGCGATTTTTTAAATAACTGGTGTAAGCTGCCTTGAGTTCTGGATGTAAACGTAGTAGTAAGAAAGAATAGCAATAACAACAGTAACATTATGAGAGAGGGAAGAAAGCTTCTCCCTATCTGCTTCCTCCATGCCATGCATATTTGCTGCGTGGCTACGGTATCTGCTCAGGGTGACCAAGTACAGGGTTAGCACGAACATATGAAACTGCCTTACAACATGGGTGGGGACAATGTGGCCCCCAAGCTGCATGAGATCCCTGCACTCCACAGTAGTGGCCTCTGAAACCTCCTGACAGTGCTTGAACCCCCAAATTCTTTAAAAAAACAGGACAGCCATCCCACCACATCCAAGCGTTCTGCATCCACAGATTCAACCAAGCACAGCTCAAAGGTATTAAAATAAAATCCCAAAAGCAAATCTTAATTTTGCCATGCGCTGAGTACAACGCCGACGGGTAAGCATACTCTGCTGCAGCCTCCCGCCATTTTAACATCCTCAGGCTCTCTCTGGCACTTGTTTGAGTTGCTTGCCCTTTTTTTTAAGGGATGCCATTTTACTACACCACTGTGTATAATGGGACTTGAGTATCAACGATTTTTGGTATCTGTAGGGGCTCCTGGAACCAAACTCCAGCATATACTGAGGGCCCCCTGTACGATACTTGCCCTCAGACCCCATGGAGAGTCTCCCAAATACCCAGAAACATTCAATTCCTTCTGGACCTGCCCAATACTTCTGCTTTCATCATAGTCCCTCGCAAAATGGGGACAGGAAGTGATGCAACATCACTTGTGGCCACCATTTTGAGAGGAACGAAGAAGGAAATAAACGAGGTATTTTCATGCACTCTGCCTGTGTGGGGGGATGTAAACTGGGTGGAGTGGGGGCTAATCGGCTGAAACCGTTGTTCATCCCTCCTTTATACTGTGATATACATTGTCTTATCTAACCCAGTACTCTCTCACACAGTTTCTCTCTACCTTTTTATCCGTAAAGAATTCTTGAAATAATTTTTGGGTCTCAGGGAAGCCTAAAAATGATTATATCTATAGTTAGGAAAAAAATTCCCATCAAGATCACTCATAGAACCCTAGGGTTCCAGGTTGAGAAACTGCGATCAAACAGTGGCTCTCCAAGGCTGCTTCAGTAGAGATTCTTTCCCATCACTGGCTGCTTGGAAATCTTATTTGGACACCCCAGGGATTGAACCTGGAATTTTCTGCATGCAAAGCAAGTGCTTCCCTACCGAGTTATGGCCCTTTCAAACCACAGCTTTTCTTGTCAGGGAATCAGGTGATAAACTGCCTCCTATTTTCTCCAATACAAACCTCACGACCTACTTTTTGGTCTGTCGTCTTAGGAACAGGTCTCTCTCGGGAAACCACCTGGTGGGTTTGCAGTGCTCTTTGGGATGTGTAATGATGCACATAAAAAAAATAGGAACCTACATAATTATTAGAATTCCAGGCAGGCTGGGTGGAGAAAACAGCTATGTTAGTCTGTTGCAGCCAACAAATGCCTTTTTGACACTTGAAGGACTAACAAGTTTTATTGGGCATAAATTTTCACAGACTTACAACCCACTGTGCATTAGATGAAGTGAGGTAGACACTATGTCAAATAAAATGGTTAGTTTTCCAGGTTTCACAAGACTACTAGTTTGTTTCTGTTTTTTTTGTTGTTGTTTTTTTGCTGCATGACTTTGTTTTTCTACCTGCTGGGTGAACCTGCTTTCAGTCTATAAGAGAAAGCCACTTGCACAGTTCTAAACAACCATATGGTGCTCAAATATTTATCTAAAATGCAAATGTGTTTCTTTTTTAAAGAAAAGTTGGGGGAAAGTGTTTTGTGATGTCACAGGCACACGGCCTATTCACAGAGTCATTTCAGACTAGTAAACTTTGATCCCTGGATATGATCTCTGGAAGAAGATTTTATATATATAATAGCAAACCAACATCCTCAAGTGGGGTGTTTTTAATATATCTGTGTACACTCTCAAGACAGACTTCTTGTCCACAAAATGTTTCCTCATTCCCACCTGCTCCTACCCATAAGGAAGTACAAGAACCATCTCTGCTGGACTGAATGTGGCCAGCCAAGTTACTGCAAGGCATTCACAGACAAGTGAGTGCTTACGAATTAGTTGTAGGTGAAGAGAGCCAGAATTGTGTAGGGTTCGAGTGTTGGACTATGACTGTGGAGACCAGGGTTCAATTCGTCCACTGAGTGACCTTGGGCACATAACACACTCTCAGCCCCAGAACACCCTGTAATAGGTTTGCCTTAGGGTTGTCATAAGCTGGAAATGACTTGAAAGCACACAACAACAACAAAATGTAAGATGCCCTCCAAGGGATTCCTTGAGGGTCCTGGATCTCCCCATCCTGAAGAAAAACATGGCCAGAAAAAGGTAATTTTCAGCTTCTGCGTACCATCAGAAATGGCAGTTTTGCTCTTCACTTGGCCTGACCACCAAACCCAACAATGACTCTGAAAATGAAAGTCCATCTACCTCCTGTTTTGACTGTGTGATTATGTGTGCATTTCATTTCTGGGACTGGTATAGCTCCCGAAGGTAGAAAACTGGCCCTGGGTCCTTGGAAATTGCCTATCCTTGTTTTAACTTACTCTGAAGTCCAGAATGCATGCAGGATATCCAGCACAAAGGAACAAGCACAAACTTCCATCACCTCCTGGAGAGGGTAAGGTAAAGCAGATTTGCTCCAGAAAGTTAGTTATGAAGGGGAGTGGTTAACATACCTGATCAAGTAGCAGCAGAAGAGTAAACTAAGGATGAAGACAAAGATGGCAGTGCCAAAGACCACAATGTATATGTTGAGAGGCAGATTCTGGAATCCAATGTTTGGCATCCTGAAACTATAATGCTGGAAATCTGAGCTCATGGATGGTCTGCAGAGAAAGAAGAAAAAGAGGGGTGTTAGAATTCAGAACAATGTAATAAAATCTTACATGCTCCACTTTTTAATTCAGCGAATTCCTAGTTCTTGTATACCATTATTAAAATGCAGGTATGTGGTATGAGCGTTGGACATGACCTTAGAGATCAGTGTTTGATTCCCTATTTGGCCATGGAAACCGAGTGGGTGAACTCTGGCACGTCACACGCTCTCAGCCCCAGAAAACCCTGTGATAGCTTCACTTTAGGGTTGTCATAAGTTGGAAATGACTTGAAGGGATACAACATCAACAACCTCTACGCATGCATGAACACATCAGAGCACGAGAACTATCTTCTTGCAACAAGTTACTTCTTTCGGTAATGACAGCAGAATGAAGTTACATTTCAAAAGTAATTCAATGCATGGGAACAAAGTTATATTTCAGGTGCAATGAGTAGCATTCCCTAGTAATTACTTTAAAACTAATTTTAAAGGGCATTTTTAGCAGAATTTTCTCCGGAATTTTTCAAAATTTTACACCATTTTCTTATCAATCCTGAGGTTTTTTTTAGAAGAAAAGCAATGAAAAGCAACAAGCAAGTGACGTAATAAGGTGCTTTTTAACAAGAACTGTAAAGAGAAATAGCAACAAAGCACATTTCTAAACATTTTAAAGAGAAACAGGAAGTAATCATTTTTTAAAAACACTTTAGCATGTTAACCATAACGACCAACCTTTAAAACATTGTAACAAGCAGTGGGAACATGGCTTTTCTGGAAAAAAAAAACCAAAAGAAGGTTCCAAGGTTTGGTGCACATACATATGCAAAATACTGAGCAGGATTAGAACACAGTGCAAACAATGAGAGGGGGCATGATACTAGGGCAGGAAAGCAAAATACACTTCCAGCAAGCCTGAAGCAATCTAAAAGTCCCCAGACCAATTCCATCAAACAGAGAAGGCAGCGAATTAAATGTATGTAATTCTATCAACAAGAACAGTCATTGTGCAGTGGTTTCAGGGTTGAAAGGCTCCTCCCGAAACTGCAAACCCCAGGATTCCATAGGATGTTGAAAACGGAATAATAGCACTACAATAGTCTAGTGTGGAAATGGCCTGGGACTCCAGAAAGCCATGATTTCAATCCCTGCTCAACCCATGAAAACACACTGGGTGGCCCTGGAGAAGGCACACTCTCTCAGCCTCAGAGGAAGCCAATAGCAAACCCCTCTGTGTCAAGACAATCTTAGGATGGGATCCCCCTAAGTTGGATTCAACTGGAAGGCATGTAACAATAGAGGTAGAAACCTCACCAGTCTACCTAGGGCTGGACCAGTGGTTCTAACCCCCCCCCTGTGATCCCCTTTACATGAGGTGTGCCCCCTGCTCCATGTCATGCCCCCCATGCCCTCTCTTACACCTCTCTTTCTCTCCCTCCCTCTCTGGTCACTAAAGGGCATGTGTCTCATGTACCAATGACTTCTCCCTTGAGCAACTATTGCCCCCCCATAGGGTCCCACCCCACAGCTTGAGAACACCTGACCTAGACTAATAATAGTTTGGCATACAGTTTGCATACTGTGAATAATTTTATTATTACACTTGAAGACAGGTAATAATAATTCTGTCTTGTTACACAAAATCTTTCTTCTTCCAACTACACACGCAGGAGACAGAGAGTACAGAGCACATACTGTGCCTGATTACGAGAAGTGGGAATGAGCCACTTTCATGCAAGGATATAAACAGGGAGGGGGAGATGGGGAGAAGTCACCTGCCAATTTAGCCCTGCTCCCTACAGTCACCCAATCTGGAAGGCTAGAAAGCACTCCCGTGGACTGGAGAGTCCATGGTTCATATCCTGATTTCAGGGAAGAGCTCAGACACACACACACACACTTTGCAGGCAGGTACGCTGCACGCTTTGCATGTGGAAACTGTCTGACTCAGCCCCTGGCGACATCTCCATTTGAAGCGTCAGGCTGCAGGTAATGCGGAAGACCCTCCTTTGCCTGAACACCTGGAGAGCTGCTGCCAGGTCAGAGCAGAAAACTACTGTGTCAGAGAGTCAGATACCCAGACCAAGTAGAAGGTATAAACAAGGCAAAACAGGGAGTGGGAAATAAGAATCTAGCAACACCTTTAAGACTGGTTTATTTTAACACAAGTTTTCACAGATTTCAATCCACTCCTTCAGCTGCACAGGTGGAGTTAGTATCAAACCAAAGGTGTATCGGCAGTTAAGGTTCTTTATCAAGGGTCCATGGACCCTCAGGGGGCCACAAAGTCCTCACAGGGTTCAGGGAAGGCTTGAAGAAATGTTATGTGGTTTTATAGTAAAAGAAAGGAAGGAAGGAAGGAAGGAAGGAAGGAAGGAAGGAAGGAAGGAAGGAAGGAAGGAAGGAAAAGAAGGAAGGAAGGAAGGAAGGAAGGAAGGAAGGAAGGAAGGAAGGAAGGAAGGAAGGAAGGAAGGAAGATGGATGAACAGTCATATTTGGTCTCAAAGAGCAGGAGTCCTTTGCTGTGGGCAGACATCATTTGTACAGAGTTTCATGAAAACATCTCAAACCGTTCAAAAGTTATGGAATTGTTTGATAGCAAAAAATGTATTCAGCCCTTGCTACTTCTGCATACGGTGAGAACATGCAAATGAATGGTGCCGAGTGGTTGAGCAAAAGGACATGACATTTTTTGCTACCACACATACAGCCAGAAGCAACCTTACGTCTTGGTGGTCCACAGCAACAAAAGATATTTAAAAAGGGTCTGTGGTAAAGAAAAGGTTAAGAACCACTGGTATAGATGTTTGCCACACCTTTGCTATCAGCAGCCTTAGGCAATCCCTCTCTCAATCTTTCGGAGCCCCATCTCTGCAATTTCAAGGCAAGACTATGGTGGGAAATACCAAATGCAATACAGGTTTGTCTACTCTTAAAGAAGGCTCTGTTCAAGAATCCAAATAAGCCAAAGCATTACCAAAGTCCAAACAAAACAGAGTGGAGGAAAAGCCTTCTACAGCCCCTGCCTTGCTTGATCTAAATGCAATCTTTTCCTTCCTAGACATTCACACATGTCCCCTTTGAAAGAAAAACAGCAAGGCAGGAGAAATAGACTTTTAAAATCATTACTGCACCATTAGACTTACATGCTATGCGGCATTGTGATGATGACGGCAGAGGAGGCTGAAAGCAAGAACATAAGTTTTTGTATTGTTCAGAGAAAAAAATGATCTCCTAAGCAGCTTCAGGCTAAAGATAAATTATTACAATGTTCTTTTGGCAGCCACAAAACAACAGCCTCTCATCTTGTAGAATTTTCCTCCTGGAGGAAAAAAACAAAAGCAAAAAACCAAAGTTCCAATCACTCAACTTGATCTGGGCGTCCTCCAAGACCACCGGAGTCTCTCGGCTTGGCCAGGATGAATGCTCCTATAGGCACAGGGAGGCGTTGCCTTTTGTTTCCAGGCGTGGTTTTCCCTGTTGCTCAGTTTACACGGAGGAGGGGAAGGAGGAGATTTCCACTAGCCATTGTGATAGAGTCAGAGGAAAATTACAAGCGTCATAAAAGTGAGATTTTATAGCTTTCACAAGGCTCTCTCACGGCACAGGCTGTCCAGCTGTTTGGCTGGTCTGAAGCAGTATTCTTGGCCTCCACTTGCCTTCTCTAAGCACACTTGGCCCAAAGAGAGGAGAAAATGGGATGCAAGACTTGACCACTTCCTCTTCTACTAGGCTTATATTGCACATTGGAAAGGAACGATGTCATAATATTGCAAGATACAGGATGAGCTGTGTGTGCACGGAGCACTGCCATGTATATCAGCCACAGCTACACTTACTGGTTCCATAATATGTCAAAGATATTCCTGATTTACCCATTTCCGTGATAATATATGTTGCTCCTGGGAAGAAACCTTCATAGGACCACAGAATCATAGAACTAGAAGCAAAGGACCTGCAATGGGCTATTTTAGCTGGGAGGGGTGGCATTCTAGGAACTGTCATCTAAAATCTAATTTTTCCTAAGGTCTCCTGCTTGTGCAATAAAATGCCCAGAGGGCCTAAGTGCCCTAAAGGTATCAGATGCTGGCTGATCTTGGAAGCTAATCAGGGTCAGCCCTGGTTAGTATTTGGATGGGAGATTGCCAACTAATGCCCGGTGCGATAAGCTATATATCTCATAGAATCATAGAAACATAGTGCTGGAAGAAACCACAAGAGCCATCAAGTCCAATCCCCTCCCATGAAAGAATACACAATCAAAGCACTCTCGACAGATGGCCATCCAGCCTCAGTTTAAAAACCTCCAAAGAAGGAGACTCCACCACACTTCGAGGCAGCAGTGTATTCTACTGCTAAACTACTCATACTGTCAGGAAGTTCTTCCTAATGTTTAGATGGAGTCTATTTTCCTGGAGCTTGAAGCCATTGCTCCATGTCTCAGTTTCTGGAGCAGGAGAAACAAAGCAGTGAAAAGCCTGCTCCATCTTCCATATGACATTCCTTCAAATATGTAAACATAGCTATCACGTCACCTCTGAACCTTCTCTTCTCTAAACATACTCAGCTGCCTAAGCCACTCCAAATAAGGCATGGTTTCCAAACCTTTTACCATTTTGGTCACCCTCCCCTGGACATGTCGCAGCTTGTTAACATCCTTCTTGAACTGTGGTGCCCAGAACTGGACACAGTATTCCAGGTGGGGTCTGAGCAAAGCAGAATAGTTTGGTACCATTACTTCCCTTCAGCTAGACATTATACTCCTATTGATGCAGCCTAGAATCACATTGGCTTTTTTAGCTGCCGCATCACACTGCTGGCTCATGTTCAGCTCACAGTCTACTGAAGCTCCCAGGTCCCTTTCACGTGTACTTTGGTCAAGGCAGGGGTCATCTTATTTCTGTGTATTTCATTTTTTTTATTCCCAGGTGTAGTACCTTACATTTCTCCCTGCTGACATTTATTTTGTTAGTTTTGGCCCAGGTCTCTAATCTGTTAAGGTCATTTTGAATTCTGATCCTTTCCTCTAGGGTATTAGCTACCCCTTCCTAATTTGGTGTCATCTACAAATTTGATAAGAATGCCCTCTATTTCTGCATCCAAGTCATTGATAAAGATGTTGAATAGCCCTGGACCCAGGAGATAACCCTGTAGCACCCCCCTAGTAACTTCTCTCCAAGATGAAGGGGAGTCATTGGTGAGTCCCCTTTGGGTTCGATCGGTCAGTCAACCAAGTGCAAATTCAATGTGGCTAGGGTGCCATGCCACAGTTACAAGTAGAGTTTGGGGAAGAACAGGTTATTAACTGTAACTTGGTTCTTTGAGTGGTCATCTATGTCATGGAGACCACAAAGAAAAAGTTACCTTTTTGGCACACAACTCCAATACAGCCTCTTAGCAATGTTGGGAGATATAGTCCAAAAAAGTCATTTGCACAAGCTCTGGTTATAATATATATAAAACCCATGCATATAACCATCTGTTGGGAGTGCTTTGATGTGTGTTCCTGCATGGCAGGGAGTTGGCCTGTGGTCTCTTCCAACTCTATGATTCTATGTAAGGTTAGGGTTGCGAGATTAGCACTAGTGTCTTTGGGTGGTATACATACTGCTGCTTCTCTTAGATGTAATAGACAGCCTAAGGGCTCTTTCACACTGCACAGTTATAACACTACAATTCCATTTTAACTATAATAGCTGCGTCCTATGGAATTCTAAGATTTGTAGTTTGCTAAAGCACTAAAGAGAATCCTAAATGCAGCTCCATAAACTGCAAATGCCCAAATTCAATAGGATGGAACAATGCCAGGTTATAACGCTAGAAGTGTGTAGTGTGAATGCATGCCTGGTGACATGGGAGTGATTTCAGGCAGCAATTGCTGTAGCGAACTGAGAATCTAAACTCACAGGGAACGAAAAAGCAACATGGTAAGAAGTGAGTGGTGGTACTGAACAAAAGTGTGATAATGCCATTTCTACCCAGTCCACAAGGCATCCATTTTGAATGACACGGAGTTTAAGAAAAACGATCACAGAAGCCATCAAGCAAGCTGGAGAAACACAGGCTTCCCCCACTTATTTGACAGGTTATGGACCCCGGTGCTGTCAGAAAACAGAACTGGTTGAAAAGTGGAATATATGTACTAAACTGTAGGGGGCACAAAGGACTTAGAGAGGCTCACCTGGGACTGACAGTGTCCACGTGCTCCTTGCAAAGTCTCTCAACCAGCTTAGTGCCTTCTCCCCATTTCTCAGCAAAGTCTGCGCGCAGCACACGCTCCCCAATGGTCCCAAGCAAGCCTCCCTAGGCAAGAAGAACTGGTGAAGGAGCAGAGCCCATGTTGAATTAATAGAATTCGTCCTTAATTTGGAAGCGTCAAAAGAGCAAGTTGTCAGATAGCACAGTGTCAAAAGGTGGGCGCTTCCGGTATGGGACATTCCATGACTGTTTACATGATATGCCCATCCTGGGACGCGTTGGTGAGGTCACTTTGGCCAAAAGAAAAAGAAAAACTGTAAGCTGTAAGTTATTTCCATAAAGAGGTCCTTAACATTAGGTGGGACAAAAGAAAAGGAAAAACATTACTGTGTTGTGAATCATCACTTGGGAGACCAGCTACTTACAAACACTACAAGAATCTATTCAGTGGACAGAATGGGAAGGAAGGAAGGATTTCGTCATCGTGAAAATATGGAGAGATCTCATTATTTCCTGTCTGTTACAGTACTAGATAAGTTTGCTTTCAATTTGTAGTAGGACTGCAAAGCCAATGAACTCCACAAATTTCCAAATACACTGAAGGCTTTGATATTAACACTTAGGCCTAACTATATCCTTTAAATGCTTTTCGGTGAACGGCAAAAAAAACTGAATTTAGGTTTGAAAAGCCTTTTTAAAAAACTATGTACACACTTGAGACCAGCTGCATTTGCTTTTTTCTTGTCTTGTATTTTTGTTTTCATTCAGGCAAGTCATCATCCATGGCAGTGTCCATATCAGTGTGCCGATGAATCAGTTTTGGGATTTAATCCAAATTTTAAAGGAGTTACCTAACATAGGCTCTAACACAGTTGAGGAAACGCCCTGGGTGGCTCTTTAAAGTATGAAATGAATCTCAGAGAAGTTTCATCACTCTACCCTCATAGCAGTGATCAGCTGAAGTTGGTCATTATGAAAAGTAAAATAGCTACACTTTTCTAATTTTAAGAGCAGGTCCATGAATTTTACTCATTGTCCTTCTCTTCCCTCATTCTCACAATTTTACCAAACTTTGGTAAGATAAAACTCTGACAGGATAGCATCTCTGTTTTTCATGATGAAGTCTCCTGTATGACTTTTGCAGGACAAAGGAGCGTGGCTGACGTTCTGGGAGTTGCAAATACGGCCAGGGTCTTCCTTTTGCAGCAAGAATAATTGGTGCAAGTCCAATAGTGCTATGGGGCTGAGAGAAAGAAGAGTGCGAAAACCGCAAACGATCTGGGTAAATTCACCTGACATTTTGCACATTTCCACCTTGAACTGTGCAGGTAGAAAACAAAATCACTGCTATTGTTGCTGGAAACATTAAGTTACAGGACAAACTGAACCATACAAGGAGAAAGCTGCTGAAATCAGTGGGAATCAGGTAAGTCACGACTGCTGCTATTGAATACCTTCAAGCAATTTCTGACTTATGGAGACCCTAAGGCAAACCTACCATGGGGTTTTCTCGGCAGAGAGGGTTTGCTTTTGCCTCTCTATGAAGCTGAGAGAGTGTGACTTACCCAAGGTCACCCAGTGGGTTTCCATGGCCGAGCGGGGATTCAAACTCTGGTCTCTAGAGTTGTAGTCCAATGCTCAAATCACTACACCATGATGGCTGACTAATGTTACGCCAAATACACCTAAGTCTGAATCCAGCCTACCATACATTTTTTATGTATCTATTCATATAATTCCTATCCTGCCTTTCTCCCAATATGGATTGAAGATAGCTCACAGTGCAAATTAAAACAAAGTACAGTTAAAAACCATCCTTACAATGAAAAAAACCTACCTTATGAAACAAATAACTACCCTGTTAAATGCAGGACTAGTTTAAGATAGTTTTGAACAGCACGCATTGTTGTTATGTTCTTTCAACTAGACTCTCACTTATGCCATCCTACTTCTACAGCCTTTTTTGCTAAGACTTTGTTGTTGTTAACTGCCATCAAGTCAATTTTGACTTATGGCAACTCTATGGATGACAGACTTCCAAGCCACTGTATCATTAACCGCTAAGATTTATTTAAGACTTTATCACACGAGACAATTGCAGCAAGATAACAGCGTCTTTGGTTGGGACTTACCAGACAATGTTGTTCCTCTTTTGTTTTTCTTCAGGTGGGAAACTGCTTTGAAAAGCATTTTTTTATTATTACACACACACACACACACACACACACACACACACACACACACACACACACAAACATTAATGACCTCCTTTGTAAAAGAAATGCTTTCCAAATCATCTCCCACTGGGAGAACAACAGAAGAGGAACGAAGTATTGTCTCAAGTCTCAGCCAAAGAAGCTATTACGCTGATGTAGTTGTGATTTACTTGCCTTGTGGGCTAAAGCCCTCAGAGGAGATTTGGCCTTGCCTGCAAGGCTGAGAGAGCGTGACTCATCCAGGATGACCCAGTGGGCTTCCTTGGCTGAGCAGGAATCTGAACCCTGCTTTCCCAGAGTCCTAGTCCAACAGCTATGCTGGCTGTTACAGTTTTATTGGCAAAATTTAATCAGAAGAAGTTGGGCACTGCCTTCCTTGTTGCCTCCTGGGGGGTTTCCACAACTTAGAGAGGAACCTTTGCTCCCTAGAGTCCTAGTCCTGACCCCAAAGCCAGTATGCTGAAGTGATTTCAGCACTGGACTAGGACTCTGGGAGACAAGGGTTTGAATCCCTGCTCAGCCATGGAATCTCACTGGGTGACCCTGAGTAGGTCACACTCTCTCAGCCTTGGAGGAAAGCCACGGCATACCTCCTCCGAATAAATCCTATCAAGAAAACCCTATGAGACAGTTGACACGAGTTAGGATTGATTTTAAGACACTTATCAACAAACAACACACAACCCCTCCCACATCATTAAAAGATCCTTCTGCAATAGCCAGTTAAACCACCCAAATCCTGTTGGAAGCCTGTCTTTGCCAATATAATTCCCAGCACTTCGAAAAGCAGAGACAGAGATCATATGGCCCTTCCAGACAAAGTTACAGTAAAACTCAGCAATTCTCAACACAGACTAGGCTAACCAGGGCTGATGGGAGCTGCAGTCCCCTAATCTCTGGGGGCCACAGGGTTGCCAGTTCTATTTTAAAGGCTAGTGGAGAACGTGGCCGGGGGGGGGGTGCTGAATGTTACAGAAGATTAATTTAGCGGGATAAACGTGAGCTGCACACATGTCCGTAAACACATCTGCACACATATAGACACATCCGGTCCCCAGCAGATTGGTTTTGGGTCAACAGCAAAGGGGATTTTCTTTGAAGCCCTTCCACGGTCACTCAGACAACTCTGCTGCTGCCCATGTCATTTGCAATTTCAATTCACCAACCTAGCTATTTACAATCTCCCACACTTCCTCTTTTGTTTTCTTATAGTCTTGCGGTCAACATCTTTCTCTCCCCACCTGTTTTTAAGTATTAATCAGATTCTGCTAGAGAAACAATATAGTCCCACTGTTCTTGCCCTTTAAACTTTACATGCTTCTTGAGACAAACTTCCTCTTTACTCATTTTTAGAGTTTGGAAAGTTACTTTTTAAGACTGCAACAAGCCATTTTGGCTGAAAGGGGTGGCATTCTAGGAGTTATAATCTAAAATCTAAATCTTCCCAAGGCTACCTGCTTTTTGGCTTGTGCTATAAAATGCATAGAGGGTCTAAATGCCCTAAAGGCACCAGATCCCATCTGATCTTAGAAGCTAAACAGGGTCAGCCCTGGTTAGTATTTGGATGAGAGACTGACAACTAATACCAGATGCTGTAGGCTGACCCTGTTTAGCTTCAAGATCAGATATTATATGATTCTGTGATTCTAAGTTGCACTGATGCTTCTTTGGGTAGTACTCCCACTAAGCCTCCATGAAAAAAGATGACATCTTCAAAATACTTTCCATATTTCATAGAATCACAGAGCTAGAAGAGAGCACAAGGGCCACTGAGTTTGATCCCCTGCTACACAGGAATAAATCATCAAATCATTCCCAACAGATGGCCATTGAGCCTCCGTTTAAAAACCTCCAAAGACGGACACTTCAACCCCTTCCCAGGCAGCAACGTATTCCACTGTTGAACTGCTTTTACTATCAGGAAGTTATTTCTAGAGTTTAGATGGAATCTCTTTTCCTGAAGTTTTAAGCTATTGCTCCATGTCCTAGTCTTAGGAGCAGCAGAAAACAGGCTTGCTCCATCTTCCATGTGGCATTCTTTCAAATATCTAAACACGGCTATCATGTTGCCTCTTAGTCTTTTCTTTTCCAGGTTAAACATACTCAGCTCCTTAAGCCAGTTCTTCTCACAGGGCATGCTTTCCAGGCCTGGAACCATTTTGGTTGCCCTCCTCTAGACACATTCCAGCCGGTCAATATACTTCCAAAGGATGGAAGTGGCAAAATCACTTCTGAGCATTCCTTGTGTAAGAAAATCCTGTAAAATTCATGGGGTTGCCTTAAGTCAAGAGGCAACTTGAAGGCGCACACACACACACACACAGAAAAGTATTAACCAGAGCTGACCCTGCTTAACTTCCAAGATCAGATGGTGCCTCTGGAGTATTGCCTTAAACCGTGAAGAAAAACATGACACTGACAAAGTGCAAAACTTCTGAGTTGAATTTTCATGGTATGTGTGAAATCACTGTTAACATCTGAGCAACTCTGACCTTTAGGTATGGAGAGCTCCAGCTTTCACCAAACTTGTTCTTCAGAGTAGGTTGGAAAAGTCCCAGAAACCAAATGTTGTTGGAAAAATATCTAGTTCTGATGCCCAAGGGAGAATGGGCGAGAATTTGAACCTTCATCTCAATGCTGTATGTTTTCCTTGAATAAAAGGTATGACACCCCCCTACCCGCCCACCGCAACCACCAAAAACTTTGCAGGCAGGGGTCTAGTTCTCACTGAAAAATCTGTACAAAGGGGTGTGCGTAAGAGAAAGAGAGTGGGTGAGCAAGCGGATGCAGTGCATGGGTGAACACAGACACATAAAAACACCTTATATACACCAGGTCCATAGGCTCAGTTTAAGATTTCTCCATCTTTAAAGGATGCCCTGCAAAGGGTTTCTACCTGCCTTAGGTCAAGAGTGGGCAACTGCAAGGCAGCAAGGGTCAATTTTTAACTCCCCACCACCACCAGCAGCAGGCTTTACCAGCGTCCTCAATACAACCAGAGGCAACACTCCACTATTGATTTTCAGCCAATTCAGGGGAGAACTTTTTTGCTTTGGGCTTTCGGGGGGGGGGCAAAACCACAACATTTTTCAGTAGTTTTAAGTTGTTTGAGGTGGTCTGGTTAAAAAGAAATCCCATCTCAGGAGAAAGGCAGGTTATGAATTAAATAAATAAATACCACCTGCCCCGCAAATTTTAAAATGGATTGAGGAGGAGAACGATAACAATAGCAATAGCATTTATTTCTATACCGCCTATCAACTAAGTGTTATCTAAGCGGTTTACAATGTATTTTTAGCTAATTGCCCCCAACAAACTAGGTACTCATTTTACCGACCTACGAAAGGATGGAAGGCTGAGTCAACCTAATTCTAACAGATTAGAATACAATAGATTAGACACATAATGCCAGTTAAAACCACATAGGATCCATTGAAAGACCACATAAAACCAATTTCTTTTAAAAACAATCAATAAATATTTTAAAATTTTCAGTTTAAAAAGCATATGGAGAGATCTGCCAGAAGAGACTCATCGTTATTGTTGTTTGGAGCTCAGATAGGTGAGGTCTTTATCCTGGGCAGATCATTCCACAATCTGGGGGCAGCTGAAAAAAATATCCTCCAGGTAACAGCTGTCAGTCTAGCTTTGGTAGACAGAAGTAAATGTCTCCCCTACCCCGAGTGTATGGGGTGGAATATACAGGAGAAAGAAATCTTGTAGGTAGCCTGGATGCATTTTCTGGAAGCTTTGAAGGGCATGAAGGGAGTTCAACGACTATGCTTCAGGGCACTATGGGCCACACGCAGCCCATGGGCCACACTTTGTCCATCCAGTGCATTACTCTAAACATACTTAAAAGAATCATCCTGACTACATTGCAAAGCAGAGCTTGGAAACATTACTTTTTTTTTTGATTCGACAAAACTGTAAACAAAACATGAAAATAGCATATAACTAAAGTTTGCAAAATTTCAATTATATATGTGTGTGAGTGTGTGTGTGCGTGTGTACATATAAAAACACAGGGATATATGAAAATTTAAAAATTAAAAATGATACAATCACCTCTTGATGAAAAAAAAACTTTACACTATATGAGTAGAATATAATGCAATACTCTTTTATTCCCTATTTAACTTCCTCTTACCTACAACTTGATCTATGGATTACGTCAGATTACCCAAACCTCCATCACCGCCTCTATCTACATATTGATCTGCCATTTTATCTTTCAAATTGACTTCAAGAAGATACAACTGCCTGGAATCCTTGCATCGTTAATTGCTTTTTTCTCAATTACTTTTGAACTATAACTGCCGGCATCTCCCATTAATTGTCACCCAGAAAAAGAAATTTTTTCCAGGACTTGCTTTTAGTCCTTGCAAGGGGAGGCAGATTTAGCCCTTGCTTGTTAAGAAGGAATGGTGCTGTAGGCTGTGGACTCCCGCTGTTGCAGATAGAACAGGGTGCAATGGACATATGATAGCTTTGACATGGCATGTTCCTCCCTCTCCCCTTGATTTAAATAGCAGTGTCACACTTCTACTTTCTGCAGCTAAAATGTCCCCCGTCTCCAAGGGACCCACTTCTTACTGTCCTGGCCTTGTCTTATTTGAAAGAAGACAAGGCCAGGACAGCAACTCCTGCAGAGATGCAGGGACAGCCCCGTATGGAAACTTGAAGCATTTTAATCAAGTCTCTCCACACCCCAAACTAGCATTTGGCAAACAGCATGACATTTGGGAACAAGCGTGACTTTTGGCCTTAAAGGAAACTCAAGCCGAGAGCTGTGCTCAGTTTTCAGTGTTGGGCAAGTTGTCCTTTTCCCAGCTTAACTCAAGGTTGTTAAGAAGGATGAGTGAGGCAAGAATGTTCCTTGTAGCTTGATAAATGACAAGAGATCTACTCAAGCAAGAGTGTGAAGGAGATTTCCAGGTGGATCTGGACCTACTTTCACAGGCAGGATGCAGAGATGCAAGTATTTCAATACATCAGGGAACAGACTGCTTCTAGCATCCAACACCTAGCCCTCCAGATTTTTTTTTTTTTTGGCCTACAACTCCCATCATTCCTACCAGCATAGCCAATAGTGAAGGACCGTAAGATCTGCAGTCCAAAAATACCTAAAAGGCCCAGCTTTGCAGTACAGAGCTGCTTTTTTTTTAAGGGTGTTTCAGCTGAAAGAGACTTGATGTTAAAGGATTCAAGTACTTATATTACACCGGCAAATACTTCCCAAATGCACACTCTCTGCAAATGCATGGGGCTAAGAGGCTTTACAAAGGAGAGCCCATAGTTGTGGAAAAGGTTGCCTGTGGAAGATGATAAATTCAATTCCTGGCACCTCCAGATTGAAAAGGATTTGTTAGCTGAGAAAGCTACTTTGCCTGAGGCTCTAGAAAACCAATAGTACCAAAGCCTATAAATTACTTTTCTGAACTAACAACTCCCAGCACCTTCATCTCTATATGTTGACAAAGGAAACCTGGGAGTTGTAGTTCAAAAGTAACTTTCCTGAACGCTGAGTCCAGTGCAGAGCAGAGAAGATTATATGGGGCCAGCTAAAGAAGTGAAAAGACATTTTGTACCTCTCGTAACATACATGGCATACATTCATTTGGTACAATAATTAGGGGGACATTCCTCAGCTTCATCACTTGCCCATTAAATGAAGCAAAGGATGGGGAAAGTGCTGCCCTGGGGCCTTGTGTGGCCCGTAAGGATTTTCTGTGGCCCTCAACTCTTCCAAACTCACCGGATTACCCTTTTTCAGTCTATTAAAAGGGCAAACTATCTTTTCTGGGGTTCTTTCACCCTACACAATTCCAGTGCTATGACTTCACTTTGATTGCCAAGGCAACATCCCATGAAGTTCTGGGATTTGCAGTTTGCCTGTTAACTGCTGCCAAGTCAATCTCGACTTAGGGCGGCCCTGTGGATGAGATCTTCAAGTCACCCTACCATCAGTGGCTCTGCTCGGGTCTTGCAGATTTAGGGCTGTGGCTTCCTTGATTGAGGCCATTTCCACACTACCCTGTTACAGTGCTATTATTCCACTTTCAACATCCTATGGAATCCTGGGGTTTGCAGTTTAGGGAGAGACATTCCAGAATTCTCAGCTAGAGAGCTCTTTGGCCTCAGTAAACTACAAAGCCCAGGATTCCACAGGATGTTGAAAGTGGAATAATAGCACTATAATAGTGTAGTCCAGAAAAAGCCTCAATCTATCTATCTGTAATGCCATCTTTCTCTTTTCCCATTGCCTTCCTCACTTTACCAAGCATTACTGTCTTTTCTAGAGAGTCATGCCTTCTCATGATAGGACCTTAATTTGCTCTAGGACCCCTTCATTTGCCTTTTTAGCAGTCCAGGGTGTCTGTAGAATTCTTCTCCAGCACCACATTTTAGATGTGTTGATTTTCTTCCTCTCGGCTTTCTTCACTGTCCGGCTTTCACAACCATACACAGAAATGCGAAATACAGTGGTTTAGCAAGTTTAGGGAGGAGCATTTTGAATTCTCAGTCAGAGAGCTCTAGCACCTCCACAAACTACACAGGATTCCAAAGGATGTTGCTGTCGCAAATTAAAGTAGAATCATAGTGCTATTTCTGTAATATGTTGCTCACTTATTTACCCTTTGAATCCTTGCACATATGCATCCCGATGCTGTTCAACATCCCAAAAAAAAAAACAACCCCATTTTTCAAAACTAGAACTTGACTTCCAGCCAATTCTGGTTGTGTTACTGTTTTGTTTGTTTTGGGGCATTTTTGGCAGACAGTACAGAAGGTCCCAGGGCATCAAACTGCCCACCCTTGGGCAAGTGTCCACCTCTGCCCTATGGCATTACCCGCCCCCCGCCACAAAATAGGGACAATAACACTGAATTTATAAGTCTGTCGTAAGGATAACGGAGGTAACGTATGTGAGGCACTCTGAAATCCTGAATAAATGTGAAGAATCATTACGGAGAAGTCAGAAAGCAGAGCACGAGCTGCTAGCAAAATAGAGCTTCTTTAATATCAAATCCATTCAGCTACTTTATGAAAAGAAGAGCTTGCCAGGAACGCCACTGAGATTCCAGAATGCCTGAATGAGTGGACTTCAAGAAAAACAAACAAAAAACCCAAAACCAGAAATTAACACAACAGAGTCTGCATTCTCACTGGAATCAATGAAGCCTTGTCAAAACCGTTTTGTGTTTCACTCTGTACTTCTTTATCTTGCAACCAGGCAGTCAGCAGCCTTTCTCATGGGAGGAAGGAACAAGAATCCAGCCTCAGTTACCGCAGAAAGATTTTTAAAATCTGCCTTTGGAACGGGGATGGGCAAAACTTGGGAGAATATCTTCTTTGGACTACAGCTCCCAGAATCTTCCAGTCAATACAGCTTCCAGCATGCAGGTTGGATCCAGTCTGCCAGCCCTCCCCATTCAACCCACTATGTTTCCCTTCCATCTCATACCCCCTCCTTTCCGCACTAATTTGGGGGTACAGAAGCATAGCAACCCCTCCTCGTGTTACCAGATAATCTCTGCCACAAAAGAGGTTGGTCCTTTTTTTGGGCACAGATGGAAGAGGGAAGGAGAGAGAGAGGGGTTAAAGAAATTACAAATAACTAGTGTACGTACCTGGTGTTTATTATATTTTTATTTTCTCATAGGTAATACTTTTAGAAAGATTTGAGATCCTGTGTCTCTAATTCCCCAAGCTGTCTTGTCCAGTACTTGTAACTTTTCCCATATTCCCCAATCCAATCTGTATTCAGAGTTATTAACACACAGAGGTTGGGCTCCTGAGGGAAATACACTGCCCTCCTCCTTGCTGCTAGGCCTCATTGCAACAGCAACTGGCCAGGCCCAAGAGCTCTCCGGCTGAGAATTCTAAAGGCCCCTCCCTAAACTGCAAACCCCAGGATTCCACAGAATCTTCACAGGTAGCCAGTCATATGAGGCCTTCGCCTGACACAGACAAACAAACTTTGACTTTCATATATTAGATTAGATGGTGGGGGGAGGAGATGGGAGGGGGACAGAATGCTGTGTTGTCCCTGCCCACTTCAGGTTTTGGCCATGCCCCCTACAGCAGAGGCGGGCAACTGCATGGTGGCCAGGGGTAGAATTGCCACTTCAGGACTACCCCAGGTTTCCGGGCCAAAACCTGAGATCTTGAGATAGGTCCCGGTGATGCCATTAAGCATTATGCACTACGTACCAACCACAGTGAGAGCCAGTAGGATGCAGTGGTTTGAATTCGGGACGATAACCCTGAGAGCAGGGTTTGATTCCCTGCTTGGCCATGGAAACCCACTGGCTGACCTTGGGTGTGTCAGACACTCTCAGCTCCAGAAAACCCCGTCATAGGGTTGCCTTAGAGCAGTGGTTCTCAACCTGTGGGTCCCCAGATGTTCATGGACTTCAGCTCCCAGAAGCCCTGAGCATTGACCATAGTGGCTGGGGCTTCTGGGAGCTGAAGTCCACAAACATCTGGGGACCCACAGGTTGAGAACCACTGCCTTAGAGTCACCATAAGTTGGAAACAACCTGAAGGTACACAGCAACAACACAACCAACCACAGTTGTTCAGAGCTTATCCTTCAGACACACATAGGCATACAGTCAGCCCACCACATTTATGGGTTTGACATTAATGGATTTGATTCTTTGAGAGTTTCTCCAACCCCTGCCTCCCACTTCAGGCACTTTTTTGTTTGAGGGAGCCTTCCCTCTTTGTGGCTCCGATCAGGCCGCACAGCTCTTTAGGGTTCCCAGAGTAACCGCTGGAGGGGGCTTCCCGTCCCTTTAATGGACGTGCAGGTGAAGGCATTCCAGCAGGTGTTCAGCGCCTGCCGAAATTCCCTCTTCGCCAAACCATTAAAGGTACACTCACCGCCTCTAGTGTTCAAGCTGGCAATTCTAACTAAAATGCACAATGCTCAGAGAGAGAGTGAGAGAGTGAACATCTGTTTGTGAGCATGTGCATAAAAGAAAGTATGTTTTGCTTCTTCCAAGAAATGGAGACTCCACAGCCAAGAACGCACCATGGATGTTATTTAGAGAATAAGGGGAAAGTTCAGCGGCTCTGTGCCAGCTGGCAAGTAACGTCCAAGCAAACTTTTTTTTAACTTGATCAAAAACCAGGATAGGAGGGGCAGGAACTACTCATTTCCCATTTTAAAATTTCCAGTTTATCAAACGGTATGGAAACCCCCTGGCTAAGAGGGCGACAGTATTAAGTTTGCACAGGGTGCGCACGTACGTAACGGCTACCAGATGAAGCAGCTGCCGGAGATGGATCTCACAGTATCTAATCCAGGACCAGCTAAGATGCCGCATTACATTCTGGCTGAGCCGTGCCAAGATTCTGTTCTCTCTCCAGTGAAAGCGAGATGAGAGAACTCTTCGCAAGGTTTTCCACCAAGTGCCACTAAGACTAAAGTGCAGGAAGCTACAGAAACCATAAAGGACACATTTCTGAAGGAAAGCCAGCTTGGATTGGTGAATGTATTTTTTTCTACTGCATGCACTAAATTTCTTGTTATGAGAGGCTTTCCAGAACAGGATGTTTTCAAAGAAAGCAATTTCAGTAAGATGCTACACTGTTTCCTAAATCATACTTCTACTAATTGTACAATTTTATAAATAACATTTTAAAGTGTTTAAAAGTTGACAGCTTTATTCCATTTTAATCCTAGAATCCTAGAGTTGCAAAAGACCCCAAGGGCCATCCAGTCCAGCCCCGTGCCATGCAGGAACCCACATCAAAGCACTCCCAACGGATGGCCATCCAGCCTCTGCTTAAAACCTCCAAAGAAGGAGCCTCCACCACACTCCATGGAGGCAGCAGATTCCACTACCAGACAGCTCTGACCATCAGGAAGTTTTTCCTGAGGTTCAGGTGGAATCTCCTTTCCTGCAACTTGAATCCATTACTCCTTGTCCTAGTCTCTGGACATTATAATATTGTGTTTTTAACATTTAACTGTGCTGCATTTGTTCTAATTTGTAAGGCATCCTGAGTCCTGATTCTGGGATACAAATAAAGTCAATTAACGGCAAAAGCAACAATAACAACACAAACACATCTCTATTTGTTAACTGAAGGTAAATACATCAAATGCAATTTAAGGCTTTTTCATATTAAGAGCAACAAACTGAGGGATTCAGTACCTCTACAAAAAGAAAAGAAATATGGTTCCAGTGGTGATAAGTAGTCTGGGAGCAATCCCAAAAGGACTGACTGAATTAAATCTGAATTAAGTCACCACAGATGGGATCACAGTAGCCCAGTTCTAAAAAGTGTGATTACTTAGAACTTGCCATATTACACAACGATGCCCAACAGATACCACACTGATTCCTAGATTCTCGAATAGAACTGATGGTCCAAAACTCTAGTCAGTAATACCTGGTAGATCATGAAACTGAGATAATACCAGTACATCTGCACATGTTAACTGCAGTTATACGTGTATCAAAGGCACTGTCTTGTCTAAAACTGATGCATCACACTTGCACGCTGTCCATTTTGCCACTCGTGACAAAGGGCAGAACTAAGCTGCGGGGATATCAATGCTCCCATTTATCAGTTTGCTGATTTGGAAAAGGTTATAAAGTTACAACACAGTGGTCCTCTCTGATGAAATGCAAAGATTAGGAGCAAGGGAGGGAAGGCATGATCCATGCCCTGCATATAAGGGGGGACGGTTATCTCCACCTAAACCCTCGAGCGACAAATTAGCTGAGAGAACACCTGTGGATCAACGCAACCTCTGGACCTGTTAGAAGCCAGCTTGCGTCAGATTCTGTATTTGCTGTCTCTGAATTGCCTTTTGAAATGGACACGTAACAAACTCAAGAGCAGTTCATTCTCACGCTGCTGCCTGTAGCATCCAAAGTGGAAGGGAGAAAATGGCGATAGTGTCTTGTTGAAGGAAACAAAACCTTGTGCTCCAAGGGAACCACGCTACTGAAGAAAATACATTTCCTTAGACTTCTTTTCTGCAAACCTCAGTACAGGTTGAGCCTCCCTTATATGAAATGCTTGAGACCAGAAACATTCTATATTTTGGATAATTATTTATTTGGATTTTGAATATAGTGCCTGTTTTTGGAACAGTGTCTCGTTCATTTGGTACTTGTGCTGTGAGTGCAACATATGCTGGGAGACAGACTGAGCATCTCTCAAATGGCAAGAATCCGGGTACAGTGCTTGGTGCGAATCCACGCCTCCCACCATTTTACCGATCCTTAGTCTTTCTCATTTTGATGCCAGCCGTCTGTTTGCACCTTCAAGTTGGCAGCTGCAGTGCTCCTCAGACTGGAGAAATGAACAAGCAGGAGCACTATAGCTGCCACTTCAAAGGCGGAAGCAAGTGGGTGGCAACAAAAAGAGAGAAACTAGGGATATGAGAGACAAACAAGCACGAGCACCACAGTTGCCTCCTTGAAGGTGGAAGTGGGCGGCCGGTGGCAAAAAGTTTCAGTTTTTAAAGGAGGCCCAACTTGTATACCTTACTTTCAGCTTAGTACTTAATTTTAGCTTCTGTTGAAAATTTGAGGGTGGTGCAAAGCCCACAAGAACAAGACGTTACTTTGTGGGACTGAACCAAGAGTTATTTTTATGGTTTCATCGGTTGATAGCCACATGCCATGGAAGACAATGATTTTTCCCCAACTGCCCACTGCATTTCCTAGTGAAAAGGCACTCTAACCACCACACTACACTGTCTCTCTGCGAAACATGATGAGTGGAATATTCTTGGTTTGTCCCAACAGGTGTTGCATGAACTGTTGAATGATGGATCGACATATAGGTAAATCTGATTACGCCAATATAGGAACGATCCAAAGAGCCAGCATGGTGTAGTGTTTTGAGCACTGGTCTAAGACTCTGGAGACCAGGGTCTGAATTCCTTCTCAGGCATGGAAACCCACTGGGTGACCTTGGGCAAGCCACACTCTCTCAGCCTCAGAGGAAGGCAAAAGGCAAACCCCACTGAACAGATCTTGCCAAGGAAACCCAGTGAGAGGATCAGTGCCCTAAGTCAGAAAGGACCTGAAGGCACACAACAACAATGAAAGATCCAGATTACAGTCTTGTTTAGCTCTCAACGTGCTTTGCCTAGGAACAGATCCCAATTTGACATGCTTACCCAGGCAATAATGATCTGATGAAAGCAGAACTCAATGAATTAGAAACAGGTTGTGTCCCAAGAGGGCAGTTGGTATTACAGAGTAAAGGAGTCCGCATTCATTTCTGCAGAGGGAAGGCAAGTTAATTTAGAATGAATTTAATTATCTTAATATCATACAAGCTTTTTATGGAGTCAGTATTTGTTTCTATTAGGGTTGCTGTAATGACTTTTACTTACATAATAAGCCAATATTGATTGAAATACAAAAGGTCTACAGGGACACAGGGCTAAATCCAACAGCCAGTAACAACTAGCGTATACTTAATAAATCAATGGGCACTTTGTAAGTCAACATTTATATTTCATTATGTAAGCACCACCAACTCAGTGGGTCTACTCTAGCTGGAAACAGTAAAGGAATCCAGACCACAGCACTTAATCACAGTTTGTTTTTATAACCATGTTTAACTCTTACATCTCATCTGAATACACAAACCGTAGCGAAGAAGCGGCCAAACATGAAACCATGATTTGCAGAGAACTGCACCGGTACAGTATACGGTACACTTTTGGTTTCTTTCTGGAACCAGATCAAGATTCTGGGTGCTTAATTTACTTTCAAGCATGCATACTGTTTAAATTTTGAAAGACTTTTTTTTTTACTTTTTAAAATTTGTTTGAATGTTTTGATATGTTTTTCTCTCAGTTAAATTATTTATTAATTTTAATTTGGACTTCTAAAAAAGTGTTTATAACGTTTTATCTGTTTGCCACTCTGATAAAAAGGTGGAATAAAAATATTTTAATAAATAAAATTTAATACAGTTAAGTATTACAGTAAAATACAGTTAAGACATTTAATCAGTCAGCACCCTGTCTCTCCGAGGTTCAACCTTTCATTTCTTTATTCTTTAGCATTTCAAGGAAAAGGAGGAGTGGAAGATTCAACAATCACTTCCAGCAGTGTTTTGCTTTCAATTCATGTAAACCTCGTGAGAAATGGAGCAGCTCACGCCATTTACAATAAATCAAATTGATATTAAAAACTTGGAACCAGGCAGTGAATATTTCCAGCTTTATACATGCGATTTTAAGTTTACCCACTGCAGAGAGGAAGGTTATGTAACACTGTGACTTCCTTTGGAACAATCTCTTCCTTTTAAAATGAACAAATTAAATTTGTCTCTTCATATAAAGGTACAGTGGTATTGATTCAAAATTGCTGCAACTATAGGTACTCATTCGGGGAGGCGACAGGAGATCACATAATATGACAAAAATGACGAAATAAGAGACTGCCTGTTGTTGTAATTCACTCTGTAAATACATCCAGCATTTGCAACACTGAGAATAGTTAACAAAGAGAAACAGGTTTCTATCTCCAAAGATTCTATAATTTAAAACACTGAAAATGGACTACAGGAAGATGGAACTGAGAAATGAAATGAGCTAGGAATTTATTTTTTAAACAAAAGCATGTAGACAATGGCTTCATCCAAAAGACTGTTACACAAGTAGGGTTGTGAAAGTTTCTGCACAGCAACATGGGAGAGACTGGAAATGGTTGCCAGACATGCTCAAAAATGTCTGGCACATATGTACCCCTCCAACATTTCGCAGACAAAAATCGGGACACATATGGCCAAAGAACATCAGAAGGGGATCCATATGGTAAAAGTGATTAATGAAGAAGAACAGGGAATCTCAGAGAAGCTACAGCAGTTTGATTTGGCTGAGCCCACTAGGAAAATTATGCCCTTCCTCTCCTTTCACCCTTCCTAACTTAACTGAGTGCATGCTACTTTTGCACATTGAACTCAGTTTGAGGTCAATGAAGTACCTGAAGACAAAGATGGAAAGCAGGAGGAGGAGAGAGAGACTGGGATATTGTAAACGGAGCTAAAAAAGTGTGATGGCAGAGGCTTACCCCTCCCTTAAATTGGGACAGTTGGAAGGTATGGATACATGAACAGGACCTATTTAAGGTTGACCTGAAGTCACACAAGAGGAGGTCCTCTCACGAGATCTCATGGCTCCCAGATCTTTGTTGTCATTGTTGTGGGCCTTCAAGTTGTCTCTTGTTCTGGTGACCCCAGGGTTTTCTGGGGCTGATAGTGTGCAACGCACCCAAAATCACCCAGCAGGTTTCCATGGCAGAGCAGTGAACTGAATCCTGGTCTTCAGGATCATAGTTCAGCGGTCAAACCACTACACCACGTTGGCTTTCAGACCTTACAAGGTCCCAAAAACCAATGGAAACCTATTTATGTGAGACAAGGTGGGCCATATTGCTGTTTGTCTGGCCTCCATAGGGGGAGAGAAGAAAGAGAAATGCCACATTGGTTGAAATCCCCACAGACAGGTCCACAGCATTTGGTAATTTCTGATTGTCGAGTACCAAAATCTTACGGGTAGTATGACTAGCATTCTCGATCAAAAGTTTGAGCTATACAGGATCTGGGGCATCTGACATCAGGCTATAGTAAAAGACCCAAAATAGGGGATGTCTCATATAAGACAGAACTTGTGGAAACTCTATTTCCCGGTAGAATACACTGCGGGATTCTGGGACACACAGTCCAAAAAAGTAACATTTCTAATCTGGGTGAACAAGCAGCGAATATATAGCCTGGGAACAGACAGGACTGAGGATTAAATGGTTAAATAAAAGGTGGTATCTGAAAAGTAGACGCAGCTGAGAGAGCTGTCTGCACACCAAACTGACTCTAGAGTCCAAACATTCACTTATCTTTTTAGATCACTAGATGTTTCATGAGTATGTATTCCTCTTCAATCTGCCTCATTATAAATACTAGGAATGTTGACCTAAGGGGGAAATATTAACTCACACTTTAAACAAATTGCCACTGTCTTCAGCAGGGAGACACAGACCGACCTCAGCCTCATGCACATCAAAGTAAGTGGTGAGTTACCTTCCCTAAATTAACGATTAACAATTCCCCAACATTTCAAAAAGGTGGAAAAAGTGGAGAGAACTGACTGTCAAATGACATGCAGCATGAACAGATCTTCAGCTGTTTTGCAATTTGTTGTACTTTTTTTTTTTTTAACTTACAGGTCACTGGGAGAGGATTTCAATGATTAAATATATAACCTGTCTGTCCTTACACACAAACACACAGAGCAGTCAATACAAACATAACCAGCAGTGCAATTAAAACATAGAAACAGAGCTACGTGTGCCCAAATAGAAAGATGATGATGACGATATTTATTTATATCCCGCCTTGCTCCCAAAATTGGGACTCAAGGTGAATCACATTTTAAAAAAAGAACAACACAGCTGACATACAGAAAGGGAATATTAAAAGGGAATCAAACTAATCACAATATTAAAATGACTTAAACCTACCCTTAGATACTATAGAATGCTTTAAAGAAATACAAGGGCCAAGATCCTATATCACACTTTTAATATAAATCTATGCTCATGTTGTTAAGTGGTGATTGTGTTTCACCACTTTTTTGCTGAATATCATCACTGTGCTACCCACCTGCGAGTGTGCTTCTTTATTGTCCCCTTGTGCAACAAGGAAATGGCTGAACTGGCCACAATACCACATGACTTGATTGCATCCCATCTGGATTACTGTAAAACATTCTACATGGGGCTGCCTTTGAAGGGTGTTCAGAAACTTCAGTCGGTACAAAGAGCTGTGGTGCTAACTGGGGATGGTTACACAGATTATGAATCTCCCCTGCGCTAACAGGTTCGCTGGCTGCCAGTCTGTTCCCTGCACAATTCAAAGTGGCTGGTCATGACCTATAAAGTCCTATACAACTTAGGTCCAAGCTATCCAACAGACTGTATCTCCCTATATGAGCCTGCTCAGAGACAAACAGAAGAGGCCCTTCTCTCGGTGCCACCACTGTTACAAAGACAGGTGATGGGGACACAGAATGAATTTTGCTAAGGTTTTGTACAATGCAACAGAGAGCAAAAAGCATACTTTCTGCAAGTTGCAGAATTCAGCTTTCCTGAGTACAGAAGTACGTTCATCAGGCCTAATTCATACACAAGAAGAGAAAGAAAGAAAGAAAGAAAGAAAGAAAGAAAGAAAGAAAGAAAGAAAGAAAGAAAGAAAGACAGACAGACAGACAGACAGACAGACAGACAGACAGACAGACAGACGCTCTTACTGAAAACCAGTGAGACATTTTTGCAGAATGCCCAAATGGTAAAGACAACAGTGAAAGGAAGATGAAGAGGAGGCTGGGGAATTTAGCAGAGGTGAACATGATAGAAACTATTTTCCAGTGATGTAGACTCGAGTCGACAGACTCAGACTCAAGTCGAACTTAAGTCGCTTCAGTGACTCAACTCGGACTCGACTCGGTCATAAATGAAGTGCTGACTCGACTCGAGACTTGCATATTTTTAATGACTGACTTGATGCTCTTGGTTCAGTAACATAATGTGTTCATCCAAAAATCTTACGACTTTGAAGAATGCCTCCATCTCTTTTTGCCTACTAGTCACATGACAATCTCTCTCAAGCCCAAAGCGTGGGTGCATTTCCCAGAGAGGAACAGCAAATGTGTTAGGCAACGGGCTTGAGGAAGAAGAATCCTTCCTACTAAAGCTTTTGAATCTTCAGTAATGGGGAGTAAGATAGGATCCTGCTCCCCACTTCCGAAGCTGCAGATGGCAAAATTGCAAATGCGGAGAGCCAACTCTGCTTAAATTGTTAAAACTGAATTTATTTCACTCTATCCAATAATCCTGGAATTTTGGCTGGGGTATAAAGTTGGCTTCCAGACTTGAGACTTGAAAGTATCCTCAAGGACTTGAGACTTGACTTGAAGGTAGAGACTTGAGACTTGACTTGAGACTCGGAGTAAACGACTTAAATACATCACTGCTATTTTCAGACAGCTGTGTACGTGTATGTGTGTTCTGCAATGGACCCATTTGCCAAGAACTATTTCAGACTTTCCCCCCTGCAGGCAAGGGAAAGGTGGTTGTGTCACGGAAGGGACACGACTGTAAATGGAAGATCAGCCAATAATCATTTCAGGCATCCTGAGGTCTGTCTCCCTCCTTCTCTTCCCTGCCTCCTCTCAATCATTCCTTGTGCAAGAGTTTCCAGAGGGGTAAAAGCTGTGTTAGTCCACTGCAGCAGAAACAGTTCTATGGTACCCTAAAGGCTAGTACATTTATTATGCTATGATGCATATTATTCCATAATGCACATGTTAAATCTCAATTTGCTACTCCCAGCTAGAGCACAGTCTTAGAACCAATGGCATTTTAAGTTATCATAGTACTCAGCAATTGATTCAGTGGGTCTACTCTTGTTGAGATGAACAAATGGACTTAGGTCACACAACACAATTATAGCCCTTTGATTTCACTGTAACGTCTATGACTTCATGCTACAGAAGTCAGAGATGCACAGTCTAGGAAGGCACTTAGAGTTCTTTGACAGAGAATTCTAAATACCTTATAAAACTACAAATCCCAGGATTCCACAGGAAGAAGTCACAGCAGTTAAAGTGGGATCAATGTGCTGCAATTGTGTCATGTGGAATTGTGTCATCTCCCAGTATTCTAAGATGTCACAAAATTCTCTTTCTTGCCAGAAATAACTGTTTTGGATGCAAAGTTTAAAATGCTATCCACAAAACGCAACAGCAATATAAACCGACACTTTTATGATTTTAGCATAAACAGAAGCTTGTGGTAGGTGAAAGATTTAAATTTCTAACAGTATCAGGTTTTGTTGACTTGAGTCCACGTGTCTCTGAAAAAGAGGGATCTAGACTTTGCAGACACCTATCACAGGTAAATGTTAGGGCAATCATTCCAAATAAACTAGATCCACTAAATCTAATGACGAATGGTGTGACACTTACGTCAACTCCATTGCTTCTAAGGAGCGGGGAGGCTTTGCACACTAGACAATTATAGTCTTATGATTCCAGCTTAACTGTATGGCTGCATCATCATCGTTAATTTATATAGCATGGTCCTTTTCAAGGAAAAGAGCAAATAGTTCCTTGCCCTCAGGCTTACTTTCTAATCAAGGCACTGATTCTCAACCTCTGGTGCCCCATACGCTTTGGACTTGGCCTCCCAGAATCCCTCCCCATTAGCGAGGTTTTGGCCGCATCTGGCTAATAAGATTATACTTGATATGTTTTAACACTCTGCACGGTCAGAACCTCACAGTGGGTCTTGTCAAATGGGTTGTTTGCACTGATCAGATCACCAACACATTTCAGAGTTCTGTAGAAATCATCCTGAAGGGATCAGTGGGAGGTTTTCCTATCCTGGGCGAAGTAACTGTATTTTGAAATAACATTAAATTTTTCTTTTCTTTTTTTTCCTTGTTTAAAAAGGCTGATTTCTTTTCAGGAAGAGACCTCAAGAGTGCAATTAGCTACAGTTTCCAAGCAGCCTTACTAACTCAGTAAATTTGAAACAGGTGTCCCCTGACTCAATGTGAAACAGAAGTCAGTCCCAAATACACTACTGCCGTAATTAAAGAGGCAATTAGGCATCCAGTGAAAATTCTGTTTTCACTTTCCTTATACAAGGGAATTAAAATTAATCTTGTCAAGATTTAAGTTCTGCGTGAAACATGTTTTGAAAGAGTGTGTACCGGGAAGAAACAAACCACCTACCAGGCCCAGAGCAAATGCCCGCCTGAGTGCATCTAGTTTTGCTTTTTGCACCCAGGGCAGTGCAAAGAATGTATCAGGGTTGGAAAAGTGCCAGGCTCCTCCGATTTTTTAAATTATTTTGTCCCGGACATGTTATCTAGGGGAGGTGGGGGTAACGTTCCCACGCAGGTGCTCCCCCAGGTTTTTTTTTGGCAAGCTTCAGGGTCACATCCTTTGAAACAAAGGCCTCTCGAGTGTCAAATGTGGCAAAGTTGGCCCCTCTGTTGCAGAAGAATGGGGAAATGTTTGGGTACAAATTTTGAAAACAAACTGGGGAAAGGAAGCTTTTGTGGTCTCTCAAGGAGCCAATGAGACCCCCTAAACCCCAACAGTTGTCCACACCTGGCACAGGATGTACCAACCTGGATTACATCTAGTTGGTGTCAGATTAAGAGTCTCCCTGGGAATCTCACATACAAAAAAGTGTCACTTCTTGACTTAGGGCAACTCCATGAATTTCATAGGGTTTTCTTAGGCAAGGAATACTCAGATGTGGTTTTGCCAGTTCCTACCTCTGATATATAGCCTACAGCACTCAGTACTCATTGGCAGTCTCCCATCCAAGTACTAACCAGGGCTGACCTGGGTAGCTAGGATCTGGTGCCTTTGGATAAAATTATTTTGGGGACTACAACTCCCCAAATCATCCTAAATGTCTACAAGAGTGTTAAGGAACAGTCTGCTTTCTCATCCCACCAGCTGCAACTATGCTGCTATCAGAAGTTTGAAGATCTCATCTTAGCTGAAGTTGTCCAGAGATTTTTTTTAAAAGATTGAAACTATCTTAGCAGAGAAAACAGAAGGAAGACTAAATCTTTTGACTTAGCAGACGGTTGCTTCTGCCTCTTTCCACTTGTCAGCCCAACACTGACCCAAACACAGTCCAAGCTGCTTAACTCTGCATACTAAAAGTGCCAGGAGTACATACTGAGTTGTTGACGCAAGTGAGAAATGCACAGTGACTATTTTTCACAGCTTCTACTAGGGCAGCCATATCAGTCTGTTGAAGCAAAACAGCAAAATAGGGTTGCAGCACTCTAAATCAGGGATGGACACCTGCCACACAGATTTCCAGTGCCCCCGGGGCGTGCTCCTTGCTGCAATGGTGCTTTTAAAAAATGATGGGAAACTCACATTTTTCTCCAAAAACAAGGTGCACAGACAGTGCATGCCTTACTTTGGAAAATAATGCAAGCCTGGTTTAAAACAAGGTGTGCATTCCTGATATGCCTTAAAAAAAAAAGAGATACCTTTTCTTTGCCTGTATTTTCCTGACATTCAACAGTAGTGGAGCTAGCACAATTGGGTGAGGGGGGCAGCACACCTTTAAGGCTAGAAAATGTTATTATGGCATGAGCTTTTCACCAGTTGGGTCTATATACAGTCATCCCTCCACATTTGCTAGGGATAGGGGCACAGGACCCCCATGAAAGTGGAAAAACCATGAATAACTCTAGGTCCTTCCAAATGATTACCTCCCATATGATCACAATATTCAGCCCACTGTGGATTCCTTTGAGGCATCAGGGTTCCTTTGCAAGGCAGAAGTGGGGGTCTGCTGGGGTTTACTGCCACCTCCACCGCTGCCCCACACCATTTTTAATAGGGACTTACAAGCCTCGTTTGCAGTTTGTCAGTCTCATGAGGCTTGCAGTCCCGACTAAAACTGGCAAAGGGAGGCAGCAGAGGTGACAACAAATAATCCGTGAACAATCATACCTGCAAAAGGGAAACCTGCAAATGTGGAGGGCTGACTGTAATCCATAAAAGCTTATCCAACAATCAACATTTGGGAGTCTTTTTGCTGCCACAGGACTCTTTGTTCTTGTTAGCGTCCGTCCACAGTGCTACGTGTAACCGAAAAGCTGAAATACTGGAAGACAAAGCAGCATTACCTGTTCTAGTGCTACCACTCAGCAACCAACATGCCAGAAGTAGGGAGGTTACTTTTCAAAGGTTAAAGCAGTACATCACTCTGCAATCAAGTAGTAACAGACGCTTATGATTTGCTTCAGTTCAGGCCAACGACACAACAGGATAGTACATATATGACAGAGTCCTAACAGCTTTCCCAAAGCGTATCACACAACTCTTTGATGACAGCCAAATTCTCACAAACAGCTAATGAAGTTTTTGCTTATATTTTATTCAAATGTAATTTTTAACAATGTAAAACATATATAAGTTTACCTATAGAGTTTTATTTACACGATGCAGTAGTTAAGATTTAAAATTCAGGTTTTAGCCCCCCCCCCGAGCTATGAAACTCACCAGGTGACCTTGGCAGTCACTTCTCTCGGCCCGACCTACTTCACAAGGTTGTTGTGTACATAACATGGAGGAAAACCATATACATGTACAATCAGCTCTTCACATTTGTGGGTGTTACTTTCACTTATTTGATTATTTGCAGCTTTCTGAACCCCTGCCCCCTGACCTCAGGCATTTCTTTTCTCAGGGAATCTTCCCTCTCGGCAGCTCTGATCAGGCCATGCAGCCCTTTAAAAACTGACCTCTGCTCCTCTTTTCCATCACCAGCCCCTGCCTGGCCAGCCAAGGACAGCTCACAGCTCGATTTCTCAGCGCTACAGATCCTCTCACAAGAGCCCCTCACACACTCAAAGAAGGAGATGGGCCAAAGAGAGGAAGTACAGACGCACCTTGCCAAACCATCCCCCTTTCCATGACCTGGTTTGCACCCTGGGTACCTGTTCTGCCCTCCATGCCTCAGCCCCCTTCTCAGACACACATGTACATTTTGATATTTGCAATTTTTCCAGTTTCAGAAGCGTGCTGCATAAGGGTGCTGCACCCTAGCAAATGTGGAGGACCGACCATACCTGAATTCCCTGGAGAAAAGATAGGATATAAATGCAATAATAAACTACATATATTCATATGTACACACAACCACACAGAGAAAAATAACATTTCAGAGAGAAGGCCTAAGCTCTGTCATTTTAGTTTTCTATTCCCAGGGGACTATTTTTATATTTTTATACTTTGTCTCTAACTGCAGTTCAGATCAAAGCTTGTAAAAGGTATTTTTAGGGGTTGCAACCTCCAGAATTCCCCAGCCAGCATCGGAGATTTGGGGAGTTGTAGTCCAAAAAAGCAACTTATACAAGCTCTGGGTCAAAACATAAACTGATCACTTTGTCTGCTATTTGTGAAAATTAGGCTTTTGTGAACTTTCAAGTATGTAGAATCACAGAATCATAGAGTTGGAAGAGACCCCAGGGGCCATCTAGTCCAACCCCCTATGCAGGAACACCCATCAAAGCATTCCCAGCAGATGGCCATCCAGCCTCTCCTTAAAAACCTCCAAAGAAGGAGACTCCACCACACTCCATTGAGGCAGCATCTTCCACTGCCAGACAGCTCTGACCGTCAGGAAATTCTTCGTGAGGTTCAGGTGGAATCTCCTTTCCTATGTAGTGTAGCTTCATATTTAGGCCCATTCTTCGATAAGAATTTCCTGCTTTAATAACAGTCAAGGAAAATTCAAATTAACTGCAGAAGAGATGAATCTGTCAGTAGCCTGTAGTGGAAAATATGGCTGCTCTGTCTATTTTGGAAAACGAAACAACATCATGAAACAGAATTGTTCCACACATCACATTTCAACTCTCAAGCAAAGACTGGCATATATTAAAATGTAACCCGACTTGTGGAACAAGTTGACTAAAAATACCGTCATGGTGGCTACTGGCAGAGTCATATATGACTTTGCACACACCTGTTTCCAAAGAAAGAACTTATCATGGTCTAAAACGTGACTTTGCTTGTACTGCTACCGTTTTAAAAACAAACAGCAATACACCCCGTTGCCTACACATCTTGGGGGGCGGAGGTGATGTTTTTCCTAGCTCTATCAATCAGGAATATGTCCTTCCTACTCAGTGGAAGGTAAGATTACAACACTAAGGAATAAATCAAACAGGAAGGGCAGGACAGGTTGGATTTTTTTTTTAAATTTATTAGCTTGCAAAATTCAGGATCCTGTTAGGAAAACTTACAATTCAACAGCACTTATACAAGTCTTTTTTAAAATCTCCTCTCACTAAAAATGGAGTGATATTTCCTACCATCAAAATGTCGGTTAAGATTCAGGAATACACAGCTACAGCACTCCTGAAAGATGCCTACCTAACTTCTGTTTAAAGACCTCCAATGAAGGAGAGACCACCACACTGCAAGACAGTATGTTCCACTGTCAAACAGCTCTCACAGTCAAGAAGTTCTTCCTAATATTTATCCAGAATCACGTTTCTTGCAATTTGAGTCCCTTGCTTTGTGTTCTACTCTGTAGAGCAGCAGAAAACAAGCTTGTACTTTCTTTTGCATGACATTCCTTCAGATACTTAAAGACAGAGCAGCTTAGAAATTATTAATTTAATAGTTACCTCCCCTCAGGTGTACAATGTCACCTCTCAGTCTTTTCTTCTCCAAGCTAAGCATACCCAACCTCCTAAGTCAGTGGCTCTTAACTTTTTCTTTACCAGGGACCCAATGAAAATATAATTTGTTGCCAGGGTCTCTCTTAACCAGCCAGAACATTGTTTTAGTCCCTTAAATCCAGGAGTTCTCATGTTTTCTGGGATGAATGGCAACCCTACACGGACCCCCCAGTGAGGGCTCTGTGGACCCCGAGGGCCTCAGGTTAAGAACCACTGCCCTAAGTCATTCCTCATAATCCTTGGTTTGCAGACCTTTGATCATCTTAGTTGCCCTCCTCTGGACATGTTCCAACTTCTCAATATCCTTCTTGAACTATGGTGACCAGAACTGGACACAGGATTCTGGAATAGCGCGCTGCTACTACTGTACTTTCCGTAATCTCAACACTACGCTCCTCTTGATGCAGCCCAGAACTGTATTTGCTTTTTTGGTCACTGCATCCTGAAATACGCACTACCATATTTTTGCATAGGACCTGGGAGAGTAACTTCATTAGACTACAGTTCCCAGAGTTTTGGATTACAAAATCCAGTGTGCATGAAAGCTGATGGATTCTGGGAGTTGTTGTGATTCTAAGCTCTGATCTTGTGCTTTGTTCCTTCCTTCCTTCCTTCCTTCCTTCCTTCCTTCCTTCCTTCCTTCCTTCCTTCCTTCTCTCTCTCTCTCTCTTTCTTTCTCTGATCTTGTGCTACCCTTCTCCCTCCACCAGCAGTGGATTCTGTTAGACTATTTCCTTGTGAAGGGAGCAACATGGGTAGTTTGGAACCCAACCCAGTGCCCTACTCCCTTTGCTTGGCTGGGAGCTATGGGCTGACAAGCTGAGATCTTCATTCATTCATTCTTTCAATCATCTGTCAATAACATTATTGAGCTGAACAATTCACAAATTCTCTCCCAGCAGATCTCAGTGCCAGTATCTTCCATCTGCTGAAGTCATTGGGAAAGGAACTCCGTCATTTAAACACCGCCGCCCTGGTCATGCATAGTCATGGGTGTATAACCGAGGTGGGGGAGAGAAAGGAAGAACCACGTGGATGACATCCAAGCATGCACAGCAGAAGACTGTGATGAAATGTTAATTTATTGGAATACAACTCCCAGACTCCTAGAATCAGAGAGGCCAAGATGGCTGGAGCCTTCCTGGAGCTGTGGTTTCCCCCCGCCATACTCACACACCAAAATTGCCAAGCTCTTTAAAAGGCTTTAAACAAATACGCTGAAGTTGGTGAGTGAGATGTTTTAGGACTTAGTGAATATGACTTAGGGCACACAAGCATGGTATCTCTCTAGGAAGATGTGCACATTAAGGCACTTAAGAGAATACTGATCTATGAAGAGTGTGAAAAAAAAAACTTTATCAGACTATTGTCAGCTCTTAGAATTCCTCTAACCAGAATGTCTCCCGGCACTGAAGAAACCAAAGACATATCTCAAGCTGTTCAAATGATAGACATTTTTACTGGGAGCTGGCATGTTTTCTGCTGCCCCAGAGGCTAGGACACAGAGCAATGGCTTCCAACTTCAGGAAAAAAAAATTCTATCTTAACGTTAGGAAGAACTTCCTAAGGGTAAAAGCAGTTCAACAGTGAACTGTAAAAGCTGTCTCAGATCACGGTGGAGTCTCCTTCTTTGGAGGCTTTTAAGCTGAGGCTGGATGGCCATCTGTCAGGAATGCTTGATGATGTGTTCCTGCATGGCAGGGGGTTGGACTGGATGGCCCCTGGGGTTTCTTCCAACTCTATGATTCTATGTTTCTAACTGTTGTCTCTTTCTGTGACTTTATATAGCCCTGAAGAATGCTTTTAAGAGCATATATAGGCTGAAATGGACTGGGCTTTTTTGTCAATAAAAACATCCATCAACTAAGTAATTTGAGACGTGTCTCCAGTTTCCTCTGCACATTTTGTTGAGTGCTTCCCCAATTTTGCTTCTTTCCCATGTTGTTAACAGCCCTGGATGATGGGAGTTGTAGTCCAAGCAAAGCCACTTATCCAAGCTCTAGATCCACCTCATTCTCCCAAAAGGCTGCAACTGCCCAAGGTTCTCAGGCAGAGGTTCTCCTCCCTAGGCATACTACACAAAATCCTGTTCAAACAGAGGCACCAAAGCCCAAATCTTCCGCACGAAGGGCATGTGTGCACACAGACACACACCATGGACACTTTTGCTGTCCTTTCCAGACTTTATCCTTTGGAAGCCTCACCAGCCTCTGCACACGTGTGCTTCAGGCAAACGCAGGTGCAGCATCTCTACAGATAAAAGTCACGTTTCTAGTCCGCAGGAAGCACTCCGGACCAAGAGGGTGGGAAGCTGCACACCTGCGCCTTCCATGAGAAAAGGGATCAATGATGCCATGAAATTCAGTTGTGCAATTCAGAAAGTGGGTGGCCTCCTATTCATATTAACAACTGGAAATTACGTCAAGCTTTCTGCAGGCTTTCCTCCTGCACAGAAAAAATGGTTGGGTGACTGAGTCCTCTTTCTAGATCTCCACACTCCTGGTAATTGTGCACTCCAGCGAGCCTCACTTAGCCATCTCCAGACACAACTAGCAAAAAGAGCTCTTTTTCTACCACTCCGTCCTAAAGAATTCCCTTCCTTGGGGGAGATTCACCTGGGGTTAATTTCCCCCCCTTTTCAGAGTGGAGTGGGAAAAAGTGGCCCATGGGCTCCCTCAAACCCCCAAGAGAGACTGCCCCATTCAAAAGAAAAGGTCGCATATGCGAACAAAACCCAAATTTTAGATCTTTCACTCTGAGAGTATGGTGGACCATCTAGATCTGTGGGGCTTTTGTTCCAAAATCCCCAATGGATGCAAAAAAAGGAGAATGATTGCATCCAGCATTATTAAACACTGGTGACATGTGAGCAGACGCTTCAGTGTGTCCGCATTCACACAGTTGTCTTTTTGTGTGTAAAACATAACAACCTGTAGTCGGTCGCAATTGCAGACCCAGCAAGTCCACTGTATTCCTTTGGGCCTTGATGAGTCTGTAATGTAGCCTGGGCAAGTCACATTCTCTCAGCTCAAGAAGGTGGCCATGGCAAACCTCTTCTGAAGGAATCAGGCAAAGAATACCCTAGCATAGGACCGTCAGAAGTCAGAGCAGACTTGAAGGATCATAAGAATAAAGTTTATCCTGTGAGACCGGACAGCCTGGGTAATTTGAACTTTGAGACCTGCTTTTTAGTTTGATGCTGCAACAGAGAAAGCCTGGTCTTGCTTTTACTTTGCTCACACTGGAATGGCAGCTCCCTCCCCCAGTGTGTCAAGGCACCTTGCCACTCCATGCACAGCCCTGGTTTTTCCCCCAAAAGACCGCCCCTGTGTAACTAGGGCAAAGCCTTTCAGTTATTAACAAAGTCTCCTTTAACGATTTATGGCAGCGTGGTTCTGGCTGTTATAACCACTGAGAATCTTTCAGTCGAGACCCAGTAAAATGGGCTGGGCTTCCCCTTGGAGTGGCCATTGCTTGTCGTCCAGCAACCTGCCGCTGGGCACCTTTTCTACCACTCAAGATACCACTCCCCCTAAACTCCATCACAGACACCTGGAGTTTATAGCATGAGGCGTGAGTGGTATTTTGACTGGAAGTTTGTACTGTTTAAGGAGCCCATGTAGGGTAGAGGTTTTTAAACAGAGGATGGATGGCCATCTCTTGGGAGTGTTTTGATGTGGCTTCCTGCATAGCATGGGGTTGGGCTGGATGGCCCCTGTGGTCTTTTCTGATTCTATGATTCTATGAAGTGTTGGGTGAGGACTCTGGGAGACCAGGGTTCGGGTCCCAATTTAGCCGTGGAAACTCAGTAGGTGCCCTTGGGTATGTTATGCTCTCTCAGTCTCGAGGAAGCCAATGGCCACTTCCTCTGAAGAATAAAGCTTGTCAAAGAAACCCCAGGATAGGTTTGCCATAGGTTGGAGTCAGCCTGAAGGCACAGAACAACAACTATAACAACAATGCGTTTATACGCTTTGTTATGTGACCATCTGCTGAACTTAAATACTTCTGAGAAAGAGAGAGAGGAGAAAAAGAGAGGGTGAAAGGGCACAAACTGACCACACAACCAGAGTTTTAGGGTATCCCTGGAGTTCAAATTGAAACATCGGTGGGGGGAGGCAGGATTTTGTATTACCAGCCCCATGTTTTAGATGATTGTTGTTGGTATTAACTGCTATCACATCAACTCTGACTTATGATGACCCTATGAATGAGATGACCCTATCCTCAACCACCCCACTCAGGTCTTGCAGATTCAGGATTGTGCTTCCTTGAGTTTATCCATCTGTAATGCCACCCTCCTCTTGTCCTACTGCCTTCCACCTTACCAAGCATTATTGTCTGTTCTAGTGAGTCGTGTCTTCTCATGGTATGTTCAAAGTAAAACAGTCTCAATTTAGTCTTCTTGGCTTCTAGGGAGAGTTCAGGCTTGATCTGCTCTAGGACTCACTGATTTGGGTTTTAGGCAGTCCAGGGTATCTGCAGAACTCTCCTCCAGCACATGTTTCGAATGAGTTAATTGTCTCCCTATCGGCTTTGTTCACTGTCCAGGCTTCACTACCCTACACAGAAACTGGAAATTACACTTCATGTAGTGTTAGGTGATTAGGGTTAAGTTTCTTGTGTAGTGCATTAGGTGGGGATGTGATTATAATTTGCTGTTTTGTCTGCTCACCAAGGAAAATAAAACTCTGACATGGAAGAACAGAATTTGCATAAATGCTCAAATTCAGAACACAGGCCATTTGTTTCACACTAGCAACACCATCCTACCAAATTTAAAGGCAGGGAAATGTAAGGAGGAGGAACAAGACTGAGTTAAGCTCTGCCATTTTCTAAGTTTTTAAAGACTTTAATCCCTTGATCTCATTGTCAGGAATTAGAGCCTCTCATTTATTTATTTTTTTAAAAAGAGATCTGCAGCCAAAAAGAGCAATAACAAAACCCCAAACTTTCCCACAATTATCACTCCCAAAAGAATCTCATCACATAAGTTACAGTTCAAGAAATCTTAAATGTTTACCTTTCATTATAAGCACTTCGGCAGATCAGAACAAGGGCCTAAACAAGCCAGTTTTCACTTCACGCGATGGTCCACTGGTTGCCTCTGGCCAAGCCACAAACAGGACGTGATCGCTACCGCCCCTTCCCACTGGCACTCCCCACGTTGTCCTGATACTGGACTGCCATGCTCACTACAAACACATCTCAGCTAACAAAGCCTCTGACAGTGACGCTACAAAGGCCTTTTATACTTACCCAGCCCTTTCCTCCTCCTCCTCTGTCTAGCTCAAAGTGTTTTAGTAGCCTCAGCATTGGAGGAATAGTGAAGGAGGGCTGGAGGAAGATTTCTGGTGCAGAAGTGTGCCTGCAGTAAACGATGCAATAAACAAGGCATGAGTTGGGAAACAGCAGGATTCTACCCCACCTGATCCTGCCATTATAACAGGCAAGGTAAACAGCAGCTGCCTCTGGAATTCCTTACTAAGCATGTATGAACAGCAAAACAGAGAGAAAAGGGGAGAGCAGACAGGGGCTGCTTCACTTGTTACCCCCACCATATTAAAACAGCACAGACATATGCATTTAGCCAAAATGGAAATCATAAGAAAAGTGGAAGCCAGTCAAAGAAAAAGTCATTCATTGATGTGTTTTTGGAGAAGCCTTCAAGTAGTCTCTAGAAGGCTCAAAACATTTTTGTTTTATCTATTTGAGGCTTACCTAATCGGGTGGTTTCATGTGTATATTGTTTAGTTCTGAATAAAGTCTTTGCTGAAACATGCTGAATGGCTCTTCTTTTTTTGTGGCATAGGAACCTATTGTTGTTTTTTCCATGTTACTTCTGCCTCTGGTACCAAATTTTCTGTTACAGAAGTCGTGTTCAGGAACACATCTTAGTTCTTTAATGGAAGTATATCTTTACAAGCATTGATAGCCTTTTCCTTCATGGATTTGTCTAATCCATCTTTAAAGCCATCCAAGCTGATGACTATCACTACATCTTGTGTCCAAACAATGCCCAGGCGTGTCTGACAGGCAGCTTTCTCTGCCCTCTTCCCTTGGGGACGCATTCATGGGCATGGGACACTCCCCAGAAAATATCCATACATCTTCTTTGCATGGGGTAATCCTAAGAGACTGAATAAGGTCACTTTTTGGACAACAATTCCCATAATCCTCAAGAAAGCATGACCAGTGTTGGGTTTCCCTGGTTCCTGGTTGTAAGTCATCAACTTACAAAGTTCAGTCTGGAGATGTTGCTGGATTACAGCTCCCAGAATTCTTGGCCACCAGCCATGCTGGCTGAGGCCTTTGGAAGCTGGAAGGCCAATGACATTCTGGGATGCACTTTTGGGTACCTCTATGGTAAGAGCTTTAAAGGATCAAACCAGCTCATGTAGTAGTTTTTTCCTCCTACTCACATCCAGCTAAATGTGCCAATAAACCTTGTCCTCAACTTCCTTCCAAAGATGAACCAGAGCTCAGAAAGAATGCCGTTTTAGCTACGATTTCCTGAGCCTTCTAGCCAGCACGGCCCATGCTGGAGGATTCTGGGAGTTGTAGTCCAAGGAGTAACTTTTCCAGCTCCAGCTCAAATTACCAGATTTATCTCACAACTGAGATTGCTTGATAATGTAAATACTCAAACAAATAATAGTGTGCCTGTCTAGAATCCCTTGGGAAACCACCCTAGGGGTCTCACTGAAGTACAAGTTTGAAGTTTGCCTTGTTGGAGTACAAGCTCCCCACCAAGACAGACCACTGAAGCTCTTAGTTACCAGAAAGATGTGTTCCTTGTGGCCATTGCTAGCTAACAGTTGCCATTCTGCAAGAAGGCAGTCAACAAACTGATGTTGTAGGGAAGGGAAAGAGGGAAACAGATTGCTGGATGCCTCATACAGTGCACTGCAACCATCTAACCTGAATGCACAGATACAGGAGGTGGAGATGAGACAGAAATGGTGCAAAGTAAAACCCACGCAAGAGCCAGTGTGACGTAGGGTCTCAGCATTGGGCTATACTCTGGAGACTAGGGTTGGCCTTAGCGGTATATGGGATTGACCATATGGCCTGGCAGGTATCCCTCATTGTAAGGAACATTCCCTATTTGAGGACTGGAAAGCTTTTCCTCTTGTATAGCTGAACAAGATACCCCAAAATCCCACATTTCTGGGTGGAGCCACTTCATAAACATAGATACATGTTTGTCATGCAATTTATGAATGTGGACAATATGCTAATTTTACAGAGAAATAAATGGCGAGGTTCACTGAAATACATATTTGCATTTAGGTAGAAGACAAATTTGTTAATAGCTACATCCTGTCAACCCTGCAAGCTGTGAATTCCAACTGCTCCTTGTTGCTATTTTGAAAACCTGGCAACAGTGTATGCTAGGTAGCACGAGAACCTCACCAACGTCACTGAGGGCCATTTCTTAGAAGACAATACACCAGGAGAATTATCCCCCTTGCCCAAGGCCTTGCAGGGGGCCAATATTCCAGGTTATGTGATGATCCATCAGCAGGGCTAGAGTCTAGAGACACACAATGCAGCCACCGTGAAGTGTGGATCCACTCACTGCTTGGATTGGATGCTTCCTGAGAACATTTTTCTATGTCTCTGCCTTGAGGTGCATGGAAGAAAAGGTAGGTTGACGGTGCAAATCAGTGCTTTCCAAACTTTTCATGTTGGTGACACACTTTTTCGACATGCATCACTTTGCAACACAGTAATTCAGTTTTACTAGCAAATTGGAGGTACCCAGCGGCATATCTAGGGTGAGGAAAGGCATTCCCCACCCAATCCTGGCCCACTGCCATCACCCTCACCAGGAAAGGTCCCAGCAAGAGTGATGGCGGGTGGGTGGGGGGTCTTTCTCGGCTGGGGAGGTGACACACCAACACACTACAGGCAACACACTAATGTGTCACGGCACACCATTTGAAAACCCCTGGTGTAAATAAAGATATCAACTGCTTCGGCCCCGGTGGAAAATTTGCTTCACTCTACCAACTCTATTTTCTCTGAGATTTCTACTTATAGATCTGATTTCCTGGGTCAAACCCAGAGCATGCCAGAAACAACCTAGATAGCTGTCATGAGTTATGCCTTTGTTTTGTTCTTGTAATGAGACTTCACAAAGGTACATTTTAACAGTAAGGTAACAAGTGGGAATGGAAACGAGTAGCAATTAACTCCCTTCTTCCTGTATTATCTGCATAAGGAAGACACTGCTTGTTGCTTCGCTGCATGAGTTTTTGACCTGAGTTTGCTTCCCTCCCACGCCCACATTACAGGCTCATGCAGAAATGGGAAGAGATCACAGTTCAGCAGTAAAGGACATGATCTGAATGCAGAAGTTTCTAGTTTCAGTTCCTCGTATCTCCATATCAAAGGATCAGGTAGCTGCTGATGGGAAAGATCTTTCCCTGAACGTAGACGTTGGGAGCCACTGTCAGTCAGAGCAGAGTACATGCATACATAGTCCAAGTGCTGAAAGGTTTTTTCCTAGGTTTCCTCCTAATCATAACTTAGAAAAATTGTTTATAGATTGTCAATCACACAGCTCTTGTGTGATTTTGGGACTTGTGCCAAAAAATCCATGAATCCATCCACTAATTTATTTATAAACTACCGCAAAGTAACTTTTCCAAGTCTTGTTCCTAACACAGGAGATGGATTCTTCCAAGGGCACATTAAGTGTCACCATTAACACACTTTTAACAGTCAGCTTTTTAAGCCGCAAGGAGTGAAGTTTTAATTAAAGGGAGTGTTTGAATGACCAGAAGTCTGGAAACAGCTGTTATGCACAATGTTCAAAGGCAGGCTACAAAGATGGCAGAATAAATCCTACAGCATTTATGGCAACAGCTCTGGGTAACCCTGTTTACTTAATTTCCAGTTTGCTCTCCCACATTCTCTGCCAACAGCTGACTTTGAAGAAGTAATTTGGCTGGAAAGTTGTGTTTCTTTCCAAATCTCTATCTCAAGTGCATTGTGCACACAAAGAGGAGAAGCAAGGCGACAAACAAATCACAAACTAAAGTTGTACGTGCAGATCGTGACAACCTCCTGTTACAAAATTTAACTCTTGTTTTTTTGGTCTGCTCCAATCACCATTTGCCTTCGTTCCCAAAGTTTACACGCCTACGCAGCAGGTTCCTCTCCAGCCATGAATATTTAGAGCTTCAATAACTGACTCAATTACAGCTCATGACAGCCTTGGCCCCCAAACAGTTTTGGCTTCAAAATCAGAACAGCTTAGGGCAGTCTCGGCATCCGAGAAAATATCTGGCTCTGTCTTTTAGTGCTGCAATCAAGTTAGTCAATTGTTGTGTTCTCATACTCTCCTCCAGCATCAAAATTTACACTGTAAGCTCTTTTGTGGATGAGAGCCTCTTCAAGTGTGCACAGAAAGCACTAAATGAATGAGGCACGCAGGAGCAATTGTAAAATTCACAGCCTTAAAAATGCTGAACCCAACCATTGTTCTGACTGGAAAAGCACTGTCATGGTTTGAAACTGCATTTAAAAAGCAAACAAACATTTGTGCAAGGCCCAGGTCTTTATCTAAAAAACCAAACAGATTCCACAGAGGCACCTGATTTCTTTTTCTACCTTAGGAATCTTACCAGTAGTATCTTAGAAGGATCTCTCCTATTTTCCTGCCTTTTTTTTTTTTTTTAAGCTCAAGAATCTTTGTACCTTAGTCTTCTCCAATTTTCCTACCTTGTTTTCCTGCTCCAGAAATCTTAGCTCTCCTCTCTGGCTTTCTAGCCCTTTAAAAATCACTTCCCAATGAGTTATGACAGGTTCTTCTCTTTTTCACCACTAAGAAGCATCCACTTGAAATTTCAACTTGAAACTCAATATTCAAGGGAAGCAACAGCGCCACTCTATTCTGCTTTGGTCAGACCTCATCTGGAATACTGTGTCTAGTTCTGGACACCTCATGTCAAGAAAGATATTGAGAAGCTGGAGTGTGTCCAGAGGAGGGTGACCAAAATAGTGAAGGGTTTGGAAGCCATGCCCTATGAGGAACGGCTTAGAGAGCTGGGGATGTTTAGTCTGCAGAAGAGAAGGTTAAGAGGGGACATGATAGCCATGTTTAAATATTTGAAGGGATGTCATGTCGAGGAGCGACTGGGCTTGTTTTCTGCTGCTCCAGAAACTAGGACAAGGAGCAATGGATTCAAACTACAGGAAAAGAGATTCCACTTAAACCGCAGGAAGAACTTCCTGACGGTCAGAGCTGTCTGGCAGTGGAATAGGCTGCCTCGGAATGTGGTGGAGTCCTCTTCTCTGGAGGTTTTTAAGCGGAGTCTGGATGGCCATCTGTCGGGAGTGCTTTGATGTGGTTCCTGCAGGGCAGGGGGTTGGACTGGACGGCCCCTGGGGTCTCTTCCAACTCTAGGATTCTATGATTCTATGACTTCAACTTGGGCAACAACCTCAAATTTTGCAGTGTCTGGCATGTTGGTGTACTGCAACTCCTAGCACACCTCGCCATTGGTTTTGTTTGCTCAAACTATGGAGAGATGCAATTCTGGAACATCTGGAAGGCTGCACTTTGCCCCCCTATGGCCTTAATTCAATTGATAGCTGCAAGTGATGTAGACTCACAGAATCAATGGGAACTTGGCATACCAACACTTACATAAGCTCCATTGATTCAGCAAGTCTGTTCTAATTGAGACTAGCAATTACAGTAACTTGGGCCTCTCTCTACATATATTTATACTACAAAAAAAAAAAAAAAAGCACACAGAAGAAGGGTATGTGTGTGCACGTGCAACCAACTCAAAAAGAAATTTAAAGCAAAACATAGCATTAGAGCACAATTACTACATCCTCTTACTTTCTGGCAACGTCCAAGAGAATAACATACCTGAACAGGGTGCATATGGCAAAATCAAACATTTCTGCACAAGGACTTCTGCTAAAACTGATGATTTTACCTTACAAAAAGACTTTATATTGCCAGATCACACAGTTCCACCATCTACATATCAACCAAAACTTTACTTCAAAATCAAATCTATGTTCTTAGCATTCAAAAACTCAGGTATATCCTAGATTATGTAACCACAACAGCTCTGGTTGAATGGGAGGACTTCAAAAGAACAGGAATTAATTAACTATTGTGTACTAAGATGAGTCATCTTAGCCCCTAGAACCACATTGCATACTTTTAGTAGTTTGACACCATTGTTTCTGTAATGGTTCAGTCCCACTGAATCCTGGGATTAGTAGTTTGGTGAGGTACTTTGAATTTTCAGCCAGAGAGCTCTGGAAGTACAGTTCACAGGAATGGACTAGAGCTCCCTAGCAGACAGGATTCTATTTACCATAGAAACAACAAATCGCAGGATTCCATAAGATGACCTACAATAGTTAAGGAGGTACCAAACTCCTATAACTTGTGATGTGGATACGCCCATGGTCTCATTTTATTGAAGAATCCACACAAAAGCAAACCTACAATCTACACATTGTATGATATTATGATCTGCACAACTGTAAATACAGCCCTAAAATTTCAGTCTATTGACACATACAGTTCCCCCCCTCTACAAGCTAAAAGAAACCCAGCTGGGACAAAAAAAAATGTAGCACCAAATCAACTGATTTTAATTTATTTATTAAAATATTTATATTCTGCTCTTTATCTAGAGATCTCAGGTATCCAGTAAACCAATCTGGCAATTTAAAACAGTGTGAATAATGAAAATGATTTTAAAAGGCAAAAAACATACAGCATTAAACAGTTTAATAAATTAAAATAAAACAAGATAGAATTGCTAAAATAACTACAAATAAACTATTGTTGTTGTTGTTGTTATTATAATTATGCCACTGGGGTGTTTTTATTTTTGCCCCAGTTGTTCCATAGTGGGGCAGAAAGACATCCCTTGGGAGTTTTTTTTTTGGTAAAAAGTGAAATAGTGACTCAGAATGGACCTTCATGTCACAAGACTGGCCCTATCTGGAAGAAATCAGAATTTACTCAGAGCAGGGTAGGATCAAGAAATACTCCATAATGGAGCAAGTGTACATTCTTCTTATCTGATCATTTTATTTTACTTTTATTTCAGCTTGCATTTTCTAATTCTGCGTGTTTGGGCAGAACACATGCCTTTGAATACGGGCTGTTTTTATACCCTTCACGGCTTGGGAGTTTTCATCAGGGGTTCATAAAAATACCCTGTAACTCACATCAAAGCAAGCGCTTTTGTTTTGTTTTAAATCTTGGCTCTCGAGGGGTTAATCTGAGGACCAGCCCGGCTGGTGGACGTGGTGAGGCCAGGGCACCTCACATGATCCAGGAGTCACCAAGGCCCAAGTGTTACATCATCTGCAAGAGTTGGTGATCTTTCAAGGGTTGGCCACAGAACCGTGGCCAAGTTCAACAAACGTTTCTCCACTACAGTTTTTGTAACTGGACACCCGCCCCGCCATCACTCTCATCTTGCCAGATAAAAATAGATATGCTGCATTTATGTTGCTAGCTTTATGCTACGCGACCAAGGGTTTCACAGTGTGAAGCTAATGAACCGAACAAGACTAAAAGGAAGTGGGAGTGAAGGATCTTGTCAGAGAGAGTTAGAAGAATCACAGAATTACAGAGTTGGAAGAGACCCCAAGAGCCATCGAGTCCAATCCCCTGCTATGCAGAAACACACTCAAAGCAGCCCCAGCAAATGGCCATCCAGCCTCTGTTTAAAAACCTCCAAAGAAGGAGACTCCACCACACTCTGAGGCAGTGTATTCCACTATCGAAGTGCTCTTAGCATCCATAATTTCTTCCTAACGTTTGGATGGAATCTCTTTTCCTGAAGTTTAAAGCCATTGCTCCGTGTCCTAGTCTCTGGAGCAGCAGAAAACAGGCTTGCTCCAGCCTCCATATGACATCCTTTCAAATATTTAAACACAGCTATTATCTAGCCTCTTAACCGTCTCTTCTCCAGCCTAATCATTCCCAGCTCCCTAAGCTGTTCCTCATAGGGTATGGCCTCCAGACCCTTCACCATTTTGCTCACCTTCCGCTGGCCATGCTCCAGCTTGTTGATATCCTTCTTGAAATGAGGTCCCCAGAACTGGACACAGTATTCCAGCTGAGGTCTAACCAAAGCAGAATAAAGGGGTACGATCACTTCCCTTCAGTGGTGTAACTAGCATAAACAGTGCCTCGGGCAAGTGTGGAAGCTGCACCCCTACCTTCTTACCCAACCCCATACCCCACCCCTACATGCATGGCTTTTTGCACCCCCGGGGCATATACTCTACTTGCCCCACCCTAGATACACCTCTGCTTCCCTTAACCTAGACACTATACTCCTAATGATGCTGCCCAGATAATTTGGTGGGGAGTGTTTAAAAAAACAGAAACAAAAAAACAAACAAAAAAATCCACACATTTAAATATGTTAGTAGAACCATACTGATTAATCTGAGACATTACACAGAGATCAGATACTCAGAAGGTGCAAACAGCAATAAAATATTGTCCATGGGCAACCCTGGTAAAATACAGAATGGGATCTCCTCTTATGAATGAGCATCTGTAATGATTTGCTAGTCCCAAAGCCATGCAGTAATGCAATACATTTTCCAGTTCTTAAAAAGCAAATATTTTCACTTTGATTTTCTAAGACACATCAACCACTTTTAATACAACCTATCGGGTAGGTACTAAGGAATTACTAAGAATGCACATCAACATCTTCAGTTTGTATTTGATTTTTAGAGGGGAATGCCACCATTGAGAACCATAGCTGGAGTGCTCAACTAGGACCCCAGGAGACCAGTGTTCAAATCCTAGAATCCTAGAATCCTAGAGTTGGAAGAGACCCCAGAGGCCATCCAGTCCAACCCCATTCTGCCATGCAGGAACACCCATCAAAGCATTCCCAGCAGACGGCCATCCAGCCTCTGCTTAAAAACCTCCAAAGAAGGAGGCTCCACCACACTCCCTGCTGCTCACCCATAGAAACACACTGGGTGTCCTTGGGCATGTTATGTTCTCTCAGCCTCAGAGGAAGCCAACGGCAAACCTTTTCTGCCCAGGGAAACCTCGCGGTGGGTTGCTGTAAGTTACTTGAAGGAATATTACAAGAACTTTGTAACTGGAGGTTTCTGTAATCAATTTTAAAGGTTTCAGATTCAAAAGTTTTATTCTTTCCAATTTAAATCCCTAAACTTCACATGCTTTTGATCTCACTGGTGATAATGGGCAATCCTATTCTAAAGACACAGAGGAGAGAGTCAGCCAAATCAAATACCAGTCAGAGGAAAATTCTAGCATCACATACAATACTACAAAAAGCACCCGAAACACGAAGAAAGGAAACAGGTATCCAGTTTGTGCTTTCAGTTGGAGAGCACCTAATAAAAAGACATTACGCTGGCTTTCTGTCATTTCCTCCGTAACGGATTTTCAGTACGGATTACAAATGGAAAAAGATGACATTTGGGCCCTCACACTGAATGTATAATTAAAGCTTCGTGTAGAAGCAGCCCAGAAATGACTTTTAACTGATCTCCGTTGTGAGAAGCAGAGAGGAACACTAGCACCAAATTGAACCTGACTCTCCTCTCTTTACCAGAAATAACTTTTTTTTAATATCCAAAAAATGGAAAAAGGTAACATTAAATTCAAGAGTTCCACAACACTACAATCTGCTTGCAAGCTTAAAATTTCTAAGGCACCCCGCTTGCATAAATCCAAACATCCACACCTCCATCACACCCAAAGGAGAAATCGGCAGAACCTTAAGCTCATCAGCTCCTTCATACTCTTTCATGTTGGCCATCTCATATTTGGGTAAAGAACAGACTACAACTTACATCAAGTTTGACATCTGAATGGAGATGGACATCTGCAGAGATTCAGGGGAAAAAATTCAAATAAAAGCCCAAAGAGAAACATACAATAAAAACAGCGTTCACCAAAGAAAGAAGTTGGCTAACCCCGAATTGCACTGGCCACAAATAGGACAGCTGCTGTAACGAGGCTGGAAATTAATACACACTTTAGGAACCCTGACGAAGCAAGGGGTCTATTAAGTGACAGGTCCAGCTGGTCTGTACGAGGCTGGCAGCCAAATGAACGGAGACAGGATGGGATGGGTTGTCCTTCAGTCTTTGATCAGCCAGGAAGCCTATACAGATGCATGCCCAGGTTCAACTGCAAATCTTGGAAACGCGTCCAGTTATTTTCCTTCCATCTAAGCTACCACCAGTGCAGATGGCAAAAAGGGTCAAGTGCGCAGAAAAAGCTCAAAACCCACCTCAAAGAATCACAGAGTTGGAAGAGGCTGCAAGGGTTGCTGGGTCCAAGCCCATTCGCCCACACAGGGGGTGAAAAAAATCAAAGCACTCCCAACAGATGACCTTCCAGTCTGTTTTAAAAAAAAAACCTGTTTAAAAACTTCTCAATATTAGAAAAACATTAGTATGAGAAGAGCTAAAAGGAAGAACTAGTAAAGAAAAGAAAAACAGATTGCAGTCAAATCTAAAATAAGAATGATACGATACCAATGTAAAAATATAAAGATTTTTATTTCTCTTCCATTTTATTGATATTTTTAAGTTAATGGATATGTGTGCTGTTGATTACATGAAATTGAGAACAGTATGTAAATTCAATAAAAATTACCATGCAAAAACACTCCACCCTCTCAAGATGGTCAAAAATGATTGTTTTATTCGTACAAAAGCTCAGTGCATCATAGCATCAGATTTGACTTGGAATCAAAGTCAAAAAATGTCCAGACCAGAAACTCTCAAACCACTTACTGGACAAGTGAAAACACAAAAGGAGAGAGCTTTTTGACTAACAAAGCAACAATCTTTTGAGCATCTTGTGACATTTCTCCAGTTTCTTCTGCAATTTCTTGAATGCTCCCAAGGTTCTGCTTATTTCATTTTTCTTTTAAAAAGTTCAAGTGCTCAGCTCGGAAAAGTTATACATATTGGACTAGAAACAAATAGCCTGCATGGCCATAGGAAAAGTTACTTTATTGGCCTGTAACTCCCAGAATCCCCCATGACCAGTGGGGCATTGTAACATTTTTGGACTACAATATCCCAAATTCTCCCTTTGGGTATGGTATTCCGGGAGCCGTAGTCCAAAAAAGTAATTTTTTCCAGCTCTGACTACATGACAGAGTTTTACGTTGTTGTTGCATGTCTTCAAGATATTTCTGACTTATGAGAACTCTAAGTTAACCACAAGGTAGACCTACCACTGGATTTTATTGGCAAGATTTGTCCAGAGGAGGGTTGCCATTCTCTTCTTCTGAGGCTGAGAATGTGACATCCCCAAGGTCACCCAGCGGACATTATGGCTGAGTAGAGATTCAAACCCCAGATCTTGCAGAACCCTAATCCAACATCTAAACCACTACACTGCACTGGTTCTTGGGAGTCACACCATGTATTCCTTAATTTTGAGAGCCAATGTGGTGAAATGGTCTTGAGTGTTGGACAACAACTCTGGAGAGCAGGGTCAGAATCCCTATTCAGCCACAGAAACCCACTGGGTGACCCTGGGCAAGTCACATTCTCTCAGCCTGAGGAAGGCAAGGCCCATCTGACCAAATCTTGCCAAGAGAACCCCATGATAGGTCCACCTTGTGGTCACCGTAAGTTGGAAACGACTTGAAGGCACACAACAACAAATCCTCAATTTTGGGAATTCATCCTACTTCAGCCTCTCTTTTGCTCTGCAACAGGTACACTTTCTATGGAGGAAAAACAGCTGAGAATCATGTGGAACCATTAAGACTAAAAGACGTATTGTAGCATGATGTTATCATGGACAACACTGCCCCAGATGCATGCAGTATATACAAATCCAAGAGGTTCAAATATTTAAGCAAGGCACATGGCTGAAGGATCGAGATGCTGACTACTAAGTATTCACACATATGCAGCCAGTAAGAGTGGGAGTCCACCACATGCAGAGGTTGCAAGCAAGAAGAAAGTCAGCTGAGAGCAGCACTTATTTCATGTCCTCTCCCTGGAACATCTGGAGGGCACCAGTCTGGCAAAGGCTGGACTAAATCAAGGCGCACCTATAAAAGAAAGGGATGTGCACACATGGACACATACTCCACCCCTTACTTTGAGAATCAAGGGAGGAAAAGCTGACAGATTGCTTAGACTTGTACAGCTTTCATTCAAACACTTCTATCAAAACAAATCACTTTGTGAGAAAGTTTTGACACATTCCCCACTTCCAGCATGGCAACACTGAGCCTCAGTCATTTCCCAGTGTTGATGCAAGTCATACTTTTAACATACCATTTTTGGAAGCTGTTTCTCATTGGTTTCCTTTCCAAATTTCCAGCTGTTTCTGGCCAGAGCTATGTTCTGTGGATTTCTTGTCCCAAAATGACTCCAAGGCTAGCACAACATCAGGCAGTTACAGACCTGCGGCCAACTTTGTCAGATACTCTGAAACATTACTATTTTTAATAATCGGCAAAATTTAGTTTGCCCTACTTCTTTAAAGCCCTTGCCTGTCTGTCCCATAAGCCTTCCGCCTCTCCAGACCTCTTCCTGCTGTGTTATCAGTCAATAACAAGTAGTCAGGATGGCAATATATACCCTCCAGTAGTTTAGTTATATATTTTTTTTGCATTTATATGCCTCTTTACTCCCAGAGTGGGACCTGCTGGGACCTGCATGCACTGGGAAATGCAACCAGAAAGGTGTTACTGAAGTTATGTGTGAACTTATTATGTGAACTTATGTTACTGACTCAGTGCAATTTATTTTATATTCTTATGTGTTGCTCCTCACAAGATGCAGTAATGTTCCCCAGGCATCTATCTGAAATTCCCCTCAATCTTTTGCTTCCTTGACATTCTATCCCCTTCAGTACTGGTTTGTTCCTCTTCTTGCCCTATACCTAGCCATCATTATTCATGCTATTTAACTCCCATTTACACGTAACCAGCATCTCTTCAACCTGATGGCCTTGCTGATTGCCATCAAAGCCACTGTGTCATATGTCAAAGTTCTCTAACAGACCGCTCTCCAGCTGGAGTATCTGCAAATGTGCCATGACATTGCATATGCTGAAGCTGATGGCAAGCAACGGAGCTTAAAAGAGAGACAAAGGCCATTTCTGTGCTAAATTATTCCACTTTCTTTTTTTTTAATAATTTTATTATAATTCCAACAAATAAAACAAACATTTCTTATTGTACATTTCATTGAATTGTTTCCACTGTCTTCCACTCCTCTCTGGATTTCATTCTCTGTTATTTCTTTGACATATCAATATTATCTATCACAATAATTTGTTAATGTAACAAGATAGTTCCTGCTTTTCCACCCACCTTTACATGTTCCATGATATTTCACTAATTCCCTCCTCCTAAATAAAACTCTCTACCATGAATTACGCATCGTCTTCTGTCAGAACCCAGCAAGTACCCAAAACAATTTGCCATTCTTTATTAATCTCATCACCTCACACTCTGTCCAAGTTCTGGTTGCCTTTTGTTGTTGTTAAATGCCATCAAGTCAACTTTGACCTATGGCAACCCTATGATGAGACACCTCCAAGTCACCCGATCCTTAACCATGCTGTTCTGGTCTTGCAGATTCAAGAATGTGTCTTCCTTGATTGAGTCTACCTATCTGTAATGCAGTCTTCCTCTTTTCCTACTGCCTTCCACCTTACCAAGCGTTACTGTCTTTTCTAGGGAATCATGTCTTCCCAAGGGACAGCATAGTGGAGTCATTTGAGAATTGGACTACAATCCTGGACATGACCATGTTTCGTTTGGTTTCCTGCTCAGCCATGGAAACTCACTAGGTGACCTTGAGTGTGTCACACACATTCAGTCCCCAGAAAACCCCACGATAGCTTTGCCTTAGTGAAAAACAACTTGAAGGCAACACAGCAACATCTCTTTTCATGATATGCCCAAAGTATGACAGCCTCAGTTAAGTCATCTTGGCTTCTAAGGGAGAGTTAGAGGTTATATTATTTTTCTCCTTCTCCTCTTCTTGCCAAGTAGGTGATTTCTTATAAATTATAATCTTCTTCTGCTAAGCCACTGAAGGTAAACATGAACATATGCATTATAGATGATATACTGGCAGGGATTACCAGCAGCACCCTGAACAGAATCTTTTGTAAGTAAACAATAAAGATAACATCAGCCAGCTCAATCATGCGGATTTTATGACATGTCTGCTTTAATATACTCCCAACAGGATATGAGTTCCATTTAACATTGTCAGTGCAACAGAGGGAAGAGCATTTGTGTAGTACATGAATCAGTTATCACTTCCTTTTCAAAATGTGCGGTTCTGACTACGCCCAGAGACGATACAGCAATGAACAGCAGGCGATGTACCTTGTAACTCCTTCATCAAAAGTGGTGTGACATGGTATGACCTAGCACTGATACCTCCTTTGAACTCTTTACTCTCTTGAGCAGTTGAAAGTTGCAGAAACAGCTTAGTGCATGCTTAGAGAATACTGGAGACATGAGATTTTTCTATTTTTTATTTGCAGATGAACAAACTGACCACAAAGGAACAAGCAATCAGGCAGGTCTTACCTGTAAGTGTGCAATTTTTGCAAAAGCATATCCTTCTGCCAACCCCTCTCTAGTTTCTATCTTCTTCAATGACTATATTTACACTCAAATTGCTGCAGAGGCAGCCATTTTAGCCTGCTGCAGCCATGAAACCTGTGGCACCTTAAAGACTAACAGAAACTTAAACCATAATAAATATATATATATTTATTTAAGGTGCTACAGGACTCTTGTCTCTTTTCAATCCTACTGGCATATGCTCTACAGCTAGCGGCCACCAAAGTAAAGCTAGAGATGACTTCTTCCCTAGAATCTAAAAAACTTTTTAACTCACGCTCTTCCGTATTTTCATGTATCATTGATCTGGCAGGTCTCTTTCCAGTCTCTCTCTCTCTGTGTCTAAAATAAGTTATTGATACATCTCTCTCTCACACACGTGCTTCATTATTCTTCCTACATTTTCCCGCTAGAAACTGGCATTTTAACTCTCTTCCCTTGCAAGCAATTTTTGGAGGGCAACCAGTATAGCAACCGGCATGTTATAAAACTAAATAATAGCAGTGATGAAGTTCATATCTTCAGATGCTGGCCAGAACAATAAACAGAAGCAGCAAAATGAAAGTGGTCCACAACCATACTTAGATGCAGACAGTGGTAGCTGATATACAACTGGCCTCCCTGTTGGAAGGGAGGTGCAGATCACAAGGTTTGGTTGTACGTGCACAACAAGTGTTAAACCAATGCATGGATTTGTGTCCATGATGCCAACGTGCCCGATCAACTCAAAAACACAAAAAATGTAGACAGAGCAAGAAATCAAGCAGTAACAAAAATTTCAGACATCTTCATGGGCCCCACAATATATGAAAATGCAACCACTACTGATATAAAATGAACCCTTTTCTGTTCTCTTCACGAACCTTGCAATCTCATCAACTAGGAAAGGGAAACAGGGAAAATACACAAAAAGCTTTGGGGCTGAACAGACTGACCCCAAAACCAAGGAAGCAGTCTTGAGCATTAAAGAATTGGTGAAATAAGGATGTGGCTGACCTGAGCAGTACCTATATAAACCTCCCATGTCTTGAGATGTTCTGGGGAGGCCCTTTTCTCTGTCCCGCCACCCTCACAGGTACAACTTGGTAGGAATTTGAGAGGGTCTTCTCAGTGGCTGCTCCTAGGCTCTGGAACTCCCTGCCCTGAGATGCGCAACTGGCACCTCTGGTCCTTAGTATCTTCCTGCATCCAAGTTAAGACCTTTTTATTCTGGCAGGCCTCTGAGAATCAATTTTCTAAGTGAAACAGGCCTTGTGCAATGTGCTAGATTTTTAATTGCTGTTTTTAAGGGTTTCTGCTATAACAGGTTTTAATTTTTTATAGTTTAATTGCTTTTTAATTTTAACTGTTTAACTACTGGAAGCCACTGTGAGTCCTGAACTGGGAAAAAAGGCACAACAACAAGAGTGAATAAGTAATAATACCACCTAGTGGGACACTTGTAGAGCCTACCTGAGTTACTCCTAAGCCAAACGAAGAAAGTCAGCATGGTTTAGGTCTGATTGTTGGACAACGACCCTGGAGACCAGAGTTCGATTCCCCACTCAGCCATGGAAATCCACTGGATGACCTTGGATATGTCACACAGTCTTTGTCCCAGAAAACCCTGTGATAGGATTGCCTTAGGGTCACCATAAGTCAGAAACAACTTGAAAACACACAACAACATAGCAATAGCAGTTATATTTCTATACCGCTTATCAGTGCTAAGCACTCCCTAAGCAGTTTACAATGTGTTAGCTAATTGCCCCCAACAAGCTGGATACTTATTTTACCGACCCACGGAAGGATGGAAGGCTGAGTCAACCTAGAGCCCCGCAGGATCGGACTCACAACGTTGTGGCTGCAGTACTGGCATTTAACCTCTGCACCACCAGGGCTCTTATGCACAAGCTAAACGAAGCAAGGACACTTGCTTCAAATGTCCCGCCATTTCATGCCACGAAACACCAGAAACAAAGAGTTGACACATTGCCTCCGTTCCCCTGTAAAAGCAAACTTGGAAGAAGTCAGTCAGTCAGGATAGGGTGGGTGTGTGTCTTCTCCTCAAAGTGATCCCTCCTCATACCAATCAATTTCAGAAGAACTCATGTGAAAACAAGAAGTTGCCCTTCAGCTAAGCAGCCCACTGATGCACCAAGCCCAGTAGCGTTTGACTGTTTCTCCATTATCCTGGGAACCTTTTAACTGGAGATATGATTTAAGAGGTCTCACTTAGCAAAACTAAGAGAGACTCCTTCTACCGTAGGAGTGCTTTTGCCTGCCAGAGAATGTAATGCAACCTCCATAAGGACCAACTCTCTGCCTCTGTAGAAGGAAGCTTCATATGTTTACAATCTGGTCACTTGCTGGTCATCAGAATCTGCTCACTGAGGAAGATGACAAAAGGAAACACGTGTTTTTATTCAAACAAGAGTCCGGCTTCTCAGCAATAAATTTGGGCGCACTTGGGGAATCAGCCAGGCTACTCCTGCTAAAACAAACACATATCAGGCTGTAGTACCTGCACAGTAGTATCTGTGCAATTTTCACTTTCACTTGCTAAATAAACAGAAGAAACACCTAGATTGTTTTTCAGATTAAATGGTGACATGTATTAAGGTTGTGACCTGTGGAACAGAATCACAGATCCCTAGAGTTGGAAGGGATCCCAGAGGCCATATAACTCAACCCTCTGGCAATGCAAAAAAACTCATAGTTAAAGCACCACTGAGAGGTGGCCATCAAATCACTGCTTCAAAATCTCCAAGAAATTATAGTCCAGCCATCTTTCAGGATATTTCACTGTTGAACAGGTCTTACCATCAGAAAGTTTGTCCTAATGTTTAGTTGCAATCTCTTTTCTAACGATTTGAATCCACTGGTTCATGTCATATCCTCTGGTCTCCACCTACTCTAACATGCAAGATCTACACGTGGCCTCACTGTCTATCTTGCTTAGGATAATCTACATATGCACAGGAGCAATAGCTTTCCTGGATTTGAGACAGGAATCTTTCCCAAGCCTGACTGAAAATACCAGGGACTGAACTTTAGCAAATCATATATTCTACCACCAAGTTATAGCCTTTCTTCAAAACATTTAGTCCAAGATCCTGACTGCTGGCAGAGCATCAAGGTCTACCAGTGGTCTTTCTTTGGTTGGAGGGTGGCAAAGGCTGCTGCATCTCCGCAGGTGTACAATGGGAGCTGGATGGCTCCAGAGCGTAGCTCCATGTCTCCATCAACCACTGTTGGCTATGGGAGAACACCCAGTGATAGGTGAAGGCTGCTCCTTCTTCCCCACTTGCATGGTGACAGCCAAATGGTGTCCAGGGGCATTCCTCCAGTCATTCAACAGTTAAGCCTGTGCCTGGGAACCATCAGATCATTGGTGTGCAGCCAACGGTACCGCTACATCCTTGCACAGTGTCCTTTAGAACTATTTACAATGGTGTGATTGGTATCTTATTCTGGTATAACCCCAATGGGACTCTGGCTTTACAGACTTCAGTGAAAGTTACTCATTCATGTGATTGGAATCAGAGCCTAACATTTCCACAGGCTGATGGTGTTGGGGTCTGCACAGAACCCATGGTGGTACCAAAACATACAGGGTAACCCTACTGTACATTGAAGGAGCTATAAATAGAAAGGGAGCTGGACAGCAGGCATCTCTTTCATTCCAAAATAAGGCTTCAGAGCACATTTTATAACTTGCGTTTCAATCGTGCAACAAAAGCTGAAACTATTAGTTAATCTTTAATGTTGCATCAAGCAGAGGATGAAAGTCATCAGTGGTCAAGTAACCAACTAAGACAACTTCAGAGAAAGCGTTTCATTAGCGTCAGAACAGTTATGAAAAGCAACAGAAAAAAAAGCAAGTTGTGATACTGTTCATCGTAAGTCAGAAGCAATCTGAGACCATTTCACGGATGTGCGAAACTTCTTCAGTTTGCTTTGGGTTTAATTTGGAATCCAAACTGGGTTTCCTAGCCTTTAAGGATTTCCATGGAGAAATGACATTAAGCCAGAAACAGTTGGATTTCAAGGGAATTTATTTTATTTTTGTTGTTGTTGCTAATCGGAGTTGAAATTTTATTGCCAGGACTTTACAGCTTTGTCTCCTAGAGCCCACATGGCCAAAGATACTCCTCTAGACCATTCTAAATGACATCAAAAACATCATCATTTTTTCTGTTCTGCTTTTAACACTTTTGCCTGATAAAGAAGCCAATGGAGCCTCATAAGCTTGCACGATGTATTTTGTGCATTTTTGGTTGGACCAATAAAAGTACTGTTGTTTTGTGGATTTAGGACGTTATCATATTTTTCTGTATGGCCAACGCAGATACCATAGATACGGAGGCGACCAAAATGGTGAAGGGTCTAGAAGCCATGAAGCCCTATCAAAAACGCCTTAGGGAGCTAGATATGTTTAGTCCGTAGAAGAGAAGGTTAAGAGGGGACATGGTTGCCACGTTTAAATATTTGAAGGGATGTCATGTTGAGGAGGGAGCAGGCTTGTTCTCTACCGCTCCAGAGGCTAGGACAAGGAGCAATGGATTCAAGCTGCAGGAAAGGAGATTCCACTTGAACCTCAGGAAGAACTTCCTGATGGTCCGGCAGTGGAATAGGCTGCCTCAGAGTGTGGTGGAGTTTCCTTCTTTGGAGGTTTTTAAGCAGAGGCTGGATGGTCATCTGTTGGGAATGCTTTGATGGGTGTTTCTGCATAGCAGGGGGTTGGACTTGATGGCCCTTGGGGTCTCTTCCAACTCTATGATTTTATGATTCTATGTTATGAAGGTCTCATTCCACCATCTGGAAGTCACAAATGTGCTCAAGTGCTTAGGTGATGAATAGGAGCATCCATGCCACACTTCAATTACATCCTTCTTTGCATTATTTAATAGAGGTAGTACTGGAGTCAGATTGTAAAAGACTCCATTTACAACCTCAGCAGCGACACAATACCATGTCTAGTACATTCTGGGATTCACAGAAACATCTCCCATGGGACCCTATAGCAGTGTAAAGTGTACACATCCAAGGAAGAAATGGTAACAGCATCAACCTATCCCCAATTCAGGACTGAAGTAAAAATCCTCGCCTATCCCATGAAAAGCTGGGAGGGAAATCACAGCGCATAGTAGTTGTGTCACCACAGTACACCTTTAAGTTTAATCTAACCTGGACTTCAAATTATCTGAAGTCTACTCCAGTGCTACTTGAACTGGGGGTCTGTGGACCAGTGCTGGTCTGTGAGGCATTGGCTGCCAAACTTTGTAGAGTTTTCAAGAAAGAAAGAAACAGTTGTAAGTGGGCAAAAATATGGTGCTAGTTCCTAGTACACTTGTGGGGGTGGGGGCTCGGCCAGTCCCCCCACATCAGAAAGCTTAAGAAACTTTGGTCTACTCCAGCGTTTCTCAGCATGAGGTTCCTTCAAACCTGAAAATTATTTCAAGGGTTTCTCCAGTGTAAAAAGTTTGAGAAAAGCTAATTTATTCTCTTTGTACTATTTCAGAATGCAAGTGGGGGTAAATTACATAACTGAATGTTCTTATCAGCTTCAAAGAGGCACTGAAATGTTCTCCAAGAATGGAGCAATCAGTTGCTAGTCTCAATGGATACATGCCCTCCCCTGTAACAGAGCCAATATATTCCTCTAATATCAGTTACTGAGGATCTCAAGCAAGAGGGTACTATTCCATTGACATAGTCTTGTTTGTGGGCAACTGATAGGCCACTTTGTGGACAAAATGAATGGACTGGTTAGGTCCCTCTGGTTGATCCAGCATAGCTCTTATGCTCTTGATGCTTCTCCTCTCCACTAACTCCTATAAATAGTAAACCAGTATATAAGGGAGAAAGCTAGGCCATAATTCTTCTCTCCAGTGACTACTTCTCTGTATGCATGGAGTATTTATGCTGGCTTGCAAAAGAAAGAAAAGGAGACAATTCAAGCACGTAGGCACCATCACCTGCAATATGATGCTCTATAAACCAGGAACAGTTTTACCATGTGATCTGCTGTTTGTATAGACTACAGAAACAAAACAGAACAGCACAACAGCCATGCAGCCCAGAAGGAAGAGAGCTTCACCTTTTCTACTCTTTTCCACTGAAGCAGGGCTCCCTGCAACTAAAAAATTCCTAACAGATTAGCAAACATCATTCAGCACCCAGAGTGCCACAGGCCCACGACAGATAATCTCAGCACTGCTGTCAGGAAAAGATATGCACTTAGTAGAAGGGTGGGCAAGGTGTGGCCCTCAGTACAGGTTGAGTACCGATTATCCAAAATGCCTGGGACCAGAAGTGTTTTGTATTTCAGATTTTGGAATACCCGTATTTGTATATACATAAAATTCAGTTCTGAACAGGAGATCTCCGGGAGCCTGCAAACAACCAAGTAGGGGCACTGCCGTCGCCGAGCCCTATACTTGGATTCCTGCCATTTCACAGATCCTTGTGTCTCTCTCCAGCCTTGCATCTTATCTTGTTCATTCGCTACTTGAGTTGTGTATGAGACCTGAGGCTGAAGAAAGGCTGAGGATCTGAGAAAGATGCAGGAGCACTGTCCTGTCTTGAAGGTAGAAGAGGGCAGCTGGTGGCAAAACACTGCGGTTTTTGGTGGCTTTCTGATTTCATATTTCTGGGTAAGCGATTCTCAACCTATAATACTTTTGTATCCCCCAGCCATCTCTGAGAGCCCACAAGGTACCCTGTATCTGACAAACAGACAAACTCTTTCTCGTCTAAATGTGGTGATTCACCTTATAACAGCTGGTACCTCCTCTCTCCACTACACTGTTTAACACACACACACAAAAACTTCTTTTTTGTTGAAAATCAGAAGGAGACTTCTGGAAGGCAGCGACATTTTCAGCAATCTGTGTGGCCCCTAGAGAACCCGAGGGACAGAGAACTGTCTGCTAAATCTGGCACAGTTGCCCATCTCAATTCAGTAGTACAAAGCCAGAGAGTTTAGGCTAACAATCAGTGGGGATTGGGGAGCAAAACTGCACCAACCTCACCTGGAAGAATATTCCTTCTCAAGCTGAACTGTGGCAAACTGTGCGCCATTTGAGCAACGTCTTGATGGAACTAACAAACAATGGAAGTGGTATCTGTAGAGAAAAAGAATACAACTCCAGGAAGGGATTTTCTTACCGACATTGCTGGCTCACATCAACTTGCCACCCACCTACCTAGTATCTGGCATACAGCCGGCATACTGACACAATGAATACTGTTCACGTGTTTTGGACGGGAGAGATGAATAACTGCAAAGGCTCCAAGCAGGAGATATTTGAAGACAATCACATGTACCAATTAATGCCCAACTTGTACTGAGTGTCACATCTATTTTTCTGTCATATCCAATTATCTTGCAGCATACTTTGTTTTGCATGGAGTTGTAGTGGGCTTGTATACACCATGAGGAAGTCTTCGAGTCCCTCAACAATAATTCCTGCAAGTAAGTGTATCTTGCACCCTCACGTAGGAGAAAGGATAGTTCCTTGTTCTTCTTCAATGCAATGTAACATCTGACTGCAATCTGATGAATGTTCTAAATGCAATGTAACATCTGACTGCAATCTGATGAATGTTCTAAATATTCTAAATATTAAGCATAACCATTAAGTTTTTAATTCAATTTCCTTAGCCACTACAACAAACCACCTCTCTAGAACTGCCCAATTGCATGGGAACTCTACAGCCAACCAACAATTCATGCTGACTCTATGAAAAACAAAAACACAGCAGTACAGAAGTGGTAGGTGTTTGAAAATTAACCTACGCATCTGGTTAAAACAGCTACACATTTACTGCATATGCTACACATTAATGTTTCATTGCACCAAAATATCTAGCCTCAGATTAACAAAGTTGTGTGCAGGACAAGAGGAAAGAAAGGAGCTCTGGAACTGAATGCCACTACAGTTGTGAGGACATACATTTTCAGAAATTCCCAGCTATGTGCATCTGTTGGAATCTCTCCTTGAATCGGAAACACAGAAAAGACTCGAAGAGAAACTTCATAAAATGAGGGTAATCTGAGAGGCTGTCACTGCTAAAAATGCAAACCCAGAAAGATGAAGATAGCACACACTGCATTTTAAACAAGTCCTGCAAGAGGAGCTACTGAGCTAGCTTTGCGTGTTGCTAAGCACGTTACAGGCACAATCAAGAACATTCACGACCAAGAGCGACAGATGAGAGGGGAAAGGGAAGGAGAGAGAAAAGCCAACCAGAGCCATATGCAATCAAAATCTATGGCCAAAAATTTCTTTCAACACACATACAGACACATACACACAGAGCACAGCAGGCGACTTGGCAGTTCTACTGATAATTGCAAAAGGGAGTGGACGGGAAACGGGGAAGCAGCATCCAGGGTTAGCTAACCAATTCTGTAGAGACTTGTAACGTTAACAGACATTAACAAAACCAGCGGCTCTCTATGTAAAGTCTCCAGAAAAAAACTCAGAAGTTTCCATTCTGTACATTTCTGCTAATGTCCTCCTTTGCCCTGCCAAACCCAAACTCTTTCTGGCATTCTCTCTGGCACTAGACTCTTCACAATCCTAGCGCTTTTCTCATGCTGTTACCAATGACAATTGGGAGGAAAGGAGGGAGAGGAACAGCCAAGAAGCGGTATCTTTTCCTCCTGACTGTCTAGACGCTTCAGAGCCACCCTTATAATTCTGTCTGACCTTCGCATAAGCCAAGGAAATGGCACCCCTTGTCCTTCCATTATAAAATCCTGTCACTTTTGACAAATGTCAGCTTGGAAACTGCTCGCACGTTAGGAAGAACTGTATGCAGGGGTGGGCAACGTGGCTCTCCAGATGTTTTTTTTGGATTGCATGCCCCATATGAGCTGGTTAGGGCTCGTGGGAGAGGCAGGTAGAAAGGACATCCAAAGGACCACTTTAAGAACATCCATTCTACTCACAGACAGCCAAATCCATGCAGCTATTCAATGACGCTCAGGCACTTTACTCACAGGCTGGTTCAGCACAGACCTAGCACGCAGCGGGCACAGCACTCGGGCAACGCCAGCCAAAGGAAACAGCAACGCCTGAATTAGGAACTGGAACAAGACCTCAAGGGAGCTCGCCTTCCCCTACAAGGTGGGCACGGTAGGACCGGTGAACCCGAGACGCCCATTAAAAACCCATCTGCCAGACGGTGTGGCTTTTAAACTCTGGGACGCCACGTTTGTTTCCAAACACAATCTACGCCCTCCTACTTCCGCAGATCACCGCCCCACATGCCGCCACATTGGCTGAGGAATTTCCAAAGAAACCACACCACCCCGCTGCTATCTGGGGGACCCAGAACAGAGACGATGTCTCACAGAGACCCCCCCCCCCAAACTTGGCATTTTCTTAAGCAAACTCATACCCAAGGAGTCCCCATAGGAGAGACATAAAGCCACACTGCAACCGGGGGGACACGCCACCAACTTAAAGCCCTCCCCCAAATATCCCTCCCCTTGCATACCCCTCCACGGGATGGGGCGCCCCACGGCTACTCTCAGAGAGAGGTGCCCCCTCATCCCCCAAACCCCCAAACTGGTTTCCAAGCCATGTTTGACCTTGCTTCTCATCCCCCCACAGAAGAAAAACAATTCAGGGAAGGCTTTGGGAAAGAGGTCCCCCTCACCCCCCAAAATGCCACAATCGCACCTCTCAAACCACACATCACTGCCTCCCAGACCTCCAAAATGAAGACCCCCCATGTCTCACCCACAAAAGTGCCTGAGGGGAACCCTCGCACCTAGAGAGCCCTGGAACAAAACAGCCTCACCCTCAAACCTCTTCACCCCACCAGAAGGAAAGAGCCCCCCATTCCACTCAGACTCCCAGAAAAGAACAGGGGGTGTCACAGAGCTCCCTTGCCCACCCACCCCCAGTGCTTTTCCCTGGAAGCCTGCAGAGGAACAGACCCCCCCACCTCCCCCAGGCCAAAGGCACCCCAACTTTGAAGCACCCCCCCCCAAATAAAACAGCCATGCTGCTTTGTTTTGCCTTTCCACATTTCCTCCCCTACTCCATTCATCCTCCGGCACCAAAGGCATGCCAGAGATCCTTTCCCAGGCTGGGAAGAGATGCTGTTTTTCCTTCCTTCTTGTAATTCTCTCGCCCCAAGAAGCCCCCCCAAAAAACCAAGGCTGTAGTTGGGGGGCAGGAGAGACAATATGGGCAGGAGCCCCCTATGCCTCCCTTTGTTGCAAGTGCAAGTCAGGGTGGCTTTAGGTCTCTGCAACCCCAGCAGCAGGAGCTTGCAGACATTAAAAAAAATAAAATTAATTAATTTTTTGGGGAGTCCCCCATTTGCAAAGGAGAGTGGAAACCACTTCTACCCTCCTCAATTTAAGCTTAAGAGGCTAGACCCCGCTTTATATGAGAAATGGGACATGCTCGCGCTTCTCCTTCCACCAAGCACTACCCCCAGGCTAAAATAATTAAAAAAATTAAGGAGGGGGGCAAAGGACTCTTTACTCACCCAGGGAAGATGCCGCTGCCTGCGCTCGGCGGAAGAGTCACGGGGGCTTCGAACGGCGTCGGCCGCTTCACCGCGAGAAACGCCACTCACTGCCAGCCCAAACCATAAGACACGCACTAACAGCGGGAAAAATGCCCGGATGTAGAACACTCCACCCCTCTCTTTCATGCCTTGCTCTCCGCTCCCGACCCGCGCTGCGGACGGCCCTCTCCGGCCAGCCCACAGACTGTGCCCATCGCAGGGCGAAGCCGTGGCGCGGCTTCCTTTTCCGTACTGCGCAGGCGTTTGAGCCAAGGCGTCTTAACTATGCGGTGGTCTAAAGCAGTGGGTCTCAACGTTTGGCCCACCAGGTGGTTTGAACCTCATTTCCCAGAATTCCTAACCATTGGCCGTGCTAGCTGAGACTTCTGGGAGTTGCAGGCCAAAATTATGTGGAGGCCCAAAGGTTGAGTATAAAGAAGGCTTCTGGTTTAAGTAACCGTGTGTTCGTAATAACAACGAGGATTGCTAGCCAAGCCTATTTTTTTACCAGCACTGCTCAAACCCCCCATCGTTCTAGGAATGGCAGCCCCATAAAAAACTTCTCCATTGTCTGACTGCAATATGCAACCCTCCATCTTTGGGTAAACTACAGCTCCCATCCATCACGTCTGATTTTTGGTTATACTTGGTAGGGTTGATGGAAATTGAAGTCCAGCAAAGCCTAGACATGTGTGCGCGCGTGTGTTTAAACAGTGTACGATACCCTAAAGGCACCTTAGCCTGCCTGATCTTGGACGCTAAGCAGGGTCAGCCCTGGTTAGTTCTTGGATGGGAGACTGCCAGTGAACGCCAGGTGCTGTAGGCTATGGCCATTTCCACACTACACTGTTATAGTGCTATTATTCCACTTTCAACATCCTATGGAATCCTGGGGTTTGCAGTTTAAGGAGGGGCCTTTAGAATTCTCAGCCAGAGAGCTCTTTGGCCTCAGGAAACTGCAAACCCCAGAATTCCACAGGATGGCAAAAGCACAATAATAGCACTATAACAGCGTAGTGTGGAAATGGCCTATATGTCAAAGGAACAAACTGGCAAAACCACCTCTGAGTATTCCTTGGCTAAGAAAAACGTGATTTGAAGGAATGTATCTACACGTTTACACTGCATAATTCTGTCACTTTGGTCTCGCTTTAATTGCAGCAGCTCACCCCGTAGGATTCTTGGATTTGTAGTTTGGTGAGGCCTCCCTCCCTCCCTCCCTCCCTTTCTTTCTTTCTTTCTTTCTTTCCTTTACCATATCTCTACCCTGCCCCATATCATCAGATGGCTTACAATAAATTGGAACAATTTAAAATGTAAGAAAATAAAAACAGAAAACAATGAAAATAATGTAAATATTCTAAAAACATTGTGGGAGCTGGCGAGTTTGAGTGCCGGAGCGGCTGGGACTCCAGAAGATCCCATTCAGTCATGGAAATATACTGAATTACTTTGGCAAGTCCTACTCTCTCAGCCTCAAAGGAAGGCAATGAACATTTCCTCCGAATGAATCTGGACAAGAACACCCTAGGAGGGGGTTGACCCTAGGGCAGAGTTGACTCAACGGCACATTACAACACAGTAAACATTGCATAATTTAAAAGGCTGAAATTAAAACAATATACAACCATTTAAAATTCTCTCTGAGGGACTTCTAATGCCGTATTGCACGGATAGCCAAGAGTCCTCTGGCAGAGAATTCTAAGTACCTCCCCAAAATCACAAATCCTGGGATTCTGTAGGAAGCAGCCGCGGCAGTCAAACTGGTGTCAGACTGCCGTTGGTTGTCCAATGTGGGCACTGTTAAAATGCTGACAACCCATCCAACACATCTCCGTCCCTAATTGTCCTAGGAGACGGTATGCTTTGATGTCAAAGGGGTGTCAAAGTCCACCTAAGTTAAACACAGAGATCTGTGGGATGTATTGAGCTTGATGGGACTTAATTTCCCACCAAATCCAATTTCAGTCCCAAAGATTTCAGTGTAAAACTTTGGGCCCAGTACTAGTTCTCAATCTGCAAATAAGCACATTGGATGCTATTCTGATTCCTAGTAGCAGATGATAGAGTGTGTCCAGAGGAGGGCAACCAAAATGGTGGAAAGCGTGGAAAACATGCAGACCCATGACGAGTGGCTTAGGAAGCTTGGGTGTGTTTAGCCTGGAGAAGAGAAGGTTAAGAAGCAACTTGATAGCTATGTTTAAATATCGGAAGGAATATCAAATGGAGGATGGGGCCAGCTTGTTTACTGCTGCTCCAGAGACCAGGACATGGAGCAATGGCTTCAAACTTCAGGAAAAGAGATTCCATCTAAACATTAGGAAGAACTTCCTTATAGTAAGAGCAGCTCAGCAGTAGAATATGCTGCCGCCTGGGAGTGTGGTAGAGTCTCCTTCTTTGAAGAGTTTTAAACAAAGTTTGGATGACCATCTGCTGGGAATTCTTTGATGGTGTAATCCTGCATGGCAGAAGGCGGTTAGACTAGATGGCCCTTGTGATCTCTTCAAACTCTATGATTCTATGATCTAAGAGAGCTGTTCTTAACCTTTCCTTTCCCATGGACTCCCTTTGAAATTCTTTGTTGCCATGGGCCACCAAGACTTCACTCAAGATGAAAAACCCTAAGTGCATCAAAAATTTATTTAAAGTTGCTCATCAAGGGTCTTCAAATTTGGAAAAAAGGGAGAAATAAATAAATGCATACACCCATATTACAATATTTTTGTTGGAACGATTCCATGCAAATTTGTCTCCCTTCCTTCCTTCCTTCCTTCCTTCCTTCCTTCCTTCCTTTTTTCTTTCCACTTTAATTTTAAAAGCTCATAATGTTTCTTCAAAACTTTGCAGATCCCCCATGAAGAATTTGTAGCCCCCTGAGAACCGCTGCCTTTCAATGCCCTGTTATCTGACAACTTGCTCTTTTCACACTTCCAAATTAGGAACAAATTCCATTAATTTGACAGGGGTTCTGCTCCTTGATCAGTTCTTTTTGCCTATGGAGGCTTGCTTGGAACTGCTTACACTTGTGCGCTGCTCACAAAGCAAGCTAAGAGGGGGGGAAAAGGGCTCTGAGCCAGGTAAGAGACTTTGCAGGTAATGTGCACAGTCAGTCCCAAGTGAGCCTCTGTAAGTCCTTCATGTTCCCTACAGAACAGGACATGAGTCCTGCTTTTGAACCAATTCTGTTTTCTGACAGTGCTCCAGTCCCTAACTTGTCAGACAAGTAGGGAGAAAACCTGTAGTCCAAAACTCTAATTCCTGCATGCTCCGGTCCCTCATAAAGTCCGCCAAGAACTGTCAGCCCCCTCAACATTTTATTTCTGACAAGATGGGGGAAGGAAACCTCCATGTAGATGGAAAAATAAATCCTGTGTGCTGTTGCATAATTAAGCAGCTCCAAATGCGGAGCTCACCAATTTTCCAGAGATTTTTGACACAGGTAAGCTGACTGATGGCATTTGGAGTAAGCCCAGGAAACCGGCAGGACTTCAAGCAGATCCACTCTTAAGCACCCAGCTTAACTGGGTTGCACACAAGAAGACGCAGGCACTTTGGCTGTGTTTCAGAAATTGGCTTCTGACCTCAGGAATGCGTGAGCAATGGGAGAGTCTGAGCCAAAGAGCTGGATGGACCAGTCTTAACGAGAGTCTTATTACTGCTGTGTGGGAATCCCCTGCTCGGGGAACAGAAAGGCATTCCCAAAAGTAACTCCTCTGAATGCAACTAAAGGTGGCAATGAGTGACAAATTTTCCCCAGGATTCCTCTCCGAAGCTAGCATTCCTGCCTACTCCAACCACCCCAGTTATGGGGTAACTGGCCTTCCTAACAGATCAAGGGAAGTAATACTGCCTCTCTGCTCTGCTTTGGTAAGACCTCACTGGAAATACTGTGTCCGGTTGTGGGCACCATAATTTCAGATGGATATTGACAAGCTGGAAGGTGTCCAGAGGAGGAAGACAAACACGACAATGGTTGCATCAATAGCAGTTTGGTCTCCAGACTGAGGAAAGTAATGGTACCACTCTATCCTACTTTGGTCAGACCTCATTTGGAATCCTGTGTCCAGTTCTGGGCACCTCAATTCAAGAAGGATATCGACAAGCTGGAACGTGTCCAGAGGAGGGCGACCAAAATGGTGAAGGACCTGGAAGCCCTGAATCCCTATGAGGAGTGGCTGAGGGAGCTGGGTGTGCTTATTCGGCAGAAGAGAAGGTTAAGAAGGGACATGATAGCCATGTTTAAATATCTGAAAAGATGTCATGTCAAGGAGGGAGTGGGCTTGTTTTCTGCTGCTCCAGAAACTAGGACAAGGAGCAATGGATTCAAACTACAGATATTCCACCTGAACTTCAGGAAGAACGTCCTGATGGTCAGAGCTGTCCAGCAGTGGAATCTGCTGCCTCCATGGAGTGTGGTGGAGCCTCCTTCTTTGGAGGTTTTTAGCAGAGGCTGGAGGCCATCAGTCGGGAGTGCTTTGAGGTGGGTTCCTGCATGGCAGAATGGGGTTGGACTGGATGGCCCCTGGGGTCTCTTCCAACTCTGAGATTCTATGATTCTAAGGCCTGGAAGCCAAGCCTTATGAGGAATGAATTAAGGAGCTAGGGATGTTTGGCTGGGACAAGACTGAAAAATGACATGATAGCCATATTTGAATATCTGAAGGGATGTCCTGTAGAAGAGAGAGCCAGTGTGGTTTAGTAGTTTGAACATTGACTTACAACCCTGAAGAGAAGGGGTCGATTCCCTGCTCAACTACAGAAACCCATTCAGTGACATTGGGTGCATCACACACTTTCAGTCCCAGAAAGCCTGAAATAAGTTCACCTTAGGGTTGCCATAAGTCTGAAACAACTTGAAAGTACACAATGTCAACAACAATGTAGAAGAAGTACCAAGCTTGTTTTCTGCTGCTCCAGAGATCAGAACATGAATCAATGGGGTTCCAATTACAACTTAATAAAAATAAGCAAAAGTTTGCAGTTTTATAAAAAAAGATTCCAGTTATTTCTTACTTACTGCTACTGTTGTTAAGATTTCTAACTCACCTTTACATAATCATGGTGGCTCAAAACAGAATGCCTGAAGCCGCACGCTGTAATGGCTAGGTTGGAATAATGAGCTAAAGCCATCAGCTTTTTAAAAACAGCAACCAAATGAAAAAGGACTGGCAAAGTTAACAAGCTAAGATGTCTGAGAGAATTTTTAAAAATGGCTGGAATCTTGTTGGGGACTTACATTTTCATGCGGACCTTTTTGTCTGTGGAAATTAGAACTGGGCCGTTAAGGAACGTCACTTCATAAGGGAGCCAGTAAAGCGACCAATGTGCATTGGGATGAACGTGGATCAGTTCCATTGCACATTGGGGTATCAACTAGGGAGTGCCAATGTGCCTTAGGAGAGCCTGATGAGGGCCAGGAAATTCTTGTTGGTGTCCTATTATCCATCTTCTGCAATTCACTAATAATGTTTCTTAGTACTTCTGCTACGTAACTAGGTATACATAGTTATGTAATGCACCCTGTGATAGAGGATTGCAACCTACATTTATCTGACATTGGAGAAATATCATATCATTTGCCAGGCTATCCAATCTGGAAGTGGCATCCCAAAGTCATGGGGCCGTCACCGAAAAGGACCTCTTTTGGTGTTCACCTGCTACAGCTCGAATGACAGGGAAACCTTGAGAAAAGGCTATTGGCCCCATGTGGATCCAGTCCTTTTTTGCAGCCCTGAGTCCCTGACTCCTTCTGAACCTTCTCACAATGGTGGGGGGGGGAAGGGGGGGTGAATCACCACATCTAGAATGGCAGATTTGCCAAGAATATCCTCATCCCTGCAAAACTCCCTGCAAATTGCTCTTGAACTGATCCTATGTTGTCTCACTTTTTCAGCAGCTTTTAAAACTTCCCAGTTTATTTCTCCTCCTCCTCCCACTTTCCCCGCTTTCGTCCTCGGCTTACTCCAGTTGCTGGAAACTAGTTCAAACTGCAAAAGTATTTTGTACTCTGTTAATTCATCAGGGGAGAGAGGAGAGGAGGCGTAGAATTTTGCTCTTCCAAGTAGGCTCAGGCAAAAGCAAACCGCTGCAGCCTCTCACAGCTTATATCTTCTTCCTCATTAATAATATTTGCCATCAGACCACACTCTAATGTGGCCAAGCAACATGTGTCTCAGTTTTTATCTATGAAATGTTGATGGGTAAGCATATGGCCCCAGTGCCCTTACTTTGTCCCAGAAGCCAGGGAGCTATTCTTTGCTGACCTGAATTTACATTTCACCGTCTACATAGATTTCAGGGGACAGAGTCAGCAGGACAAGGGCCCCCAAGCGAGGAGCATGAGGATTTGTTTCTCTTGTCTGTGTTGCTGCTGTAGGCTTTTTCTGTATATATTCACATGATCAGAACGCAGTGACAAAAAGGCAAGCTTGCTGACACAGGCTGCTGCCCAGACAATGCTTTCTGCATGAGCACGCTCTTCCTTTGTCATTTCGTAGCAAGTGCCAATGTCACTCTCCCTTTTATTTTTTGGTTTTTATCATGTCAACGCATCGGGAATAATAAGAGGCCTGAAGCAAAAGATGGGTAAGCAGTCTAGCTGAAGCGCAGCTTGTGAAATGTAAGCCTGGATTGGCAACCTGAATCTTCAGAGCTTTGCTTGGTGACTTTCTCAGACTTCAGTACACCTATGTTATCTTGGGTCCCATACCAGGCAAAAGACAAACTATTAAGCCTGCCTATTTACCGACCTAGCTACTGCTGACAGGTATGATGTATTTCCTGGACATGCAAAATTGGACTTACAAGTGGCAGTTCTTGAACAAAAACAAAAAATGTCAAAGGACAACTAGAAATAGAAAAGGTTGAATTGAGACAGTCGAAAATTCCAATCCATTGAAGAGAGATGAACAGAGGTAAAAGTTTCATGGCACACTATATATATATTAATACACAAGTCCTCATCACTGCACATATAACAAAGGGAATCTACTCAGAGAAGGTTTTTGCCCCAAGGAACTCACTTTTGGCAAGCAGATTTATTGCTTTCACATGCCAATACTAACAGACTACTTTAAAGGTTACTTGGAAGACCTTTGCCATCTCACACTGCTCTTTGAATGTTTATACCCAGGGTCACAACTTGCATCTTTCACTGTGCTACTACATTCTGTCCTACTCCCACCGCTGTGTAATGATGCTTAAAGAACTGTTGTTTTAATATTACTCTAGCAGGACATCTGGAGAAGTAGACAATATCTGTGAAACCTATGCAAAACTAGATCAATTGGTCTTAAAGGTGCTGCTAGAGTCCTCTCTCCACCCCACCCTTTTTTTCCTTTTTTTGATGATTTTCCTCTCCATAGGCCTTTGGTGAGGTCTTTCCCCCACTGTTAGCTTGTTTCCTCAACTCTCTGCCTGTCTTCTCTGGGCCCCTGTATGCTCCGTCCATCTTCCCATTAGGTCTTGCTTTCTTACGCCACTGGCTAGATAATCCCTTTCTCAGGAATAGGTGATGGATGTCATCTGCTCCAAGTTTTAGTCTGAATTTTAAAGGAAACATCCAAAGTGTGGGAAGTTGCTTTCCAAGCAGGTCCATCACCCTTTCAAGTTCAGACTAACAAAGGCAAAACAAAGTTACGTTTCAAAAGGAATGCAACAAGTAAGAGAGGAGTTGACTTTATTTGTACAATGAGTTTTCCGCATTAGCCTGTTATAGCACTATTATTCCAGTTTCAACATCCAATGGAATCCTGGGGTTTGCAGTTTAGGGAGGGGCCTCGAAGCCCCTCCCTAAACTGCAAACCCCAGGATTCCATAGGATGCTGAAAGTGGAATGAGAGCGCTATAACAGGCTAATGCGGAAACGGCCTATGTTGCCACCTGTCGTTCTGTAGCAGCATGGCAAATGTTGTCCCCATCTTCAAGAAGGGAAAAAAAGAGGACCCAAATAATTATCGCCCAGTCAGCCTGACATCAGTACCTGGAAAGATCCTGGAGCAGATCATCAAACAGTCAGTTTCTAATCACTTAGAAAGCAACGAGATAATCACGAGAAGTCAACATGGATTTCTCCAAAATAAGTCATGCCAGACTAATCTTATCTCTTTTTATGACAGAGTTACTTGCTTGATAGATGAAGGGAATGCTGTGGATGTAGCATGCCTCGATTTCAGTAAGGCCTTTGACAAAGTTCCCCATGACATTCTTGCAAAGAAGCTAGTAAGATGTGGGCTGGACAGGGCTACTGTCAGGTGGATTTGTAACTGGTTGACTGACCGTACCCAGAGGGTGGTCACCAATGGCAGATTCTCATCCTGGAGAGAAGTGACTAGCGGGGTGCCACAGGGTTCTGTCCTGGGCCCGGTGCTGTTCAATACCTTCATTAATGACTTGGATGAAGGAATAGAGGGCACACTGATCAAATTTGCAGATGACACCAAATTGGGAGGGGTTGCTAATACGCCTGATGACAGGATCAAAATTCAAAAGGACCTGGACAGATTGGAATGCTGGGCCAAGGCTAACAAAATGAATTTCAACAGAGAGAAATGTAAGGTCCTACACTTAGGCAGAAAAAATGGTATGCAGAAATATAGGATGGGGGACACGTGGCTGGCTAACAGTACGTGTGAAAGGGATCTAGGAGTCTTCATAGACCACAAGCTGAACATGAGTCAGTAGTGTGATGCGGCAGCCAAGAAGGCCAACGCAATTCTTGGTTGCATCAATAGGAGTATGGTGTCTAGATTGAGGGAGGTATTGGTACCACTTTATTCTGCATTGGTTAGACCTCATCTTGAATACTGTGTCCAGTTCTGGGCACCCCAATTCAAGAAGGATATGGATAAGCTGGAGCAGGTCCAGAGGAGGGCAACCAAAATGGTGAGGGGCCTGGAAACCATGCCCTATGAGGACAGACTTAGAGAGCTGGGTATGTTTAGTCTGCAGAAGAGAAGGTTAAGAGGGGACATGATAGCCATGTTTAAATATTTGAAGGGGTGTCATGTCGAGGAGGGAGTGGGCTTGTTTTCTCCTGCTCTTGAGACCAGGACAAGGAGCAATGGATACAAGGTGCAGGAGGGGGGATTCCGCCTGAACCTCAGGAAGAATTTCCTGACGGTCAGGGCTGTCCGGCAGTGGAATGTGCTGCCACAGAGTGTGGTGGAGTCTCCTTCGTTGGAGGTTTTTAAGCGGAGGCTGGATGGCCACTTGTCGGGAGTGCTTTGAGGGTTTTCCTGCATGGCAGGGGGTTGGACTGGATGGCCTTTGTGGTCTTTTCCAACTCTACATTTCTATGATTCTATGATTCTATGGTTTGATGCAAACAAGCTATGCTCTTATTAAGACTGGAAATACCTCTTTTACTCCCCTGGTCCTGTAAGTTTAAGATTGTTCCAAAATTCCCTGCAGTGCTTTCTGCCTCCCTATGGATACAGCTGGCACACTGGTGGGATGTTTACAAGGCTGGCATTTTGATGAACTATTTTTGGTAGTGAAACATCAATAGGGTTTGATCACTTACCTCTGGAATGATCAAGAAAATGAAAGGATTGATTCCATTAAGGCTCTGTAATTGAGAGCAACGTGTCTGGAATGTTTGTCTTCTTCTAACGGAACCAGCATGTGACCAGTCCCTCACCCCAAAATTTCTTTCTTTCTTCCTCTCTCCATATATATGTTTATTTCAGGCTGAAAAGACTGTGCTTGTCATGAGAAGCTGACTGTAGTTATTTTCCACAAAGAAAAAAGAAAAGAAGAGAGGATGAGAGAGAGAGAGAGAGAAGTGAACTGAAGTGATCTCTCCAAAGTATAAAATGCACTGTTCCTCTCTAATCTATCAGTCATAGAGCTTTTAAAACTTAGACTACAATTCCGTAGGTAGATCACCATGCCAACTTGGCATTCGTAGGAATAGTAGTCCAAACAGGAAAATTTCCCAAGTTCTAGTCAGTCTTGCCCAGCTTAGGATCCTTTCACACCACACAGTTATAGCAGCTTTTGCACCGCTTTTGCTGCCATAGCTCCATCCTATAAAATTCTGGGGTTTGTAGTTATAGCAGTGGTACTTGACGTTGCAGTCCATAGGTAAATAAACATTATTATCGTTATTACTGATGCTGATCCCATGTCCTTATATTCATTAGGATCCCTCAAACGTAGTCATCTGGGTATGAGGTTCTGGTTTCCTCTGCTTGTACAGCAGTGATGGGAAAAAGCGGCAGATTTGGGCATCATTCTTCTCTTCCTCTAGTACTCTCTGGGAACAGCACAGCCGATTTCCGCACTAGCCTGTTATAGCGCGACGATTCCACTTTCAACATCCTATGGAATCCTGGGGTTTGCAGCTTCGGGAGGGGCCGGCTGGCCCCTCCCGAAGCTGCAAACCCCAGGATTCCATAGGATGTTGAAAGTGGAATCGTCGCGTTATAACAGGCTAGTGCGGAAATGGGCACAGACTGCCAAAAAGGGCCTCTGCCAAAAAAGCCACTAAACCCCCAAACTCCAGAAGTGTCCAGAAAGTCCACTTCTGGTTTTGTAAAAGTTACTTTAAAAACAAAAAGTAAACAGTGCAGAGTGTCCTTGCAACTTTTTTTTTAAAACCAGAAGAAGTGTAGTCTAGTGAGTCTGGAGCTGATGAGGGCCATGAAAATAGTCTTTAGGAATTACAGTTTGACTACTGTTGTGGTATTAAAGGACAAAGCATGTCCAGTTTTGTCTTCACTCCCTGTGCCAGGAAAACTTCTCTGGAGGCCACTTTGCAGGTTTCTGCCTGTATCCAACATGAGCCGTCACTTGGCCTTCAACTGCATGAGCCAAGTTTCTTTAATTAGTTCCTTACCGCTGCTGTGTTTAACCTCTCGCCCTTTTAATCCGGCCTTTCAGCAGAAGAAATTGTTTCCATACCTGCCCATCCATTTTCAGATTCTCCAGGATCATATGTGCTTGAGCCGTACATCCTCCTAAATGAAGGAAGCCACACGAAGAGTCAAACTTTCCACAGTCATCCATTCAAACTAGACTTCCTTGCACTTGGTGTCAATAGAACTAATCCAGCTGAGGGCAAATGGCGTCAGTCGATACGGTCTGTGGATTTGCTGGTCACTCACTCGGTGGTGGTGGTGGGGGTATATCGTCATGCAAATATCTCATGGGAAAGCAACTGTAAATCACAGTGGTGGGGGCGAAGGTAAAAATAGCAACACATGCTCATACCCTCCAAATTTCACAGATGAAAAATGGGACCCGTGTGCCAAGCAACATCAGCGTGTGGTCAAGATGGCAAAGGAGGAAGAACAGACAAGCTACGAGAGACTGCAGCAGTTTGATTTTGCCTGAGTCTACAGCAGAGCTTTCCAAACTTTTCATGTTGGTGACACTCTTTTTAGACATGCATCATTTCGCGACACAGTAATTCAGTTTCACTAGCAAACTGGAGGTTAAATTAACCTCTCATAAGAGATTGGGGCACATACATAAATTGTAATAACGGAAGGTACAGGGACACAGCATATCTCATGAAAATCTTTCATTTATATTTTTAAAAATATATGATTTATTTATAATATATAAGATACATTTCCAAGGCTCGGGTCAGGGGCTCGTTCTCAGGCCAGGGAGGTGACACATCTAAACCCTTCGGGCGACACACTACGTGTCGCAACACACCATTTGGAAAGCCCTGGTCTACAAGGAAGAGCAAGATTCCATGCCCTCTAAAATTTTGGAGTTGGAAATCAGAGCATGTGTGACCAAACAATATCAGGGTGCGGCCAAGATAGCGAAAGTTATTAACGGGGAAGCATCCACAAGCTAGGAGAGGCTGCCGCAGTTTGCTTTTGCCTGGGTCCACTGGAAAGGGCAAGATTCCACCACCTCCTGTTTTCTCCCCTGCTGCGTTAGTTGAGTGCAAACTACTTTTGCACTTTAAAGGCAGTGTGCAGCAACAGTGGGAAGAGGAGAGAGAAGATTTAAAACATTTTAAAAGCAGCTGAAAAGTAGAACAACAAAGGATAAATCAGGACTCTCTCTGCCAAATCCGAACAGCTGGAAGGAATGGATATTACACAACTTTAAAGTGGGTGACAAAGATGAAGTCACTGAATTTTTTTGACTTGATTGACATGGATAAACTGACTGTGTGCTGAAAGATGGATTGATGAGTAATTTTAAAAAGGATTGGGACAGAGTCATGATATTCTTCACCATGCACTGGAGGATTTTTTGGAAATTAGGGTGTGATTATTGTCAAGTAGTTCTTGCTAATGTTTAGGTGGAATCTCTTTTCTTGAAGTTTGAAGCCTTTGCTCTGTGTCCTGTCTCTGAAGCAGAAGAAAACAAGCTAGCTCCATCCTCCATATGACATCCCTTCAAATATTTAAACATAGCTATCATATTGCCTCTTAACCGTCTCTTCTCCAGGCTAAACATACCCACCTTCCTAGGCCACCCCTCATAGGGCTTCAAGGTTTCCACTTTTCTATCTATCTATCTATCTATCTATCTATCTATCTATCTATCTATCTATCCATCCATCCATCCATCCATCCATCCATCCATCTATCTATCTATCATTGCCCTCCTCTGGATGTGTTCCAGTTTGTCAGTTTTCCCCTGCTCAATGCAGGAAATCCAGCTGGAGCTTCCCCAGTGGATAGCTATCCATAGTCTCTTTTTGAAGACATTAAAAAAAATGCTTTTTTGAGAACCAGTAGTGAATTCTCATGAATTGAGACTTGAGGGGGGGATTGTGGGGGGGGGATTGTTTTATTTTTCAATACAGTGGGCTCTTGGTATCTGCTGAGGCGTGGTTCCAGGATTCCCTGTGGATATTAAATTCCATGGATGCTCAAGATCCATTATATATGATTGCATAGTAAAATGACATCCCTTATATAAAATGACAAACAACTTAAAACGAGTGCTGGAGAAAGCCTGAGGATCTGTGGAATGGCAGGAGGCTGTCAGTGTAGTGCCCAGCCAAATCAAGATTTGCTTTTTGGACTTTTTTCAAGCCATGGTTGGTTGAATCCATGGATGCAGGATCTGTGGATACAGAGCGGTGATGTATTTAAATCTTTTACTCCAAGTCTCAAATCAAGTCTCAAGTCTTTACCTTCAAATCTCAAGTCCTTGCAAGATACTTTCAAGTCAAGTCTCAAGTCTGGGAGCCAACTTTATACCCTAACCTATATTCCAGAATTTCTGAGCAGAGTCCAAAAGTCAGTTTTGACCATTCAAGTAGAGTCTGCCCTCCACATCTGTGATTTTGCCACCTGCAGCTTCGGAAGTGGGGAATAGGATCCTTCTGACCCCCTTCCCAAAGCTGGAGGCTTTTGACTCGATGGGCATAAAAGAGTCTGCAGCTTCAGAAGTAGGGAATAGGATCCTTCTAACTTCCCATTTCCAAAGCAGGAGGCTTTTTCAGAAGTGGGGAACAGGATCCTTCTTACTTCCCATCACCGAAGCTTCAAAAGCTTTAGAAGGAAGGATCCTTCCTCCTCAAGCCCATTGCCTAACCCGTTTGCTGTTCCCCTCCGAGAAATGTACTCTGCGCTCTGGGAGCAAGTCTTGCCTTCTGCTCTCGGGAAAAGCTTCTGAAGGCTCCTCTGATATGCAGTTGGGACAGGCTGCTGAGCAGACCTCAACCCCGCCTCAAGCGCATTGCCTAACCCGTTTGCTGTTCCCCTCCGAGAAATGTGCCCACGCTTTGGGCTTGAAACAGATCATCACGCAACCAGTAAGAAAAAAGAGACGGAAGCGTTGTTCGAAGTTGTAAGGTTTCTGGCTGAACGTGTTATGTTACTGAATCAAAGGGAGCAAGTCAGTCACTAAAAATAGACAAGTCACAAGTCGAGTCGAGTCAGCGTTTCATTTATTGTCAAGTCCAAGCCAAGTCACTGAAGCAACTTAAGCCTGACGAGTCCAACTCAATCAACTTGAGTCTGTGGCCATTTCCGCACTAGACTGTTATAGTGCTATGATTCCGCTTTCAACATCCTGTGGAATTCTGGGGTTTGTAGTTGAGAGAGGGGCACGTAGAATTCTCAGCCAGAGAGCTCTTTGGCGTCAGTGAACTACAAACCCCAGAATTCCACAGGATGTTGAAAGCGGAATCATAGCACTATAACAGTCTAGTGCGGAAATGGCCTATATGACCGATACGAAGGGCTGACAGTAGGCTATTTCAGCCTCAAGAGGGTCCCAGGTCAGTAAAGCCAATCCTGCGCCGACTGCAGTTGTCCTGGCTAGAGCTTGCAAAGACAGGGGCAAATGGCAGCGGCTCCTCTTTGTTCCTTTCTGCTTCCCAGAATGCCCTGCTGCAGTCCGCCATGCTTTGCCTACTGGTGCTGTCCGATCTCCCTGGTTGCCATTGCCATCACCACCTTCCCTGCAGCAAAAGCCCCAAATCTGAGCAGAAGAGAATAGAGAAGAGATGATCCAATCAGAACAGGGAGTCAGGGAATGGGGCGGGGCCAATGGTAGTAGGTGCCTGTCATTGGCTTGTGGCCCAGAAGCCCTGCCCCACCCACCCTGAGTAGCTCCGCCCCTGCCAGGGAATGAATCTGCCTGCAAAGCAGATACTCTTGCAGTGAGCGCGTGGCTCGATGTGAGCAAGAAATGCAAATTCCACAACCGTCACCTGAGCTTATCTTTCTTCTTAGCTTTCAGATGATGCCTCTGCTGCTGGTGCCACGGAAATAGTCCGGGGAGGGATGCCAAAAGCCAGCCAGCTAGTCAGCCAGAGGCGTAGGAAATCATTATATAAGCCCTGTATGGATTTCTCTCCTCTGTCTGGGACAGCCAGCAAGTACATTCCTTTGCAGAATTTCTCTGCTGTGAATCCACAGCATCATTCTGTTTATCTTGGGGGATAAACGGATCTGCTAGGCGAGAATTTTTGCCTTCCCCAGTGTGAATCCTTGCCCTTTTCAGCCGCTCCTCAAAGTTACTTTCCATGGAAATAAGATTCATGTTTGTGTTCCTTACCACATGTAGCAAATAATCTTTGCTGAGTGCTTTGAATCGAGTCTGTCTGTTGAAAAAAAGAAGAAGAGAATACCAACTCCTTTAATGCATAGATCTTTCTTTAATCTTAATTTAATAAATTTGTGGAAATTTGTTGTTGTTGTGTGCCTTCAAGTTGTTTCTGACTTATGGCAACCCTAAGGTGAACCCATCACGGGGGGCGGGGGTCCTGGGACTGAGAGAGTGGGATGCACCCACGGTCATCTAGTGGGTTTCTATGGCTGAGTGGGGAATTGAACACTGACCTCCAGCATCGTAGTGCAATGGTCAAATAACTACACCACTCTGGCTCTCAGTGGGAATTTAGTCCCCAAATACAATTTCTATAATAGGCTAGAGAGCCAGCATGGTTTAGTGATTTGAGCCCTGGATTGCAACTCTGAAGACCAGGGTGTGAATGCCTGTTTGGTCATGAAAATCCAGTGGGTGACGTTAGGCAAGTCACACTCTCTCAGCCTCAGAAGGCAAAAGCAAACCCCCTTCTGAACAAATCTTGTTCACTTTAGCTTGATCATGCTAACTACTGCCTTATTTTACTATGTCTAGCTTCCCTGGTTTCACGCGCCACACATTCCACGTCCCTATGCGATGCATTGTGCAGCTTCAGACTTTCCTTTCACAACTCAGCACGTCGGCAGCTGAACGTCCTTTCGGCTTGAGTCCAGTTGTATCATTAGCGGCAACGCTACTCATAGCTGTCCGCTGCTGTACCCCAGTATCCCTTTGAGTGCCATCTATCCTGGGAGTTTGATCTTCTGGTGCTACCTCTTATTTCATTTTGGATTGCCTCATTGCAGGGTTGTCATGGTAAAAGACATTCAAAAGGGATTTATGGTGCCTCCTTCTGTGCAGCATTAACAGGCATTAGCTTTGGTGACACTGCTGTTGTCTCTGTGAGATCCTCTGCCAGGGTCGCCCTCCACTCCTGCTGCTGGCTGGTAGCTCTTTGGCACACATAAATCGAGGGAGGTAATGGTACCAGTCCATTCTGCGTTGGTTAGGCCTCATTTGGAATCCTGTGTCCAGTTCTGGGCACTTCAATTCAAGAAGGATGTCGACAAGCTGGAATGTGCCCAGAGGAGGGCGACCAAAATGGTGAAGGTTCTGGAAGCCATGAAGCCCTATGAGGCGTGGCTTAGGGAGCTGGGTATGTTTAGTTTGCAGAGGAGAAGGTTAAGAGGGGACATGATCGCCATGTTTAAATATTTGAAGGGATGTCATGTTGAGGAGGGAGCAGGCTTGTTCTCTACCGCTCCAGAGACTAGGATAAGGAGCAATGGATTCAAGCTGCAGGAAAGGAGATTCCACTTGAACCTCAGGAACAACTTCCTGATGATCAGAGCTGTCTGGCAGTGGAATCTGCTGCCTGGGAGTGTGGTGGAGTTTCCTTCTTTGGAGGATTTTAAGCAGAGGCTGGATGGGCATCTGTTGGGAACGCTTTGATGCGTGTTCCTGCATAGCAGGGGGTTGGACTCGATGACCCTTGAGGTCTCTTCCAACTCTAAGATTCTATGATTTTGCCTGGCAAAAGCCTGACTGACAGGGTAGACCCTAACAGCAGCACTGCTACCATCAGCATAACCTCTTGCCTTATAGGAGCAAGCAATCCCACCACCTTGGAAAGATAGTGCCATTGGTGGGAGGCTCATTCACACACATAAATATTTAGGAGCCAGCTTTGGCTGCCCCTAGACTCTGGAGCTCCTTTCCTGGGAAAGGCCAGAATGGCCCCCTTCTTGTTGGCCTTCTGGCAGCAGCCTAAAACCTTTTTATTCAGACAGGCTTTTAAAACAGAAAGTTTTAAAGGAATGGGCTAAAGGGGCGCCGTATTGTTTAAACTGCTGTTTTTAAGAGCTTTCAAAATCTTTTTTAATTGTATTTTTATTCTGTAATGAGGTGTTGTTGCTTTAATATTGTAAATACTGTAGGTCCCCCACAACTGCATGACCAGTACCCACAGTTTCAGCTGAGAACAAAGACCATTTTCGCACTGGACTGTTATAGTGCTATTATTGCCACTTTCAACATCCTATGGAATCCTGGGGTTTGCAGTTTTGGGAGGGGCCTCAAAGGATTGCATAGGATGTTGAAAGTGGAATAATAGCGCTATAACAGTCTAGTGCAGAAATGGCCAAAGGTGGAAGGAGGAAAAGAGAACCAGGACATTTTTAAAAGCAGGTGATAAAAGTGGGACAACAAAGGATTAATCAGGGCTGTCCCTTCCCTCTCGGGACAGTTGGAGGGTATAAATTTGATAAAGTTTCTTTTTTGCAGTGAAAACTCCCAGAATCTTCCAGCCCGCATGGCCCCTGTGGGGAATGAAAAGAGAAGCACACAGGACCTCTTTCTTTCCCCTGTAACCTAAAGAACATGACTCCGGGGCATGTCCGCTGTTTGTTTTCATTAGAAGGGGAAGTTCCCTGCAGCCGCCACAGTGAATGGGCACTGTAGAAGAAGTGACCGTAAGTGATGTAAGGAGCATTGGAGTGTTAATAATACCTCTCACATATCTGGCTAATAGGAGCGGATCCCCTAAAAAGCATGCATCTAGCAGAACAAATAAGCTTGTGTAACCAGAGCTGGTACGCTGTGATATTATTTAGAGAGGGAGAAAAAAGGCCTCGTGTAATTCATTCTTTACCCAAATGTTACAACGGAGCAAATGCATTAACCTCCAAAGGAGTCGAGCTTGGAAAAAGTTACTTTTTTCTGACTACAGCACCCAGAACTTCCCTAGCTAGCATGGCTACTGGTGATGCTAACTGTAGGATGCTGAGAATTGTAGTCCAAACGGTACCTTTCTCAAACTTTGGTTATTGGAAGCTGGCAAAACTCCAGAGGTGGGAGCTATGTTGTTCTCCAGATGTTGGATTCCTGATGTTCTTCTATACGCTGGGTGGGGCTAATGGGACTTATAGCTCAGCAACTACAGAAGGAAGGATGACATGATTTCCACCTCTACTCCAATGCAATGATGACACATGCCAAATAAACTTTTGTTATTGAAGATCTGAAATAGATTTGTCAGGGTTGGAACATGGCTCCTGGATTTGGCATTAATCCTGCCAGTGGTGCCTGTGGAAGGGCCAACTCCACAGGTGGCCATGGACTCCTTGGCAATGTTGGCATTCTGGACGCTGGCCGTTTCCGCACTAGACTGTTATAACACTATTATTCCACTTTCAACCTCCTATGGAATTCTGGAGTTTGCAGTTTAGGGAGGGGCATTTAGCGTTTTCAAGCAGATTGTTCTTGATTCTCCCAATACTACTAACCCCAGGATTCATCAGGACGAAGCCATGGCAGTTAAAGGGGAGTAATAGCACTATAACTGTGCAGTGTGATAGGCTTATCAATGGAAACCTAGGCCATTTCTGCACTAGACTGTTATAGTGCTATTATTCCACTTTCAACATCCTATGGAATCTTGGGGTTTGCTGTTTAGGGAAGAGCATTTAGAACTCTCAGCCAGAGAGATCTTGGGCCTTAGTCAACTACAAACCCCAGAATTCCACAGGATGTTGAAGGTGGAATAATAGCACCATGTAGTGCGGAAATGGCCCTAGCGAGAGGCAGAAGAATAATTGAACCCTAATAGAATCTGGTAAGAGAGTGTGACCTAGATTGGGGGTTGAGTCTTTGGTGGGAGTTTAGCCAAAAGGCTGTTATATGATACCTGTGTTTTATATGAGAGTCCAAAAATGTAAGCAAACTGTCTAAAAAGTACCCTGAAGAAATGTATCACCTTGACCTATATTTGAAATCTGAAACACTGCTTTATTGTAATTGTTATCTTAATAAACTTTGTGGTTTATTTTTTGTAAATACTGTCTCAGCTGAGTCGTATATAGTATATAAGATAACACAGGAAACAAGTCACCATACAGTTACTGAGTAATTTTAAGCAAACATTGAAAATCCTTCCCTTTTACACAAAGGTGGTGTTACAAGTGGGGAGGCAGAATAGTGTAGTAAAAACAGGGCACCTTATCATATTGGTAACTGCCACACTAAACTGGGAGATGTAAGGGCCTGTCACAAGCACCTTCTTAAAAGCCCTTGCCGGAATCCTGTCAGGGTGTTATGTCTTTGCAAGTGGACTTATGTCTGCGGGAATTCAAATAGCACAGTTGCATAATGCTCATATCCAGCAGACGGTTGCTGTTATATTACTCCTAGTATAGCCAGTGAGGTACCCAATGCGCATTGCAGGCCGATGCACATAGCACAGAGATGTGCACTGAGCATGGATGCATATTGGTCCTGATGCACATTGACCTCTCTTGCCAGTGTTCCATTAAGGCTCTTCCCAATTCAGTAACGGGGTTTCTTAGGGCCTCTGCTACATGGCTAGGTCTTCATGAAGTTACATAACATAACAGGTTATATAGGATTCCAGCACCTTTCTTTAAAAACCTTCAGTTCTAAAAGCTTGTCGGAATAAAAAAGAGGCAGCCATTTTGACAGTCCTGGTAAGGGAGTTCCCGAACCGAGGGGCAGAGACGTTGTTACTCCACTGGAGAAACCCTATCCCGGGGTCTACAATTTTGATATTAAAATATGATTCAATGTGCCTGAGAGGTCACCGGATGGGCATGTAGGCAGCAATGGTCAAAAGACTGAAAACCAGGTCAGGCCAGTAAAATCTCCAGTCACGTAGCCCTAAGAGACCTCAAGATGTGTAAATCCACAATAAACAAAGGATCTGCAGCCCTAGCAAGCTGACTTGAGGGGATTAGTGGGTCTGCCCCAAGTTGAGCAAATATTCCATCAGGCGAGGACCATTTACATGAAGTCACAACACAAAACTCAGCCGAAGATCCTGAGAGTTTGGCAAACCCTTGCAATCCCATCATGCAAAGGAAATTACCATGGTGGAGCTTCGTTATTGCTCCAACACTCATTGTTCTCCCTGGGAAAGGATTAGCCCTCCAGGTACTTTTTCCCCTATGAATAGTCCCTACTTTTGAGTGGATCTTTGGATCACTCCCAGTCTTCCCAGCAGACCGTTTCTCTGTCCGTTGAGTGATCCCCTCAGCCCTCTCTGTGCTGAGCCCCACTTCTCCGCTGTTTTTCCCAGACCGAGGACTTCAGGACAAAGGTGCAGTATCACCCCAGCTACAACCCCTTCAATATTCCCCTATGCAGTTTCCTCTCTTTTGCTTCTTAATAGGTCTTGAATGAGTATGTGAGTGATTGCGTTGGCGCGTGAGGCTTTCATTCAATAAAATCATTTATTGGACATTTTTTTTTTGGTTTTTGACTTGGCCTGACCCCGTAAAAATTGGGTAAAAAGACCCCGCAAGATTACCCTGCCTCTCTCATGGCTATTGCTTGTGCTCTGGCTAATTACTATTCCCCATCACATGGAGCACATTGAAGTGTCCCCCAAGGGACCCAAGAAATCAGGGTAACAACGTCATTTCTGCACTAGACTGTTATAATGCTATTATTCCATTTTCAACGTCCTATGGAATCCTGGGGTTTGCAGTTTAAACTGCAAACCTGAGGATTCCATAGGATGTTGAAAGTGGAATAATAGCACTATAAGAGTCTAGTGTGGAAATGGCCTGAGAGAGCCCTGTCTTGTGTCCTCAAGAGCCATACCTATGAAGGTGGGGGACCTCTCCTGAGGATCTTGGGGCCCAGGCAGGGTCATATCAGGAAATATGGTCTCTCAGGCTGGTTCCTAACCCAAAGAAGCAACTTTCACAAACTCCGGTGCTGAGCCAGTAGTGAGAAATATCTAGCCCTGCCTGCTTTCATGAATGAGACATTTGTTGGGTGATAAGGAACAGGACCTTGAATTGTGGTTAGTGATTTGGCCATCCAGATAGAGTAGAACTCCTCCTCAGTGTTTTTGTTTTTATGCAGAGGTTCCAGATCTCAGCATGAGCTGGCCTGGCTTATCAGCAAAACAGGGGGGCTCTGAAGTTTGCTTCTGTTATCTTTCCCTCCTGGCCATGACTCTGATTCAGACTGGAAGTGGCTGCTCCTACGAATTGTCCATTTTCTGCATAATGACTCAGGAGCCAGATTAAAGTGCACCATTACACCTTGCCAAAATGAAAATCAGTAGGTCAATTCTAGTTGGGACTAAGCAATAGGTTCCAAACCAGAGTCTTTGGCCATTACCGCACGACACTCTTATAGTGCGATGATTCCACTTTCAACCTCCTATGGAATCCTGGGGTTTGCTGTTCCGGGAGGGGCCAGCTGGCCCCTCCCGGAACTGCAAACCCCAGGATTCCATAGGAGGTTGAAAGTGGAATCATCGCGCTATAAGAGTGTCGTGCGGAAATGTCTTTTGATCGAAGGAATTTTTTCAAAAAAATGGGGTCCAAACCATGTCAGGAAAGGAAAGGAGGTGGTCCCTACCCTATACTTCCTCTCTCTTACCCATTTCCTTCCTTGGCTGTCGGGGAGGCATCAGGAGAGGGTTTGTGGTGCTGAGAACTCAGGTTCTAAGCCATTGTTCGCTGGCCAAGCAACGGCTAGTGGAAGAGGAGGAAGGCCACAAGCAGGTTTTTTAAAGGGCTGCACAGCCTGATTGGAGATGTTGAGAGGTGAGGGGGGCAGGGGTTGAAATAAAACTCACAAATAACCAATCTGTGAAAGCCAAACCCACCAACGTGGAGGGCTGACTGTAGTACATTGTAGAAGTGGGTTAAAATGTAATAGAAGTCAGAAAGGTCTTTATACGTGAGTCCTTAATACTACTTGGTACTGCATCCTAAGTTTATATCCACGAAAGCTCGTGAAAAAATGAAAACCAGCTAATCTTAAAAGAGCTGCTGCATTTTTTTTCCTCCCTCTCTCTTCATCCCTTTGATGAGGTATATCTGTCCTAATATTGATTTCCCCCACTCTAACTTATGTTTTAACGTCACAGAGGCAAAGAGATAAAACACATGCTAATGCAGCATTTACCACATCTGGAAAGTTTCAAGGACAACTCTACTTTATTTGAATAGTGTCTCTGTTGATGTATGTTCCTCTTCTTCCATTTTTTTTTTTAAAATTAGCTCTGGTCAAGAGCAGCTCTAGTTTTGTTGCAAAAGAAACAACAGCACGGGTTGGGGAAGTCTAAGCCCAGCATGGTAACAAAATAAAGCTTCTGTCAGAACACTCTGTCCTTGAAAAATAAATACAAATGCATTTTTGGTTTTTTTGCTTGCAGTCCACATTTTTAGAAGAACGTGTTAAGTTCCTGAAAGCCGATTGTTGTTGTGCATCACATCCTGGGAACGGACTCCAGACCTTGGTGACTAAGAGGCGTGAAATGTGCCGCTTGGGTTTATCTGTCATTGCAACCGCAATGGGACGACGCTGAGTGTAATGTTGCGGTGATTCATTCTGCAGCTGCTCCAGGTGAACGTGAGCTAGGGAGGGATGCCCTGTAACTCAGGAGGAGTTTGTTCTCGTGTGTGCATGTGCCTTAAAGTTGCCTGTTGATTTATGGAGACCCTTGAATTTCATAGGGTTTTCTTAGGCAAGGAATGCTCAGAGGTAGTTTTGACCTGGTTATGACCTATAAAGCCCTATATGGCTTAGGTCTGGACTATTTGAAAAACCGTATCTCCCTATACAAACCAGCTAGAGCGCTCAGATCTGCAGGGGAAGGCTTTCTCTCAGCCCTGTCGCTGTCTCAGGCTCATCTGGTGAGGACATGGGAGAGAGTCATCTCAGTGGCTGCTTCCACCCCGGAGAACGCTCTTCCATGGGAGGCTAGGCTGCTCCCCTCTCTTCTTTCCTTTTGTAGGCAAGCAAAGACATTTCTTTTTAAGCAGACTTTTATGTGAGCTGGGGACCTTTGTACTTATAGGCAGTTCCTTCCTCTGAAATACAGCCTGCAGCATCTAGTATTTGATTTTGTATCTCCCCATAAAAAAAAACCCAAGTCACTTTTCCAAGCTCTGATCTGAATTTGCTACAATGTAGAGAGCATCACTTTGGATGCATCGGGAAGAAATTCTTTGGGTGGGTACCGGAATGGTGATGATGTGGTCCAATGGGCCTTCAGGTCAATCCTGTTCAAAGACTCTGGGGCTCTCCCTCTTCACAGAAAGCAAAATGACGGCATGGTGGAAACCTGCAAATACGGTGCAATTCCATGGTTTCTTTGATGTGCCTATGTGTGTGCTTTCATACATGCCCAGGGCTACAGGCAGAGTAGGGAAGGGTGCCACCCACACAGGTTAGATTGCGCAACATCCAAATTATTTTGGTACAAGCAGTAAAATGTCCCAAATGCTCCAACATTTCCCAGATAAAAAGGAGATCATTTGTGGCCGAGCAATGTCAGAGCGTGGTCAAGATGGCAAAAGTTATGAATGAGGAAGAACACGGAAACTACGAGAGGCTGCAGCAGTTTGCTTTTGCCTGGGCCTACTGGGAAGGTGAAGATTCCACCCTGTGCTTTCCAGCATCTGATATTTCTTGGTGGTCCCATCTAAGCACTAGTCAAGGTTGACCTTGCTTAGCTTCCAAGTTCAGATAGGAGTTGGTGCCTTCAGGTTCTTTAGGTCCTTGATGGACTTCAAATGACTGAGCCATATCTTTATTCCTGGCACAACACCCTTGTGGATCAGTGCAGTGGTACAGCCTTCCCTAACTTCAGGGACCAAGCTGAGTACCTTTGGAACAAGCCCAGAATTCTCACAGATACCTGCCCATCCCTGGGCTTTGGCAGTGGCATGGCAGGGCAAAGGACAGACATGGGCAACATTGTGGATGCCTCCTTAAAAACATCACTAGGACAAGGAGATTTTTTTAAAAAAATTATGGCAATTGGTGGCTTCTGTTTCAGTGCTCTGGGTTTTAGTTTGAACTTTAGAGGTTCTACCAAAAGCAATAAGAGGCAGTGTGGTGCAGCTCTCAAGGCAGATTATTTTTTTAACATTTGTAAAGGCTCATTATTACACCAGTGTGGTGTAATAGGACTACAAGTTGGACTACAACTCTGGAGAGCAGGGTTCAAATCTCCACTTGACTGTGGATACCCGTTGGATGACCTTGGGCAAGTCACATTCTTTCCGCCACAGAGGAAGCAATGACAAACTTCCTTGAAATAAATCTGGCCAAGAAGACCTTAGGAAACATAGTGTGGTGTAGTAGTTTGAATGTTGATCTAGGACACCAGGAGACTAGGGTTTGAATCCCCCTTCAACCACGGAAGCCCACTTAGTAACCATGGGCAAGTTACACCTTCTCAGCCTTAGAGGACAGCAATGGCAAACTGCCTCTGAATGAATCCTGCTAAGAAAACCCTGCTATAGGATTGCTATAATTCAGAATTGTTGGCAGTTCGAGTTTCCCAGGGTGTTAGCCCTTTGGGGGAAACTCTATGAAAGCTAAAACTGTTAGGAATCAGCTTTCTTTTTGCAGAGTTGCAGGAAAAGCATGCCCCAATCTCTGCGTGGCTTTCCTGAACTGAGACTGACTTAGAAAGCAAAACAAGGCAGGCAGTTTCAGGTTACAAACTTATAAAAGTTTAGTAATAAATTTTACAATCACATATGCATTGGAGACCCTAGATCCTAACCAGCTAACAAAAAGATTAGGTAAGATAGTAGCTTCATTCTTAACTCATGACTTTCTTGGTGGAGAAGGGAAGCATGATTAGAGAGGAGAAAGTTAAAGCAAAAATGGCAAAGAGAGCAAAGAGAGAGAAGTATGGTCTTTTATGCAAGGCCAACAACCCCAGGATCGATCCTGGGTCACATAGTCTGGTCACCTGGATACCATAGCCATGCATTTAAATAATACAAAGAGCAATGCTGGGGCTTTAGTTAAGGAGTCAAAAGGCTTATCATGTAAAGGTAAAAGAAACTAAGCTAGCTAAGCCCCGCATATCCTAGAATAAGAGGAGGGGAGAGAGAATGCCAGAATTTTCCAACAAGAATCATTTTGAAGGTAAATAACAACAACACACAGAGTTATAAACACTACCTGCCCAGATAAATTCAGCACTTTGGATAGTTCCTTTGTAGTTCAAACTAAAAGCCAGAATGGATTCACAGCTTCACTGACATCAGAGCCACTAGCTGCTGCTACTTTATTTTTCATTGATTATTTGATTGATTGGTTAATTAATTTATATTCCATCTTTCTCCCAGCATCGGATTAATGCTGGGTTTGTTGTTGTTCTGTGCTTTCAAGTCCTTTTTGACCCATAATGACCCTAGGGCAAATCTATCACTGATTTTCTTGTCAGAAGAGGCTTGCCATTGACTTCTTCTGAGGCTGAGAGAGTGCAACTTGCCCAGGGTCATCTAGGCTTTTACCATGGCCAAGCAGGGTTTGAACCCATCTTCCAAAGTTGTAGTCCAACACTCAAACCACTACATCTCCTTGAGGTTAAAAGATTTATAGAAGGTATTGACAGATAAAGAAACACCAACCTATTATGGTTGATTTCACATCTACTTTTTCTCTTTTTTCTTAGAACATTTTTGTGTCCTTTTTTCCCCTTTTCTCTTTTGCTAATATTTTCTTTCTTATTTTCTTAATTAAAGGAAAACAAGAAAAAGGTGTGTGAAATAATACCATTAATAAATATATTCGATTGTAAGAAAGAAATACGAAAAGTCGTTGTCCTATGGTTATGGAACAAGGAACAAAAGTTGTGAGTCATGAGCTTGATACAGAATTTGATTTTAAACTGATAAGGAGAATGGGCTATTATATTAAGCTCTGTAATATATAATATACAGTATGTAACAATAGAAAACACATAAAAGTTAGAATTTGAAGTAGGAGAAAATTAAAGGATGCAAGAATAGGTGAGAACAGGTTAACAGATACTGAATTTCAGTACAGTTAATATGTATTAAGATATTATAGAAAAGTATATGTGATCTATATTTTGAAAATACAGAGTGTCGATTATTCGACATAAACGGGCGGGCTGATAGTCGGATAGCTGAAAATGTCGGATAATCCGGAGGGCTATCCTTGCCTGTCACGGCCGCCATGTTTGGGGGCGTGCCGGGGGCGTGTCGGGGGCGCGCGGAAATGCCTACAGCCACGTCCCCAAGCAGCCGTGACGTTGGATAATTGGGAATGTCGGATGACCGAAGGGCGGATAATCAAGACTCTACTGTATTTATATTTACTATTGTTATGAATGTGCTTTTTCTTCATTTTTCACTTTTTGTGGTACTTATACAACAAACTCTAATATTGTAAGCCTTTTCCTCTCTATTGCTTTCTTGTTTTTATCTTTTTCATATGTCTAATAAAGATAATTTTTTAAAAGAAAACAAGTTAAAACGAAGTGGAGCTAAAATACTATTAATACAAAAGTGGAACACAATTTAACAGCAATTCTTTTTGAAAACACAAGTTCTATGATCGCATCAGGACCAGGAGAAGCCAATGACCAGGTCTTGGGAAAGTTCCCTTTGGGGACTACAACTCTCAGAATCTCCCAGTCCAGAAACAGTAACATTTGCAAGTCCTAAGACTGCCTGAGTCAGCTCTGGCAGCTCTTTTGAAAAGCTATATCTTTCCTACCCAAGCTGTATTAATTTTATATCCCATTCAGCTGCCCTGGCTTCCTTCCACAAGTGCTACTACTGTATACTTATTTGAGTTTCTGATTTACGCTGAGAAGTCAGGAGTTCAAATCTCCACTCAGCTCTGAAGCTCTGTCAGCGACCTTGGGCCAATAATTCCCTTTGCCGTGATTTATCTCACTGCGGGTATGAAAGAGTGGCACTGGGCAGAACAAGATATGCTGGATGACACGTACTGGTTAGACCTCATCCGGAATACTGTGCCCAGTTTTGGACACCTCATTTCAAGAAAGATATTGATAAGCTGGAGTGTGTCCAGAGGAGGATGACCAAAGTGGTGAAGGGTCTGGAAGCCCTACGAGGAGCGGCTTAGGGAGCTGGGGATGTTTAATCTGCAGAAGAGAAGGTTCAGAGGGGACATGATAGCCATGTTTAAATATTTGAAAGGATGTCATATCAATGAGGGAACAGGCTTGTTCCCACTGCTCCAGAAACTAGGACAAGAAGCAATGGATTCAAGCTACAGGAAAAGAGATTCCACTTGAACCTCAGGAAGAACTTCCTGATGGTCAGAGCTGTCCCGCAGTGGAATCTGCTGCCTCCGTGGAGTGTGGTTGAGTCTCCTTCTTTGGAGGTTTTTAAGCAGAGGCTGGATGCCCATCTGTTGGGAGTGCTTTGATGTGGGTTCCTGCATGGCAGAATGGGGTTGGACTGGATGGCCCCTGGGGTCTCTTCCAACTCTATGATTCTATGTGGAGTAACATGTTTTCTACTATTCCCTAGTCCCTACTGCTGGCTGTGCAATCCTGAGACATGGAGGGCGAAGAAGTAACTTTCCCAAGCTCTTATAGACCTGCAAGCCTCATTACTAATTATATTCACAAACCAGGAAATTGAAACATTAAGGATCGAAAGCCTATCATTAGTTCCCACCAGAATCAACTGGATTTATCTATGTGTTGACTCAGATAAGAATTCTGCTCCTGCATGTACAGTAATTTCCTTTAGTCTCCAAACGTCTTGCATTGTAGAGAGTGAGACACTGAAAACAGTTCACACCTAAAACTTTCATATTTGCTGTGTTCACATTCCACATAACTTTGATGGTCTCCTTTCTTTGGATGGCTAAATTCTATTTCAAAATGCTTAATGGAAATTTTAAGTTATTGCAATGCTAGAAATTTGGGGAATGAAGAAAACATTAATTTTTATTTGGAGGGTAAGTGGTCAAATTTCAGTCCCCTCTATAGCTTCACCCTGATTCTAGCCAACATGTCATCTCATTCCAGTGGCAGCAAGTGGCTTCTGTTTCAGCGGGTCAGCAAATCCATCCCATGGTTTACTCTCAACTTTTATGGCATAAGGTTTGGCACGTGGATAGCCCCTTTGCAATTTGGACTAAAACTCAGAGGAGATTCATCGTTCCACTGACGTCAAGCCACCAACCACTGGCCTTCCCTTTTTGTTGTTCTTATTGCTCTTTGTAAGAGATTGGAAAACGTCCATGTTGTCCAGAAATCATGTTTGCTGAAAGGTTCTGGGAGCTGAAGGCCAGGAAAAGGAACAGCTGAGTTTCTACCTTGCAATCCACAATGTGTAACTTATCCTCAGCAAAGTTTCAGAGATGCAATGAAACTCTGTTAGTAGATTGCAAAAATGTGTGTCATGGAACCGGTCTTTTAAGATCTTTCCAGTTACTGTTGACATGTGAAAGCCATAAATCTGCTTACCAAAAGTCAGTTTCCCAGGGTTCAAAGCTCTCTCTGTGAAGATTCCTTTTGTTATATATGAAGTAGCAAGGATCCCTGTATTCATATATGTAGTGTGCCATGAAGACATTGCAATTCAGCAATTTCTCTTTCTAGTCTTCTTTTGTAATTTCCTTGTTCAAGGATTGCAACCTGTAAAACCCTTACTGTGTGTCCAGGAAGGCTGAAATGCTCCGGAACTGGTCTTTGAGTTTTGCCATTTCTAATGTCAGATTTATGTCCATTAATCCTCTTGCATAGAGACTATACATTTGTCCAATGTAGAATGTAGAGGGGCATTGCTGGCATAAGATGACATAGATCACGCTGGAGGAAGAGCAGGTAAATGTGCCTCGGATGTTGTGAGTGATGTTATTGGTCCTTGTAATTTTGCTCCCAGGGTAGATTTGGGGACAGAATTGGCATCTGGCTTTGTGGCAGAGTCTTGTCCCTTGTCTCATCCATGTTATGCATCCTGTTGTGATTAGTTGTTTAAATTTTGCAGCTGCTACTATTTCTTCTGTTCAGCAAGGATGCAGTTACATCTCAGAGAAGGAGAGAATGCCTTTCTAGTTTCTAGAGACATTCAAGACAAACTTCCCTACGTAGTGGCCGCTGGCAGACAGCCAATAAACAACAGCTTGGAATCCATCTTCTTCTGTTTTTGGCTCTGAGCTCTGGAGACGAAGAAAATAACCCCCATTGGGTGCTTCCAACACTACATCATTTATGAACAGAGATCAGACGAGAGAACATCTGGAGAGGGCTGCCCCTTGGGAGGATGGAATGCTTGAAGCTGGGAGCCTTCAGACAACCTCCTCCGCAGGGCCATGTGTTCTTTGTCTCGCTAGAAATTCTTTCGGTTGCTCCCATGACTTTTCCTCCCCTCCGCTTCTCTCCACTGTAGTTCAACCACTTTTTGGGTTGGTTGCCAGGACTCCAGTGGAAGAATACCCTTTAGGCTTGCATAGGCAAGCAGTTAAGTGAGAATTTCCAGGGTCTCATTCCACAATTACAGCACGTCGATAGCTCTTGAACTGCTGTGGCTGCATCCTACGAGATCTTGGGATTTTTAGACTGGTGATATACTATAGCAATGTTTCTCAGACTTTGGTCCTCCAAGTTGTGGACTTCAACTCCCACTAGCATCAGCAAGCTTGGCCAATGGCCAGGGATTCTGGGAACTGATGTCCGAAACACTTATAGGACCAAGCTCTGAGAACCACTGTACTAGAGTTCTCTGGGAGAGCAAAAGATAATTTCAAACTACAAATCCCCGAATCCCATAGGATAGGAGCAAAAATATCTAGCGAACAAGATTTTGAGAACCATTGTACTTGAGCAAAATGGAAGAGAAAAATACTGCCAAACTAGAAATCCCAGGATTCCATAGGATGGAGCAAAACCATCTAGAGGACAACATTTTGAGAACCACTATAGTAGAGCTCGATGGCAGAGAAAAATACCCCTCAAACTAAAAATTCCAGAATTCCATTGGATGGAGCAACTAGAACTCCCTTTCTCCGGAAACTAGGCTGGTCTCCTCCTGGCTTTCCTTTCACCAGTAGGCAAAAGCATTCTTATTTAAGCAGGCTTTTAATATGTAAGCAGGTGGGCTTTTGATTTATAAAGATGTTTTTAAAATTTTGGTAGGTTTTTATAATTTTATATATTTTTTCCTAATGTTTTTCAATAGCTTAAAGTGTTTTACTAATGTTTTTATCTTTTTTGGAAGCTGCCTTGGGGTCTCACTCTGGGAGAAAGGTGCCATAGAAATGTAATGAATGAATGAATGAATGAATGAATGAATGAATAAATACAGGGAAAAGCTGACACAGAGGTAGAGAAAAGATTTCAGAGAGATAGGAACAGACAGAATAGAGACAGAAGAGTTAGACAGTGAAAAAGACTAACTATGGTTTGGGGAAGCTGTAAATGATTTAGTAGTTCAAGGGCAGTATATTATTTTCTTATGTCTTAATAAACTTAATGAACTTCATAGTAAGTTTGGTGGAGGGTCTGATCATGCTTACTACAGCGAACCCACCAAAACAACACAGCCACTAGTGCACAATAGGAGGTCACTTTGTGGCCCAAGTATCCAAATTGAAGAAGGGATTAAGGGAATAAAAGGGCAAGGTGAGTGACAGGAACCCAGGGCTGGAATTATGGGGCAAGTCTGGCAAGGGGATCCATCACACCATCACTAACATTACACCATCCCAACATTATCTAACTAATGTGGACATAGCAGCAGCTTCTTCTTGAAGGTGAGGTTGAAATACCTGATGCTATCAGGACATTCTTACTTCACTTTTCTTTTCAACATGCCCGATGTGTGACGGATGATGTCATTCATTTCTCCTCTTGTATTATATAAGGTGAGATTGGGAAACGCATGAAGATTAATTAGAGAAGGAATTACTTAGTTCTTTGATGGTGGAAATTCACCACTGGAGACATGGAACACCCCAGGCTGCTGCTGAGGCAATATTTCTCCCATTCAGAACGTGATGCGTGGGAGGAAAGTGAAAAGAAGGCTGAGCCAGAATGGCTCTCTTGCACTGTTTTGACTTTGGTTTTACTGTAGCTGCAAACAGTCTTTGGTTTGCAGAATTTCTTTTGCAGTTAACTTCAAGAGCCCATCCATATTCATATACATTTTTAGTATCCCAGTGTGGGGATCTCTACTTTTCCCACTGCCATGACTCCAAAGTTACCACCATCCTTGAATAATTGTTAAAACCAGAGACACTATGTGTCTGAATTCAACCACTCTGGTAGCAGTATTGTTGTGTTCCCAGAAACACATGTGTATATTACAAGAATAGAATCATAGAATCATAGAAATGTAGAGTTGGAAGAGACCCCAGGGGCCATCCAGTCCAACCCCCTGCCATGCAGGAACACCCTCAAAGCACTCCCTGTGACAGATGGCCATCTAGCCTCTGCTTAAAGACCTCCAAGGAAGGAGACTCCATTACACTCCGAGGCAGCATGTTCCACTGCCGGACAGCCCTGACCGTCAGGAAGTTCTTCCTGAGGTTCAGATGGAATCTCCTTTCCTGCAGCTTGAATCCATTGCTCCTTGTCCTGGTCTCTGGAGCAGCAGAAAACAAGCCCACTCCCTCCTCTACATGGCATCCCTTCAGATATTTAAACATGGCTATCATGTCCCCTCTTAACCTTCTCTTCTGCAGACTAAACATCCCCAGCTCTCTAAGTCTATCCTCATAGGGCATGGCTTCCAGGCCTCTCACCATTTTGGTCGCCCTCCTCTGGACTTGCTCCAGCTTGACCATGTCCTTCTTGAACTGGGGTGCTCAGAACTGGACACAGTATTCAAGATGAGGTCTAACCAAAGCAGAGCAGAGTGGTACCAGTACCTCCCTCGATCTAGACACCATACTCCTATCGATGCAGCCGAGAATTGCACTGGCTTTCTTGGCTGCCGCATCACACTGCTGACTCATGTTCAGCTTGTGGTCTACGAAGACTCCTAGATCCCTTTCACATGTACTGCTATCCAGCCACGTGTCCCCCATCCTATATTTCTGTATTCCATTTTTTCTACCTAAGTGTAGGACCTTACACTTCTCTCTGTTGAATTTCATTTTGTTAGCCTTGGCCCGGCTCTCCAATCTGTCCAGGTCATTTTGAATTTTGATCCTGTCCTCTGGCATATTAGCAACCCCTCCCAATTTGGTGTCATCTCCACATTTGATGAGCATGCCCTCTATTCCTTCATCCAAGTCGTTGATAAAAATATTGAACAGCACTGGGCCCAGGACAACCCTGTGGCACCCCGCTAGTCACTTCTCTCCAGGATGAAAAGCAGCCATTCGTGATCACCCTTTGGGTTCGGTCGGTCAACCAATTACAAATCCAACTAACAGTAGCCCTGTCCAGCCCGCATTTTACTAGTTTCTTTGCAAGGATGTCATGGGGAACTTTGTCAAAGGCCTTACTGAAATCGAGGTATGCTACATCCCCAGCATTCCCTTCATCTATCAAGCTAGTAACTCTGTCATAAAAAGAGATAAGATTAGTCTGGCATGATCTATTTTTGAGAAATCCATGTTGACTTCTCGTGATTACCGCTTTGCTTTCTAAGTGATTAGCAACTGACTGCTTAATGATCTGCTCCAGGATCTTTCTGGAGTGCATTAAACAGAAAAGTTCATTAAACAGAAAAGTTCAACATCCAGTGGGACTCTAGCCAATCCTATTGCAACCACATGTGTCTGCGTCCTACAGGCAAGATAAACAGCAGTTGCCACCAGAATCCCTTGCAGAGCATGTATGAACAGCAAAACAAAGAGAAAAGGAGTAAGCTGTCCTCTGCTTGTTTAAAAAAGCATTGATCTATACATTTGTTCATCAAGTGGAAATCATGAGAGACGTGGAGCTTTGTGAAAGAAGTCATCTCTGGATGCATTTTGGAAGATGCTTTGAAATGGTCTCTAGAAGTTTCAGGCTATTTTTGTTCACTTATGCAAAACTTACCTGATGTGATGTTTCATTTTCACATACGTATGTGTACGGTTAGTTTTGTAATGAATTCAAAACTCATTAAAACATGTTGACCTACTTTTTTATCCTGTTGTGTAGGCTCCTTTTCTTTCTACGTTATTTCTGTCTCTGCTACCAAATGATCTGTTTTTCTTCTGAAAAATAATGTCCAGGAGCACATCAACCTTGTTAGCTGAGACATCTCTGTATCTCCTTTTGGAGGCTATGGCCATTTCCGCACCAGAGTGTTATAGCGCTATGATTCCACTTTCAACATCCTATGGAATCCTGGGGTTTGCAGTTTCGGGAGGGGCTGCCTGGCCCCTCCCAAAACTGCAAACCCCAGAATTCCATAGGATGTTGAAAGTGGAATCATTGTGCTATAACAGCCTCGTGTGGAAATGCTCCTGTTACAGAACAAACAGCTGAAGAGCAACTTTTAAAAGGCTTGCATGACCAGAAACGTACCCTCTATCTGTCCCCATTTGTCATGGACAGTCCCATTAATCCTCTATTGTCCCACTTTGCTAGCTGATTTTAAAATGCCCCTGTTTCTCTTTCCTCCTCCTCCTGTCCTGCTTTGGCCTCACTTTACTTCAGTTGCTGCAAACTGAGCTCAAAGTGCAAAAGTACTTAGCGTTCAATTATCACTGGCCCTTTCTTCAGTTTACCGGATCCCAGCGGTGTCCCATGGGGACCTTGGTAGAACCTCTGCTCGGGGGGGAGTGAGACAGGAGCACTCTGCTCTGCACTGTCTTCCTCCGCGAATGGAGGAAGCACAATGGCACTGCCTCTTGCTTCTGCAGTGTCGCGGGTACTGTCCCAGGCTGCACTGTGGCAGAAAATGCAGCCATTGTGCTTCCAGGACCTCTGCATCTAAGGTAAGTGCAGGTCGGTGGTGTGAGGGCTGTGTGATTGCTGGTCATTGATGGGTAAAACCCGTCAATGATTTGTGGTGCAATTGTGTCACCTGGGGACAGGAGAAGGATGGAACTGTCACACAATCGAGCATAAGCATTGTCTGGGTCCCATGCTTCTCCCATCCCCAGTGTGGGATGACAGTGTCCTGAGGAAAGGGCTTTAGTGTGGGGAGAGGACAGGAGGGGGTGGAATCTTGCCCTCTCCAGTAGGCTTGGGCAAAAACGAACTGCAGATTCCACCTGAACCTCAGGGAGAGCTTTCTGATGGTCAGAGCTGCCTGGCAGTGGAATATGTTGCCTCGGAGTGTGGTGGGGTCTCTTTCTTTGGAGGTTTTTAAGCAGAGGCTGGATAGCCATCTGTCAGGAGTGTTTTGATGTGTCTTCCTGCGTGACAGAGTGGGGCTGGACTGGATGGCCCCCGAGGTCTCTTCCAACTCTGTGATTCTATGATTCTGTGCACAGCCCCTCCTAGCTTGTGTCTTTTTCCTCAGCGAGAACTTTTGCTATCTTGACCACACATTGAGCTGGCTTGGCACACATGCCCTGGGTTTCATCTGTGAAATGTTGGAGGGTATGGAGAAGTCCTTGAGAAGCCCAACAGCAAGCATTTGTGGCTTCCGGCAGGGTGTCAGAGATCCTGTATCAAATCACTCACAAGGCTCTTGAGCTCAGCATCCCAACAGATAATAATATGATTCTCGCCCTCCCACAAGACTGAACAGCTGCTGCTGCTGTGGTTGCCACTTCAGTCAAGTGTCCGCCCCCACTTACTGGGGCTCACTAGTTGCTTCACGAATAAGTAAATTCCAGCCCAAGAGGAGGGAGAATTAGATATTCCAGCATGATAAGCCTGGATGCCACAGGATGAGATAGTGAGGAAATCTGGAATGACTCAGAATCGGAGGACAGAGCTGGATCTGGTGTGGTGGAGCTCTGGTCTATGCTGGTCCTGACTTGCTAGGACCACATTGGCTCTGTTGCTAAATAGGCCAAGATTTAAAAATGATAATACATGTGACCTCTTTCTGTCTCTCTCTGTATATGATGATAACATGTGGTATCTTGTGTGTGTGTGCATGCGTATCTGAGCCGAGCATGTACATTTTTTTTCGGTCTTCCAAAAGGATGGCATGTGTGTTTCATGTGGAGGTTGGAAAGTTACTTTTAAAAAACAAAAACCTGGATATCTGGCAGAGTAGTTTAAATACCTCCCCAAACCACAACCCCCTAAAGTTTCATAGGATGAAACCCAAGGCAATTAGAGCAGAACCAAAGTGCTATAAATAGGGTTGCCAGCTCTCAGGGTCTGGCCCCAATTCTCCAGTTTTTATGGCTCATCTTCCTTCTTTGGAGGTTTTTAAAGAGAGTCGGATGACCATCTGTTGGGAATACTTTGATGGTGTATTCTTGCACGGCAGAAAGGGGCTGGACTGGATGGCCCTTGGGGTCTCTTCCAACTCTGTGAGAAATTAGGGCGCAAATCCTTCAGTTTTGGTGAGCTTGGCTCTGGCCTGTGTTCAAATGTTCAGCTCAGCTACGAGAGCAGCAGTTTGATACAAATGGCAAAGCTTCATTGATTGGCTCCTACAACTTCCAAAGACTCTTCAGGGAGTCTATATATTTATGCAGTCAGTGTCCTCCTTTGCTCAGTCATTATGCCACCAGGGCCCACCCTCCATTCTGCTCTGTATGCAAATTCTGGCTACAAGCAAGGAAGCTAGATTGAATGTTCCTTCTGCCATCTCCCTATATCAGCAAGAAGGAACAAAATCCAGTTCTGGGCACCACAGTTCAGGAAGGAGTTGGACAAACCAGAATGTGTCCAGAGGAAGGCAACCAAAATGGTAAAAGGCCTGGAAACCATGAAGCCCAGTGAGGAGCGGCTGAGGGAGCCTGGAGAAGAGAAAGTTAAGAGGTAACTTGATAGCTATGTCTAAATATTTGAAGGGATGACATATGGAAGATGGAGCAAGCTAGTTTTCTGCTGCTCCAGAGACTAGGATACGGAGCAATGGCTTCAAACTACAGATTCCACCGAAACATTAGGAAGAACTTCCTCTTGGTAAGAGCAGTTTGACAGTGGAATACTTTGCTGCCTGTGAGTATGATGGAGTCTCCTTCTTTGGAGGTTTTTAAACTGAGGTTGGATGGCCATCTGTTGGGAATGCTTTGGTGGTGCCTTCTTGCGTGGCAGAAGGTGTTTGGACTGGGTGCCCCTTGTGATCTCTTCCAGCTTTATGACTCCAAGATTGTATGAAATCCTTTCATTTCACCTTGATCTGGGAACAGGCCCTTTAGCATAGATTTCTGTCTTAATTTCCAAACAGGAAAATATCTTGTCTCTGTGTATGTTTGAACAACAAACTACGGTTGGTACTTAACATGCAACAAAAGACCATTTATTTTAAGGGGGAAATAAAGTCAGAAGAAAAACTCAAAAGGAAAACTAAATTGTGCTCGAGTCCTCCTTTGGCTCAGCTCTGCTTTTGACATTTTGCTTTCCTGCAGCACATCATGTTCTGGATGTGAATAACTTTCCCTCTTAATAGGCCCAGAGTTCTCCAAGCGGGCAGAGAAGAATTTCCGCCATCAAAGAGTTCAATATTTCCTCCTCTAATTAAGCCGTGTGGTATTTCCCAATGACATCTTACATAACGTCAGAAGGGAAAGGAATGACGTGAGAAGGAACCGCTCCTGTTTCTATGGTCGTTGCATAATTATCTGATTCCTGGATAATTAGGGCCGAGACATAGACATCCATGGGTGATTTAGTGGTCTGAAAGCTGGACTAGAGACATTTCCCACGACACTCTTCTAGCGTGATGATTCCACTTTCAACCTCCTATGGAATCCTGGGGTTTGCAGTTCCGGGAGGGGCCGGCCGGCCCGCCCCTCCCGGAACTGCAAACCCCAGGATTCCATAGGAGGTTGAAAGTGCAATCATCGCACTAGAAGAGTGTCGTGCGGAAATGTTCTAGGACTTTGTGAGATGAGGATTTAAAACCCTGCTCAGCCACAGAAATTTACAGGGTGACCTTGGGCAAGTCACATTCTCTCAGCCTCAGAGGAAGGCAAAGGCAAACCCCCTGTGAATAAATCTTGCAAAAAAAAAAAGAAGAGGAAGCAAAAGACAAAAAACAAAAACCTGACATAGGTTCAATTTAGGGCAACCGTAAACCAGAAATGACTTGAAGGCACACAACACACACTCAGAGGAGGAGTAGACATCTTCGGACGATCCAGGGGTCATTTCCAACCTCGCTTGGAATTTGATGGCCCACGCTATTAAAAAAAGACACAACCCTCCACACCCGTGTGCCAATTTTTCCATAGTGTGCCAGTCACATCTCATGAAAGCCTGGATATGTTTCATTCCGCAAGTATACTCATTTCAAATCCAAAGCCTATCATTACGCTCAACTAGAGTACAGCCATTGGATCCTTGCAATTTATCGCGGCAGTGACTCACCCTTCCAGAAATGATTCAGTGGATCTTCTCTAGCTAGGACTAGGCGACAAGACTGCAAGCCATGCGGTTGTGCGTTCTTGAACGGAATTTAACTGCTCTTTAGTCTCTTAAATTTACCATTTGATTCCTGAGACTGCCAAAACAGCGCATGAGTATTATTCCCTACTGCAGAAGGGGACAATAAGCGATTATGCTAGAGATACACCAGCTTAAATCTTAGGCCATTTCTGCACTAGACTGTTATAGTGCTATTATTCCCCTTTCAACATTCTACGGAATCCTGGGGTTGACGCCCCTCCCTAAACTGCAAACCTCAGGATTTCGTGGGATGCTGAAAGTTGAATAATAGCGCTATAACAGTCTAGTGTGGAAATGGCCTCAGGGTCTTTCCACCCCACGCTATCACAGTGCCATTATTCTACTTTCAACATCCTGTGGAATTCTTTGTAGTTTGCAGTTTCTTGAGGCCAAAGAGCTCTCTGGCTGAGAATTCTGAAGGCCCCTCCCTAGGATGCTATAGTACTTTTTCAAAATTCACTCTAGTATTACCGGAAGATTTGTTTTCTTGCACCATCCTCTGGAAATGTTCTGCCGAGAAGAACCAGAAACATCGCAAAACAAACGTTCCATATTAGCCAAATGGCCCAGTGTCCCCTCAGCACAATTTTTTTATCATCTGCCTGGATGAAAAGGGTTAAGTCAATGTGCTAGATTTCAGAGTTCAGTCTTCTGTTGCATCATTTACAGAGTTGGCAGCAATAAATATTACAGCAGGTTGCAATTGTTGATTTACAGCCTGTGTTCATGTTTTCTTTGGGTTCCTAGAAATGTTCCATGCATTTAAACGATTGTACTCCTCTTACGAACCTATTTTTTGTTTCTATCTGAATTCCTTTGGAGTCTTATCACAGCAGGAACTCTGTACAGTTAACTGTCACCAGCTTTAATCATCTCCAGTTTAAGGTTTGGAAAGTTGCTTGTAAAAATAATAATTACTACAAAGTTATTGTTCCAAGGCCTAAAAGCAGATAGTGTCCACTACAGCTTCAGTTTTTTTTTTTAAGTAACTCTTTGCATTTGAATTCCTCAAAACCAACAAACGGAGGGTGTCATTCACCCATGTGTAAGAGAGAGAAAGCCTTGTCCTTTGTCATGCCCAACCTTCCTTTCCAACAGTTTGCAGCTGGGTGTGACACGTGGTAGTGTAGCGGCCAAGAAAGTGGCGAAAACCAGGTTTCAGGGAAAAATCAAAAAGCCAGCTTTATTACAATACCTTGCGCAAGGGGCAACAGTTAATTCAGAGCTGTTGTGTCGATTAATTGAGGTAGCATCACTATATACCTTTTGCCTTCTATGTCAGCAATCAATCATTTACTTAGCCCGCCCATCACTGGAGAAAAAGATCTTTGGTTAACTTTCCATTACATCATTGACTGGCATACACGTGTACAGAAGAGAACAAAAGGGTTAGTTTACAAGGTTACTTAGAGTGATACAAAATAATGGTTACAGCCAAAATGAGAGTGTATGCCTACTCCCATTTAGTTCCCAGACCTCTGGATGTTGCAAGGCTATTTCTAAAATTTGAGATAAGACAGACATCTGCTATTTACTCAGAAGCACAATTCAATTCGCTTATTTTTCCTATGCAAGTGGCATTGGACTTAACCCCTTCAGTAGCAAAAGTTCCTATCTATTAGGATAGCAATGTATTTAATGTATTTAAGTGTTTTACTCTAGGCTCAAGTCAAGCCTCAAGTCCTTGAAGATACTTTCAAGCCAAATCTCAAGTCTGGAAGCCAACTTTAAACTCCAGCCAAAATTCCAGAATTATTAGATAGAGAGAAGTAAAGTCGGTTTTAACAACGTAAGCAGAGTCAGTTCTCCACATTTGCAATTGTGCCATCTGCAGCTTCGGAAGTGGAGAATAGGATCCTACCTTACTCCCCATTACTGAAGATCAAAAGCTTTAGAAAGAAGGATCCTTCTTCCTCAAGCCCGCTGCCCAACACATTTGCCGTTCTCCTCTGAGAAATGCACCCTGCACTCCGGGGGCGAGTCTTGTCTTTTGCTCTTAGGAAACATTTTAGAAAGCTCTTCCGATATGCAGTGGGGAGCCCACCTCAAGCCGCTTGCCTAACCCATTTGCTGTTCCCCTCTGAGAAATGAGCCCACACTTTGGACTTGAGACAGATTGTCACGTGATCGGTAGGCAAAAAGAGATGGAGGCGTTGTTCAAAGTCCCAAGGTTTCTGGATTAATGTGTTATGTTGCTGAACCAAAGGCAGCAAGTCAGTCAAAACGTGCACGTCTCAAGTCGAGTCAAGTCAGTGCATCATTTATGGCTGAGTTGAGTCCGAGTCGAGTCACTGAAGCAACTTAAGTCTGACTTGAGTCTATTGACTTAAGTCTACATCACTGTCACAGAGGGGCATGGGAGAGGGCTTTCTGTGCTGTGGCACCAATTTATGAAATACCCTCCCCTTGAAAGTTACATCTGGCTTTTCTGTGCAAGATCCACTTTCTTCCCAGCAATAAACGTGGCTAGAATTCCCTGTCATGGTCTCACTGCATAATTTTATGCATGCATAGCTGAGGCACTAAAGAACTCTCTTAGTGAATTGCAAAGATGCGTATCGGGGCATTAGCAAGCATGTCTCGATATATATTGAGCTCTCCTACTGTGCATCAGCACTTCTTGTCAAGTGTCCTGATGTGCATCGGTTCCATTGTACATCAATCCCAACACACAACTGTCACTTTGCCAGCTTTGCTACATAGCAATGTAATTGCAAAATTACTGAATTTTATTTCCGGCAGATATTAATTCTATGTATGATGTGAAGGCAGGATGTGTGGCCCTGTAAAAGGCATGCTGGATGTGTATGAGTATATGTAAAGAGAATAGCTTTGCTAGAATAAATTGGGCTATAGTTTGCTAAGCGCTAATATGTACAATTGCCAGTTGCTGCTTGCAGGTGTGGCCCTTTCTTCAGGACATCGTCATCCCGCATTGGGGACGGGAGAAGGATGAGACCTGGACAGCGGTTCTGCATGATATTGTCTAGATCCTGTTGTTCTTCCATCCCCAGGCGGTACGATCATGTAGTAAATCATTGATGGCTTGGCGATTGCGCCACCACCCTGCCATGCAGAAGGAAGAGGTGGTGCCATTGCGCTTCCTCCATTCCCGCAGGCAGCTGGTGTGGAGGGGAGCGCTCCTGTCGTGCTCCCCTCCTTGGAGAGGCTCTATTGAGATCCACGTGGGAGACTGCCAGGATCCAGTAAGCTGTGGAAAGGGCCTATGTATCCAGTGGGAACTTCTAAGGGATTCCAAGGCACCAAATGGTTAACTGCTGTATTGTTTGATGTCTCTTTGTATCTGGACCAGAGGGAAGAAGATCAGAAGGGGGAATGCAAAAGGAGCAGGAAAGTGTTATGGGAATGGGATATGCAAAGATAAGGGGACAGGAACTTGTCTTTGCTCCCAGGATGAAAAATACGTTAAATAATGAAGGGTCTGGGAAAGAGCCTATACTGGTGGGGTGATGTGACATTTATGACTTTCATTAATCATTGCTTTGTGCACCTAAATTTGTATGTCAACGTATAAAATCTGTAACAGTCCAATATGTAGTAGTCTCACATATTGCATGCTTTGTTCCAAATAAATGTTTCTGTTCTAAATCTGAGTGAAGTTTGTGAGTGCAAGTTATGCAGCACATGACAGATGAACTCTGGACCATGTTTTCTGCTCAGACACTAGACAAACTCCAACATTATACTTGCTTAACATAAACCCACACTCATCTAGTTAAGTGGCATGTGATCCTACCCTTCTGCTGAATTACGAGCGTTGTGCAACAGCCTCTCCTGGATGTGCTTGCTGTCTTTACACTCCCAGTGAATTAAGGAGGATGCTGATGGCACTGATAAGTAATTATGCACCCTCCAAGAACATGCAATGATATGTGTGACAGGTATACTTGCAGTACTCAGCCAGAGCATTCTTGTGCCTCATCAAACTACACATCCCAGGATTCCCTAGGCCATCCAGCTGTGGCAGTTAAAATAGAATCATAATACTATAATTGTGTAGTGTGGAATGGGCCCAGGTTTGTGTGGCATTACATCAAGTTGCTTCACAGCATTTTCCAATCTTCTGCTTGCATCAGGAAATATTAGAACATCCATTGCAGTTGGTGAGCTGCAAGCTGTGTCCAAGTGTTCCATTTCCTAGGAATGGCATTCTCCATTCCTTAGATGTTTGTACTCCTCTTCTCAAACTCGTCTCTGCATTCTTTCTAAAAATGCCTTTGACACTTGAGCTAAGAAGTAACTCCCCAAATGTCCTCTGCTTTTCCAATCAGCCTTTGTTCTGGGATGAGCTGCAGCCGCTGGTTTTTTCCATTCACTCAAGCATAGCAGCCAAAAAATTGCATTGAGTTCAGCCCTTCCCTCTGGTGACCAGACACTGAAAAGCTGACCCACATTTCCATTTTTGAAAACCCACAGAGAAGCTCTTCTGTAGACACCAGACTTCCCTGAGCAAATCCATTTCATATACTTTGAACTGCTGGTCCCATCTGCCCCGTGAAGTCTGAAACATCTAGAATGCATCCATTTAGAGATATCTGCTATAATTGCATGGGCTTTTCATAGTTGCACAGGCTGGCTTTGGATGCACAGGGGCATGTCACCCACAAAGGTGGCAATCCAAATTTTCCCATCCAAAGGCTGTCAAATGTTCAGCCAGGTTCTGTAGCTGTGCTTTTGTAACAGCAGCTCTATCATAAAGTCTTGCACAGAGTGGAGATAGCTGCTACCTGGTAAATTGCACTACATATCAAGCTACTGTTTAATGCACAACTGAATGAGCCAACTGAAGAGTTGGCAACCCTCCTATGTGCCTTTGGAAATCGTTTGAGATCTGCTTAGGAGAGACAATAGCCCTTTCTTTATGTTTGTCTGCAATCTCTGGCACAAAGACGTCTCCTGCTTCTGAATATGGAAGCTGTATTTTTAATTACATTTATCAGGCATCAATAGACCTGCATTCTGTTGATTTTTAAAAACGCTTTCTTAAAGCCACTAAAGTGATTGGTTCGCCTGCAGCTTGTAGATAACAGACAAATGTGCTCTTTGATAAGAGGCAAACAGTGTGGGCACTGGAACTGTATTGCTTTGGTTTTTGGTTGAAATTCAAAGCCATTACGTAACAAGGGAGTAGCCTGTAAATTATGCACTGGCTTTCACAGTTCTGCAGAGCGCTGGCTCAGAAGCGAGGAGGAAAGATGTGGAGTGTGTGTGCATATGCCTTCAAGATGCCCGCTGACCTATGGCGACCCATGAATTTCACAGGGTGAGGTGAAGTTATTTTAGCATGCCACCAAGTTTTGCTGAATGTTAGGATCAGCGTTGGACTCTTGGTGAAGAACAGGCAACCAGATGAGAAAAGACCACTCCATGCAGGGAGACTGAACACTCATCCAGGAAATAGAAGAAGGTGTTGTGTGTTTGTGTGTGAGTGTGTGGGTGGCTGGGGGAAGCATTTATCACTGCATGGAAATCCATTCTCAGCAAGACTTCCAACCTTTGGCTGAGATCCCGTTTCGGCGCATTATATAATTAAGTGGTTATTGTAGAATAATAGAATCATAGAGTTGGAAGGGGTTATAACAGCCATGTAATCCAGCTCCCTGCCATGCAGGAATGTAGAGTTAAAGCGCTCCCAAGAGGTGACCGTCCAACCTTTCTTTAAAGATCTCCAAAGAAGGAGAAGTGCCCAACTTCTGAAGCAGTCAGTTCCACTGCTGAACAGCTCTTTTGTCAAGAAGTTCTTCCTAATGTTTGGGTGGAATCTCCTTTCTTGTAACTTGATTTCACTGGTTCATCTTCTAGTCTCTGCAGCAGCAAAAAGCAAGCTTGAGCCAGGTCAGACTTACCTGGAATACTAGGAACAGTACCTGAGGTGAGGTCTGACCAAAGCAGAAGAGAATGGCGCTGTCGGGTCCCATGATCTTGACACTACTGTAGACTCCTGTTGATGCAACCTAGAACTGAATGGGCTCTTTTTTGGCCACTGCATCACACTGTTGATTCATGTTTAGCTTGTGGTGTGCTAAGACTCCTAGATTCTTTTCACACGGACTCCTTTCAAGCTAGGCATCACCCAGCCTTTCTTTGGGCAGATGACTTTACTAGACCCCATGATATGGTAACCCTAAAGCAATGCTAAGACCATTTCCGCCCCGCCCTACACTGCAAACCACAGGATTCCATAAGATGTTGAAAGCAGAATAATAGCACTATAACACTTGAGTGTGGAAATGGCCTAAGTCAGAAATTGCCTTTTGGAGAGCCGGCAAGGTATAGCGCTTTGAGCTTTGGACTACGACCCTGGAGACCAGAGTTCAATTCCACATTTGGCTGTGGAAACCACTGGGTGACCTTGGGTACGTCACACACTCTCAGCCTCAGAAAACCCTCTAATAGGCTTGCCTTAGGAGTTAGCATAAGTCAGAAATGAGTAGAAGGCACACAACACCAGCAAGTACTTATACACCTGTATGTCCCTAACAGGATGCTAGCCTTTGTGACTCATTGAATTCTACAAGCCAAGCCTTCTGCTAGAGGCAGAAGAGCAGGCCATACACATTTTTACTGGGTAGTTGGCAACCCTCAGTTTCCCATCAGGGCTGTCAAGAGGGAGTGCTCAAAACTTCAAAATTCGACACCTCAGCTGCAGATCAAGGAACTCTGAGTCGCCCCCCCCCGGTGCAAGGGTATAATTACGCTGCTTGGGCTAATTATTAAGTAGAGCCTAGTTGATCTCTGCAGTCTTCTCAGCCCTTTTGAAAGTCCCAAAGGGAGGGCCCAGCTCCGGGATGCGGTTGGGGAAAATTCCAGTGCGTCCTCAGAAAGCCGGCGCTGGCAAGACAAAAGTCCGTGTCGTTCATTCGGAGTCAGCACTGGACGTGCGTTCAGACACGATCGGACAAGACACACCCGAGGTGGTTGTTACGACATTTTGAAAGAGACCAGCCTCCCTGTGAAGTCAGCTGAAGAGAGAGGAGGTGGTTTATTGACTTATTAAAATTACACGCCATCCAACAGGCAAACGCCCGCATAAAAATCCAGCGATAGGCTCATAAAAATCAGCAAACCAAAACAGCAAATTAAACAAGTCAGCTGCTACCAGTGTGAACACCTGACAGAATTAAAATGTTGAAAACCCAGCAAGAAATGATGTAACAAGAACATCAAGCCAAAAAATAAATGCCTTACAGAGAAAAAAAGGTATCCAGACTTGCGTCTGCATTAGTGGCTTACTATTATTGTTACTGCAACCTTTATTTATATTCATCCTTTTCCCCAAATCTGGGACTCAACAAGGGTTACTAATTAAAATAAATGCCATACAGCTTACATAAGATCAGCATTAAAGTGGACTTAAGCCAGTGGCACAGTAAAAAACAATTAAAAACATTATGGCCGGCATCCTACTAGACAGCTGTGAAGTTATAAGCCAGGCGTACATCCTTGTGTTTTGTATTCATATTTACAATCATGGTACCCCTGACCTGAGCATAGATGCCCCTGAAACCCACCTTGAAATTCAACCCACTGCACAAAGAGAAGGGGTTCTGTGGTGCCAGTGAGCAGGGTGTTGAAGAATGAAGCATCCAAGCCCCTTCCACCAGTGAAAGGCAGTGAGTTGACACGTTATGACAAATTAGGGAGTTAGGGAGCTGGGTATGTTTAGCCTGATGAAAAGAAAAGAAGGGACATGACAGCCATGTTTAAATATGTGAAGCGATGCCACGTTGAAGATGGAGCAAGCTTGTTTTCTGCTGCTCTGGAGACTAGGACATGGAGCAATGGATTCGAATTGAGGGAAAAGAGATTTCACCTGAACATCAGGATGGTAAGAGCCATTTGACAGCGGAATATGCTGCCCCGGAGGCTTCTTCCCAAGGGGTCCTTGCCTGCTTGGATTATTCCTGTTGCTTAGTGGTAGTGAGTAGCTTCCATGAATCCGTTGCTGATTTTAGTCCAAACATTAAAGGAGCTACTCAAGGTGCTAAACTCAAAGTTCAGTGCCTTGGGAGTTTCCTTTATCATTTGGACTAAAACCCAAACCCTGTTCTCTCTTTGTCCTGAAAATGATGGATGAATCCATCTGTCATGTGTAGTCGTGTATCCATTTGTGAGAGAGGAAGAACATTGCATTGATATAAAAGATGGAGGTGTTGGGGGAAGGTGGCACCCAAGAGATCTTGATCTGGGGAAGAATATGCTAGATTCCATCCTGGGACACTGTTACCACCAAGGGAACGTATTCAGGAGTAGCTGTGCTGGCCATGCAACAAAATACAGTGCAACAAAAATTCCATATCTAAAAATAAAACAAAACATAGTACTTTTATTAGGCCAACTAAAAAGCACTAAATGCATCATGCAGGCTTTCCAATGGAGTTGAAATGTAACTGCCTGTCTTTTACTGCCCTTCAACCTCAGTTCCCGCACTGAAGGGTAGCAGCCTCTGCCTGCGCTGAGATCCCTCTTGACCGTCTCAACCGACAACAGGAGTAACATCTAAGACAAAACATAGGCCTGTGACTTTTAACATCATCTCTTTTCTTCTCCTGTGTGATTTTTGACATCTTTGCCTGATGAAGAAGCTGGTGAAGCTTCCAAAGCTTGCATACTGAATTTTGGTTGACCCATAAATGGATACTGGGGGATTGTATGCTGCCACCTACTGTCCAATGTGGGGCATAGCAAATTCCCTGCCATCCGTGCCCTTTCTACTTGACCTTGGAACAAACCAGTCTCTCAAAGCCAGTGTCGCCCTCTCTGATTGGTAGCAATTTTCGGGGGCGTCAGGGGGGTGTCTTTCCCAGAGCCAGCAACCAGATCCTTTTAGGTGAAGTCACTGGAGGTCAATGAACATTTCCGCACGGCACTCTTATAGCGCAATGATTCCACTTTCAACCTCCTATGGAATCCTGGGGTTTGCAGTTCCGGGAGGGGCCGGCCGGCCCCTCCCGGAACTGCAAACCCCAGGATTCCATAGGAGGTTGAAAGTGGAATCATCGCGCTATAAGAGTGTCGTGTGGAAATGGCCAATGTCTTGTTCAACAGTTGTTGTTAATTGCCATCAGGTTGGCTTTGACTTGTGGTGACCCTATGAGAGCCAGTGTGGCTAGTGTAAACTCACTGGGTGACCTTGGATGTGTCACACTCTCTCAGCCCCAGAAAACCCCATGATGGGTTCACCTTAGAGTCACCATAAGTCAGAAATGACTTGAAGGCACCCAAGAACGACATGGATGAGAAACCCCAAGAGACCCTGTTCTTAACAGCACTGTTTAGGTCTTGAGAACTTAGCCATGCCTTTCTTGGCTGCGTCTATCCATCTATGATGCAGTCTTCCCCTTTTCCAACTGCCTTCCGCTTGATCGGCCCTCCGTATCTGCAGATTCTGTATCCACAAATGCATTGACCATGGCTTGAAAATATCCCTCCCCCCTTCAAAAAAAATAATAATCTGAAAAGTAAACTTTGATTTTGCAGTTTTATATAAGGGTTGCCATTTTTACTACATCATTGTACATAGTGGGACTTGAGCATCTACACATTTTGGAATCCATGGAGGGTCCTGAAGCCAAATCCCGGTGGATACCATGGGCCCACTGTATCACGTGAGTCGTGTCGACTCTTTAAAGATGGAAGCCTTAATTTAGGCCATTTCCACACTAGACTGTTATAGTACTATTATACCACTTTCAACATGCTATGGAATCCTGGGGATGTTGAAAGTGGAATAATAGCACTATAACTGTCTAGTGTGGAAACAGTCATGGCAGTTTCTTGGAAGAGTTCAGACCTAGTTTGCCCAAGGAAACCTTTTTTTTGGGGGGACTTTTTGGCAGTCTGTGGTATTCATAAAACTCTCCACCGGCACTCAACTCAAATTAGTTGATTCTCTTCCTTTCAGCCTTGTTTAATGTCCAGCTTTCACAACCATATATAGAAATTGAAAATACCATGGCATGGGTTACTCTGACTTTGCTATTTAATGATATGTCTTTATATTTGAGCATCTAACCTACTTTTTCCAAAAGCTCTGTAATGTCAATTTATCCCAGTGTAAATATGCAGCAGTTTTGCTTTGGTGGAACTAGGGCTGCAGATTCTCAACTGTTTTGACCTCGCTCGCAGAAGTGAATAGCTGCCGTACTTTCCTTCCGAACGTTCTTCTGCAGCATTCTCCCAAATGTCCTCAGGGGTTGCAGGGGAATTCTTCTGCAGAGAAAAACACACATCTTTCTTTTCACAAGCCCCCCTCCCCGCATTTTCTGCTCAGAAGGAAGGACTAGCAGTACTTTCTGTGCAGAAAACTGGTTTTTGTACAAAATGTTACCCTAAGTTTTTCTCCACAGAGTAATTCCTCAAATACCAGGAGAAAATTGCACAAAATTCTTGCTGTTCTGTTACCTTTTCTGTTGGAGTTACTTAACTGTTGGAAACCCCCTCTTCTTCCAGCTTGGGAAGAAATGATAATGAATATCCTTGAATTCTCTAGCTAAGCTATGCTACGCTAGAATTATGCTGGAGTTACGTCATCGCTGAGTTATGCTACTTAGGAGCTGTGTTATGCCATAGTTACTCTAAAATAGAGTTACCTTGCATCAGGGTTGTATCAGATCACGCTATTGCTTAACTGATTGGAAAATTGGGAGTGACGCCTTGCATGGTTTTTGCCATTTCTGTGATCCTGATTAGGACAGCACCTTTGTGCCGCCTCCTAAAAAGTGTAAAGGTCTGTGTAATAGCATTTGTATGTATGTATGTATGTGGCTTCACGCCGCCTGTCGATTTAGGGCAACCCGGTGAATTTCCTAGGGTTTTCTTGGGCAAGGAATACTCAGAGCTGGTTTTGCCAGCTCCTTCCTGTAACATACAAAGGGCTGTCATGTGGAGCATGGAGCTAGCTTCTTTTCTGCTGCTCTCGAGACTAGGACTCAGAGCAATGGCGTCAAACTTCAGGAAAAGAGATTCCATCTAAACATTAGGAAGAACTTCTGGACGCTAAGAGCACTTCGGTACTGGAATACACTGCCTCAGAGTGTGGTGGAGTCTCCTTCTTTGGAGGTTTTTAAACAGAGGCTGGATGACCATTTGCTGGGGCTGCTTTGAGCGTGTTTCTGCATAGCAGGGATTGGACTCGATGGCTCTTGGGGTCTCTTCCAACTCTGTAATTCTATGATTCTTCTAACTGTCTCTGACAAGGTCTTTCACTCCCACTTTCTTTTAGTCTTGTTTGGTTCATTTGGTTCATGAAGGACTGTCATGTGGAGCATGGAGCAAGCTTGTTTTCTGCTGCTCCCGAGACTAGGACTCAGAGCAATGGCTTCAAACTTCAGGAAAAGAGATTCCATCTAAACCTTAAGAAGAACTTCCTGATGGTGAGAGCAATTCAACAGTGGAATATGCTGCTGCCTGGAAGTGCGTTGGAGTCTCCTTTTTGGAGGTTTTTAAACAGAGGCTGGATGGCTGTCTGTCATGAACGCTCTGATGATGTATTCTTGCATGGCAGAATGGAGTTGGACTTGATGGCCCTTGTGGTCTTTTCCAATTCTGTTTTTTGGTGATTCTATACAGCCTGCAGCACCTGGTATTCATTGATGGTATCCCATCTGAGAACTACCAGGGCTGAGCCTGCTTAGCTTCCAAGATCAGAGCGGATCTGGTGTCTTTCAGGTATTTGTTTACCCTGGCATAAATCACTAGCAGGATTCCAGCCAGTAACTGAACCTGCGATGGTTTACATCCAAAGCATGCATTTTGATCCTTTTATCAAATCAAGTGCACTCAGGTCAGTGCTGTTATACCAAGCCAAACCTATGGTCCATCTTGGACAATTCTACTTGGTGGCATCTCTCCAAGGTCTCAAATATAGGAATCAAACATGAGACTAGGGATGACACTTGGATTTGCGTCTTCCCCACATCACGGCTTTCTCAGTGGCGTCCATTAAGCTAGATGAGGCACATGCTAAAATACTATTGATTAGTTCCAGCTAGTCCACCCCTATTGAACCAGTTGTTGAAATAAGTCCCTTGGTTTCATGGCTCTACTGTAGTTGGGACTAAGAATTGAACTGAGGCTAAGAATTGAGAATTTTCTCAGGCTCTGTCTGTTGTATCTGTGCAAAATAGAAATGGTAACAGTTTGGTGGCTGGGGATTCTCTGTTGGTTTTGGGGTCCTGGCCATTGTTGCACAGCCCCCAAGTGTAAAGGTTGGTTCTCTGCTACGTGTGGACTCGGCTCTCACTTTTTAGGGTTTTTCAGGGCTTGCAGTATTGACTTTCTGTGATAGTTCTGAGAGGAGAGAAGCAATGGGCCAGATCCTTAGTCAAATGTGCAGTTCCAGAATGCAGAGTCCAATATCTCCCCACTATCCCAATTTGTCAGGGACAATCCCAATTATTCCTCTGCTGTCTCACTTTTCCAGATCCTTTAAAAACGCCCTAGTTTATCTGTCCTCCTCTCGCTTTCCCCCTTTGTCCTCAGTTCACTTCAGCGGCTGCAAACTGAGCTCAAACTGCAGAAGTAGTTCGCACTCAGTGAACTCGAGGGCTCTTCCCAGCAGGCTCACGCAAAAGCCAACTACTGCTTTTCCTCACTTTTGTGTTCTTCCTCATGAAGTATTTCTGCTGGGGGTTTTTTTAAATAATTTTATTCAAATTTCAACAAATAAAACAAACAATTATCTCTGCAATGTTTACATGAAATGTTTTTCCTTCTTCCTTTCCTTTCTGGATTACAATTATTAATATTCCCTCTATTTATTATACCACGTATCACAATAAAATGTTAATAATCTATAATTTATTAGTTCCTGCTCTTTGCCTCTACTTTACTTGTTACATGATATTTCATTGGCTATTAACCTGAATAGTAATTGATATCATGAAAAATGTATTACCTTCTGTCTACCCCCAACCCAAATCTGTAACAATCTAACACTCTTTATTAATGTCTTCGTCTGATTTCCCTTTTAGTCTTTGTGCAAGTATATCCTCATTTCTATTTTCCATAAAAGTCGTCCACCACCGTTCAGTTGTAGGTGTAGTTTCATTTTTCCAAAGTCATGCATACTCAATACGGGCCGTCGTCACCATGTACAATATTATTCTCCAGTATTTCTTAACTGACATTCCATCTAGTATATCTGTCATGTTTAACAAGTAGAATTCAGGTGTCATCCCAAATTGGATCTTCAAAATTGCTCTTATTTTCTTGTGTATTTCTTTCCGGTATTTTGCGCTCTGGGACATGACCACCACATGTGAAATAATGTACCAGAATTCTCTTGACATTTCCAACATTGACTTGTGCCCGTCTTGTAAATTGTCTTTAATTTTTGTGGTGTCATGTACCATCTATGAAATAGTTTGTAATAGTTTTCTTTTGAGTTTTGAGCAGCAGTAAATTTCTGTGTATGTTACCCTACAAATAAAGCGGAAAATTTCTGCTGTTTTGACCACACTCTGATGTTGCTTTGTACGCACACAAGGACCAGTTTTCCTCTGTGAAATGATGGAAGTTATTTATTTATTTATTAAAATATTTATATCCCGCCCTTTATCTGAACAATTTAGTGCAACGGTCTCCCTTTGAGGGTATGGGAGCCTCCCCTTGAGGAAAGGAAAGGTTAAGAATCCCAAACTGCAAAATAATATTGCACTGGGCAGCTTGCACGAGCTTTCCGGATTTGCAGAGGGAAAGGAGGCCCCAAACAAACCTCCTTTCGAGGAGACCTTCAAGCATAGCAGCCTCTTGAACCTTTTCTTTGCATTGCTGCTCGAGAGGAATCCCAGACATTCCTAAGCTTCTTTGGACCAAGGCGGGGTGAAATGACTCAGCGGTAAAAGACCACGGTGCTCAGTGAGGCTGAATGGAGAAGTGTTGTAACAATTCACAAGTTGCTTTGTATAACCTTTCAGCCCCCTTTCCTCCACTAGAACAAAACAGGCTCAATAACAGCATAGAAGCCCAAGATGAACTGCTGGCCCTTGTCCTTTAGTGTGCCAAGGTAAGGGCAAAGGGGTGCTCTGCTGGATGGATGGGCAGCTCTATTGGGTCACAATAGGCTTCCAGGGGTGAGAACAGGGGTGGCTTTTGGCTTCCACGTCAGTGGGGAGATGAATCCGAGTCAGGTTTTAATGTGATCTTCATTTTTTTTTTCAATTTTTCAATTTTTTGTTGTAATCAAATACAAAACACAACACAAGGAAAGAAAATAGAAAACAAGGTATGTCTTATACATCATAATAACATTAAAAAATGCAAAACGGAAACAACGTATGAATGAAATGTAAACACAGCCTCAATTGGAAAGATAGAGGCTTGGAAGCGGGGAAGGTTTTTTTTATTTTTCAACTTAAATTTCTCTCTCTCTCTCTCTCTCTCTCTCTCTCTCATATATATAAAAAAATGCAAAATGTGATATTTAAAGCCGCAATCTGAAATGCTGAAACGTATGCTCCGGTTATGGATACTTTGGATAGCTCTCCTTAAAGGTCACATTGAAACACAGGGCAGATTTACCAGCCCATTCACATGGGAGACACCAGTCAGTTGCAGGAATGCACCAAGTGCCCTGGCTGGCTCGCCATTGCCCTGCACTGGAACATGTACAAAGTGCAATTTCTGTCTCAAGTCCCAGGGATAGGCAAAGGCCATTTCCTCACTGGACTGTTATAGTGCTGTTATTCCGCTTTCAATGTCCCATGGAATCCTGGGGTTTGCAGTTTAGGGAGGGACCTGGCATCACTGTTTTGTGGATCTTGGATGTTTTGTAATGTGTATTGCCGTGTATTTGCGTGAGAAGTGGTGCTTTTCTGCCCTCTGGTGGTCAGCCTAGGAATGAAATTATTTGAAACGTGAAAGTGCCAGGCCCTTTCCGCAAAGCATCTTTTCACGGAGCTGGCGTGCAGGGGAGAACATGTGTGTGTGCCTCTCCGCCTTTCCCTTGCTTTTTCCTCTGGGTGTGCTTGCTTTCGTTCTCTACACCTGGCAAAATGCAAGGGAATGAGAGGAGGAGAATGGGGAGGGGGAGGCACATATACTTGTGGGTAATGAAATTTGCAAAAGTCAAACCCACGAATGTGGAGGGAGAACTGTATTATGTGCAAAACCCAGCTTAAATCAATTTGCTAATACCAACTGGGGTAAGCATATTGAAACAATGGGGTTTAGGTAAGTGTTGGCTCTTTGTTTGACAATTGATTCAGTTGGCTTGCTCTACCTGGGACTAGCAACTGGGTTCAGTAAAGTAAAGATGCAGTTAGATTGTTTGCAAAAGGAATCCCAAAATTAAATAAGTACAGACAACACTGTTTATTATAACACACTGGCTGCTGTCCCGTTCAAAACGTACTATGTTATAAGCCAGACTTATGACCTCATAAACACTGCAGTTCACATTTACAGTTGTGGCACCGTTGAAACAGCTGCAAATGCCACCCCTACCCCACCTTAGAAGCCGGGCAGCTGAACCAACGGAAGGAGCTCTGAGGGTGCTGGAGAGCAGGGCATTGAACAGCGATGGCACCCAGCCCCACACCACCAGTGAAAGCCCACGCCACTAGTGAAACTGTCATATCCTGGCTAACTTGCACGGTATACATTTGCCCAGAGTTTAAAGCAGAGGCATTTATTTCAGAAGAGCAAGCAACATAGTGACAGTACCAAAAATGTTGCTGAGGCCATTTCCGCACTAGACTGTTATAGTGCTATCATTCCATTTTCAATGTCTTATGGAATCCTGGTTTTGCAGTTTCGGGAGGGGCCTCAAAGGCCCCTCCCGAAACTGCAAACCCCAGGATTCCATAGGATGTTGAAAGTGGAATCATAGCGTTATAACAGTCCCGTGTGGAAATGGCCCAAAACAGTCTAGTGTGGAAATGGCCTGAGACTGGAGGATTACAACTGAGCACAAACTTTATACCTTTTCATTTGAAATTTAGGGTGCACGTCAAAGATTGGTCATCACCTCGCATGTCAGATCACCCCATCATTTGAGGCATTTTCCCAGGCGTACAATTGTTTACATACTTTTCATCCCAGGAGCCAAGATGTATATATCATTATCAAGACATTCTCATGACATTCTCTCTTTCTTCCATTGTTTACCCCCTGATTTGATCTTCCCTTGCCAAAGGGCCGCAGCAAGGTGACACTGAGCCCGGGACAACTCGCCCATCCAGCCTATTGATGTTACAAGTGTTGATTGTCACAAATGGATACATTGGGTTTTTTTAATATTAATTTTTATTGAGAAATAAAAAAGAAACAACAATATAAAAATGCACAAACAGATCAATCAGGTGAAAGAAAAACTAGCAAAAAACAATTACAGCAAAGTACTATAAACTGCACACAAAGAAACTAATAAATTAATTACATATAACTAAAAATGGTTCCTGCCTCTGCTGCCAGTAGTGAATACTAATCTAACAGTAACCACTAACAATTAAACTGTGATGTAAGAAAAAGACTGAAGCTGCTGCTTATTAATTGTCTTCTTCATAAATCTGAATCTTCAAATGTAGTTAGTAATTAGTAGTCAGGGTTTAAATACCCTTTTTCCTGTCCTGGAAGAGTGTTCTGGCAAAGCTCAAAACTTTCCCATGGGACTAACCCAAGAGTTCCGGGACAGGTGATTGCGCCTCTTGAAGTTTGGACAGGTGTGTGTAGGAAGGTAGCTGGGTGAGATCCAAAGGAATGACTCTGCCAGTTTTGGAAATGCAAAGAGCTGAGATCGGAAGAGAGATTAGCTCGGACCCCCTTTATGCCAGGGTTTTCCCACCTAATCCTCTTTGAAATTTATGGCCTGGCCATGTCTCAGGTCAGTCTGACCTAGAGACAGTTCTTTGCTCAGCGCTGGCATATCTCAGGTCAACATGTATTTCCAGCCATAAATGTGTCTAGATATGAAACAGGACATCCCACAGAATGGGGTGGTACCAGTGTGTGCTGTTGAATCAGGAGACGTAAGCCATTTCTGCAAATAGGCTGTTATCGTGCTGTTATTCCACTTGCAAAGGCCCCTCCCTAAACTGTAAACCCCAGGATTCCATAGGACGTTGAAAGTGGAATAATAGCACTATAACAGTCTAGTGCGGAAATGGCTATAGCACCAACTGTGGAGCTACGTTGTTGCTGCATCTGACAATGCGAGGTCTCGGTCATGATGTACGTTCGATTTAAGTGTTTTTTTTTAAAAAACTGTGTATTTATACTTTTATGTATGTTTTAACTTGTACTGTTTTAATGTTAGCTGCTTTGCATTCCATTGCCGGGAGAAAGGCGGGTATTAAATAAATAAATAAGGCTGCAGCCACAGACATTCTGTGCCATTTGTTACAAATGAAATACGGACCAGCCTGCATTCTGTTTTGGCTGTTTTTTTGTTGTGGTGGTGGTGGTTGTGGTTGTTGTGATTTTGGCAGCTGTGCCGGTTGTTCTGGGATATCCTGTCCTGACAGAGAGAACAGAGACTTCTGTCTGTGTGAAGGAAGGAAGACCGAGCAGTGTTTGCATTCCGAAAAGAAAACACCCCCCGGGAACTATTACCGCTTCCCCTGGCCCCGGCCTCTTGTTTGTTTCCTCTTCCGCTTTGGGTACAAACAAACATTCTGCCAGGAATCCTGTTGCTGTCATAGTGCTCTGCATGTAGTTGTCTTTTTTTTGGGGGGGGGGGCTGCTGGGAAATGGATGCATTCATAGAGGTGTAGCTCTGGGGGAAGGGGGCAAAATGAAAGCATTGCCCCCTAAATGAGAATTCTTCCCCCACCCCATTAAATTTTCCTTCAGTCCTCAAATTTCTAGCATTTCAGAGGGGACGATGCTGAAAATTGTTCACAAACTCTGCTGCTTGCTGTGTGTGTGCACCCCCTTGCTTGCTGTAGTCACCTTTTACTTTAGATGCTTAAATTCTATCCCTGGAGCTAACTGACGTTCTGAGTCCCGGCAGTGCTAGAAATTGGGTGCGTGTGTGTGTGAAGGAAGGGCAGAAATTTTTATTTTGGAGGATCAGCGTCCTCCTTTCCTAGACTCATACCACCGAGTATGTTCCCTTACGCATATGGCTGTACTTTTTCAGCTCTCGTGCAATAGGCATATTTAGTTTGTAGCTGTGTAACTGTCTTCCACAATACCGAAGAAGAATGTTGACAAGCAGAGGAGGGCCACCAAAATGGGAGAAGGTATGGAAATCATGAAGCCCTTTGAGAAGCAGCTTGGGCAAGCTTTTCTGCAGAAGAGAAGGTTAAATGGAAGATGGTGCAAGCCTGTGTTCTGCCGCTCCTGAAACTAGTTGTCTTTCCGCACAACACTGTTATAGCGCTATTATTCCCCTTTCAACATCCTGTGGAATTCTGGGGTTTGCAGTTTAGGGAAGGGCACTTAGAATTCTCACCCAGAGAGCTCTTTGGCCCCAGGAAACAACAAAGCCCAGAATTTCACAGGATGTTGAAAGTGGAATAATGGCACTATAACAGTGTAGTGTGGAAAGGCCCTAGGACTAGTAATAGCCTCAAACTTTAGGAAAAGAGATTCCAGCTAAACTTTAGGAAGAACTTGCGGACAATAAGAGCAATTGAATCGTGGAATACATTACCTGGGAGTATGGTGGAGTCCCCTTCTTTGGAGGTTTTTAAACAGTGGCTGGATGGCCATCTGTCAAGAATGCTTTGCTTGGGTATTCCTGCATGGCAGAAGGGGGCTGGACTGGATGGCCCCTGGGGTCTCTTCCAACTCTATGATTCTGTTCTTGATTCTAATGGTTTCACATGGGTCTATTATTAATCCTCATTAGAGCCATTGAGTCTGCTGGATTTGCTCTCTTGTCGACTCACAATTCAGGAACTTTTCCAATGGTTTTACTGTTCTTGGGACTAACCTACAGGACTCCAGCCACACAGTTGCACATTCTTGGATGCTGCGTAGCTCTTTGTCAGTGCCTTCCATGTACCATTTGATTCATTAAGATTGCTGAAACAGTCCCTCTATATTCGCTATTGTACCATGTTACAATAAGCAGGCACCTTGGAAAATGCAACAGTGCTTTTTACGTTGCAGGAGCCCAGAGAACACAGAGGCCACAGAGCAAGAAAAAGAGTAATTTATTACGTGCGGGCTTTTGGCTGGATTTCTCCAAAAGACCAAAAGCCCTAAATTCAAGTTTCACAGCTCTTTTATAGACAAAGTTCACAGCATACACAAAGATCACAGGCAAAGATCGCAGGCACGTCTCGGTCCGCCCCTCCGGGGTCACAAATACCACATGCTGTTACTAGCTCAGACCCCGGAAATAAACAACACCCTGGCTACGTGATACATTGGCTCTCGTGACCTTTTTACCCTTCTTAAATCTTTCTCCGTTCCTCTGCACCTGGAGAAGGAAAGAAGACGGGGGCTAGGCTCTATCGCTGCTGTCCAGGATTCCAGCAGCCCTGCATACAGCCAGACCCCAGGAAGCCCGGGAAGGGACGTAATACTAACATGCATTTTATATTACTCTTATTATTCTCTGTGTATATGATATTTGTAAGCAATGCTCAAGGGGTTGAAGAGATAGCATCCCCACGTTTGGCTGATAACTATTGGTTACACCTAGCTAATATAACCGGGGTAGATCACTTCTGTTTGCCACAGGGCGTTTCTGCCAATAGAATTAATACCGGTGTGTAGGCAGCCAAGCCAAATCCAGGATAGTACCCACTACCAGAGTTCGACCTTTAGCCACTTAGATATGTCGTATGCTCGCAGCGCAGATTGGGGGGTCACGTCAAATTCTCTACCCCTAACTGAGTTCACTTTACGAACTCCTATAGTAGCAGGAGCCAATGCTACCTGCGCGCGCATGATCAATTGCCGGAGTAAGAATAGCCAATGCAAGGTTGCTCCAGGACCTCCGATTCCTTGCAAGGAGATCCAAAATATATCTTATTAACAAGGTCATGTTCTTTTACCTCACGGCTGGTTCTGGACCTGTGGGTCTCGAACCTGGTCATACATACCAGCCTATCTGTCTGACACTCATCCTTGCTGCCTTAGCCGTCTGGTAACAGTCCTTCCTCCATGGCCTCAGAAGCGAGACCGTAGAGCTAGAGCAGCCCCTCTAGATGAAAACTGTGACAGCCGATCACACTTATGGTCGGACCAGGAGAAAATAGCGTTAGCATTCTCCCTGGTTGGAATAACAGGATTGGCTCTGGAGGATGGACTAGAAATAAATAGATTAGCCTGCACGCTAGTCAAAAGTATAAACGCTACTTCCAAAGCATTATCCTTGCTTAACAAAGAACAGCGGGAACTAAGGAATGCTGTATTGGAAAATCGGGCAGGCGTTGACTATCTCTTCCTTCTCCATCACGTAGGATGCGAAAAGCATCAGAAATTGTGCTGTTTCAACTTGTCTGATAACAGCAACATGATAGAAGCACAAATTAACAAACCGCACGAAGTAGTAAAGGATATAAATGAAGGGGATGATAGCTGGTGGAAGTGGCTCACATCTTGGTTACCAAACCTGAATCGGCTAAAAGCATTGTTTGTAATTTTGCTGCCAGTCGTGCTAATATTCCTGTTTCTGTGTATATGCTTTCCTTGTTTTATACAATGTATAAGTCATATGCTTCAAATTACTTCCAGTAAGACAGCAGCTCTGTATGCTTTGATGGCTCAGCCTGACACTGTTTTATGATATAAGGTCACGAAATGCTCTAATTGTTTAGAAATTATGCAGTTAAGGGGGGAAATGATATAGGTATGAATTAGAAATAATAAAGTAGAAATAAAGTAGAAGCTGGGGGCTTAGGTCAAAGGAATGGAGAAAGATTTAAGAAGGGTAAAAAGGTCACGAGAGCCAATGTATCACGTAGTTAGGATGTTGAATAAAACAGCACACGCATGTGTCACTGGCTGGTATCGCTGGACGATCACGGTCAATAGCCAGAACCGCAGCAACCAATCACCGCACAACAGTCACACACTCGCACACACAGTCCCTGCCTCCTGCCGTCCCGTACCACAAAGCGGAACAGTTTCCTTAGCGCTTTCACGGCTAAGTACTCGTGTCCGCTTGGGAGGTGATCAGGCTCCCCTTCCACCCTGAATCGCGTGGGGCGTCTGGCCTCTAACCAGATTCTACTTGCCTAGGTCTTTTGGCGGCGCAGCGGACCATGAACCACTTCTCCAAAGATGATGATTGCCAAATCGAACACAGAGGAAATTTTCAGTGGAGGCAGGGCCCAGTTTCTATACTCCGCTTCCAGGAGGAAGGTTCCCTCGGTTCAGCGCTTGCCGTTTGGGCGCCCCTAGCGCAGGCTCCCCGTTCCGGCAAAAGGAGGTAGCCGGTGGGCCCAAGGTGGGGCTCGTGCGCCAAACCCCCCGCCCGGCAAGGCGACTCAAGAGCAGGCAAAACGCCACCTCGGTGTCTCAGCGCCTGCAGCGATCCAAGTCACGGCACCATTTATGTTGCAGGAGCCCAGAGAACACAGAGACCACAGAGCAAGAAAAAGAGTAATTTATTACGTGCGGGCTTTTGGCTGGATTTCTCCAAAAAGACCAAAAGCCCTGAATTCAGGTTTCACAGCTCTTTTATAGACAAAGTTCACAGCATACACAAAGATCACAGGCAAAGATCACAGGCACATCTCGGTCCGCCCCTCCGGGGTCACAAATACCACATGCTGTTACTAGCTCAGACCCTGGAAATAAACAACACCCTGGCTACGTGATCAACATCTTAGCTACGTGATACATTGGCTCTCGTGACCTTTTTACCCTTCTTAAATCTTTCTCCGTTCCTCTGACCTAAGCCCCCAGCTTCTACTTTATTTCTACTTTATTATTTCTAATTCATACCTATATCAGTACAATGCCAGAAGAGTTGGTGTAACCGAACCACTGTGTAACTACCTAAGTTTAGATTTACACTACACAAGCGTGATATAAATGTCTTATGTTGGGGTGTGTTTGCAGGCAGTAAAAGATATTTTGGTGGGAGGTAGATTTTGGTTACTACATGATCAACACAGATTCTAACCTCTGCAGTGGGCAAAAAAAGTGAATTACAACTATGGCCCTTTTTGCATGGTATTTGCCATGAGAAAGGGCCCCCAAGTGTCGCGCGACTGCGAGGAGCGGTCTGCACGATGCACTCGCAATTGTGCGACGCTCCAGGGTCTGGCAGGCTCCGATCACGCACTTTTCATTTTCGGCTGTGAGCCGAAAATGGTGCGTGATCACGCATCGCTCCAAGGCCCCGCGCGCACTTGCTGTGTGTGTGGAGGTCCGGAGCCGTGGCGCTCATGCTTCCTGCCCTAGTGCAGCCTGGGAAAGTCCCAGGCTGCACTGCGGAAGGAAGAGGAGGGGCTCTCGCGCGAGCAGGCAGCAGCTGAGGAGCTGAAGGAACCGGGACGTGAGAGCCTCTCGGCAGAGGCTGCTCACGTGATCCCTGCACTCCAGCTCCCCAAAAAGGTGAGTTGCGGAAAGGGCCTATGACGTGAGCAGGTAGCTCCATGCAGACTTGATGTTGTGTTTGTCCGGTCTGAAACAAAACTGCTCTGGACTTGAACAGGAGAGGAGTCCAGATGTGGTCAATACTTGGGTGGGAGACAAGCTACCCTCTCCCCCCACAGGCAACTTTGAGTTGTACTCAAGATAGCTGTTGTGTATCTGCAAGTCATTTCTGACTTATGGTGACCCTAAGTGAACCTGTCATGGGATTTTCTTGGTAAAAGTTGTTCAGAGGGGGAGTTGCCTTTGCCTTCCTCTGAGTCTGAGAGGGTGTGACTTGCCCAAGGTCACCCAGTGGTTTTCTATGGCTGACTGTGGATTCAAAACCTGGTCTCCAGAATTGTAATCCAGTACTCAAACCACAGCATGATGCTGCTTCTCACACCATTTTGACTCTCAAGAGGGGTGTAAACGGAGTTAAATGTGGTGCCAGAGGAGAGTTCTGTGGATACCCTGGACTGCTGAAAGGACAAATAAGTGGTTCTGTGAGCAAATTAAGCCTGAACTCTTCCTGGAAGCCAAGATGACTAAACTGAGACTGTTATACTTTGGGCATATCATGAGAAGTCAGGACTCACTAGAAAAGGCAGCGATGCTTGGGAAGGTAGAACAGTGGGAAAATAGGAAAACTGCATTATAGATGGATAAACTCTATCAAAGAAGAAACATCCTTGAATCTGCAGGACCTGAGCAGGGTGGCTGATAACAAGATGACTTGAAGATGTCTCATTTATAGGGTCACAGTAAGTCAAAGTCAATTTGATAGCAAATAACAACAGCAAATCCCCAGATGCTGAGATATTCTCACCAGAATTCTGTTGTTGCTTTGTGTGTGAATGTGCTTTCAAGTCACCTGCCAACTTGGAGTGACCCCATGAATTTCATAGGGTTTTCTTAGGCAAGAAATATTCAGAGGTGGTTCGGCCATTTCTGTCCTCTGAAATATAGCATACAGCATCTGGCGTTCATTGTTGGTCTCCCATCCAAGTCCTAACCAGGGCTGACTTTGCTTAGCTTCCAAGCTCAGGGACGATCTGGTGCTTTCAGAGTACCTACATGTCTTACGCATGTGCAAATTCCCTTACAGAAGTAGTTGGACATTTTTGTCCAATGTGGAATCAATGTATTTAGTTCAGTGTTCAGGAAATGGAGGTATGTATGTGATGCCATTGAACATGAATCTTGTGCATGCATGCACATGTGCATTGCAGGTAGTGCATGGATGCACACGAGCATTGCACATGGTGCATGGATGCACATAAGCAGGCACATGCATTGTGTGTGGCACATGAAGATGCAGATGGTTCTGTAACATCACAATTCCCTAACAAGGTGGCATTGCTGCATAACCTTGTTAGTGTAACTTCATCCTTCATATTCTTGTATTTTTGATGGCAATTCTGTGTCATTCACTCCATCCCCTCTTTCTTTGCCATACTGAACTTGTTTATCTGTGCCCTCTGGAAGAACGGCTCCTGCCAAAAAACCAGACAGGCTTGCTGGACCTCAGGAAGGAAGATTAAAACGAACACCACAGCCTTGGTTTGGTTTATTGCAGCTGATCTCATTAGCAAAGCATGTGCCCATCAACTAACCTCACTGTGAAGTCACTGCTGTTCTGACAAGAAAGAGAAGCAAAGAGTAGGGAAGAAGAAAGAAATGAATCTCTTTACACATCATCACTGTCAGTGTCTGGAAAAAGTTTTTTTACCAGTGTGTAAGGGGCAGAGCTTGGAAAAGTTACTGTTTGGGGCTACAGCTCTCTGAATCTCCCAGCTGTTGTCCAAAACAGTAACTTTTCCAAGCTCTCATCACAGGCAGGATTGTCCTTAACTCTCCATACCCTTCAGAGGACTGTTCAGGGAGGTTGTACTCCAAAAAAATGTAATTTTTTCCGGCTAGGGTCAAGGGCTGTGCTTTTATGTGAAAATCGACAGGACTGTATATTTTTTTCCTTATCGATGAAAGGAAGATGGTCATTTACAAGGGCCTGTTTTTAGCTTGGCGTCTAAAATGTGATTGGACTTTGTAACTGAAGTTACAAGGGATGATATTTAATTTTAGTCTCTTTGTGGAAATCCAGATTTCTAGACCTTCTGCAGCTTGGCAGCATACAGGCAGCTGTTGGGACTCATGGAATGATTTGGGGCAAGAGTTCCATGTTGGCAGCTTCCTGGCACAGTCGCTCCGACTAATCTGACAGTGAGAATGGCTGGTTATTGGCCCTTGGCTTCCTTTGCTATGATGGCGTCAAGTTGCCAGCTGCCATGAATCATACCAATGGTCTAACCTGGTGTAAAATAGCTCCATAGGTAAGAGGCCTGGACAAAGCTTGGGAAAATCCTTTTTGTTGGACTATACTTCCCAGCCAATGACTGAAAAAATAACAACTCTTGGGGACAGTAGTGATACAGGCTGGAAGATTCAGGAAGCTGTAGTCCTCCCTCCGCCAAAAAACAAACAAAAAACCCATTCCCAGGCTGTAGACAGACCTTTGAGCTTTGTCTTGGCCCCTCTTTAAATATCTAAATTCTGATATGTTATTGTTTGAGTGACAGTGCGTCCTTGTCAATTGCAATTTCTGCACAAATTGAAGGGAAGCCAGATCTTTTGCTGCTTTGTGAAAGAGCAGCTATTTGCCCCCACAAGAACCCAAAGCCTGTCCTGTTAAACAGACAAGCAAATGAATAATCTCACACATACTTTTCCCCAGTGGGGGCTGGTGGCTTCCATGTGGGTGGAGCGGTCTATCCATTCTAGGTTTTAGTCCAAAGGTCAAAGGCTCTGTCCAAGATGTTGAGCCCTACCCATCCACATGGGATTCATCATTGCAGATAAGAGCCCTTAAGGTTCAGACTAAAATACAGAGCGAACATGCCCGCTGACATGGGAGACATTTTCACTTTGCTGCCTAGGCAGCAAAAATACAATCAACATCAACTAACTGACTTACTAAGACTGAAACTAAAGCTAAGGCCGTTTCTGCCCTACACTGTTATAGTGCTTTTTATTCCACTTTCAACATCCAATGGAATCCTGGAGTTTGCAGTTTAGGGAAGGACCTTTAGATTTGTCAGCCAGAGAGCTCTTTGGCATCAGTAAACTACAAACCCCAGAATTCCACAGGAGGCTGAAAGTGGAATAATAGGACTATAACAGTGTAGTGCGGAAAGGCCTTAAGACAGCACATTAATTAGCGTTAACTGTGTGTGTGTGTGTCTCTTCAAATTGCCTGTCAACTTGTGTTAAACTCGTGAATTTCACAGGATTTTCCTAGGCAAGGAATCCTCAGAGGTGCTTTTGCCAGTTGCTTCCCCTGCAAGGTGTTCCAGTAATCGCTAGGTCTCATCCAAGTACTAACCAGAGCTGACTCTGCTTAGCTTCCAGGATCAGATGTTTCAGATGGGATCAGACGAGTTTCTTTAGGGTATTTAAGCCCCTTAACACTAACCATTGTTGTTGTTTTGTGCCTTCAAGTTGTTTCTGACCTATGGCGGCCCTAAGGCAAATTTATCATGGTTTTTTGAGGGGGCTGAGAGTCTGTGACACACCCAAGGTCACCCAGTGAGTGTCCATGGCTGAGTGGGGAATAGAACCATGGCCTCCAGGGTCATAGTCCAATGCTCAAACTGCTGCAGTACACTGGCTCTTGGCGCTTACTGCACTATCCAACATTCATTCATTCATTCGTTTGTTCGTTCGTTCGTTCGTTCGTTCGTTCATTCATTCATTCATGTGTTTGTTTATTTTGTTGTATTTCTAGGCCACCTTTCTCCCAAAATTGGGACCCATTTTACATTTCACACACAAAACCTGGAAAGCTGAAGAACATCAGAGTGCGACCAGACCAAAAGTTATTAATGAGGAAGGACACACAAAAGTACTATTTTAAGAAGAGAAACCCTGTAATTTACATACGGGGGGTTTAGAGAAGACTGAGCCGGGTGGAAAGGGCAAAAAGTTCACACACTCTCCTCTCTCTTCTGCTGAGCTTACTGCTTTACACTTTGTACTTTAAACTCAGGGCCTTTCTGCACTACACTGTTGTAGTGCTATCATTCCATTTTCAATCTCCTGTGGAATTCTGGGGTTTGTAGTTTCCTGAGGCCAAAGAGCTCTCTGGCTGAGAATTCGAAATGCCCCTCCCTAAACTGCAAAGCCCAGGATTCCATAGGATGTTGAAAGCGGAAAAACATCACTATGGCCCTTTTCGCATGGCATTTGTCATGCGAAAGGGCCTCCAGAGCATCATGCAATTGTGAGGAGTGTTTCAGACGACATCCTCACAATCATGCGATGCTGCTGGGGTCAGCAGGCGCCGATCGTGCACTATATCATTTTTGGCTTTTAGCCGAAAATGGTGCACAATTGTGCATTGCTCTGGGGCCCCCCACACACTTACCGTACATGCAGAGCCTCCGGAGCCATGGCCCTCGCGCTTCCTCCTCTAGTGCAGCCTGGGAAAATTCCCGGCTGCGCTGCAGAAGGAAGAGGTGGAGCCCTCATGTTGCCTGCCTGCCAGCCAGCCGGCAGCTCCTGCACAGCAGAAGCAGCGGGGACGCGAGAGCCTTGTGGAAGAGGCTGCTTGCGTGATCCCCGTGCAACTGTGCTAGACGCAGGTAAGTTGCTGAAAGGGCCTATAACAGTGTAGTGTGGAAACGGCCCAGGAAAAAGGGGGAAAGTGAGAGGAGAGGAGAAAAGGCAGAACATTTTAAAAAAGCCTGAGAAAGTGGGACAGCAGAAGATTAACCATGGCTGTCCTGGAAAGCCCAACAGTTGGAAGCAGGACCATATCTAGGGTAGGGTAAATAGGGTGCGTGACCTGGGCGCAAAAAAGCAGTGCTGGAAGCAGCAGAGGAGGAAGCGTCCCTGGAAGTAGGGGCGCAACTTCCACACTTGCGCTAGGTGTTGCTTATGCTAGATACGCCTCTGGTTGGAGGGTATAAAATTAACTATTTATTTCTTCCCTTTCATGACATCCCAGATTGGCTGCCAGCGGTAGGCACCTTATAGTACTCTTTATGGCAGAGATGGTCCTGCATGTATTGAAGCCACACTGAGCACTGTGGTTCAGTATAAAGCCCCAATGGGCCCCATGCAATTGACTTCCCCTTTCTGGCACATTTATCCTACAAAGGAATATGGTGTGTGTCTCTCCAATTGGCAGCTGCCTCATCAATCAGTTGTGGATGGAAGAGGCAAGACTTTGGCCATTTTCGCACTACACTGTTATAGTGCTATTATTCCACTTCCAACATCCAATGGAATCCTGGAATTTGCAGTTCAGGGAGAGGCATTTAGAACTCTCAGCCAGGGAGCTCTTTGGCCCTAGTAAACTACAAACCTCAGAATTCCACAGGATGTTGACAGTGGAATAATAGCACTATAACAGTCCACTGCAGAAATGGCCAAAGTGTTCATGATAGATGGTCATCCAGCCTCTGTTTAAAAACCTCCAAGAAGAAGACTCCAACACACTTCCAGGCAGCAGCATATTCCACTGTTGAATTGCTCTTACCATCAGGAAGTTCTTAATGTTTAGATGGAAACTCTTTTCCTGAAGTTTGAAGCCATTGCTCTGTCTCAGGAGCAGCAGAAAACAGGTTTGCTCCATATGACAGCCCCTCATGTGTTACAGGAAGGAGCTGGCAAAACCAGCTCTGAGTATTCCTTGCCTAAGAAAACCCTATGGATTTGTATGAACTAGGCCACCCCTCTTTGTATGAAAACCCTTTGTACGGATCAAGCCATCCCTCTGTTCAAGTCCCTGCCTTCGACTCTCCTCTCCCACACCTCCATCTGCTCTGGCACTGGAATGTAGAAATCCATGAAACTTGAACTTGGGTCATGGGATGTAAGGGGAAACTGCACCATTTGGAGAGGTGGGTGTTTGCTGTGTGTGGCACGCTGTCCTATCAAGGTTGTTCAGAATAACTTTGAGGGAAGGACCTCTGAATATGTATTGGCCTTTCTGCATTTGCAAGCACGGCAGGGAAGCTTTTCAGAGCTCTGTGTGTTTCCATTGCGCTGTTGTGATGGAATTGGCCATTGTTTTAAAAACAGCAACCGTTCCACCTACATTTTTCAACAAAGAAAGTTCTATTTTCTTTACCTTCCTATGTTTTACCGATGAAAACTGGGAAATGGAGATTTTTCTTGTGCTGAGGGGTGGGAGGTCCATGATGGATCAGGGGGCAATTGGCCACTGGATCCCATGCAATTGTCCATCCTTGAGTTAGGTATTTTCCTCTATTTGCATACCTTCCAATATTTCACAGATGAAAATGGGGACATGTGAGGCCAAGCCAGATAAGAGGTGGTCAACATGGCAAAAGTTACTAAAAAAGAAGAACATACAAGCTGGAAGAGCCTGCAGCAGTTTGCTTTTGCCCTCCTCTCACCCTTGCTGGCGTACTGAAGGCAAACTATTTTTGTTCTTTGAACTCAATTTTCAGCAACCAGAGTAAGCTGAGGACAAAGGGGAGAAATGGAAGGAGGAAACAGGGTGTATTTTAGAAGCAACTGAAAACACTGAGAGGACTAAGGATTAATTGAGACTGTCCCTGCTAAATCAGGACAAGCAGAGGGTATTGTATATCGCTAGGAGTGATCTGTGTTTGGCTTGGAGGATTCCCCAATTGTGAATGTCTGGATGAAACCCCACTTGGAACACTGTATCCAGTTCTGGCACCACAGTTCAAGAAGGGTATTGACAAGCTGGACGGTGTCCAGAGGAGGGCGACCAAAATGGTAGAAGGCCTAGAAACCTTGCCCTATGAGGAGTGGTTTCGGGAGCTGGATATGTCTAGCTTACAGAAGAGAAAGTTAAGGTGCAACATTATTGCTATGTTTAAATATTTGAGGGAATATCATATAGAGGATGGAGCAAGCCTGTTTTCTCCTCCTCCAGAGAGCAGGACATGGAGCAATGTCTTCAAACTTCAGGAAAAGAAATTCCATTTAAACATCAAGAAGAACTTCCTGATGATAAGAGCAGTTCAACAGTGAAATACGCTGCCTGGGAGTGTGGTGGAGTCTCCCTGTTTGGAGGCTTTTAAACAGCGGCTGGATGGCTGTCTACCAGGAATGCTTTGATGGTGTATTCCTATATGGCAGAATGATGCTGGACTTGATGGCCCTCGGGGCCTCTTCCAACGTTATGATTCTATGGGAGGCTGGGCTTGGCCTGGGAGTGTGTATTTGTGAATCCAAATACACTGTGAGCTCAGTTTGCAGCAAAGGAAGTAAGCTAAGGACAAAGGGAAGGAGAAGGAGAGGCAAACTGGGACTGAACAAAGTGGGACAGGAAAAAATTAATTGGGAGTGTCCCTGTCTAATTGAGACAGTTGGAGGTATGCCTTTTTCTCATTCCACTGTTTAAAGAGGCTACTGAATGTTTTAGGGGACAAAAACTGGGGAGACTGGGGTAATCATTATTTTTTCCATGGAGTTCAGGTCTGCTGAGGTCGGAGGGGAGTTATTCTCAAAATAGGTGTGCAAAGGATGATAGTGTTTGCTCTCATTGAATGATACAGATGATCTGAGAAACTAGGAAATCTGATAAGTTTGCAGGCCTAGACCCAGGCCCACCAAATAAGGAATCCACTAAACCAAGTGCAGACCATGTATGGGAAGCAAGGGACTGAAACGCTCTTTGGCTGGGGAAAAAAAACCAGGCAGGGTGTCACGGGTGTATGTATGGCCATTTCCACACTGGACTGTTATAGCGCAATGATTCCACTTGCAACATCCTATGAACCCTGGGGTTTGCAGTTTCGGGAGGGACCAAGCGGCCCTCCCGAAACTGCAAACCCCAGAGTTCCATAGGATGTTGCAAGTGGAATCATTGCGCTATAACAGTCCAGTGTGGAAATGGCCTATGTGTGTGGAACCTATGTGTGTGGGACATGTGGGAGAAGAGGTCACACAAAGTATGCAGGGAGTACAGTTGCATATCTCCTCCAGGGTTCCCTCCCTCCTGTTTTGCTGCAATCCATCTATCACCATATGCTCTTTCATTCTACAGAATTATAGCACAACGATTCCACTTTAACTGTCATGGAAACAGCTTTCTGAATTCTGAGGTTTCCATTTTGGTGAAGCCCTAGAGCTCCCTGGCTAACAGTTTTAAATATCCTTTCCTAAGTTGCAAATGCAAGAGTGCCATAGGATGTTGTGATGGCGGTTCAAGTGGAATCATAGCATATATATAACTGTGTCATGAGAAAGGGTCCCTTGAAACTTGGAGTGTATCCACACTGCACAATTATAGCAGTTTGATCCCACTTTAACATCTCTGGCTCTATCCTAGAGAATCCTGGGGTGTATCGGCACCACACCCTTATGGCAGCTTGATATTGCTTAAACTTCCATGGCAATTTGCAGAGCAACTTAGAATTCTCTAGTGTATTCCCCTTAACTACACTACTAGAGTCCTCTGGTCCAGAATTCTTCCACGCTCCAAATCCCAGGATTCCACAAGATTGAGCCATGGCAATTGAACTGAGATAAAAGAGCCCTGTCACACTATATTGCTGTAACGCTATGTTCTATTTTAACTGCCGTGGCAACATTCTGTGGAATTCTGGGGTGTGTAGTTTAGAGCTTTCTGGCTGAGAATTCTAAATGCTCCTCCATAAACTGCAAATCCCAGGATTCCATACAATGTTGCCATCACAATTAGAATCATGGAATTGGAAGGAACCACAAAGGCCATCTGTCCAACTCCCTGCCATGCAGAAATACACAGTTAAAGCACTCCTAACAGATGGTCATCCAGCCAGCCTCTGTTTAAAAACAAGGAGACTCCACCACACTCCTAGACAGCACTGTCCAAATGCTCTTACTGTCAGAAGTTCTTCCTAATTTTTAGGTGGAATCTCTTTTCCTGTTGTTGGAATCCATTGCTCTGCGTCCTAGTTTCCGGGGCAGCAGAAAACAAGCTTCCTCCATCTTGCACATGACATTCCTTCAAATATTTAAACATGGTTATTATGTCACCTCTTAACTTTCTCTTCTCTAGGGTAAACATATTGAGCTCCCCAAGCTCCTCCTCACAGGGCTTGGTTTCCAGGTCTTGTATCATTTTGATTAAACTGGAATATGGCACTATAGCAGCGTGGGGCTCTAGAATCTGAAGTGCTATCATTGATTAGTGTGGGCACACCTCTGGGCTTTGTAGCCGGGGAAGGGAGAATTAGAATTTTCTAGTGCACTCCCTTGGATTCCAACACTAGACTGCTGGGGTAAACAATTCTAAGCATGTCAGCCAAACTACAAATCCCAGGATTCCATGAGATGGAATCACGGTAATTAAAGTGTGATCAAATTACTATAATTGGATAGTGTGGATATAGCTTTAGTTTGAGAGCATGGAACTTGTTGTTGTTGTTATTTAAAAAACAACATTTTGGGTTTCGCTCTTTAAAAAAACCAAGTAATATACAAGGGCTTAGATCAGTGGTTCTCAACCTGTGGGTCCCCAGATGTTTGTGGACTTCAGCTCCCAGAAGCCCTGAGCATTGGCCATAGTGGCTGGGGCTTCTGGGAGCTTAAGTCCATGAACATCTGGGGATCCACAGGTTGAGAACCACTGGCTTAGATCCTTTAGTCGAGGTGTCAAACTCAATTTCCTCTTGGGCCACATCAGCTTTATGGTTGCCCTCAAAGGGCTGGTTGTATCTGTAAGACTATATAAATGTATCTACTCTCTTATCATATTAAATAATCGCCTCTGCATTCAGTTATTACTGATTTTAGTAATACCTAGCTCTGAAACTTGAAGTCTAGGAAAAATAATGTCAAGCAGACATTCAAGTATACAACTATTGTACAATTTATTGAAAAATGAGTTTTGAAAACAGAAAGTTATTTTTTTTAATCATCAAACAAATATTACCAAGCACTGTTATTACATTAACTTTGTTTAAATTTTGGGTCCCAGTTGAGTCCCTCTCTGTGCCTCTTTCTGCTCCCCCCTCGCTTGTGGCTCTTTCTGTCCCCTTCCCCTCTCTGTACCTCTGAGCCCCATCCCCGCATTGTGGGCCCCTGGTTACAGGTATTCTGAAGAGGAGCCCAGCAGCCAGCACTTGTAATCTACTTCTACTTCTGACTGCTCCTCTGTCCAGCTCTTGCGAGCTGTGCAGAATGTTGCCATGGTAACCTACAGCAACACTTTGACAGCGAGACTTGGACAGAGGAGCAGTCGGAAGTAGAAGTAGATTGAGAGTGCTGGCTGCTGGGCCCCTCTTCAGAATGCCAGCAGCTGGGGGCCTGCAATGTGGGGCTTGGGCTCAGCCGGTGAGGGGAGTGCCGCAGCTGCAGGAGAGATGCGTGGGCCACATAAAATGGCCTGGCGGGCTGGATTCGGCCCATGGGCTTTGTGTTTGACACATGTGGTTTAGTCCAAACTAAAGTAGACTCATTCAATCAGTTGGATTTTCCAATGTATTGACCCACCATTCATTAATTGATTTGATGGTTCTGCTCTTGTTAGGGCTAGCCAATAGGATGCAAGCCATTTGATTAACTGTAGACCAGTGCATCAACATATAGGTAAAGCACTTTGATCCAACACGACTAATCTGGGAAAGGGAGAACAAGAGTATTGTGATAGTTAACCAATAAGGTTTAGCCTACTGTGTTAGGATTACTGCATTAAAGTAAGAGAGCTATCCTTTCATTCCTTGTAAAGGAGCCAGGTAGATGTACGGTAATATAGAAATACTGTAATGTTGTCCCAGCATGGTAAAGCAGTCTGAGTGTTGGACCTAGAAGCTGGGGTTTGAATTGCCACTTGATCATGGAAATCCAGTGAGTGTCGTTGGGTGAGTCACACTCTCTCAGCCTCAGAGGGATGCAATGGCAAGTGCCCTCTAAAAATAATAAATCTTGCCAAGAAAACTCTAGGATAAAGTTGCCATAAGTTAGAGTTGACTTGAAGGCGTATAACAATAACAACAACCCACACAAACACAAAAACACAGAGGATGTACATAATTATTAACATAGAATTAAATTAAATATACTGTATGTGTAATTCCATTGATGAACAGAGATATGTAAAAAATTAATATGCGACTAAAATGTTCTAGCTTAAAAAAAAAAAGGCTGAAAAGAACAACCTTCTCTCTCCCCATATCCATGAGCCTTGACCTTGCTTTTTTGATAGCTAGTCTGAAAGAGGCGAACAAAAGAAAAAGCCAGGATGTTCTTTCCTCCCACATCCCTTTTCTCTCCTTCCGGGTTGCTTGGTAACTCCAGGGCCCCGTCTTAGGTCTTCTAGTGTGGAAAAAGCCAGGACTAAATTCTTGCAAAATTGTCCAAGTTATCTCTGGGCAACGTATTAACCCTCACCCTAGGTGATCCCCATGCCATTGCTTTGAGAATAAGGGGTGGGGGAGAGAATAAAAATAGGTCCAACTAAAGACTCCCTTGTGAGATGAAAACATCCTGCTTTCATTCTAAGTATGAAACTGTAAGGAGGCACAATTTGTAGGCTTTGGAGAAAGGAGGGCAAGAGGAAAACAAGATCCACTGCTTTGTTCCATGTGAATACAGGAGGGTGGACTGGATGGCCCTAGTGGTCTTTTCCAGCTCTAGGATTCTAGGATTCTGTGATCTTTCATGGAAGAAAAGCCACTGCTATAAACTCCTTGGAGAAAAGTGTGAAGTGATAAAGAAGGGCAGAGCATCTGATCAAGTAGAAATATATTGGAATATCTTCAAACTGCAAGAAAAGAGATTCCATCTTAACATTAGGAAGAACTTCCTGATGGCAAGAGAGTTCAACAATGGAATTTGCTGGCTTGGTATGTGTGGTGGAGTCTTCTTCTTTGGAAGTTTTTAAACAGAAGCTGGATGGCCACCTGTTGGGAGTGCTTTGTTTGCAGAAAGGGGTCGGACTCAGGGGCCCTTGTGGTCAATTCCAGTTCTATGATTCTATGATTCTACCTCAGACAAAAATGTCCAATGACTTTTGTGGGCGAACATACACATGTGTAAGACACAAACAGTATTCTGGCCACTGTCTGAATTTAGGGGCCAAGTTAAGCTCAGTAGATGAGCACATAAATATCTCTGCACCGTCAATGTTATATCAAATGCTGCATAGTAGAAATCATAGAAACAGTTGGAAGAGACCACAATGGCCATCAAGTCCAGCCCCCTGCCATGCAGGAACAAACACTCAGAGCACCCCCAGCCATCCAACTTCTGCTTAAAAACCTCCAAAGAAGGTGACTCCATCATACTCCAGGGCAGCATATTCCATTGTCAAACGGCTCTGACTGTCAGGAAGTTCTTCCTGATGTTTAGGTGAAATCTCTTTTCCTGTAGTTTGAAACCATTGCTCCATGTCCTAGTCTCTGGAGCAGCAGAAAACAAGCTTGTTCCGTCTTCAACATGATATACCTTCAAGTATTTAAACACTGCGCTCATGTTACCTCTGAACCTTCTTTTCATCAGAATAAACATAAGCTCCCTTATGGTAAGCTCCCTAAGCAGCTCCTCATGGCTTCCAGACCCTTCACCATTTTGGTTGCCCTCCTCTGGACATGTTCCAGCTTGTTGATATCCTTCTTGAACTGTGATGCCCACAGCTGGACACAGGATTACAAGTGAGGTCTAACCAAAGCAGAATAAAGGAGTATCAGCGCTGCATTATGGTGGTGCATAGTGCTTCTTTTCAGAGTCCCTGTACATTGGCTGTGCCTCTTTCCAGGTTACTCTCCATTTTCCTCTTCTAAAGGTACATCCACATTAAACAATTTGAGCAGTTTGATTCCCCTTTCATTGTTATGACCCTGTCCTATGGAAACCTGGGATTTGTAGTTTGAGGCGGTGTTCAGACTCTCAGGGAAGTGCATGAGAGATTTCTAAGGCTTCCATCCAAACTGCTAATCCCAGGATTTGTAGCATGAGCCATGATTATTAATGTGGTGTCCAACTTTTTCAGTGGCACAGCATGGCTGTACTTTAACGTACTCTCTTTCACATTATACAAATATTGGCGTGGGAGAGACTCGAGTTTGCTTAGCATTTTTGTTTTTTATTGCGATGCTTGGGGTCTTTTAAATTTTTTTCATGTTTTCGTGGGGTATTTCTAAAACTTGGTGTGGGTATTCCTCTTTTTCTTGGATGGTGCTCTTTTGGTTATACAGCATAAGCAATTAGAAGGAATTCACAATTAATACGTAACTCTAAAGCCATTTCCGCACTAGATTGTTACAGTGCTATTATTCCACTTTCAACATCCTATGGAATCCTGGGGTTTGCAGTTTAGGGAGGGGCCTTTAGGATTCTCAGCCAGAGAGCTCTTTGGCCTCAGCAAACTGCAAACCCCAGGATTCCGTAAGATGTTGAAAGTGGAGTAATAGCACTGTAACAGTCTAGTGTGGAAATGGCCTAAATGAAATAATCAGCAATGGCCACGAGGGGTCAGGATTACATACGCTGCTCTTTGCAAACTTGCCAGGTTGAATCTTTCAAAAATTTCTTTTAAGGTGGCCGGAAATTAGGATCACACAACTCTCACCTTGATCAGCTTTTAATGTTGCTTTTGTTTTCTCATGAAGCTTGTTTAAAAGATATGCTTTAGAATAGTTAAATAAGTATTCATTGGAGATTGTTATTAAACTTGAGAGTGAAAGACTGTGTGCGCGCGGGGTGTACGGTTACGTTCATATGATCTCACAGCAAACAGGCAGGCTGAAAGACTGCTTTGCAGCTGATTCGGTTACCATCTGACTGGGATTATGAATGCTTCAGCCTCCTAGGTGATGGATGTCACAGATGAGCATGGAAGATTACTGAGCTAGTCTGACCAAGAGAAGCCAGTGAACAGCTAATATAATACTAGTCAGGGTGTAGTCAGGGTGAAATGGGGAATAAAACTTCCTTGCTCAGTGAATGTCTGCCTCAGCTTACTGGATGCTAGAGGTGCACAGTTTTTGGCTGCCTCCATCATTCTGTGCTCAAGAGTGTCCTGGGAACAGCTGGCTGGTTGTTTTGTGACAGACAGAAATGGTCTTATCTAGAAAAAGAATTCTTTCACCCCCAGGCATTATCACAAATGACTTTTCAAATTCAAACTGGCTTAAGTCCAAGATATCTGAAAGACCGTATCTTTCTCTATGAGCCTACCCAAGTAGAGGGTGGTCCCACCACCATCGGAGGTACCTCTGGTGAGGACTCTGGAGAAAGCCTTCTCAGTGACTGCTCTCCAGCTATGCAACTCTCTTCCAAGGGAGGCTCAGCTGGCTTTCGCTTTACTCTCTTTTCATCAGCAGGCATAAAATCATAGAGCTGGAAGAGACTCCTAGGGCCACCCAGTTCAACCCAATTCTGTCATGCAAGAAGGCACCATCAAAGCACTCCTGCCAGCTGGCCATCCAGTCTCCAAAGAAGGAGACTCCACTCCCAGGCAGCAGCATGTTCCACTGTCTAACTGCTCTTACCATCAGGAAGTTCTTCCTAATGTTTAGATGGAATCTCTTTTCTAGGAATTTGAAGTCCGGTCTTCCCTTGCTGAAGGGACCTACCACTCTGCTTGAATTCTATAGGTATGGTGTCTAGGTCAAGGGAGGTAATGGTACCATTCTATTCTGCTTTGGTTAGACCTCATTTGGAAAACTGTTTCCAGTTCTGGGCACTTCAATTCAAGAAGGATATTGACAAACTGGAGCGTGTCCAGAGGAGGGCAAGCAAAATGATTGAAGAGTCTGGAAGCCATGAAGCTCTATGAGGAGCGGCTTAGGGAGCTGGGTATGTTTAGTCTGCAGAAGAGAGGGTTAAGAGGGGACATGATAGCCATGTTTAAATATTTGAAGGGATGTCATGTTGAGGAGGGAGAGGGCTTGTTTTCCGCTGCTCCAGAGACTAGGACAAGGAACAGTGGATTCAAGCTGCAGGAATGGAGATTCTACCTGAACCTCAGGAAGAACTTAGTTACAGTCAGAGCTATCTGACAGTGGAATATGCTGCCTCAGAATGTGGTGCAGTCTCCTTCTTTGGAGGTTTTTAAGCAGAGCCTGGATGGCCATCAGTTAGGAGTACTTTGATGTGGATTCCTGCATGGGAGGGAGTTGGACTGGATGGCCCCTGTGGTCTCTTCCAACTCTATGATTCTATCCACTGGACCTAGTAGCAGCAGCCACTCCAAGGACAGAGGGACAGATGTTGGGTTTTCAGGTCAGGACTATCTCAGGTCAGCTCCTTGTGATGTCATAGCAGGTGGGCTCTGGTAATGTTACCAGGTTATTTTTTTTATATATATAATTTTTATTGAAAGTTTGACTTGAAAATACCCCCTCCTCACACTTCCATGCTTAAATCTTCCAGTTGAAATTGCTTATTTCCATTCCATTCCAAACATAATTTCCATCTTACAGAGAGAAGAACAGTTGCATTATTTCTTCTTTGATTTCTTATACATTTATATCCTTACCTAATCCAATACTCTTTTCCATTCTTTCTCAAAGTTCTGGATAGATTTATTCTTCCAAGAAAATGCTAACTTTTCCATCTCTATCATATCCAGAACTTTTAACTTCCATTCTTCTATATCAATATATTTCTTTCCTTTCCAGTGCTGCGCATATGTCAACCTAGCCACAGTTATTAGATATAATAATATCTTCTGATGACTTCTTATTTCCCTTTGTTGCCTTGTAATGTTACCAGGTTAATGTTACAAATGATCATGGCGATGATAATGGAGCAAAATATCTTGGGATTTCTTTGTCCTGATTTTTTTTTTTGGCATGTATTTCAGAAAAAAAGTCTCTGTTGCTATGCCTGAGGCATTCTGCTAGTGCAAAACTACAGTGGCACAAGGGTTGTACTTTCTTAGAGACTGAATAAAGGAGGGCTCTGGGGTAGCCAGTCGTTTTGTGGGTACACACCTAACCCTGTCCCTTTCTGATGGTGTTGGTGAGCTAATAGACTGTTGGGCAACAAGAGATGGACTCAAGCTCATGGCGTCTGTTGAGCAGTCAAGTTATTTAACTGTGGGAACCAGGGTAACTATGCTGGTGTATGTTTACACTATGCTAAAAGTGTACGTAGGATCTTGGCTTAAGACGAGAAAGGAAACCAAAGCCCAGCAGAGTTTGATAGCTGTAGGTTGAATCCAAGCTCTCTTTCTCTAGAGAAGGGAGAGTAGAGTTTGGCAGAGACCTTTCAGAAGGGCTGGGGAAACACAGGTCGTGGGGGCACTGTGGCCCTCTGGGGTTTTCCATTTGGTCACACACTTCCCCAAGGGACGGTGGTTGAGTGGTTTGCAACTTTTAAAAGGGTACCTCATCTGTCCCAGTTCTAAAAATTTGAAATGACTTTTCTCAGGCTTAGTTATCAACAGGAAGAGACTTTAGCTCATGTGGGCTGGCGTTGATGTCCTGCCCCTTTTGCCTGTTGGCATGTGGCCCCTGGGAACTTCTCTGAAATTCAGTTTGATCCCAAGGCTGAAAGAGGTTCTCCACTTTTTCCTTGTTGGGAAGAAGGGACCCAAGGTTGTCCCTGAATTCTCTGGGTATCACTCATTGGAGCTGGTGGCAGCAGCTGCTCCAAGGACAGAGGGGCAGATGTTAGGTTTCCAGATCAGGACTATCTATTTCAGGGCCACAGTCTGAGATGGAGCAATGAGCTACTTGTGATGCCATAGAAGGTGGGCCCTAGCAATGTTACCAGGTTGATGTTACAAGGGGAATCCTCTAGTGACATTATTAAGCATTATTAAGCATAAGGCTTTCATCAAGGAGAGGGAAGGTAACTTTACATTCACAGAACTGTGTGATGATTGAGCATTAAGACATCACAGCACTGTGCAATTCACTGTGCAAATAAAGATGTACTGCAAGATTGTGAGGGGCAACACATGCAATGCACAATGCATAATTTGCATGTGCAATACCCAATGATACCACATGGGCAAAAGCACCCTATGCAGATTTCTACTGAAGACTTCAGTATAGACTTTTGCATGGGACAAAAAATGTCCAGCTGTTTCTATGGAGAACTTCTGCATGCACAAATCACAAACAGGATGCCAACCTAAGCATCAACCCCAGTTGTACATTGTATGCTTTTCACGTAAAATGCACCAAGTCTGAGTAAGAAGGAAAACATAGACACACACATACACACACACACTTTTCAAGATAGTGCACTTACCTTGAGACTCCTTCCCCTCACTGTCAGAGTCCAACTCCCTGCCTGTTCCTCTCTGCCAGCAAGGGAGGGGAGGCGAAGGTACTTGCCCAAGAGGAGGCGGTGGCGGCGGGGAGTGTCCAATACAAACAACAAGGGGAAACGCTGAGCTGAGCCAAGTCAAGGTCAGTCCAAAAAGTCCAGAAAGCCAAAGGTCCATCCAGAGGGGTTGAGGGTGCTAGAACACAAGGGCTGTGAGGGCTTGCATAGTAATTTGCTACAAACAAACAGCAAGCCACACTGACAGACTTAAACAGACGTTGAAAATAGGTATTACTCATCATTTTTCTGTTTCCTTAATCTAGCCAAAGCGGCTTCCCTCTGAACTGTTCGTTTCAGTCTCCTCCGTGATTGGAGGCTAAGGGGCAGGGATGAATGCAATTCCTCTAAATCGCTGCTGGTTCTTTCTCCCTCTGGGACTGGCTGGGGCAACTCTGACTCCGCTTGTCTTTCAACTGATGGGGATGTTTGCAAGCTGGGTTGCTCAATCACTGGCTCTGTTCCTGGCATAACCAGTTGCTCATCGACCTCAGAGACATCATCTATCACACTTGCCCTGAACACAGGAGAAGAGGGTCCAGCCTCCGAGACTCAGGTCCAGGCCTGGACATCTGGGAACCAGAGGTGGAAGGGTAGCTGAGGGCCTATGAGCCAAGAATGGTTGTTCCTCTATGCTCCCTCTTTTATCTGGCTTGCTCCCTGATATGCTTCCTCTTCCAAATCACAGAGCCTCCTGCCTCAGAATGCTGTGCTTCACCTACTGCTCCTCACTCATGAGCGTGGGGTTTCCCGCTTTCTCCTTTGGTCAGAATCTTCCTACTGGTAAAGCCTTGAATTTGGACATGACCAGCATGGAGTGGAGCCAACTGGAGCACTGGGGTAGGGACCAGGAGTGGAGCACGTTTACACTTAACTTTATGGTTCTTTTTGCAATGGAGGCAAAAAGCTTTCTCTGGAAACTAATATGGGCCAGGCCCTGAACAGTGTGGACTGCCTCCCATTCCCCTTGCAATTTGCTATATAAAGGGGAGAGAAACAAGTTGAGTCAAGATCCTTCATCATTCTCGCATAGCATATATCTACATTAAGTACAGTTAAGTGGTGGTGCTACAGCACTGTTCAGCTGAATAACAACTTGTCCAACCAAGTGCATATCTGTGCTTGCTGTTTCCACAATCTCAGTGAATCAGGTCGTACACTGATGGTATGAGGAGTAGTTATGCATGCACACAGCTATATGTGCTACTTTTGCTGAATTCCATGTACCAAATTGTGAACTGAATACAGACACAGTCCAAAAAGCAGAATTATGTCTAGGGAAACTTAGGTGTGCCTAAAACACCGACAGAATGCCAGGCAATGTGTTTTTTCTTTAGCCATGAAAGAAAGCAGAATCTCATTTGGGGAATGAGCTACCCTACATGAGATGAATGCGGGGAGGAACTCTGTGTGGGCAAAGCATGAGACAGTTTTTGCAAATTCCAAAAGTCTCTGTTGCCTTGGCAAGATTTGCCGATAAGAAAAGCCTCTCTTTGTCTTGAGCAGGTCTTCCTCCTCCCTGGCAGGTCCACAAAACAGCCACTGTATGGAAAGTGCAGCCTTGGCAAAAGGTTTTTCTGGGCTGGAGTGGCCAGAAAAGTCCTTCACTCCAGGTGAAGAGTGATAGTGTTGCTGTTTTTCATGCTGTGCTGTTTTGTTTTGTTTTTTTTCAGTCCAGAAACTCAGGAAGCTGGTTAAGAGGCAAAATCTGGAATCCTGTTGGTGTTTTATGGCTATTCCCTCATTAAAGCGGTTGGATGTTTTTGCCTGATGTGGAATGTCCACATCCGGTTCAAGACAGAGTTGTATATGAGGTGCGCTTCTGCAGGCGAGAGTACATGGAGTATGCACACACATGCACGACACATTTAGTTGTGCATTAAGTTCCCATTTTGAAATCACAGCACCTGAGGGTTGGAAGGGACCACAAGAGCCATTGAGATGGGAAGATCGGACTAGATGGCCCTTGTGGTCACTTCTGGCTCTAGAGCCATTTCCGCACTAGAATGTTATAGTGCTACTATTCCACTTTCAACATCCTATGGAATCCTGGGGTTTGCAGTTTAGGAAGGAATATAAATAATAAAAATAGTGAGTTGCACATGTGGCACTCCTTTTGGTCATGGGGTCATAGTATAATGTTTTCAGTTTATGGTTGCATAAATAGAGTTCAGCCAATGTAACTTCTGCACACTTGGTTGCACCTGCTTGCATGGTGCATAATTGTTCATAAGTGTTCAACTGTTCATTGTGGCTTCCAGCACACCTCTTGATCATCAGTTGATAAGTGACTTAAAGGCATCTACACACACACACACACAATTATTTATTGTTTTAAATTGATTTTATTGTAAGCCACTGTGGGAGCTTTGGATGAAGGGAGGGATATAAATATTTAAACAAACAAACAACCTTCTTCAATCTTCTCTACCTTTTTTGAGACTGGTGCCCTCTGGATGTGTCAGACTTCAAATCCCATTGCCTCATCGGTGGATGATGGGAGCTCTAGTCCAACTATACTTGAGAGGCTGTAGGCTATTCTAGGGTATCCACTTTCTAAAGTCCTTCTCCTCTGTGTTTATATAGCGAAATGCTGGATTCTGTTTCAGGTAAGTAATTCACCTTGCCCAGGAACACAGGGTCACCTATTCATAGAGTCATCATAAGTTGACAGGTGACTTGAAGGTACATATAGACAAACCAAAGAAGTCCCCTGGGTCCAATCAAAACGCCCATCTTCCTCTACATCCTGCCTCCAGCAGATATCAGCCTTGTGATGATGCAGAAACTGCAAGCAGATTATAAAAGTTACAGTCTTTCTTCCATTGTTTTTCTGTAATGCTTGGTGTTTAGTGGTATACTTTTTCTGAACATGGGAGCTCCACGGACTGGTCACACTCAACAGATCTACGATATATAAGGCTTGACATGTTTATGAGCTTGTATTCTGAAGGACTTCGAGTACCTTTCCAGCTCGTCTCTTTTCTGAAATTTTGGAGATCATATCCTGAAATAAAACATCATATTTTCCTTCTTTTCCCAAAGGAAATTAATGACACAAAACCTTTTTTTTTTTTTGAGTCCATGGAACCACAGACACTAATGTGACCAAATTACTCCACCACTCTGGAAAACTCTCAGTGTATTTAAACACCAGAGGCAGAAAACTGGATCCAAATGGTGCTCATCCCTGTTAAACAACGTCAAATATGTTAATACCACCATACCACTGTAAATATCCCTGATCTCACCTGGTTTTAGCTTAAGCAGGGTCAGGTCTGGTTAGTACTTGGATGAATGGCCACCAGGGAATCCAGGAGATCTCTAGATAAGGCGAGAAAGAATATCCGACTGCTGCCCTGGAAAGCTACTGCACTCAGAGCTGAAAAATTTGGCTAGATGGGTCAATGTACAAGGCGATTTCCTGTCTTTCTAGGAATAGGCATACCACTGATAACAAAGATAACAAAGAAGCTTGTTTTTACAAAGTTTTTTCACAGGAACCCAGTCCTCCTTTCCTTCTTGTCCTCTGTCTAGCTGGAGGTATTTTTTAGCAGCATCAGCATTGGTGAAGCAGGTTTTTCTTGTCTTCTGTCTATCTGGAAATTTTCTTGCAGTATTGGCATTAGGAAGATGGGAAGTAAGACTGAGGAAAGAGAGGAAACTCAGTGTTTGAGTTGCAACGTCATATCTCTAGGAAGCAATGTCATAAAGCTTGACCTGGGAAAGAATGGGATTCTATTCCAGGTGATCCTACTGTAGCCATGTGTACTTACATACAACAGGCAAGGTAAACAGCTGCCTCCAGAATTACTTACTGAGCGTGTGGGAAGAATAAAACAGAAGGGGAAAGGCAGATTACCCTGGCATGTTGTAAAAGCATACATTTGTAAGTTTTGCCATCAAAATGGAAATCATAAAAATGGAGCCTCTTGAAGGAAAAATGCAGGATGCATTTTGGAAGAAGCTTTCAAGTGGTCTCTAGAAGTTTCAAAATTTTACTTTTTACAACTTTTGTACTTCTGATATTCTATTACTCTATTGGGTGGTATCGGCTTCTTTGTATATAATGTGTTTTCTTTTTGTGTTTTCTTTTCCTTTTTGTTAGTGTATGTAATCCAAGAATGAATGAATGAATAAATAAAATGTTAACTATTTACTTATTCAAGAGCTTACCTGACTTGGTTATTTCTACCTCGGGTACCAAAGTTTCTGTTGAACACATCTGTTTTATTAACTGAGGTTTACCTGTATAGATTTCAGCATAAGCAGTATTGGTGACAACCACAGTCACCCTATTACCCTTAATGCACTCAAATCTCGTCTGAATCTGGTGCTTAGCAAGTTCAGAGCTGGTCAGCACTTGGATGGAAGACCACCAAAGACCACCAGGGACCTCTTTAGACAGGGTTAGGTAAGCCTCCTACCTGAAACTCTAGCCAGGGTGGACAATACTAGGCTAGATGGACCAATGGTTTGGCCCAGTATAAGGCAGCTTGCTATGCTTCGAGTGTGATTTAAGCAATGGTGTTAATTAGGAGCTTGCTGCCCTGCAATGGCATGCCAGATTTACTTCCCCAGGCAGCCATCTTGCGTGTCCTCAGAACTGCAGTGGATGTGGCCCTCCATAGCTTGTTGGGCCCAGTCAACATGGGCTATGCCAACTGATTGGTGGTGTAGCCCAACAACATCTGCAAGGGCGTATGTGCCTCAGATGTGGACTGACTCATTCTTGGATGGTTTTTAGCTCCCTCCCTCCCTCCCTCCCTCCCTCTCTCTCTTGCATACACACAAACAAACCCACAGAGTTTTGAGTTTAGCTCCTGTCAGCACATAGAGCGGAGTCTGGATTTGAACTGGTGAACTGGAGACCTAGCACTGTTGTAGGAGTGACTGGAGTCATGCCCTTGGTTCCTGGAAGCTGAGCTTGGAGATGCATTGTTTGCATTTTGCAACATAACAAAAATGTCTTGTTTGGAAGCCAGCTTCATTGTGCCACTCATAACTCTGCCAAGCTGTCAGTGAGCTCATAAATAAGCCAAAACCCTCGGCAACTAAAACAACTGTGTACCGACAGCATTGTAGACCCTGCTGCCCTTTCCCTTTTTTTCCTGTTGAATGTCATATTGTAAGTTCCTCAGAGCAGGGACCTTTCCTTTCCTACATTGCAAAGTCCATTGATGACACTACATTTATAATGAAGGTGAGGATGATGATTGTAGAATCACAGCATCATAAAATCATACCAGCATAGAATTGGAGGAAACCACAAGGGTCATCCAGTCCAAGCTCATTCTGCCATGCAGGAATACACCAACAAAGCACTCCTGACAGATGGCCATCCAACCTCTGTTTAAAAACCTCCAAAGAAGAAGAAGAATCCACCACACTCCCAGGTAACAGTGTATTCTACTGGTGAACTGCTCTTACCATCAGGAAGTTCTTCCTGATGTTTAGATGGAATCTCTTTACCTGAAGTGTGAAGCCATTGCTCCATGTCCTAGTCTCTGGAGCAACAGAAAACAGGCTTGCTCCATCCTCCATATAATATCCTTTCAAATATTTAAACATGGCTATCATGTCACACCTTAACCTTCTCTTCTCCCATGTAAATATACCCAGGTCACCCTCCTCCGGACATACTCCAGCTTCTCAATATCCCTCTCGAATTGTGGTGCTCAGAACTGGACACAGAACATTTCCACATGACACTCTTATAGCGCGATGATTCCACTTTCAACCTCCTACGGAATCCTGGGGTTTACAGTTCCGGGAGGGGTTGGCCAGCCCCTCCCGGAACTGCAAACCCCAGGATTTCGTAGGAGGTTGAAAGTGGAATCATTGTGCTATAAGAGTGTCATGCGGAAATGGCCACAGTATTCCAGGGGAGGGCCGACCAAAGCAGCATAGAATGGTACTATAACTTCTCTCAATACTCCTATTGATGCAGCCTAGAAGTGCATTGGCTTCCTAGACGTCTATGGTCACAATGGGCTACAGTTATGATTTTGTTATGTACGCACACAAGCTCCCTTACATATGCGGTTGTACTCTTTTGGCTGTTACAGAATGGCTGTATTGAGTTCGCTGTTGTATAACTGGAGGTCTGCAAGTGTAGCAGTTTCTCACGTGGCTGCTTATTCTTCGATGGTGCACAACCATTTGTTGGTGCCTTTGTTGTACCACTTTGTTCACTTTGGTTGCAGGTCCTGTACTTTCCCCATTGCGCAGTGGGCCAGGGGCTTTGGCAGATGCACCTCTGGTTGCAGAGTGTCAGTATCCAGCAGAAGAGTGGTGCATCACAGCCCTTTGTAATTATCTTGGTTTAGCTTTGCACTGCACAACACAGCCTAGGATCTCTGTGTTTGGCTCAAGTCTTGGAATGCCATCTACTAATATGCAAGGCTTCAGTTGCGTAGCATTGGTATTTTGCAGAAGGCTGGTAGAGTGCAGCCACCAGGTACAGACCATCCAACATTTTGCAGATAAAAACTGAGACATGTGTGGCCAAGCAACATCAGTCTGGTCAAGATGGCAAAAGTTAATAATAGGAAAGAACAGATGAGCAAGGAGAGGCTATGGCAGTTTGCTTCTGCCTGAGCCAACTGGGAAGGGCAAGTTTCTGCCCCCTCTTCTGCTCTCCTCCTCCTGAATGAATTGATTGCAAACAACTTTTTGCACTTTGAACTCAGTTTGCAGCGACTGAAGGAAGCTAAGGAAAAAGAGAGAAAGTGGGAGGCGAAGAGGGAAACTAAGACATTTTAAAAGCAGTTGGAAATGGATATTAATTAATAAAAACAGAATTCCTGTAGATATCTTGGTTTCTTTCTTAGAAAAGTGGGCTTTCTGCTTCTACCCAGGTGGGACTCTGATTCTTTGAGAGATTGGTAGGAGAATAGGAGAAAAAGATATGGGAAACTGAGCACTTTTGGTATGGATGAGGGGTTGGCAAAGTACAGCCCTGCGGTTACAGGGTTTTCCTGTACTATGTAACATTAAAAATTACCCATTTTTCAAAACGACAAGGTGACTATTTTCATTTTTTATCTTTTTTGGGGGGGCTGTTTTAGGTAATCTGTTTGGCCTCTGGCAAGTCCTGGAGTAGAAAACTGGTCCCCAAATGCACCAGCTTGCCCAATCCTGGTATAAACTGTGACTCTGGGACTCGGTCATCTCCTTCTCTACAACTCCTGCTGCATAGGGAAGGCAAAGCCCTTGGCTCGGGTTGCAGCTGGAAGGGTAAAAATAACTGAAGATAATTGCACGTAAAGCTCAAATGAGGTCATAAAGCCACTAGAAGGGTAGGACTGATCACAGGCTGGGCACAGCCTGCTTCTAATGACTAGCATAGTGAACTCGTGGGAAGACTGATGACTTGCGAAGGCTAACTAACCTGCTGATGTTCACATGAAGTAGAAATTTTCTTGACAGTGGCATATTTACTAGACTTTCAAATTCCAATTAGTTTCCTACTCTGGTATGAACAAAGACAATGGCTTCCTGGCACACGACACATATTAATACAAGGGTTCTCACTGCTGCACATAAAACAAACAGAATCTTCTCAGAGAGAGTTTTGAACCCAGGGAAACTGACTTTGGTAAGCAGATTTATACCGTTCATGCATCAACCCTAGCTGACCACTGTAAAGATCTGAAAGACCCATATCGTCTAATGCAGCCCTTTGAAAACTTAGGACAAGGGTCTTTCTGGATCCTTTTGCCAGAGCTGTATAAAAATGCTTTATGCCTGAGGCCTTAATACCACTTGGTGCTGCATCCAAGGAAGTGGGTTTATATCCATGAAATTTTGTGCAAAAATGAAAACCAGTTATTCTTAAAGGTGTTGCTACATTTCTTTTTTCCCCCTTCCCCTTTCCTTTCTCCATTTTATGCTGCAAGAGACTAATACAGCTACTTCTTTGAAAACTTCTCTGGTTGGCATTTCTGCCAACTAAACAATATCTTTGGTGACACTTGCATCTCTAGCCTTTTCCGCTCATGTGTCCCTCTTGTCAATAGCTGCCTTTTCATAGAATCCACAGACCATTTCTTGACTTTGATGTGTGGTTTGCTTGTCTGATTTATCCCTGCAAGAAATTTGAATAGGAAATTTGCATCTGATCAGCATTGTTCAAAGCAAGGACATAAATCTTGGTAAATTTTGTTCTTGCACGCAAATAATTTTTCTGCCTAATACCCAGAGGCACCAGATCCTGTCTGATCCTGGAAGACAGACAGAGTCAGCCCCATCTACTACTTAGATGGGAGACCACCAACAAACACCTGGTGCTGTAGGCTATATTTCAGAGGAAGGAACTGGCAAAACCACCTCTGAGTATTCCTTGCCTAAGAAAACCTTACAAAGTTCATGGAGTCATCACAAGTTGACAAGCAACTGGAAGCTATACACATATATGCACTCATACACATGCAAATAATTTTACCATTTTTTTCTCTCACAGCTATCAGTATGTCTTCAAAAATTGTGCAGCTTTTGAGGATTAATTGCAGCTTGGAACTTATTCTGATAAAAAGAAAGTGGAAAGTAGAATTTTATGTGTGGACAACATGGTTTTCTGGGCAGAAAACGCTGTTTTCTGACCCCTCAGTCCTCCTCATGCATTCCTGATACAGACTAAATCCTTCATTGCAAAGATTCCCGTTAGTCCAGGGCCATTTCCGCACTGGACTGTTATAGTGCTATTATTCCACTTTAAATATTCTATAGAACCCTGCGGTTTGCAGTTTAGAGAGGGGCCTGAAAGTGGAATAATAGCGCTATAACCGTCTAACGCGGAAACGGCCCAGGATCCTCTTCACCAGGAAACCCATTTTTAATCTATCAATTGATTATTTTTGAATATCCTTTCTACCTCTACTTCAAAGGCACATCTTGTCTAGGGCCCTTTCCGCACGGGAAACCCCAGGGTTCCATAGGATGTTGAAAGTGGAATCATCGCACTATAAGAGTGTCGTGCGGAAATGTTCTAGCATTCTGTTTTAGGTAGATGGGACATAACTCTCTACCTATGTACAGTTGGTCTTCCACATTTATGGGTTTCACTTTCATGGATCTGATTGTTTGTGAGTTTCTCCAACCCCTGCTCGCTCACCTTAAGTTCTTCTTCTCTGGGGGAATCTTTCCTCTCTCCACCATGCCTTGGCCCCCTTCCCACAGACACTCATTTTGATATGTGTGGCCTTTCCACTTTTGTAGGGATCCTGTGTTTTAACTGAACATTAACCTTGAAGATTTTTTGCATCAGAGTGTGAAATTGAGCCCAAGACAACGGGAACAGATTAGCTAGGGAACAGAGCAACACTGTCCTGCTTTACAGAGGGGGGTCTTCTGTTTGGAGGGCTAGCAGAGCACAATTTTCAGTTAGAATGGGTGGGTGAGAGGTGCATCCCACTAGCTGCATGTAGCCCCGGACTCCAATTTGGCAGCTCTTGAAATCCTCAGAAAGTCCCCCAAAGCCACCATCCTCCTACAATTATTTTAAAAAGATTGGCTTGAGTTTTGGACTATTTTTTCTCAAAGTCGATAAAGAAAGCCCCCACCCTGCCATATGCAAAAGTCTGCCAATATATTCCCAGCATCACTTCTACTTTCCATTTTGGAGAAAAAAATTGGAGGAATTTTGGTGTTCTGGGGGAGCATGAGGTCCGTGACATATCAAAGGGCAACTGGCCATTGGATCCCACGCAATTGTCCACCCTTGATATTGATGTTTTCTCTATTTGCATGTTATCTGGATGAAAACAGACACATGTGACCAAGCAACATCAGAGTGTGATCAAGAGGGCAAAAGATATTATTGAAGAAAAAGACGGAAACTAGGAGAGGCTGCAGCAGTTGGCTTTTGCCTGAGCTTACTGGGAACGGTAAGATTCCTTTTCCCTTCTCTTCTCTCCCCTGCTGAGTTCATGTAGTGCAAACTACTCTGGCGCTTTGAGTTCAGTTTCCAGCAATTGACGTAAGCTGAGGACAGAAGGGGAAATTCGGAAAAGGAGAGAGAAACTGGGATATTTTAAAACCAGCTGAAAAAGTGGGAGACAGAACATTAATAAGGACTGCTCCTGCCATATTGGGTCAGTTTTCATCTGTGAAAAGTTGGAGGGTATGACAGAGATATCCCCAAAATTCTAGATGAATACTGTCACTCCTACACCAGTGAAACTTTAAAAATTTGCATGTTGTATTTTGTGCATTTCAAAAAGGTGAAAGATTTATACATTCTGAAGAGAAACCAGAGTATTTTGTGCATTTTAGTGGCCCAATAAAGGTATCAGTGTTTTGTGGATTTTGTATTTTGTTGTATTTTACTACATGGCCATCACAGCTATACCTGAAGGTATTTTGTGGATTTGAAGATACCAGATTTTGCCGCAACAGGGCAAGTTTTTACAAGAGGGAGCTAATGAACTGAGACTTAACTCTTTGAGGTTTCTACCTCCAGCAAAAGTAAAGACTCTTTCATCTGGACTGCAGTTGGTAAGTTTTACCTATATGACACCTACAAGTTTTTCCAGATATAACAGTACAGGGACTTCTCAAGAAATCCAATATTCTCTGCCTACAAAAGTGGCAGCTAAGATTGCACAGGACCGAGATAGCCTGGAACTCAATGGAAGTGACTTTGCTAATGGTTTTGAAATTTGCTTGCCTGTCTTTTACTACCCTTCATCCTGGTCTCCCAAGAAGGAAGTGGTCTCTTAAAGCATGAATATCCCTTCAGACCATCTTAATGGCAACTGAAATAACATCTGAGATAAAATGCAGGCTTGTGATTCTAACATTGTCACTGTTCTTCTTCTGTATGATTTTTAACATCTTTGCCTGATGATGAAACTGGTTAAGATTCAAAAGCTTGCATGGTGTATTTTGTGCTTTTAAGATGGTCCTATACAGGTATCATATTTTGTGGATTTTGTTGCTACTTACTACAGTGCTGTCTCTTGTGGCTATTTGAGCTCGCCACGTGTTGCGTGCAAGGTGGATCTAGCAAGTGGTGCTCCTTTGGTAGCAGGACAAGGGTAACCTGCCCACCATTCAAGACCTGACCTCTCCTAACAAGTCTGTTTTTATAAGAATTGCAGCCAACCTTTGTGATATTCCAGCAGAACAAAAAAAATGAGCCTTATTTTCCCAGGCCTCAGCAGCTGGAACTGTTTCAACTGTGTTGCCTAAAATAAGCACTTTGTGTGAATTTTCCAGAGGAAACTGTTTGAAAAGAAAAAAAGAATGAGATCAAAATAAATTGAGGGAAAGGTTTGTGTGCCGACGGATCTGCCAGTGGGAAAGTTGTGCGTCCCGTCTTCCTGAATGGAGAGGAAGGTGCGTTGATTTATTGGAGGTGTCAAATGTTGGCGGCTATTGCTTTGTTAGGTTGGGAGTTGGTTCTATTTCTACTTGGGCTGTATTTCCGTCTTGCACTCACAGGCTCAGATATTGCATGGAAGAATGTACTGTAAAAGTCCACATATGGAACTATACAATGTCTCCCCTTTCAACCCCCATTCCTGGACTCACCATTGAGCCACTGAAGCTGCTTCCCATGGCTATTCAGTGGCTGGTGAAGAGTGGGAGAGGGATTGGAGTAGTGTCTGAATTTGTCCCTTTAGCCAGATGCAGACTGATGATGACGTCAAGCATTAAGATTTGTCAGTGTCCTCCAGCAGTCTTGGTGGAAGATGTCATCATTCTGCTTCTGGGGACAAAATCAGACACTTCTCTCTTTTTTTCTTTTTTGGCTCTTCTGCCAGCAGCTATCTTAACCAGCAGAGCAGCTCTGCTGATAGATAGCTCTGTCAACAGATTTCTGATGTCAACCAGCAGAAAAGGCTTATGGATAATCCTAGCTCACAATAGACGGAATATCTTTGAGTCCAATTTCATTTCTCAACAGGTTCATGGAGGAGCATGCTCATATGGACTAGCATCTCCATATGGCAGTAGTTCCCCACCTTGGCTCCCCAGATGTTCTTGGACTTCAGCTCCCCAAAGCCCCAGAGAACATGGCCAAGGGTGAGGAATTCTGGGAGTTGTAGTTCAATAACATGGAGGGACCCACAGGTTGGAAAATACTAACTTAAGGCATTTATGGCCCTGGGATAAGAAAGGAAGTGCTCTTATGGACTGATAAGTAGTTAAAAAACAAAGCAGAGTGAAAACAAATGGAAGATACCTGAGTGGAAGGATCTAAACAGAAATATTGAAGGTATCCATCTAGAGTTAGAGTGAAGAATCTGGTGACCGTGTTTGATAGTGACATCAAAAGATTTGGGTTGCTTAAAATGACAACAAATAGCAAAGAGCAATCTCTTCAAACTGGATGTGGAAAGGCTATCCAGAATCAAGAAGCTGGCCTACTCCCCCATGACGAAAGGTTACATTACTTGGGGAGATTTAGCGAGAAGAAAAAAAGTGAGTAAGAGGGGCCTGAGAGAGTTGTGTTAAATTATGGGTAGATGCGTCCTTCCCTGTATCACAACAGTAGAACTTGGAGTCATCCAATGAAGCTGCATAGCAGGAGATCTAGCACAGAGAACAGGAAGTACTTCTCCACGTTGTACATACTTATCTTTTGGAATTCCCTCCCTTAAAATACAGTGATGTCTTTAACCTTAAAAAGGGAATTAGACAAATTTAAGGAGGATGGAGCAATCAGTCACCACCACTCGTGATGGCTATATCTGAGGGCCTTCTTGGTGGCCACTCATAGGCCATTTCCACACTACACTGTTATAATGTTATTATTCCACTTTCAACATCCTGCGGAATTCTAGGCTTTGTAGTTTCCTGAGGCCAAAAAGCTCTCTGGCTGAGAATTCTAAAGGTCCCTCTCTAAACTGCAAACCCCAGGATTCTATTGGATGTTGAAAGTGGAATAATGGCACTATAACAGTCTAGTGCAGAAATGGTCAGAATCTAGCTCCTGATCTAGCTAGCTACAGTGCAGCAAAATCTAGCTAAAACATAGTGAAACTTTATGTTGTATGGTTTGGTCTTATTCTCTCTGGCACTTTTTGATATGATTTTTGAATTATGTCAAGGAAAACCCCTGTGAGAATCCCCCTGGCAAGTTGGGAAGGTGGGATGTAAGCACTTGAATTAACCAACATGTCAATAAATAAAGCAAATCAACGCCTATCAACCTGAGTTTTTGCATGTTGAGAGTATTCATGTTGAAAGGAAGTTGATCTGAATTTTCGCAAAAGCAGTTCTGTGTTGCGAAACCTTCACAGATGTTCAATCCTGTCTTAGCTGACTCATTGCTGTAAGTCTGACCCTTGTCAACGTTCTCTGCATTTGTAATTTTTTTGTTCTCATAGTCTAGACTCACTAGCCTGCTGCCTCAAAATGTTATACGTGCAAAAATGGGATTAATACATTTTCACAGCCCTGTGTCCTAATTCCAGGAACTACTAATTTACATAACATTGGCAGCCACTTTCCTTCTTTATCTTGGGGGAAAAACAGAGCAGCCAATTCCTTGCAATAGGTTTCTACCTCCCAAAAACTTTGCAAAGTAGGGTGGGTCAGGAAAGAGAGACTTCAGCAAGACATTAATTTCTCTCTTGGTCAAGAAAGAGTGACAAAAGTACAGTAGATTTCAGTCTTAGTTGATCCTCACTCTACCCTTGCCTTTGGGTCAAGAAAAAAGGGACTTAGGCATCTCTAAAAGTATCCATAAAGTTTCACTGAAGAGTTGGAGATCTGACTACAAACCTGTCAACTTAAAAACAGAGACCAGTTTTCTAGGGATGCAACAGATGTGTCTATTTCCTACCTTGCACTGAGGTAAGTGGTGGAACCCCCCCCCTTTTTTTGGTGTTCCAGGTGGGTGTTAAAACCATAGGAGCAGAGGTCAGGGTGATTTTAGCTTCAGCAAAATTTGCAGTTTACGACTAGGCTGTACTTCTCTTTTCCTCTTCTAAAGTGCTGACCCAGATCTCTGAATGCCAGGATAGACTTTCCCTTTGTGCCTCTAGAAAGCCTGATTAGTAAGCTAAGCACAACCAGGAAGGCACGTGTCCGGTTAGCTGAGGACATGAGGCTTAGATGTTGCCTCTGTGTTTGCACTACCGGCTTGTATGGCTTTATACTTGACCACAGCTCCTACAAGGAACAGAGGCCTTCTATCAGCGCCCAGGAAAAGAAGACTTTTTACTATGTGTTGTGGACCAGACCACTGACCTCCATCCCCTCTGAACCAGAGCTTGGAAAAGTTAGTGTTTTGGACCACAATTCACAGAATCTCCAAGCACTAGCCACATGCTTGCGGACCTTTTTTAAAAAAAGATATATCAATAAGGTCTAGAACATTGCTTTTAAAAACTGAAATCTGAGATGACAACCAAGAAGCTAAATCCTCTGCTCCAAGGCTACATCACATCAACACTCAGTAGCAGATGGTGGCTTCCATGTCAGTGAGGCAGTGCATTGGCTCCAGATTTTAGCTTAGCATTCTATAGCTGGAGTGCCAAGGCAGAGGAAGCCCTTTTGAAGATCTCTCTCATTCATGAGTGTGAAGGGAGGAGCTGGGCAAGGTTAACTGAAGGCAGCCAACCACAAATCAGGGTGTGTGTTGGGGGGCTGCAGGGATGAAATGTTACAAAACTGAGGTTTGTCTCTATCAGAAGGTGGATAGGGAAATGCTGACACAGAGGCCCTTTCTGCAGGATGTTGTTATCCTGCATTGGGGATGGGAGAAGGACAGGACTTGGACATGTGCCCCGTCCTTCTCCTGTCCCCAGGCAGTGCAATTGTGCCCCAAATAATTGATTGATAAAACCCATCAATGAACGGTGATCGCACAGTCCTCCCGCCACCCTCCCACACTTACCTGAGTTGTGGAGGGTTAGGAAGCATAGTGGCTATGCTTCCTGCCCTAGTGCAGCCTGGGACAGGGCGCGGCTGTGCTGTGGAAGGAAGAGGCATGGCCATCATGCCTCCTGTATTTCTGCAGGCAGCCGGTGGAGAGGGGAGTGCTCCTGTCGTGCTCCCCTCCTGGGAGAGGTTCTACCGGGATCCCCGTGGGATCCCGCCAGGATCCAGTAGAGTGTAGAGTGTGGAGTGTGCCAGAGACAGGGAGCAGATTTCAGAGAGATAGGAACAGATGGAATAGAGGCAGGAGAGTCAGAGAGAGGGAAGAACTGGCTTTGCTTTTGGGGAGCTGTGAATGGTTTAGTAGTTCAAGGGGCATTGTTTATTTTCTTGTGTTTTAATAAACTTACACTTGTTTGTTTTTAATGCTTTTTCTGTCTTAGGTTTGGTGGAGGGCCTGGCCACGCTTACTGCAACAAGCCCACCAAAACAACACGGAGACTTGTCCGTAATGGTGTGTGTGGGGGGTCACCTTGAGTCCCAAGTACCCAATCCAGAAAGAGACTGAGGAGAGAAGAAGGCAAGGTGAGTGGCAGAGAACCCAGTCTGCCAAGGGAATCCATCACAGTGGGGTTGTCTTAACTCAAAGCTGATTTGATGGCAAATAACATCCAAATCCAACCCAACCAGCCGAGGCTGAGCTAACTTTTATCTCAGAATAATGACCCTTTTTGATCTGTTAGCATTTTACTGTCCTTGCTGAGCAATGGTCCCACCATTTCCTTGGTCATTCTCTTGCGTTGAAGATATTTGAAAAACCCTCCTTGTTGATTCCTGCTTCCCTACCTAGTCTCAGCTCATTTGGAGCTTTAACTTTCCTTACACTATTCCTGCAAGCTTGGGCTTTACATCTGTATTCCTCATGGGTGGTCTATCCTTCCTTCCATTTTTCATGCATATTCTTTTTTCTTTTCACTTCCTCCTCTAGTTTATTGTGCAGCCACACTAGCTTTTTCAGATATTTCCTCTTTTATTTCTTCCAAGGAATTGGCTGTGATTGTGCTTGTAGCAACTTACAATTCTGTGGGAGAAGAAAAGTGGGAAACATCTGAGGAAGTTAATGTGATTCTCCCCCAGTGAGGAGGGAAGGTGTGGCAACATAACACGAGCTTCCTTTATTGCTTGGAATTCATGGGGAAGAGACATGCTCAGATCAGAGGCAAAAGGAGAATATTGTCCTTGGCAAACTGGACACTTTGGCTAGCATATCAGAGAAAGGATAGGAAATTAGACTGGAAAATCTCTAGCTACCAGCAGGACCCCAACATGTAATGTTGGGAAAAGAAGCAATGAGCTGGGAATGCATCCCTGTGAAACGATGAGAGGCAGTGGAATGCCCACATCCAAAGGAAAACAGCTGATGGAAGGAAAGATATCCTCCCTTTGTACATAAGCCAGGCTTAGAAGTTGCTGACATTTGGAGCAATGAAGCAACCAGCGGGAGACTTTCCTACCCTGTGATATGCTGTCAGATGGGGTTGTAAAATAGGACAAAATCCAACACCCCCCCCCATTGTGGTGATACCTTTATTAAGCCAAACAAAAGGCACAAAATACATTAGGCAAGCTTTCAAAGCACATAGCCTTCTACATCACCTAAACCTCAGGAAGAACTTCCTGACGGTCAGAGCTGTCTGGCTGTGGAATATGCTGCCTCAGTGAAGGGTGGTAGAGTCTCCTTCTTTGTAGGTTTTTAAGCAAAGGCTGGACAGCTGTCTGTTGGGAGTGCCCTGATGTGTGTTGCTGCATGGCAGAAGGGGGTTGGGCTGGATGGGCCCAACTCTCTGATTCTATGAGGCATGGATGCTAAATGTCATTTCAGGGAAGAAATGTGATGACAGAAGGTCACAGAGCTATTGCAGCAGAGTTTAAGATGGTGGGTGGAGGTGATTTGATGCAGTGAAGGCCACATGCCTCCCTGGCCAAGAGGTGTTTGGGAAATAAAAACAAGGCAAGGCAGCAATTTTTTTCCCTTGTTGCTAGAAGCAAGAACATTCCTTTGAGAACTAGCCCATATCTATCCTGTGCAAGGCTACAACTCCCTTTGTAGGCAGAATACAGTGGGTCCCTTGAGAAGTGGCGGTATTGACACACGGAAACAAATTTAGATGGTATACAAGTCATTCCTCAACAGGAGCTGTAGCCAGTGTGGATTCCCCTCCAAGCCCACCTAGACAATTTCACACCCACACTGTAGAAGTTCAGTGGAGCATTCAGCATTTTATAGGCATTCACTGGAAAATGTAAAGTCACCTGATGAAAAGGAGGACAGGGCTCCCAAACCTTCCATCTTTTAGAAGGTGGTGGAGGAAGACAAACCTGGGGATCCTACTGAGGTCTCCGTATGGCTATCAGTCATCAGGGCTCAGTTGAAAGCTTGGTCTAGGTTCAGAGGGCTCAGGGGACTTCTGAAGATGAGGGTTAATCCTAACATCATTATACTTTCTTGGCATTGTGCAAGGAGGTATCCAATAGCTTAGACAATAGCTTTTCTCAGGCTATGCAGTGGCATAGATAGTGCTGGATGGAGATCTATCGCCTGAAAGAAATGGTCACTGATTGACTGATTTGTTGCATAGTCACCCTCCCACCTGCAATTTTTCTGTTCCTCCACCCTGAGTCTCTAAATAACATCTTGACCATAGGCAGCTGCTTTGTACCTGGACTGATTTTGTCACTTGATGTTTCAGCGAGGAACATGTATGGGTGAAGCAGGATCTAGTCTATTGTCCTGTTTCATGGTGGCGAAAGCCCAGGTGTACACACCTATAGCCCAAAAGAACGAACAATGGAGAAAGTAAACTAGCCCCAGGTCATATACTATGGTTCCATAAGAGCAGAAGTATCGTCACTGCAGCCTATAGTCTGAGCACAAAAGGTAGTTCAAGAAGGATCCAAAGCCAGTCAGGGAGACACCAAAAGAATAATCCAAGAAACAAACTGAAGGTCAGAAAATGAGACAGGAGAGAGTGTCAAATGATGTCAAACTGAGATTTTGGAACTGTTGTTTTGCAGCAAGGAGGTGGCTAATTTATAGCTAGCTGACCTAATTTCATCAGTGTTTCCTGTTTAAGGCAGACCAAAGCCTTTCCTTCACTTTTGTTGCTGTCTTTTCAGGCTACAATGCTCCAAAACATCAAGTGCCCAGCCTCTAACTCCTTCTCTTCAGAGTCTCCATGTGATGCCCAGGCTCCATTTTCCAGGGCAGGGCTTCAAGCCTCCTCTGGCTCTGTCTAGAACCTGTTATCTTGGCTCATCTCTTTCCCTTCCTTGTCTGATGAGGTTTCCTCCAGGTAGGACATGAAACCCAAGTATGAGAAATGTGAGGCCCTCTCAGGGTTGCTGGATTCCAACTCTCATTATTTCTCATCATTAGCTTCACTGGCTAAGAATGATAGGTGTTGCAGTCCAATGACATGGAGGGGGGCACATGCTCCTTGTTCCTTGTTGAACCTGACTGTTGGGGGCATTCTTTCTTAGGAGAAATGGGCATACCCTTCTTGATTCAATTCAGGCCCTTGGACTTCAGAGCGCCACATGGTCACTCAGTTCTAAATTTTATCCCAGGATTGTGGTGATGCAACAAGAATGCAGAGGAATATATGCATCCAATAATTAATCTCAGTTAGAGTGGACCACTGAATTAATAGGAGCTTGGTAAGTTAAGATTTGTGTAAATTCCACTCTGTGTGTGTATGTACCTTCAAGTTGTTTGTTGATTTATGGTAATAATCCCATTAATTTTACAGGGTTTTCGTAGGCAAGAAATACTCAGAGGTGGTTTGCCATTGTCCTCTTCTGAAATAGAACCTACAGTACCTGGTATTTCCTGATAGTCTCTCTTCCAGGTATTAACAAGGTCTGATCCTAGTTAACTTCCAAGATCAGACGGGATCTAGGGCCTTCAGGCTATTAAGGCCTGGTGGGATTGCTTTAGTTGACATTAGAAATTGCATCTAGCCCATAGGAATATAAGAAGCTGCTTTCTACTGAGTCAGATCATTGGCTCTTCCAAGACTGTCAATTTGGTCTGGGAGGAACACTGCAGTACTTCAGGCAGGATTCTTTCTAGCCTATGGAGATCCCTGGTGGTCTCCCACTCAACTACTGACCCGTTTTAGATTTTGAAATCAGATGAGATGAGGGTGCCAATGGTGGTCAGGGACAAATGAGTAAAACTATTTAAATGTACCAGCAGAGAGCAGTATTTCTCACATCATTTTCACAATTGAAGTTGCCACCTCAGCAACAATTCATTTTCCAGGCAATGCAATTGTGATGAATAATAATGCATCAGCATAATCAAGCTTGAGACCAAGCCTGTCTTAACAGCAGAAGGCTTTTTATTTCAATACAGCTGCTAATATAAAGATTTGCCAGAGCTGGTATAGCCCAGGGCGAAGGGAAGGTATTGCAAGGATGTTTTCATAGAGTCACAGAGTTGGAAGAGACTGTATAACCCAAACCCCTGCCATGTAGGACCACCCAGTTAAAGCACTCCTGAAAGATGTTCACCCAGCCTTTCTTTAAAGAACTCCAGAGATGGAGTCCACCACCATCAGAGTTTTGATGAGCTATGTTTTCTGAATAAGAAGAAAGAGTGGATGGAGATCAGCCATTCAGGTGAACAACGATTTTATTCTTTCTGATTTTTAAGGCGTGATGAAAAGGTGTGTCCTTGGAGTCAAGCCATTCCCATCCTACACAACTATAATGTAGGGATGGGACAAATCCAGAATCTTCTGAATCCGAATCTGGATCTGAATCCCTGGAAGGTTCTGGGAATCCACAAATCTCACGAATCTTGAATCTTTCAAGTCCTTTTTTTAAAAAAGGGTTTAAAAAGCAACTTTTTTTAAAAAAAATTAAACTTTTAAAAACATTTTTTAAACAGATTTTTTTTTTAAAAAAAACCCCTATGTTTTGGTTGGTGGATTTGAAAGATTCAGTTCGCCTATTTTTGCACAGGGATTCAGATTCGTGAATCTCGAATTCTTGCTGAAAATTTGAGGATTCGGTTGGACCATTCCTACTATAGTGCTATAATTCCATTTTCAACATCCAGTGGAATCCTGGGGTTTGCGCTTTAGCTGGGGGCATTTAAAATTCTCAGAAAATCTCCAGAATTCCACAGGATGTTGAAAGTGGAATAATAGTGCTATAACAGTGTAGTGTGGAAATGGCCTCAGTTTTAGGTGGGACTTTTGTTTTGATGCCCAAGTTCTCAGAAAGCAGACTAGGTTTCTCAGATACTTAAAAAACATAGATTTTACTTTTCTGTAGTTCCTTCCTCGTCCAAGGCCATGGGACAATCTTTGTAGCCTTCCCAAACAGCCATAGAAAACCTGGGAAGAACTATGCACACCTAACAAAGATTCTAACCTACCTGGCTTAGATCAAGGAATGGATCTGTTGCAAACCTGACAGGATTCTTCTCACTGCTTTTCACATATCTGTGTCCCATTTGGGTCTCGCTTCAACTAGATTACAAAAATGCAACCATTTTGGCCAAAAAAGACAAGCTGAGTTCAAGGTTATCAATGGCCTGAACCTATTATTAGTAATTAGAGTATGCCCATTAATTCAGTGGGATTTATACATGTATTGACTCACCATTCAGCGCTTAATTCAGTAGACCTACTGTACTGGGAGTAACCAATAGAAGACAAGCTGCAGACTAGAAAGTAGAAAACATTTTGGTTTACTCAGTTTCAGCAGCAGCTGGGGGTTTCCACGTCAGTGGGATGGTGAATCCACTCCAGGCTTTCAGTCTGGATTTTAAGGGCATTATGCAAGCTGTTTAAGACTCAGTCCTTTGGATAATTCCTTTGAAGCTTCAAGAAAATCTGGAGAAGATTTTCTGCCGCACTGACATGAAAAGCCAGCAGATCAGAGTTATTATGAGGAATTTTATGAGGAATTAATTTTCTAGGAATTAAAGGCATGCTAGGACTTGTCCAAGAATGGACTGGCCATGTGTCCAATGTTATAAGGACAGCTTTCTCTACGATGGCATCCTCTTAGACATTTTCAAACTTAGGTCATCCAGGTTTTTGAGACTTCAGCTGCCAGCATTCCTGAACATTGGCTATGCTGGCTGGCACTTTTGGGAGCTGAAGACCAAAACAGCTGGAGGATTTAAATTTGGGAATCACTGTGAAGTCTTGTTCACCCCAAGAAAGGAGAACAAGGGGCTTGAAGTGGCCCATCAGCATTTAGCAGCAGCTGAGGGTGAGGCTAAATCCATTTGCTAGTCTCAACCAGAGCAGATTCTAGGGTTGCCAGTTTAGGGTTGTCCCGGTTTCCAGGCTCAAACCTGAGACCTGGGCCATTTCTGCACCACACTCCTATAGTGCTATTATTCCACTTTCAACATCCTATGAAATCCTGGGGTTTGCCCGAGGCTGCTCCCTAAACTGTAAACCCCAGGATTCTATAGGATGGTGACAATGGAATAATAGCACTTTAAGAATGTAGTGCGGAAATGGCCCTAGGAAAAGCTCCTAGTGATGTCATTAAGCATTGTACTTTATATATCAACCACAGTTGTTAACAGCTTGACATTCATATACACATTCATCCCAACACACCATATTTTCCTGTTTGGAAATCAAGACAGAACTATTTAATAAAGGAGGTATGCCCAGATGAAGGTGAAGTGGAGGGGTTATTTTTTTCTCACCTAGTGAGATGGGATAAGGAACATGTAATATAGCCTATTTGTCATAAATTGGCAGGAGACTTAAAGGCATATATACACCTGTTTGCCTTCAGCCAGAAGATGGATGCAGAGCAGAGGGTGGGACCTGGCACCACACTGACTGGTAGAGAAGGAGGAAGCACACTGAGTACATACGTAGATCCCCTGGAGAGTTTCTGCAAATTGCAGCAAGAAATGAACCCTAAGAAATTATAAGCAAGCTGTTGCTCAAATAGCTAAGCTGGAGATCTGCACACAGACCTTTTCCCCTTGCATGGAAGTGAGCCTACCAAAACTGGAGAATTTACACCTTTCTTGCTCTTCTGGAGATGACCCATGAAAACTAGAGATAAGGGTCAGGGCCCTGAGATCTGGCAACCTAGTAGACTCACTGCATCACTTTGCTAAATGGTGTGTTGGCACTTATATAATTCAGGTGGCATTCTGGGGAAGAAAACGAGAATCTCCGTTATTAGCTTCAGTTTCAAGGGTAACAATTACTGAAGGGTAGCCATGTTAGTCTGTTGCAGTGTAAACAACTGAGTCCCATAGCACCTTAAAGACGGATGATGTATCTGCATTAAACGTATCATTTTCATACTACTTTAACTGTTATGCCTCCTAAGAAGAGGAATTCAAGGTTAAATCTAATTTGGGAACTATAGTTTAGGGGAATGCACTGCAGCTTTTTATCAGAGAAGTCTTAAGTTTCTCACTGAACTGCACATCCTGGCATACTTTATAGGCAATGAAAGTGATATAAAACTGGTATAACTGTGTAGTGTAAACACACCTTAAAATTTTATTATAGCATGAACTTTTGTGAATTATAGACTCTTCTACCGAAGCATGAAGTGTTATCAAGAGATTAGCACTTGCTTTGACACTATAACTCTCACAGTCTCTAACCATAGACCGTGTTGACTGAGACTGATGGCAGCTGTAGTCCAAAATATTTCGAAGGCGTCTCTGTTCTGTCTTTGATGGTCAAACTGTCCACTCAGATGGTCATCTGTCTTTTCCTCATAATGCAATATACCACCTGGTAAACAGATTGGTAAGATGGAGATGAGGGCTAAGTGCAGAAAGGAAAAAAATATTAATTCATCCTACAAAAGTCATGACACTGTCCGGTTAGAGGTTACATTTCCAGCAGCTGGAAAACCAGTTCAATTCTGGTGAGTTTTGGAAACCTCTAATCTCTGAGATTTGTTCCTCTCCTATCCAAGAAACTGGTTCAAGGATAAAGGAAGCAATCAAGGAGACAAGAGGGAGATGGGTCGAAACTCTCAGATCCTTACTGATACCCCATGAGAGAGAAGTGTTGTGATTCATCCTTTGAAATGCTTGCCAGAAAATAAAGCAATTATACACTCACAAATCTCTCATATCCACCATGCCTACAGCAAAAGCTGGTTCTCATCAGAGGTGGGTGGAAAACACCTTTCTCATTAAGCCAGCAGGTGGTATGAAAATGTCCACGTAAAGTAGGATGTCAGCAAATCCCTGGTTTTCCCCTTCTAGAACATCTGGCTGGTTGAAGGACAGCTGACTCAGGAGCTGGGAGGGCAAGTTTATACACTCAGCAGAATGCAATGGGGACAAAGAGCTTTCCCTTGGTCATATCAGAGCGAGCGTGGTATGGAGGTTGCATTTTTATAGCAGCGTGAGAAGCTGCCTGACACTGAGGCAGGGGTCACACTAACCGAGTCCTGACCCTGCTAATCTTCTGAAATCAGTTGTGATCAGATATGGTCCAGGTGCGGAGTTTTTATACAGACTTCGGCTGTTTCCGCACACCACTGTTATAGTGCTATTATTCCACTTTCAACAGCCTGTCAAATCCTGGGAATTGCAGTTTAGAGAAGGACATTTAGAATTCTCAGCCAGAGAGCTCTTTGCCTCAGTAAACTGCAAACCCCGGAATTCCACAGGATGTTGAAAGTGGAATGATAGCACTATAACAGCGTAATGTGGAAATGGCCTCTGAATGCTTGCTCAGACAGACAAAGAATTCCCTGCATATTGAAAAGAAGCAAGTCAAGGGACCATGTGTCTTTCAGCCTTGCAATCTTAGATTTCATACTGACTAGGCATACTAGTAGTTGTGGATGGCTTGGATCCTCTTAGTTAATCCCAGCTAGAGTAAACTATGGAATCATAGAATCACAGAGCTTGAAGACACCACCAGGGCCAGCCAGTCCAATCCCAATCTGCTGTGTAAAAGGCACAATCAAAGCATTTATGACAGATGGCGGTCCAGCCTCTGTTTAAAAACCTCTAAAGATGGAGACTCCACCACACTCCATTGAAGCAGTGTATTCCATTCTCAAGCTGCTCTGACCATTGAATCAATTGTTGAATGGTGAATCAACACATGAGTAAATCTGATTGATTCAATGGCTCTGCTCTAGCTGGGATAAACAATTGGATTCAGGCCAGAACTAAATAATGAAATGAATGCAGATTAGAGAGCTGGGCCAAAACTAACAAAATGAATTTCAAGATGGAGAAGTGTAAGGTACTCCACCTGCGCAGAAAAGAAACGAAATGCACAGATATAAGGTGGGTGACACCTACTTTGACCACAGTTTGGGCTTTTCCGCACTTTGAGGGGAAACGGGGCAGTCCGTTACTCACTGGACTGGCACGCTCCCCCCGACGATCCACGACAATCCGGAGCAGCGCCCGCCCGCGCTACACACTCTCCGGAGATGAAAATGGAGGCTTCTGGTTGGCAGAGGCTCTCCACCAACCGGAGAAACTCGCCGGCCGGAAGCCCACCCCCGGAAGATCTGCAGCCTCGCGCTGGCGCAAGCCTGCAAATCTACACTTAGGGCAGCGATGGACTGGGGTGTGCCAGGCTATTGAAAGTCCTCTTTTAATCGGTCTTTCAATAGCATGGGGAACCACCAGTTCTGGGCGTTCCGGAGCAGGGTGAAGTCCGGACAAACATTAAGTAGTCTGGACCCAGTTCGCCCCCAAGTGTAAATGTCCTCGCTGGAGGACGCACTGCCCTGTTTTAAGTATAAAATGCGGAAAAGGCCTTTATGTGAAAAGGATCTAGGAGTCTTAGTAGACCACAAACTGAACATGAATCAGTAGTGTGATGCAGCAGCTAAAAAAGCCAATGTGATTCTGAGCTGCATCAATAGGAATATAGTGTCTAGATTAAGGGAAGTGATGGTACCACTCTATTCTGCTTTGGTCAGATCCCACCTTGAATATTGTGTCCAGTTCTGGGCACCACAATTCAGGACGGATACTGACAAAATGGAATGTGTCTAGAAGAGGGCAACCAAAATGGTAGAAGGCCTGGAAACCATGAAGCCCTATGAGAAGCAGCTTAGAGAGCTGGGTATATTTAGCCTGGAGAAGAGAAGGTTAAGAGGCAACATGATAGCCATGTTTAAAGATTTGAAAGAATGCGATATGGAGGATA